>OY821757.1:22979956-23684680 GCA_963682095.1 Potentilla sterilis | reverse complement strand
CACAACATGATTGTTGAGGAAGAGTACGTGGAGGATGAGGAATAAGAAGATGTGAAATGAGGAAGAAGACTTGCAAAACCCATCGAGGGCTTTTCGGGTTTATGATGGGTCGGTGGATGTACAAGGGAATTGAATTCGTTTTGAGCCAATCAGTAGAGATGGAGCAAATATACAACGGTTTCACAACCGTGTTACCGATCTCGAATCCGTTTACATCCATAGAGAGCTCCAAAGAGACTTGGTGAAACACATTTGGAGGGTGAAAAATGGTGAAATACTCTAAATATGTTTTATTATGTATTTTCATTCCGTTTGTGTTTAATTATTAAGCTTGTGTTTAATTTAAGTATGTGTTTTAATTTAAAGTGTATTTCAATTTCATCTTAATAAATAAATTACATTTTTATTTCTCAAAAATTTAAATTACAGCAAATTTAAATTACATAAAATTTAAATTTAGTATAATACTATAACTATCATGGAAATAGCACGCGACTTGGGTGATAACAATCCGAATATGTTTCATCGGTAGGTTGTTCTTGACTAGCTCCTTCTTCATTAAGGATTTCTAGTTTCCTCTTGGTAAAATACATTTTCGAGATTGGGGTCATAGCCTCCAAATCCATTGCCATGATCCTTGTGTCATTCTCTTGTTTCTTCAATTGTAACTCTTCTTCCACCCTTGTTTCCTTCCGCTTTTGAATGTCTATGTACTCCGCGTAATAATGAAGCTCACTTTCATTATGCGCTAGCTTCTTGGCGTGTCATGTTGCTTGGTCACTTGCAATGGTATGTAAAAGCTCAACTCGTTGCTCAATAGAAGTCTTACCCTATTTCTTTTAGTGCCTAGCTTCCTTTGCCGCCTTGGTTCCCATTGGTCTAGGCGGACTCGAGGAAGTTGCCGTGTTGCTTTCAGGTGTCTCATTCACTTGGTCGTCATCCAAATTGATGGTTGGAGATGATTCGGTTGCGGAAGGAGTAGCGTGGTAAGTACTTGCATATGGAGATGGAGTAGTAGGTAGCACCGCAACGAAAGATAGATGATCCTTAACCACTTCCCAACATTCAAAGTGTGTAAACTTTTTCTTCTTGGCATTATAGTAACATGATTGAGCTTGTCTTTCCTAATGAAAAACTTATATTAGGTACATATTTAATTACATAATTTAAACAAATTGGATAAAATAAATAATGTAACTAAATTATATATATTAAAACAAATAATGTAAACAATGCTACATATTTAAACAAATTAGATATTTAAATTACACAATTTAATTAGATATATAATCGAATAAAAGTTATAATATATGATAAAACAATGTAAACTTATTTCGTCCATTAACGAAGTGCCACTAGCTATACGTTGCCGTGCTGCCGCCAAACATTCTCCCCATTTTTGCAAGAATAGCTTGAACTTGTTGAAGTGAGAAGCGAGCGCGATTCGGGTCCTCGGCTCCTTCGGAGGTTTCTCACCTAGTGCTAGCTTCCAATTTTGCATATAATCGGCATGAATTGTCTCCCACAATTTGTCCCTCTTTTGTTTGTTACCGTCGTATTCATCAACGCTATGACGGACAAAAGAGTTGCACATTTGTAAATCTTCGGAAGGAAGCCAATGGGAGCCCACTGTTTTGGAAAAAAAATGTAAACAAAATGAGAGAGGAGATGGAGGAAGATGTGAAATTTGTTGTGCACAAATTTGTGTGAGTTGATCAAAAATTGAAGTAGTATTTATAGGCAAATTTTTGGGAGAGTTTTGAATTTTTTTGGATTTTTTAACTATTTTTAGGGTTTGTTTCCGTTCTGATTTTCTGTCTAGCCGTTGCCTATGAATTCTGACCGTTTGATCGAAATTTCTGATTCAAATGGAAAGCCCAGATCTATTAAACCGTTGGAGTTTAAATGACCCAGACAGTAATCCACGTGTCAGCATCCCATTGGTCCGTAATTTATTTTTTACTCTTATACTGGCTGACAGAAAAAAAAAAAAAAAAACACTGACGTCACCCACGTGTTGTGGGCTCCGCCAATCGGTCGAGCAACAGATCGAGCAAACCAGTCCAGTTGACTGGGCGAGCAAGATCTCCCTCCATTACCGCCGGTGCGAGTTCCAAACTGGGTTTGCTCGAGCAAACCCGGGCGGTCCCACCTCCTGCTCGAGCACCTCTCCTCCTCCTACTCGCCGGTGCAGATACTCTGAGGATAAAAACTAAAGCTTTACCTCAAAAGCTTGATCAGAGCTAAAATTTTAGAGAAAAAAAAACTCTCTCTCTCTACAAAATGCATTTCACTTTTTCACTTCTACCATTGTTCTTTACATGTGCTTTGTTATTGGATAATGATCTTATAATATTTGCTTGCTTCTGTATGGCAAATATTGAAGTGAGGTTGAATGGAAATAAATAAGAAGGGGTGAAGTCGTGAAGACTCTGTTTCCACGTTTGATTCCCTCTTTAGAGGTTAGTTTTCTTGTTTTTGTGTGTTTGGTTAATTTTCCTAGAAGTTAGATTTATTTTGAGTTTTCTTTTAGTATGCTTGTACGAGGAGTGTGTTTGGTTAGTTTGCTCCGCGTGATTACTTTTCATGACGGCCTTATGGGCAAGTCGTTATGGTATGCTAAGTCGTACAATCGATGATCTACCTTTTTCAAATAAATCATAAATGTGTACAATTCTAACATGAAAGTTGACGACAATACAAAATGTACAATCTCAAAACCGAGTTATTACTCCATCAAAATAACACACACACATGAATTCCGCCAATTATAAAATCATCAAGTCAATCAATTGCAAACATCTGTCACGTAAATACTAAGAACATAAACACAAACCTGAATCCGACTTAGATCCAAGATCCAAATCCGAACCATACCTCATCTAGGTCTAAGCGTCATAATTATTGAGCAACCTACAAATCAAGATTTTCATTGCAGAAGAGACTAAGATGACGAAGTAAAATCTCAAATAAAAGCCAGCAGCCCCAAGACAACCAAATCTTCAAATTCTCAGTCCTCCTCTCCTCTTACCATGGAGTCCCTCCCCCACGACGCTCTCCACCACATCTTCTCCCTCCTCCCCCTCCGTCAAATTCTCGTCTGCCGTTGCGTCAGCAAACACCTTCACCGCCTCCTCACCTCCCCCTCCTTCCTCTCCTCCCCCTCCCCTCCTCTCCCCCTCCTCGCCCTCCGCCCCCATCACCACCACCTCTCCTCCCCTCCCTCTCTTCTCGCCTTCGACCCCTCTCTCCTCCGCTGGCTTCACCTCCCCCTCGACTTCCTCCTCCCCTCCTTCCTCTCCCCCCACCCCGTCGCCTCCTCCCACGGCCTCCTCTTCCTCTGGGCCCACTCCCCATCTCCCTCCTCCTCCTCAAAATCCCTCCTCCTCTGCAACCCCATCACCCGTCTCTTTCGCCTCCTCCCCCCTCTCGGCTCCGCTTGGTCCCGCCACGGCTCCGTCCTAGTCAACTCCTCCTGCCACGTCATGGTCCTCACCGAGCTCGCCGCCCTTTACTTCTCCCCCCACTCCTCCCCTTCCCGCTGGCTCAAATTCTCCTCCAACCTCCCCTCCAAGCCCCGCTCACCCATCCTCACCTCCTCCTCCGTCTTCGCCCTCTGCGACGTCGGCTCGCCATGGCGTAGCCAGTGGAAGCTCTTCGCCTGCACCATCTCCACCCTCCAATCCTCCCAGCCGTGGACCCGCCTCGAGAAGCCGGCCTGGGGCGACGTGTTTGACATCATGAAGCGGCCGCGTTTGGTGAAGGGAAATGAAGGGAAGTTACTGATGGTTGGGGGGTTAAAGTCGTCGTTTTCGCTGAACTCGGCGTGCTCGACAATACTGATACTGAGGCTGGACTTGGAGACCTGGGAGTGGGACGAGGCGGGGCGGATGGCGGGGGAGATGTTCAAGTGTTTTCAGGAGTGTAGCAAGTTTAAGGTGTTTGGGGGAGGAGATAGGGTGTGTTTTTCGGCCAAGAGGTTGGGGAAGTTGGCTTTGTGGGATAATAGTGAGGGAAAAGGGGAGTGGAGGTGGATTGAGGGGATTCCAGGGAGTGGTGATGGGCTCTGCAGGGGGTTTGTTTTTGAGGCCAGGCTCACTCCCTTGCCGTGATCCAGTTAGAGGTTGGTGCTTGTTTACTGAAAAACACTCCATCGTTGTTGTATTGTTATCATTGAATTCGGGAAAATTGTTGTCTTGTTATTTGAATTTGTTCTATAGCCTCATTTTATGTCTCAGGCAAAATTGCTGTGAAATTGTTGCTTGTATGTTTACTGTAATAGCCTCATTTTATATGTTTACTGTATTAGCCTCATTTTATATAATTACTGCATTAGCCTCATTTTATATCTCAGCTATTAGCTTTATGTACTTTGTTTTATTTTTTATTTTTTCTGTAATTACTAATTACTAATTAGCTTGGTAAATGACCTAGCTGTAGCTGTGTGAAATATTTAAGTAAATAAGATGCTAATAATAGAAGAAATGCATATTGGTAGCAATACGAAATTAGGAAAAGCCGAAAAGGTAAGTCAAACTTCCACACTACTTCAGTTCATTGTGTCTACGCTAATAGTGTTAATTCTTTGGTCACCTGTATGTTATATACACAACTTTGAATGCACCCTAAAACTAATAGTGCATGATAGTGGACTTGTTTTAAGATTCAACTCAGACAGCAGCGTCCTAGAGCACTACCAGGAATGCCATCAACCCACCGCCACTATGCTAGATTCAGCCAGCATCCTAGTTTCATTGATGAGTTAAATTGGATAGTTTGAGAATTATATGTGGCCATATAGATAAGGAGTGTAGTCCTTGTGCAGAACTTAGAGCACCTGTCTATTATTTTCAATGAATCTAAAGATTTGTCAGCCTTCTGTGCTTGTCTGAAGTCTGATTCTTGAATTGTGCTGTAAGGTACTTTTCATCCGATTGCAGTAGGAAGATGGTGTAGTCTTGAGTTTAACTGTAGCTATGTCCTACAGTTGTTTGGGGTACTTAAGTAAGGCTATAGCATTCAAATGCTAATTCGAGCTAGCGTTTTGCAGGCCGTGGGTCTAAACATATGCTGTTAAAGTTGACCCAACTTGGTATTAGATAAATGGTTGTGCCCGTCATCAGTAAAAACATATCCCCTAGTTAGTTTGATACTAGGTCTCAGCATCAGGTATTGTTGGAAAGATCTAAGCTTAAAACAAATAGGGCCCCAAATATCTATAGTTAGTTAAGTTATGTAATTGTCGTCCTAGGAACATGGAAGCTTGAACAATTTAATTTACTCAGAATTCTATGTTATTTTGTCGCCATGAAACATTGGGTGCCCTTTGTATAGGTGCTTGTAGACAAATATGTATATAGAGGAAGTATACTGTCTAAATCAGTTAAAAAACAAAGAATCACAAGAAAAGTGACAAGAAATCCACTAAGTGGTTATTTGCAGTTGGTGCAAATTGAATTTGTACAGTCTTAGATTCAGATCATCCTCCATATCAGCTCATACTGCCTATTTCCATCAGAAATAGGCTGTATGAGCTGATAAACAAGTCTGATGATTTTGTTGAGAATATACATCCCACATGGGAAAATGGGACGTAGCCTATGGGTTTATAAGGGTTTGGGCTACTCCATCCATTGCCAATTGGTTTTGGATTGGAACCCCAGATTACTTTATCAAATATCATAGCGCATTTGTTTTTTTTTTTCTTCTTCTTTTCAACAGTATGTTTTGTTCTTTGCTTTGAGATCAATTTCTGTAAGTAAACCGGGTATAGCACCAGTCCACCACACCTTATGGAGTTAGGGGAACCCCATGACAAACTCACAGTTTCCGACTGTTGACGTGGTTAAATAGCAAGCCATTGATCCAACATGTTATGCAGCTACCATAAGCTGGATCCTCTTTATTTTGGAAAAAAGTTCAGTGCGACCGTCTATGCTGATTGTTATAAACAAGTACAGATGGCCAGGTGAGGTGAATCTAAAGTACCGTTGTGTTTCATCAGCTTTAATTCCTAGTTGCTGTTCATTGTGACAGTGTGTTCATTGGGATAACATCATGCAATGAGATTGAGAATAATATCATGACAAACTGAAGGTTTCCAGTATCTGATGTGTTTAAATAACTAGTCACATATCCAACATGTTAGGCAGCTTCCATAAGATGCATCTTCTTTCTTTTGGCAAAAGTTCATTAGGATCTACAGTATGTAGATTGTTACGGATGAATACGATGGCTTGGTTAGGTGAATCTCTAGAACCATTTTGTTACGTCAGCTTTGATTGTTAGTTGCTGTTGTTCATTTATATGGTCGACTCACTCTACTGGTATGTAATCTGACTATGCTAAGTTGCTAACTATGCCACACCCTTGGTTTTTATATTGTTAGGGACTAATTCTCATGCTAGTTGTAAGAATTTGGAATGCTGAAATAAGACCCGATCAGCTCAATTACACTGTTCATACATTGGTTTATCCTTATGCTATAAGGATTTTAGGTGTTGTCTAGAGATGTAATTCAGGTTTTCACTTTTGCTGGTCTTATAACTTGGGATGCTTCAAGGGCATGCTAAAATGGAGTTGTAGTCTTTCCTGGTTATTCAAACTGTTTGTGTATTTGGGTTATAGGTGAGGACATTGTTACTTACTCTCAAATGGCATTGTCCAATTTCTGAAGTGTTATTAAGGAGTAGTAAATTTACACAGGAAACAGTATTTTTCATGTTTCCCAGTTTGGAAAGATCACGATTCTGAGCAAAAAAAAAAAAAAAAAAAAGAACCTGATAAGCTGTTCAAAAACAAAAATCTTACATGTGCTTTTGTATTTGGCCTGGGTGTCTCAGCTTCTTGATCAAGTTTTTCTTCAGCTACTTGGTTCACTTTGGGTTGAAAGTCTCAGTTCTTTTGTTGTACTGAGGTCATTCTTTTATTTATGAATGCTTCACTGCTGAAGCTACCAGCAATAAGCCCCATTAGTAAGTCCCAAAGTCAGTTCGTCACCATCACTTGTTGATTTCTAGCTCTTCGTTTGTCACGTTAACTATTCTTTACGCACAAAGGTGCCACAAAACTCCAACATAACTTTTGCCTTTTCCTGTTTTGCATTTTTATTTTCCTGTAGTTAAATTCCATCCCCATCTTTTGAGTTCTCAAAGTCATGACAATGGACCCAGTTCAACCATCATAAGATATCAAATATCACGAGAATTCACCAAAATTTTCTCCCCAATTAAGTGAACCTCAATAGAAGGGAGAAGGGGACCCCCTAATCCTTTTGGAAATTCCATATGATATCCATGAATGTCCATAGCCTAGGTTCCATTTCTGGGTTTTGAAGGTGACATTCTATCTCATCAGTTGGGGTTTCTAGCAGAGACACTTGGGACCAGAAAAGAAAGCGCAGGTGCTGATATAGTCGTCGATTTCATAGACAACTTCGAACTGTTGATGCTAGAATGAGCGATTGATGATGGATCAGGTACTGTTGTGCATGAGCTATTGACATTCCGTCTCGTGTGGGAAACAAGTATTGATTGTTCGGTGCCTGTTAACACTAGCTAGCACCACTAGTATCATAGTGCTCCCTCGCTTTGAATATTATGGGCACAACATCATTTTGCTTTTTTTCCCTTTTAGTTTGGCTTATGCGCGTTAGAAAATGCAGCATGCTGCATGCATATGAAGGTTCCAAAACACCTGATCGATGAGGTCAACAATGCTTTGTGCTGAAAGATACAGGCACTTTGAGTCTTTGACAAACGATTGGTACTGTTTTTGGCACCCGCATCTTTCTTTTAATGTTGTTAATTCAAGGCCATTTGTTTTTAAGTTGAACCCAAAAATACAAAGTGGATTCTCTCTGGATCTTATAAAAGATTTATTAAACATTTAACCGCAAGTGACCTGGGAGGAAAATTATTACAACATAGTTTTGTGAATAAGATTGACCTAGTCTAGTGAAGAGATCAGCAACTATATTAGTCTCTCGTAAAAATATGATTGAAGGAAAACTTTGAGCCAAATGATCATATGTTCTGCAAGGGATCTTGAATATTCTTCGAATCATATGATGTCTCTTTTAACTTCACTTGCTGAGATGCGGTCGTCCTGCCCTCATGAAAACAAGCTCTCAGACCAAGAGCCTCATTGCCTCAGCTTCCAAGACGGGAAAAACAATTATGATTCCTGATATAATGACAAATCCAGCATAAGCTTTTTTATTTAAAGAAGCAACACTATCAATATTTAGTTTAACTTAATTAGACTGATGATACACAATTTTATTGGCTTCCCAAAATTGTAAATGAATTGCCTTATATTTTTGAGAGACAAGATGAATTTATTTGATCTACTGACATATTTGGCGGGTGTCATTTATATTTGATTTCTTTGAACAGTTTATTCTTTATGTGAGAAAGAAAGGCTCCACCACTCTAGAGAAATGTTTGGTGCCCTAGTGTTAGGTCAATATTTACGTAGTAATTGTTGTCTTATTATTATTATTATTATTTTTAAAGAGGATAAAATGATTTCACTCATACCCCTAAGGTGACTCGAACCCATGACTTCGTACATAGGTAGTGGGTGCCCCAACCACTGGGCTAACACCACATCGTCGCCTTATTCTTATTCTTTTACTATATCCTTTTGTGTTTTATCTATTTCTAATTACGTTTCCTATTCATGCTAGGAAAGTGAGCTAAGGATCGGAAACGAGTCAAAAGGGTAGATTTAGCACATATTGAAGAAACCGGGAGAAGAATTGCAGCAAAAGGAGCAAAACCGGAAAATACACTAAAAGACGAATTTGACCTGTCAACGTAGGTCAACGCCGGTCAACGGGCAGAATTCCGGTCAAACTCCGGTGGCCGGAAGATAGTGATGGCTGATATTGAAGTGAAGAAGCATTGGAGGGAAAAAGAGTTGTTGATTCAAATTCAAATGAGAAGAAGACAAGTGAAAGGAACATCTTTGGCTTTGTCCCCTTGGATGTTAACCTTGGCCCCTTGTCTTTATGGTCAAATACCGAGAGTACCCTTGCTTTTCCTTCTCTACCAAAATATCTTTGAGGTTTTTGGTCATTTAATAAAAACTAGATCCACAATCTGTGCTTCCATCTTTGTCCATAACATCTAGCCCTTCATTTCTTTGCATCTCCACCCTCCATTCATCATTTTAGGCCTACTTATACCTCCCTCTCTCCATTTGGACGAATTACATTCTCTCCCCTCTCCATTCCTTCTCCATTTCTCATAGCTCTTCATATTTTAGTTTTGTTTAGTTAGATTAGTTTAGCCCTTGTGTAGAGAGAGGGGTGTAGCATCTTTGATTGATAACCAAAATCGAAGATTCTACACCCCTTGATCAATCACACTTGTGGGTGATCCATGAAGCCTTGTTCTTAATCTTCTCTTTGTGTATGTAGATTTGTATAGTGTTTTGGGTTTGAGAAAACCGAAAATACTATACTTTGAAGCTTCACACCCTCTTTGTTTACATCTAGGAAGCTCATGGGTATTGAGGTTCTTTCTCACATTCTCTTTGTTTTCATGGTGTACTACTTTTGTAAGGCTTTTATGTATATGTCCATGTGTGTGAGTAGTGGATTTGAGCAAACAATGTAATTTCCTTAAATTTGATGAATGATGCATGTTTGAATATATGAGTTTCTACTCTTTATGCCTACTAAATGTGTTAGCTAGCTTTGTCACCTAGAAAGCATGTTTAAGTAAGTAATTAATCGGAACATGAAATTGACAATCCGTGAGCATTAGTAGCCTTTAGGTGGTGGCTTAATATTTCTTATGGGAAGTATTAAGTTGCTTGAATTTCTTACTTTGAAATTAATGTTTGTGCCGTGAGTTTAATTGCCCTAAGGGGGTGTTAGGCTTACGGTACATAGCCCACTTGTGTTATAAGGTAATATAATTTGGATTAAGGTTGTGTGATTTAACTTGGCTCCAAAAGACTTTGTTAAATTGCATGATTAGTTAGTTTCTTGATAGTTTTACCAAAGCACTAAGGGGATGTTTGTCAACCATACTTTTACATCAATTATGGATTACATTTGTGCAAAAGTCTTTATTCCTCTCATTGATCTAGTCTCTACACTTGTTAGTTTAGTTTTCTTTACATTTACATTAGCATTAATTTAGTTAAAATCAACCAAGCCGACTCACTACCACTTGTTAATACCATCTCCATGACCTTTAGCTTCCAAAGGGCTAAGGTTGTGAATTGTAAAAAGGTAGATGCATGTGTTTTCTATGTTTTATTTCGCGATAATCTAGTTAGGGTAGAGTTACTTAATCTTTTGCGTACGATACTCTTACTCCCCCCCCCCCCCCCCCCCAATACTAAATTTGTCCATAATATTAGTTAGGTGATGTGACCAACAAGTTTTTGACAAAAGTAAGAGTATTGTACCCAAGTGATTGAGTAACTCTACCCTAACTAGATTACCGCGAAATAAAACATAGAAAACACATGCTTCTACCTTTTTACAATTCACAACCTTAGCCCTTTGGAAGCTAAAGGTCATGGGGATGGTATTAACAAGTGGTAGTGAGTCGGCTTGGTTGATTTTAACTAAATTAATGCTAATGTAAATGTAAAGAAAACTAAACTAACAAGTGTAGAGACTAGATCAATGAGAGGAATAAAGACTTTTGCACAAATGTAATCCATAATTGATGTAAAAGTATGGTTGACAAACATCCCCTTAGTGTTTTGGTGAAACTATCAAGAAACTAACTAATCATGCAATTTAACAAAGTCTTTTGGAGCCAAGTTAAATCACACAACCTTAATCCAAATTATATTACCTTATAACACAAGTGGGCTATGTACCGTAAGCCTAACACCCCCTTTAGGGCAATTAAACTCACGGCACAAACATTAATTTCAAAGTAAGAAATTCAAGCAACATAATACTTCCCATAAGAAATATTAAGCCACCACCTAAAGGCTACTAATGCTCACGGATTGTCAATTTCATGTTCTGATTAATTACTTACTTAAACATGCTTTCTAGGTGACAAAGCTAGCTAACACATTTAGTAGGCATAAAGAGTAGAAACCCATATATTCAAGCATGCATCATTCACCAAATTTAAGAATATTACATTGTTTGCTCAAATCCACTACTCACACACATGGACATATACATAAAAACCATACAAAAGTAGTACACCATGAAAGCAAAGAGAAAGTGAGAAAGAACCACAATACCCATGAGCTTCCAAGATGTAAACAAAGAGGGTGTGAACCTTCAAAGTATAGTATTTTCGGTTTTCTCAAACCCAAAACACTATACAAATCTACATACACAAAGAGAATATTAAGAACAAGGCTTCATGGATCTACCCACAAGTGTGATTGATCAGGGGGTGTAGAATCTTCGGTTTTGGTTATCAACTAAAGATGCTACACCCCTCTCTCTACACAAGAGCTAAACTAATCTAACTAAACAAACTAAAATATGAAGAACTATGAGAAATGGGGAAGGAATGAAGAGGGGAGAGAATGTAATTCGTCCAAATGGAGAGAGGGGGGTATAAGTAGGCATAAAATGATGAATGGAGGGTGGAGATGCAAGGAAATGAAGGGTTAGATGTTATGGACAAAGATGGAAGCACAAATTGTGGATCTATTCTTTATTAAATGACCAAAAACCTCAAAGATATTTTCGTGGAGAAGGAAAATCAAATGTACTCTCGGTATTTGGCCATAAAGACAAGGGGACAAGGTCAACATCCAAGGGGACAAAGCCAAAGATGTTCCTTTCACTTGTCTTCTTCTCATTTGAATTTGAATCAACAACTCTTTTTCCTCCAATGCTTCTTCACTTCAATATCAGCCATCACCATCTTCCGGCCGCTGCAGTTTGACCGGAATTCTGCTCGTTGACCGACGTTGACCGGTCAAATTCGTCTTTTAGTGTATTTTCCGGTTTTACTCATTTGGCTTCAATTCTTCTCCTAGTTTCTTCAATATGTGCTAAATCCACCCTTTTGACTCGTTTCCGATCCTTAGCTCACTTTCCTAGCATGAATAGGAAACGTAATAAGAAATAGATAAAACACAAAAGGATATAGCAAAAGAATAAGAATAAGGCAACAATTACTAGGTAAATATTGATCTAACAAACTACCTCACACTTAAAGTTTGCTTGTCCTCAAGCAAAACCTAAAGTAAACAAACACAAAAAAAAAATCGAAAGGTTCGCTTGTATCCTTGAGGACACCAACTTCCCTTAGAGATTCATGACTTAATGGAATGACTTTAATTGAGCATGCTTAGAAAACAAATTTTCGAAATGCAAGGCTAATAAGTGGCTTAGGAAAGTTATGCTCAACAATTTATATGCATGTATGCCATGTATGCACCTTAAAAGGATTCATATAGGATTAACATGGACCACATTGTCTAACCATCAAACTCACCTGGATATCACTCATTATTTACACTCAAATGCAATTCAACTGACATGCTTTCCATAGACTTGCTCTTCAATCTTTTCTCCACATGATTATTGCACAAGTTCTCTTGGATCACAAGGTCTTTTATTAAGGTTGTAGCGGGACATAAGGCGGTGGTTTAAGAAATGAAAGGAAAGGAAATCACAAATTCTAAGCCTCCTAATAAGCAATTCTCTTGTTGAAATCCTATACGACTTTTTTTTTTTTTCTCTAGGTGCTTTATAACTCCTTTTCTTTTCCACATACCTATCTAAACCACTAAATTAAAAATATTTATTCTCACACTCTTTATGTATTTTTTTTTTCGTTTTCTCTTTCCACTCACACAAATAACACTTTTTATATTATTATTATTTTTTTTTTTTAATTCTCTTTTCTTTGGTGACCCTAGTCCATATTAACTTTTGAATAAATCTTTTGATATCTTGAACATATTTCTAAGGTCACCTTTTTTCTTTTCTTGGCTACACACAAAAATATTTTACCCACCTCACACTTATTATTTTGCTCCGCAAACTCATTTACAAGCACCAAACTAAAATAGAACTCACATTGCTTACCACTTGGTTTAGAGAAGGTAGGAAAAAGTGTTTAGGTTTAAAATGGTAGACATTTGTGGTGGTGAATAATGAAAAGGCTAACACATAATTACAAAGGCTCAAATTGGCTTTTCTAATGGATTTTCATTATAAGGACTAAAGCTATTTGGCCATAGTGAATACCTAATCCCTTGGTCTTCCCCAATAACAACTCATGCTTTTGATATAAAGTCTCGAAAGATTTGGAGGAAATTCTAGATTACATGCACAATGAATTGATCACACAATGAAAGAACTAGTGCAAGTGAAACTTGTATGCACTATAATAGACCCCAATGCTCACATAATTAGGCATAGATTGTTTCAACAAATTTATTCCTCATATTTCCCACATGAATCCATCTAAAATGACATAGGCAATATGACTTTAATGCATGTGGGCAAAAAACGCCAAATCCTCCTATTAACAAAGCATTGATCTTCAATAGCTAAACATGCTCAAAATCAATCTATCCAATCAAACATAAGTCCGATCGGGGGTTGTTTCCAATTAGGACGACGCAATCAACCACTTATACACTTATTTTTACAATTTTTTTTTCACAATTTTTCAATTTTTATGATTTTTTTTTAATTAACACAAGAAAAGTAAAATAAAGAAAAAGGGTAATGAATGAAATGACTTAGCCTTACACCTCACACTTAAATCGTACATTGTCCTCAATGTGCAATGGATAATGGTGAAACAAATTTTAGGCATAAGACATTAAACTTATTAACTACCACATGCTAGCCAAAACAAACTAATTAACACAATTACCTAACAAGCACCTCACACTTAAAACATCATATAGTCCTTAATGTGGTATGAAGCTATTAAGATTCTATCAATGTTTTGGGGAGCATGCATCATTAAGGCTACAACTAGCATTCAAAACAACAAACTAGCACAAGGCAAGAGAGAGAAGGTGGCCCTCACACTTGAAATTTGGATAATCCTTTCAATAAAAGCTAAATCGTTTGTGTTTTATCCATTGACCAAAGGTGAAATGGCTATCTAACACTCAATGCCACAAGTTTAGTATCATGAAAACACAAACACAACTAATCATGCTTAGGAAAATGAGAATGAGATGCAAACTCTTTATCGACCCTCCTTTAAGCTCCATAATGCATATTTCCGATGGTGATAACCTCACAAGGCCCCGTTGGGCACTTTCCATCCATTAAGCTCCATGCATATAGAACCAAAGACACCTCTCACTTGGGCATTTACCACAGTCCCTTATCTTCGGCCCATGCTCCTCAAATCTAAAGATCATCTCCTTATTTCTTCTTTCCGTTGGAGTCTGCCAAATCGGGTTTTAGTTTAAGGACATTAACAAGGTCCATAAAATTAGAAACCAATCAAAACTTGTAAATAGAAAAGCAAACCGGATAAGGATTTTCAAGTTAGCGTAGTTCCAACTAAAATGTAACGAAATTGGCGTAGTTCCAAACTAAGCGCTACTTTGAAGTTGTTCCAAATTATGCACTAGCTTTACACTCTTCCTTTCGGTAACTCTTTTTGGATTATGGCAAGGTAATGAGTAGGTAGAGCGAGACTCACTTAGTACACGGCACGACACCCGGGATAAAATCCCTTACCTCTACCTTGTCATCATAATCCTACTAAGGTGAGCCTAGTTGTTAAGAGTGATAAACTTATATGTTACGAAAATTCAAATTCCATTCACTTAGTAAAATGGAAGAGGCATTCGATCCTTGGGTATTGTCTAATACTCAACTTTTTGGTAACTCCTCTTGAGTAAATTCAATCACATGCATCTAGTTGTGAAGAGTGAATAAACTCGATGGTACAAGGATAAAATCCCTAATCATTTTACTTTAGAATTTACAAGTTCCGATCAACCTCTAATTCAAAAGAAAAATAACTAAATAATTAATGTACAAAGTATATACAAAATTTAACCAACTAAAAGGTGAAATTATACAAGTAGTAATTAAGTAGTAACTTGGCAAGAACAATTTTCATTTCCAATTTGCACTTTCATTTATCTTTTTCTTACCAAAATTTACAAACTCACTTACCCAAAGTACTTGTAGTAATTTCAAAAATTAAACTACCACAAAAAACTATCAAACAAAGAAACGAAAACAAAGATAAGCAAGAAATGGGTTCTCTAGTCCCACGGCAACCTAATAGGGATTGAGTTTTACCAAAATCCCCGGCAACGGCGCCAAAAACTTGTTGGTCGCATCACCTAACTAATATTATGTGCAAATTTGTGATGCTTCCTACTCCCAATAATAGGAGGTCAAGTATTAGTATAGGGGGAAAAAGTAAGAGTATCGTACCCAAGGGATTGAGTAACTCTACCCTAACTAGATTACCGCGAAATAAAACCTATAAAACACATGCATCTACCTTTTTACAATTCACAACCTCAGCCCTTTGGAAGACAATGGTCATGGGGATGGTATTAACAAGTGGTAGTGAATCGGTTTTGTTGATTTTTTACTAAATTTAAGCTAATATAAAAATAAAGCAAACTAAACTAATAAGTGTAGAGACTAGATCAATGAGATGAATAGAGACTTATGCACAAATGTAACCCATAATTGATGTGAAAACATACTTGACAAACATCCCCTTAGTGCTCTGGTGAAGCTACCTAGAAACTAACTAATCATGCAATTTAACAAAGTCTTTTGGAGCCAGGTTAAATCACACAACCTTAATCCCAATTATATTACCTTATAATACAAGTGGGCTATGTACTATAAGCCTAACACCCCCTTAGGGCAATTAAACTCACGGCACAAGCATTAAGTTCAAAGTAAGAAATTCAAGCAGCTTAATACTTCCCGTAAGAAATACTAAGCTACCACCTAAAAGCTACTCATACTCACGGATTCAAGAAGTTGTCAATTTCATGTTCTGATTAATTACTTACCTAAACATGTTTTCTAAGTGACAAAGCTAGCTAACACATTTAGTAGGCATAAAGAGTAGGAACTCATAGATTCAAACATGCATCATTCATCAAATTTAAGGAAATTACATTGTTTGCTCAAATCCACTACTCACACACATGGATATATACATAAAAGCCTTACAAAAGTAGTACACCATGAAAGCAAAGAGAAGTTGAGAAAGAACCACAAACCCATGAGCTTCCTAGATATAAACAAAGAGGGTGTGAAGCTTCAAAGTATAGTATTTTTGGTTTTCTCAAACCCAAAACACTATACAAATCTACATACATAAAGAGAACACTAAGAACAAGGCTTCATGTATCTGCCCACAAGTGTAAAGAACAAGACTGCTCGCCATATGGACGTAACAAGTCTTCTCAAGACATCGACTAATCATACGATACATACAGGCTTTGGTTTAACGTCCTTTAGATAGCCATAAGACGATTGATGAATAAGTTCATCACTCACGGTTCTCACTCCCGAGACTAAGTATTCCCAAGATCTTTTCATTCTTAACGTCGGATTAGTGATACTTCAATCACAATTCATCCAAAGTTTACAAGCAAATAGACATGATTCTTTACATCCCATCTCCTATCAAGTAGTCACTCAATCGTGGTTTTTTGCTCATTTGACTTGGGTGATAACAAATTTGTTTAGGATGTTTATGCAGATCTCTTTACTTAGTCCCGATAGAGATGATTTAAACTGCATGTTCAGTTTTTCGGAACTACCTAACTGACAAGGTAGTGGAGTGCAATATGACTTCATTACGAGAGCATATGTCGTCGTAGTCGATTCCAGGGCGTTTGTGAGAGACCTTGCCCCATAAAGTGAGTCTAGGCTCTTTTTCTCACTACGCTTTCTATCAAAAATTATCGATAAGGTTTACACTTGCGGTGTCCGCATCACCTGACCAAGGACCTATCTCTTTGTTTAAACTGGATCGCATATCTTTCCGTGTAGGCCAATTCACAACGTTGGTATTTGCTTCAATGAAGTGAGTGTTCGATATCTAACTCATAGACCACGTACTCATGTACACTAGTGTAATTCGTATTTGTAGAGATCTCCATATGGATTGGCTTTTCATTGAGGCGTCCCCCAATGATGACCATAATCCAGAAAATCCATGAGACGAATGAGTTGTCATTGATCCAAGGATCAAGTTGTGTCAAACTCGCATTCGGCGAGTGTATATCGAACTAAGTGCCCTCTCTACACTTCTAGTGAGAGTCACGGCCTAGTGACACTATCTACCACTTTTGTGGAGTCACCATGTCACCATCTATGGATGACAATGTGTCAATTTATCCGGACATCAATCCTTGCAGGCATGTCTGAAACAAGAGTACTATTCCGATCTTTTTCTTGAAAGACCAATAGTTGCTCTTTGCAGCATGTATATCAAATCTCGTCACTTTGATTTATTGAACTTTGGAGAATATGATGAGGCACAGTGGGGACAAACCACGGCAATGCCAAGTCGTTCTACTTGAACATACTTGTTCTTATCTCCTCCTAACGACGAGAAGATTGGCTCATCAAAATTGACATAAACGAGATCGCATGTGAAGGTTTCTATATAGCGGACTATAGATGGAAGCTTATGTCTTTTTTAAAGACAAATGGACATCATTAAGCGCTTGTGGTGGCGCAATATGGCACATAAAATATGTGAACGGTAAAGGGTATTGATCGTTAACACTTATACGTTAACAAGATGCATTCCGTTACAAAATGTAACATGCATGTATGCTTCCTGAAACGTTTCACTAAGTTCTGGGACACCAAATGCCACCAAATTTTAATAGTAGTTAGGCACATGTGTTTGGATTCCAACGCCGCCGACTTCATCGCTGGAACCGGCAGGAAACATACCGAACTGGTCGGAACAGTCTCCGGAGGTTAGTGAACATTTGTGTCGAGCGGTTCAGCACCTTCTAGGTGTCCAATGGCTCTGAAATGTTATGAGCATGTAGCCATGGATGTTAGAAATCGGTGGACCAAATTTCACCTCAAGAACCGGCCTAAAAGTAGGTGAACTGGTCAGTCCAATGATAAATCCGCAAGCTGAAAAACCGGGATTTCTAGATTTTTCTCAACTTTTCAATCATTGTCAAGGTGCTTCATAACATTTAAGTGTTATGGCTTGAGTTTGACCATTAGGTAGATCACCAAAGTATCATTGTGTATGATAGGGCATTAAGGCTATCATCTTATGTTTCATTATCTTTAGCGTAGGAGGGCGTTACTCCGAAACTTTGCTAAAGATTAGGCTTCCATATCATGAGCATAGCTAATGAAGGATCATGAGAGGGGGATCATATGCAGTATTAAATGCATAGATGATGCTTCCATTGATTTGGAGGAAGACTTGGGTGACGTTAATGTCATCTTTAAGCCTTGAGCATTGCTCATGACGCTACCAAATATTCTTTGAGTAATCTTTGATCCCAATAGCTTCTTTGCTCAAAAGAAACGATATCCATGACTTACTTGCATATGGATCATCAAAGAAACGATGTATGGAAGAGTCTACATGAGTCGCCGATTCAAAGAATCCGAATCATAGTATACGTGAAAGACATTCACAATATTGACTCATAAATTGTGCGCATTCATTAGAAGCGATACATAAGAAATTTCTTCAATTTTTACAATGAATTTCAAGGTGATAAACGTTGGCACAAATATATTTAAATAGTGAGCAAGGTTCGATTGCTTCTTTATGCATAGATAACATATGTGACTTTGAATCATAATGTCAGAAGACATAGAAATTTTGAGCATGAGAATGCTCTATGATTATGTGTGATGATCTAGTCATCATATAAATCCATGAAGATTAGCTACACACTCAATGTCTCTATGATACATTCATAAAAGAGTAGAGACAAGGTTTTATGCCAAGTCGTATAAATCGGAATATATATTCAATTCCTATAGAGTGCGTTACATGGCGTGTAGTATCACAAGATAAAACATAAGCATGCTTAAAAACGTAGTATATACATCCGTTAACGCTCAAAGATAGAGTCGGAAAACAACCAAATGAGCCAACATCGATACTATATAGACATAAATGTCTAAAAACCAAGTATCAAGGACCGAGGCCGAAACCAAGCTAGAGTGGAAGCCAAGCCAAGGCCGAAACCGAGGCTAGGCATGGCAAGCTTTGGTGTGCACAAGAGTGCCGAAGCCGAGGTCGGGCAATGCGCATGCATACGGGCATGTACGCAAGCAAGTCTAGTTGTTTCTTGACGAACATAGACTCGTTTATCTTTGTGATTTTCGAGTTAACATCACCAATTAGATTGGTGAACTCAAACTTACATGTCCTGTAAATGTGTAATGCGATATATTGCATTCACATATAACTATTTAGGGGATCGAACCATGTATGCATTATAAAATTCTCATCCGTTCATTTACTTGAACAATATGAGAGAATTAAGATTAATTGTCAACGGTTACATCGAGGTTTTGACCATAAAAAGTGTATCGACTAAGTAGCATTAGTCACACATGTGAGGTCTATGCCTTCATAAAATCAACAGATTTGTAGTTATTTTGATTATGAAATTGAAGTCATATGCTTCATATTTATCGCAAATTATCTTTTGCTTTTGAAATCCGTAATCATGAGGATATAGCTCTCATCTTCTTCCATGTATCTCTTGTATACATTGACCATATGATTGCATTATTTGCAATTGTTGAATCGATGTAGAACCATATCAATGACATGATTTTTTTTTTTTTTTCAATTGCCCTTTTTTTTCTTTTTTTTTCTTTATGACATGGGGGTTTCGAGGCTTAGCCTCCCTCTCTTTTTCTGGGCGCATTTTGCGGTGAACTTTTCTTTTTTCTCAAAAGAACAAGAGAGAAGGTATTGAATTTAGGCCGAGACCAAGATTATGGTAACTCAATTCAATAGTTGCTGTGACAATTTCCGTCACATCGATGTTACAGCGACAATTTCCGTCGCACATCATGAGTTTGTCCCTTTGTGACTCCCTTAGGATCGTCACAAGCATCGACAATATTCTATCGGAATCGTGATAAAATAGTCACGAAGAGTTGTGGTTCACAGTGATATCACAACCACAAGCACAACTTTGGACGGTAACATCACAGTCACCCCTTAAATACTGTGATATGCTGGGGTGGATGTGGCCCCTTTGTATCGTCCTGAAAAACACACAAGTTCCAACATACAAATTCAAATAATTGAAATTGCGAAAAACGAGAACTTTTATTAAATCATACTTGCTAGTTCGCCAAATGAACTGTGTAGAAATATAAATTGCGCTTGAGGACTCGGTTCTGATCCTTGTGCAAATTTGAGATGCTCTTCCATGTACGTGTAACGAAATAATTCTTGCAATTCCATCGCGATTCGTCGTGCAATAAATATTATGGAAAAGAAAAACATATGGTTAGTCATATTCATCATATATGGAGCAGTAAAACTCATAAAAGAATTACTGTAGTAACTGTTTTAACCAGTAGGATAAAAACTTTTTATCTGAGGTAAATATTATTACCATTGGGTCGGATCAAGAGAGATCTGGGTCAGGACCGGGTCTGCATCACTTGCAGACGGGTCGGGTTGGCGGAAACACGATGGCCTGGGCTCTGGGGCGAGCGCACGGAGAGTCAACGGCTGTCGGCGCTAGGGCTGAGCCGAGAAACGTGCAGCGAGGCGGCGCTGGGCTTCTTCGACGATGGATTGGAGACTGCCGTCGTACTAGAGGGCGGCGCTGATCACACTCTCGATCTTGGCTTCTTCAATCTGCGCAATCGTCGGCGGAACGACGAGAAGGATCTCCGGATGTGGAGCCGCACGGGGCTAGCTGCATTAGACGGGGCTGGCGTCGTCGGGTAGAGGCCAAAGGAAGCCATCGTCCTGGGAGCCGCGACGGGATGGCATGGGTGCTCAGAGAAAACTTCTGGGTGCCCTGAGCATCTTCATCGTCTGCAGACAAAGCTTAACTTTTACCGACAAAGGGGTTGTCGGGAAGAAGAGTTTCTGGGGGGCTTATTTGCTTTTCCGACAAAGGGTTGTCGGCGGAACTTGGTACCCTGAGAATTTTCTTGCTTCAGACGAAGGGGTTGTCGGCGGAAGAGGATTTTTGGGGAGGGTCTTCTTTGCCGACAAGCAATTGCCGGCAGAAGAAAAACCTAGGGTTTCTGAATTTTTTTTTAGGGCTATTAGACATAGGCTAGAGCTACGTGCTGACAACGTGTTATAGGAGAAACAATAAATAAGCAAAGCGTCGTTTTATTGATTGATAATGAGACCTTTATATTGATATTACATCAAGTATCCCGAATAATCAGAGATTATCTATCTACTAAAAATATTACATATCTAGTCTAATTAGGTAAAAACACACCACAAAAGTTACAGAATTAACATTCCTTAAATAATTATTATATTAAAATTATTGAATTCGAATTCATATTGCTTTGCACATCGCCGAGCAAAAGCATATCATATCGCACGTTTTGGGGCTATAATTATTTTGTCAACAAGTGATTTCCCACCAAATAGCCGTTCCAGAAGTCCATCTCGTACCACCACGTGTCCCGATTCATGGTGATTCCGCACAACCTCTCGTCATCATATCACCCCCACAATTTCCCAATCCTATCCACTCCGCTATAATAATGATATCATAAAAAATTTAAAAAAGAAAAAAAAATTTAGCTAAAATAGAAATTGAAGTCGGACGAGGTCCCTCACTTTCTACTCAGTAATTCTCTTCCCTCTAGTCTCTTCCCTCTCTGTTACAGGTCCTAATTTCTGTGACGAAACTGCCCCTCACCGGTCTTCTTCTCCGTCCAGATTCTTCTCCCAACGGTCAAAGATTCTCTGTGCTGATCAGACAAGTTTTCTCTCATGGTAAAACCAGTGCTGAAGATCACTACGGCGGTGAAGAGTTGAGGTGGTTATGGATTTGACGGAGGGCGTCGGAGAGAGCTCGTCGCCGCCGCGAAGCTTCGTTAGCTTCAACAACTACGATGTGAGGAACGACGTCTATAACCGATTGGTGGAGAGCGGTAATCCTTTGGCTTTGACTCAGCTGGACTTCCGTGACCAGTTGGACGCTCACTTCAATCGCTTGCCTGCTAGGTATATTATTCCTAATTCCATTGATGAAATACTATTGATGTTTTCGGTTGTGAAATTAGTTTTCGAATGCGAAAAGGAGCTTCGAGATAGTTAAGTGTATACTGTGAGGAGTGTTATATATGCTCATTTTAGTTCTTATTACTGTATAAGCTACTGAGCTAGTTAGTGTTAGTCCTAAATCCTAATTCCATCGTTTGATGAAATACTATTGTTGTTTTTGCCAAGAAATTTCAAGTAATCCTTACGCGCTTGTGATATGCATTGCGAGGAGCTTCGAAATAGTTAAGAGTGTATGGTGAGGAGTGTTATGCTTGTTTTGGTGTTGTTGCTTTTTTGGATTAGGAAATGTTGGTTGTTAGTTTTGTATTTTCGGACTACATTACTGTAGAAGCTACTGGTTTGACTAATGTGACTAGTATCAGTTTATATATGTTTTTTGTGTTTGATTATGGATTTAGTGTTATGACGTTTGATGTCATTGTTCCTTGGGCAGTTATGGGCTTGACGTCAACATGGACAGAGTGGAAGATGTTTTGGTACATCAAAAGCTTCTTGCGTTGGCAAAGGACCCGGAGAAACGGCCGGTTTATCACACTCGGTTCTTGGAGGTATTTCTGTCATCTGATTCAGTATCTTATGGGAGTTAGGGCAAGTTTGTTGTCAACTGGAATTTTGATTAATTTCTGCTGCCGAGTATTATTATGTTTCCTGTTATGCAAAACAAGTATTAGGTTGTGGTGTGCTATGAAATCCAAGTTCTTAGATTGGCTGCATTGAATGGTGATGGAAATGGTATGATTGAGCAATTTTTATTTTGAAGTGAACAATGGGTTACATATTTCTATTAAATATATATATATATATATATATATATATATATATATATGCTAAACTGTTTACAACTGCATATTGATGATTGGGCTATACTTAATACTGCTTGCATAGGAATGTGAAACTTTAATGCCATGCAAAGTAGAACCCTAAATTATTGATTCCCTTATGCATGCTAGCTTAGATTATTTTTTTTCTCTTCTGCGTTTTCATTTTCCATATTTCACGATTCTTTTGTGTATTGTTCTTCAGAGTATCTCTGCGGGGACAGATGATGATGAGGATGACCAATTCACTAGTAGTGTTTCAACCTCGAGGCTATCATGTAATGAAATCAATGAGGGATCTGCAAAGCCACATACTAGGTATTATTCTTGTGAGTCTGTCTCTGGAAACTGTTTTTTCCATTCCATATATACTCTTTTAACTGTTTTGCTCTTTGATATTAATTTGTTGCTGTTATTTTTTTCTTTCTTTCTTGGTTACATCTCTGGTTCGAACTAGGAATTGTGCTGTTGACTTTGAACCTTGCTCTAGGCTTGGAGACCTAAATTTGGACGTTGGAAAGAAGACTCAGACTGTGGATGAAAGAGATCTGCTGGAGAGATTTCCCAGAAGGTACTCAACAATTGTTTTTGTTTATTTTTTTTGTTTGGTTGACCAGCTTTCTGTTTCCCTGTAATTCTTATAAAGGCTAAAGACTAACTACTATTCATCATGAAAAGAATGTTCTTTTCAGTACAATGATTTTTTATGTGATGCTATAATTTTCATCTGTTTAATATGTTAATACAGTTTTTCTATTCTGTATTCTCTTTGCTGTGTCGACATTTACCATTATTATGGTATAAAGAAAGCATGTTACAGTTGAGTAACTGATAAATCAGAAAAATTATGGTTACCCAACCTTTTAATACATCTTTAGATGTCTTTCATTCTTGGAACAAATTTTATTTTTCTCTCATTCATTTTTCTGAACATGCTTTTCCATATATGGTATAGAACTGTATAACACATCTTCCATTGTATGCCAGATACATATGCCTGCATACCTTATATGTCCAAATATACCTGGTTGGACAGACGACCTGTATGAAACAGATTTTTTTCTCTACCCCTGCATGATTGATAAACATGATGTCCATATATGGTATATAACTACGTATACATAGTTTTGTATATAACTACTGGCATTACATTTACAGTTATCATCTATGCTGAAATTAAGTTGAACATTGGGATGTATGATGCAGGCAAGTTACATCACGTACACTCACTCATGAAGTAATTTTTTCATCCATTGACAAGCCTAAGCTTCTTAGCCAGGTACTAGTCAGAGGCTTAAGTTATTTACTTCTTAAATGTGTTAGCACCTGTAGTTGTATATGTCTTTTGTTTAAAAAAAAATTATATTTAGCAGACTATAGTCGATTTGTAGTCTGTCTTTGGGAATTTTCACTATGCTTGTATCAGTCAATGTAGTCGAGGAAATCATTTACCCTTCTAGCTGGATTGGGCCTGGCTTCCTCTTTAACTTGTGTGTATACATAAAGTTCGTGATAGATTCCTTTATTGCATTAGTATCCCAAAGATAGAACTTTATAGTATTGCATTATTTAAGAGTAATTCCGTACTTTTTCTGTCCTACACATATAGAAACTTCTTTCTTTCTTTCTTTCTTCTTCTTCTTCTTTTTGTTTTTTGTTTTTTTTTGAAATGGTAAATATAGAAACTTCTTCAATGTCTCGGAAAAGGGAAAATTTGATAATGTTATAGGCTTTTTTATCCATCTCCCATCATTATGTTGCTTCTTTACAGCTCCATTACATTGTCTCTACTAAGTAGTTCTAATGTAGCTCCAATTTGGATAGAAAATAGAATTTAGAGGGGAGGAAATGAAAGAAATGGGACAAGTAAGAGATAGGGATGCGTAACCAAGATTCAAGCAACTTTAATAATATTCTCCATTCTATTTCTAATATTTCCCCAGTTGGGATACAAAATAGAATTTAGAGAGGTGAGAAATAAAAGAATGTGATAAGAAAGAAGAAATATCAGAGGATGAGGGATAACCAAGATTCAAGCCCTGCTAGTTGCCAATCAATTCTTATTCTATCAATGATGATCACAATGCTCAAATTTAGAGTGGTCTAACTTAGATATATAGAAGAAAAGAGAACCCTACATTATTATAGTACTAAGATATCCGGACCTAAACAATAATTGTAAACAGGATATGCCAAATATATCTGGTGTAGCATCGCTCTGTCTGTGACAAAAATTCTGACTGTCAAGTGAGTCAGGTGATGACAGATGTAAGTATTGTGAAGATCGTGTTTGTGTTCAATCACCTTGTCAAGATCAATGCCATGGAGCTGTTCAAGAGTTACTGGCTGAGTATAAAAGTAAAATCGAATTGGAGATTATGCCCAAAAGAAGGTGGATTAATGAGTTGCAGCTCTAATTGTTGTTATCCTTTAGAAGAGAGCATTGACCACTGAATCCTTGAATTGGATAAACAGATTCTTGGTCAGAGCAGCTTTCTCTAATAACGCAAGATTAGGGTAGGTTAGGACATATAGGTTCAACAATAGGAACAGTCCAGTTGCGACAATTTGGACAATGGTCATGAGTCGCAGCAATCTGGGACATGTGCTGTTCTTTCTATTGAAACTGATATTTATGTCAAAGTAGGACCAATTTTATCAGAGAAGGAGAAAATAATCAGAAAGAATAAGCATGAGAAAGAGAGATCTGTTGGGGGGCAGTATAAAGAATCAGAGGGAGAGGGACAATCAAGGTTAAGCAGTGTGAAAAGTCATTTATTCTTTCCAAGTGTGCAAATAACAATTACAATGCTCAAATTTTTAGAGATCTACATAATTAAAGCACTAAAATAGATGTACTCTAGATAATGATCACACATAAAACATCAATATATGCTGTCTTGCATTATCCTCCACTGGTGATGAGAACTCAACTCCTGTCAAGTGACGTGAGGCTGTAACATTGTCGTAGCCAACATCACAGGGGTCCCCAAGTTTCAAGATTGTGGATTGTTTCGGTAATCCATCACATCCTCCTGGTGATTTCATTGAAGTGTTTTTTACCCGAGTATAAGTGTACAGAAGAAGGTGGGTAGACGACTTGCAGCCCCAGGTTGACTTATGATGTCCATAATCTCAAATTGCACTGTTGGAGAGATCTGTGCAACCATAGGATCATTATGTTATCGGTCTGTTGTAGCTTGCTCTATTAAAGAGCAACCGCTTGGCTAAGAGGTAGGTGGCTTGGCTTGGCTAGACATAGGATGGGACCTATAAATCCAGGAACAGGAACAATCCAGCTGTGTTAATTTGGCGATAGTGGAAAGCATCTGAAAGTTTTCACTGCGAACAGCTTGGCAAATATGTAGTGTCATTTCTATGTGAAACAATTATCTATAAGAGTAGGCATGAGGGTATGCCGTTTTTCATATATTCTGTATTATTTATCTTGTGGTATGTACAGTTTCCATATAGACGTTGCGTTCTGGAAACTTTCTAATGAGTTTGTCACTCGTTGGGAGAAAAAACGTTGTTTTCATGTAAGGTCTTTTATGCAGTGGAATTATGTCTCATTTCCTCTTATTAGTTATCTGATCCCTTTCACAAACCTTAAATATTATAAATACTTTGACGACGTTTGCATCAAGAAGCTCTCAATCTTTAGTAAGCTGTGGATGGAAGTCTCGCATGATTACTTTGTGTCAATATATAACATTCACGTTCTGCAAATGTGGCATTGATTTTTAGGGGTTCTAAAGCTCATTTTTCTTTTTCCTGATTTTGTTATATTTATTTATTTACCACCATTCAGTTAAATTATAAGTTTCTTATGTTGAGAACCCTTGGAGAATTGCAAAGTTTCATTTCAAGAGCAAACACCTTTCTAACAGATGTCCTTTTCCTCTAGCTTTCTGCATTACTTTCGGATATAGGACTTAACATCCGTGAAGCACATGTCTTCTCGACTACTGATGGCTACTCCTTGGATGTATTTGTGGTGGATGGATGGCCTGTTGAGGTACTTCCTCACTATTTGATGTGTTTGTTGTTGTAGACTGTCAGGCTTTGTATCTTGAAAATGTTTCATCTTCTTCTGTTAATATAATCATTGCTGAACATTGGTAATACAGGTTTTTCCACTTGAAGGAAGAGTTCTATTTAGTTATACTGCTGTTGGTGATATATGTACCTTAATATTTTCTGTGTCATGCTTTTGTATGCATGGTAACCACTATGAGTCGGTGTTTTCATCTGTATTTGAAGCTGCAGCTGCATGAAGTAGCTATAATGGCTGTTCCATAAGATAGAATTATCCATATTATTTTGTTATCAATCTTACGTTTTATGAAATTCGTTTTGTTTGATCAAGCTGCAAATTGTCCAAGGGAAATGTCTTTCTAATGTATTAAGGGGCAGTGTGATTATATTTCTTTTATGACAGGGATCTGTGCTGAGTCCAAATGTTGCTGACTTTGCAATCTTGTGGTCAGGATACAGATGGTTTAAATGAAGCTATGGAAAAAGCGCTTGCTAGAAGTGAGGTGAACTACGTCTTATTGTAGAACTTCTGAATGTTGTTTGGTTTCGTTTTCTTTAAAGTGTTTCAGATAGTGCCATATGAATCTCTCTTTTTTCCTAAAAAAGAAAAAAGGGTGGTTCATCTTGGTGAGCGGACTACTGCTTGATCATATTTGTTCTAATAATGAAATAGCGTACATTAGTTTTATAAAGAGCTTATATCCTTGACTTACTGTTTCATCCAGACCTTCTGATAACCAGTCCTCTCTTTCATACTTTACCCTTGTAACTGTAGGGTATATGGTGAGAAATGAGGTTATATAGGGTAATTGTTAGATGTCTGCTCTTGGTAGTACATTTTGGTGCTGCATCTGTCCAGTAGTGATGGAAGCAGCTGTTTTCCCTGCTTTATTGAGATTGTTTTCTGTCACATTCTGATCCTAGTTGAGCACTTCAAATAGGTGGTTCTTGTAATCTTCTGTTTTACTAAATTGATTGTAGAAAAGCTGTAAACTGTAATTTATACATGATGTTCAATAATATAGGGATCATGGTCAAGATCTTCACATTCTCATTCAGTTGGAGAGACAACGATATTGGCACAAGAAAAACCTGGAAGCTGGGAAATAGACAGAAGACTATTGAAGATAGGAGAAAGAATTGCATCTGGATCCTGTGGAGATTTGTAAGATAGGTTTTATTGCTGGCAATCTTTATTCTTTTATTTATGCTCTCTGTTGATCAACTTTAGTCATGCTCATTTACAGGCACCGTGGAATTTATCTTGGTCAAGATGTTGCTGTTAAGATTCTACGATCTGAGTATTTAAATGCTGCTCTAGAGGATGAGTTTGCTCAAGAAGTGGCCATTCTAAGGTAAGTAACGCTGTTTTTTTAGGGTTATGCCTTTCTACCCTGATTTGCAATTCACATAAATAACACTTTCTGTTTTTTGTGTATTTATTTTTTCCTACTGGAAAGAAGATAGCAATTTTAAAATTTAATTGTCCTAAATCTCATCAACTCATGGTGGTTAGAGGAATATATTCATGTTTCTCCCAAACATTAAGAGAACTGACATGTCTTGGAGTGTTTTTTCAAGTCCAAAAGAAACACGTGTGTTTTCCTCGTCAATTTGCTTTTTTGTTTGTTTTAAGACTAGAGTTATAAGATGTGTATCTTGTTAAACGGTGACAAGCGTGGCCTGTGGATCAACTGTACCGATATTGTCCCAACTTAGCCACCTTAAAGGTGTTGGGTTTTAATCACAAAAGGCCTCGGTCCAATTGGATATTATCTATCCACTTATGAGTTGTATTTTATTTGTCACTTTTTCAATGTGGGATCTCTCCTCTTCAACACTCCCCCTCACGTGCAACCTAATTTTCGTTGGAGGTTTGCACGTGTAATTCATTTGGTCCAACTCTGACAACAGAAATTGGTATGTATGGTCCAAGGCCCACTGCGGACACTTGGTATGAAACCAATCAGAATTTCTCTGATGGCAATTCGATGATGAACCCAAATTTGAGTCCATTATGCTTGGGGAAACCCAATAGTTCTGGGGAAGCAATTGGAGAGGGACCCGTTCTGATACCATGTTAAACGGTGACAAGCGTGGCTTGTGGATCAACTGTACCGATATTGTCCCAACTTAGCCACCTTAAAGGTGTTGGGTTTTAATCACAAAAGGCCTCGGTCCAATTGGATATTATCTATCCACTTATGAGTTGTATTTTATTTGTCACTTTTTCAATGTGGGATCTCTCCTCTTCAACATATCTGCATTACATCGCTTTCTTATATCTTCAGTAGGTAGCCACATAAGTCTATGGTCTTAGAATTACTTTCCCTTTGAGAGAAGAAAATTATCATTTAAATTCAGAGATCTGAAATCAGTAAGACCATTGCGGGGTGAAATCTTTGAGACATTTAGGAGGTAAATCTATGCTATTTATTTTGGATACCGATTTTCTGTACCCAGTGAATAAAGATATAATTACAGAATCCTCTTCGTGTACGCAATCGATTCCCTAACCATCATTGCCCAGCTTTCATTGGATTTTAATCCAAGGATGGAGAATAATGAGGTGGCTTCAACTGGAATGAATTTATTTGCCTCATTATTTTGCCAACATTGGATTTAGATCCAAGGGCAGTTCAGCAATATATGCTGAGTACAGTATCAATTGAGTGGATAAACTAAGATCATTCCATGACTGCATGCAACACATACAGGATATCAAGAACTTTGATTTTCTAAGTAACATAATCTATGTCTATCTGAATTGGATAAAATTCTGAATGCCTTTAATATGTAAACGCCTATGTTTCTTGTGTGGCTTGATGTGGTTTTTCAGGCACAGTCTATTTTTGGTCAAGTTGTCAAGCTTATGTCTGTAAATTCGGCTAAAATAAAATGTCAAATTGACATACTTTTCATCAGTAGATCAATTGACATACTTTTCATCAGTAAATCTCTCACAGTTGATGTTGATAATAAGTCGACTGTTGATTGCAGAGAGGTCCATCACAGAAATGTTGTGCGTTTTATTGGCGCATGCACAAAGTCTCCACATTTATGCATAGTGACAGGTACAAAGTTCCTCTAATTGTTGCCTCAATGTTTTTCAGATGTTGCGCTTTCCATGCCTTCACTCGGAGATGTCTTCAATAGCAGTGCATGTGAGATTTTTTTTTTGAGAGAAATGCATGTGAGATTTTAGAAAAAGATAAACATGAGGTGTGATACATATTTTTCTTTTTATTAGGTTTGGATTTGTAACCGGTTGTTCAATAATGCCGGTTAGTTAGAAATTAGTTCTTTTTTAACAGCCGGTCGAGTTACTTTGATTGAAAGCGCGCTCCCCATATCATTCATTAGTAAAGATAAAAGCGAAAGTGACAACGTGTCTATTCAAGCAATAAATGAAAAGGACTAACCAAAAAAAGAAAAGATAAGTGAGAATAGGAGGCGTCAAATTCTACGACTTACCAAGACAATTCAATTGAAAAATAAATTTTTAGGTCTCCGAAAACCAACCACTGTATAGATAGGGTACCAGCATTAGCCGAGTAAAGTTGATTCTAGTGAGCTGTTTGGATGTCATGCCTATTAGCCCTCCCCAATAAGTCGATTCATTAGTCACTCATATTGCCTGTGGCCTCATTACACTGTATAAAACTTCATGGTGATTCAGCTCCTAGATAAGAAGTTCCTGAACTGACAATGGTCATCTTGACTATTCTGCTTTCACAGTTATTTAATTCAATCAATGATTCAGGTAACAAAACTATATGTTTTACATGATTTTGTCTGCCTAAAAAAGTTGAGATTATCTTGATTCAGTCTCAGTAAGTACGTAAACAGTTCAGTGTGTGATTTTAGGCTGGTGTTTTACTTATCAATTAAAAATCGCTTTAGTCACTGGATTAAGTTAAGCACTACAATGGCGGAATGGCCTATTGCTTACTATTTGGTTTTTTTTATTTTGGACAAGTTTAACTTAACTTCACCTGTTAAGTTAGAATGGTACTTATGCACACGACAGATTCCAATACGATCAACATAGAAGGCTTCCAACTTGACAGCAAGGCTAACTAATTAAAAACCAAATATAATATATCATGTGCTATGTACTTTAAACAAGTAGATTCTAGATTAATGGGGATAGAGTTTACAGAAGTCAATAATTCTGTTCTAGATCATTTTTTAACTGGTGTATCTCTTCTTCTTTCTTGAAGTTAGATCCAGATATTATGAATTTTAATAATGGATCCTTGTATTTCAACTAGCTTCTCCCAAGTGGACTTTACGTTATTTGGCCTGTGTAACTATGGGTTATCTCTGGTGTTTTAAGGAAATTACCTCCAAGAAGCTCTTTTTAGATTGAATATAGTAATTCCGTTAACGTTGAGAATAGTCTTTTAATTGAAGAACCGTTCTTTTGGTTTATTATGGTAATGACCTTATATGTTGTTGTGCTGGCAGAATACATGCCTGGTGGAAGTCTCTATGATTATTTGCACAAGAATCGTAATGTCTTGAACCTATCCGAACTGCTAAAGTTTGCAATTCATGTCTGCAAAGGAATGGCATATTTGCATCATAATGACATAATCCATAGGGATTTGAAGACAGCAAATCTGCTAATGGACACTAACAATGTAAGAATCCAACCTTATTCTGGCTTCACGTTCAAAATGGTAGAGTTCTGCCACTTTACAGCTAGTATGATTTTTCAGGCAGTTTAACTTATTCCAACCAAAACAAAAATAAAGCAGTTTAACTTCTAAACAGACTGTAGTGCTTTGAAGAATTGGAACCTCGTAACATGTTTGGCACTGTTATAATGAAGTAGAAATTTGTTATTATCATCTGTAATCAATATGTTTTTTTTTGGGAGAGATTATCACGGTCAACTAATTTTACTGATACTGACATCCACTTTGTTTGATTCATTCTTGTTGTCATTTGAATTTCCGCTGGGTTACTCTTAACCAAGGAAAAAGAAATAAATTATGCAATTGGATATATATTTCATATCTAATAGAAACTATCTCAGCAGTAGCTTACCATATTGGAGTCTTGGATAATTTACTTTCTGACTGATGTGATTTATGCTCCCATTGAAAATATAATCTGTGAGCAACAAATTCAAAGACTTTGTAATCCATTCATCTTAAATTTCGTAATATGTGTCCCTTCTATCTATCTGATTTACTTGTCATGTCTTCTTTAAGGAAATGATCAGTTAACAATGCATCTCTTACCAAAACAAAAGTTTTTATCGTATAGTTTAGGATGAGAAAATGTTCTCGATTTTTTCCAAAAACAGCTCAAAGCTTTCTTGAAACTCCATTAGGTTGTAAAGGTGGCAGATTTTGGTGTTGCTCGGTTCCAAACACAAGGGGGAGTAATGACTGCAGAGACGGGAACCTATAGATGGATGGCACCTGAGGTTTGATTCTACTAAATTTAAATTCTGTGTTTTCAATCTTTAAATCCATAAGTTCTAAGATATTTTGTATTATAATGTATCTGAAGTTCCAAGTCAATTTCTTGACTTCTGGTTTTGCATTCATACATTGTACTGTAACTGTTTCAATAGGCAGCGAATGCCGATACGCTTTTGTCTCATTGTTTTCATACATTTGAACATCTTATTGTTCCACACATTTTGCAAGGTTATTAATCATCAACCATATGATCAGAAAGCAGATGTATTCAGTTTTGCCATTGTACTTTGGGAGCTGGTGACAGCCAAAGTATGAGTTGGAAAGCACTCTTTTCTCTTTCGATGTGTGTCTGCAGGGGTAGGATATAATTTGTACTAACCAGTAAATGATTTTTGTGTTACAGGTTCCATATGATACAATGACTCCATTACAAGCTGCCTTGGGAGTTAGACAGGTTTATGGTTAATCTGAATATATATATACAGGCCGGATCTAGAGAGGACATCCTCAAAATGTCCAATAGTGCGGATTTTCATTTTTGACCCACTTTTTGATCGAATTTTCTCATCTCCACCGTCTAGTATGTAGATAATAGTGTAGATCATCTCTGCAAAATTTCAGCCAATTTGGTAATCGTTAAGGCCCTCAAACTTGAAAAACAAATGGACTAACTGAATTCTGTCAAACTTGAACCGTTCATGTTTATAATAGAAAAACGTAATTTTGAAGGCCTTAACGATTACCAAATTGGCTGAAATTTTGCAGAGATGATCTACACAATATTATCTAGATACTAGACGGTGGAGATGAGAAAATTCGATCGAAAAGTGGGTAAAAAATGAAAATCCGCACTATAAGGACATTTTGAGGACATCCTCTCTAGATCCTGCCTGTATATATATATATATATATATATATATATATATATATAAGCTTGATTTCATTGTTACACTTTAGCATTTTCTCGGTGACAACTTCTTGACTCACGAATTTTATTATAAATAGATGTCACATAAACATTTCATATGGTTATCTTTTCCTTAGTTTACCTCTTTTCCCTCTCAGAAATGGCATACTTGATGCACTTCACAAGGTTTGTCAAGTGCTATTAAATTTTTATAGTCTTCATTTCCGCCAGCCCATAAGTACAAATAGCGGACCCACGATACACCTTAAAAGACCTAGGCTTTTTAACCCCCAAAAACATCATGTGCTCTTCTGCCCTTAGATAAGTGCGATCATCGAAATGAACTAACAGAGAACCCCCTCTGTAAACAACCCCAACTTTTGACTTGTAGCAGTCGGGTGTAGTAAGATGTGTTGTGTAGGTCCTCCTTATAATTCTAGATATACGCATCAATTGGAGATTAAGAGTGTGCGATAGCTTTTTACTTAATCAAAACTGTAGCATAAAGGTCTAGAAACTCGAAGAATATCAGGTTTATGTTGGTATCTGTTAATTTGTTGCTTATATGCATTAGCTTACATCTATGGCTTTGAAAGTCTTGTCAAAGGTGTAGATAATGAGGGGATAATTTGTTGACCCAAAATAAACTATGTTTGCGTGTTTTGTTTTTCAGGGACTGAGACCAGAACTTCCTACTAACGCACACCCCAAACTGTTAGAATTAATGAAGAGATGTTGGGATGCAGTTCCTTCCAGCCGGCCAGCCTTTTCTGACATAGCAGTAGAACTTGAGACCCTCGCCCAAGAAGTCCAGGTAGGACTCTCCATCTACTCTTCCTTTCTCAGGCCTCATTGTTATATAATCTTCCTGAACTCAAAAGCTGGTTTGTTTCATGAGATCAGGATGATTTAGAAGCTGCAAATGGCACATGAGAGACTCAACTAAGATGTGTGCATCTCAGAAATTTTTTTGCGACATTTCAACCGGCTCTTTTTAGGCGTTTCGGAATTGGATTAGGACCTTGTTTTTTTGGCAGGTATTTTTTTTTTTTCAGATGAATATAGAGGTTATATTGTACAAGCAAAGAAACGAGAAAGTAAGGTGTTTGAATATCTTTCTGGTCTGTTGTATACTCGTGAGTATGCTGTAGAATATAATGTGCTTTTTGAGCGGAAACTTGTATACTTTTCCACTAGATATCATTCATATCATACAAGAATGAAAATGAGAGTTGGTTAGCAGGAAAGTTTGGTGTCAATGTAATCCCAGCACAATGCGCAACTGTGTTGAATGTGAATTTACCTCTTTCTCTGTATATTTCATCTTGAGCAACTTTGAGTTTCTTTTCGGGGATTGGGGTGTTGAAGTGAAAGCAAGAGCCTCTTCTCCTTAATTCAATGGTTCGAATCACAATAAAGAGCCTCTTGTCCTGGTAAAGTTTTGACATGTTATACATATGAAGTCTCAACACATTTGCATGCTATACACATCGAATACATAGTCTCCTCTTTCGAGACATGTCACCCTGTTTACAATTCTCTTGAAAATCAAGTCTCAGTAGTAAGGAGAAAATGAGTACACTCTGCAACAGACCAACTCCGACGACCAAACTAATGAGCATTACTGATAACATACAACCTATTTATTGTTGCCTTAGAAAAATATAATTAGTTTTATAAATTTCATCATTTAATATCTAAGTTTAGGTCGAGAATCACTATGAACCCATAGAATTCTCTTTGAAATTTCCAAGAAGCTCACAGCTGGGAAGAAACTATGAGCTGAACTGATCATTGCAGATGCGGTGGTGTTGCTAACTTGTACGTCACACTACACATTATACACGAGAGAGATCAATATAATGCTAGAATGGTGTCATCGACATATCAAATCCCAGTGTGGTGAGGTGACTGCCAATTGTCTTGTAGCCTTTCTCAGGTTCTGTCTTGGAAGAGTTATTCGTTGGTGATGGTAATGAGATCGATACACTATATATGAGACAAACGGTATATGCCATTTGTATTGAATCCAATTTTTAGGTGCCGGAGATCAGAGGTGCAAACACACAAAGACCTAATATTACGGTAACAATTCCTTCTTGAAAATTACTCGAGCTTTCCGTCACAACAAATTTTTTATTTTTATTTTTTATATTTTTTTCCATTTTAGAAACTGTTCAGAAATTATAGTTAAGAGTTAGAAACCTGAACAAAAAGCCACCCAAATTTCTTCCAACTGAAATTTTAAGACTGGAGCTCTTTAGTTTTCGTGGTTAAACGTGTCGATAAGATGGATTATAATTTTTCATTAACTACACTTCTGCATTTGTTGTATCAAGTTTCTTTGGTGACTCAACAAATTCCGGAAACCATCATCCTTGATGACTTGTATGAGCTGAAGAGACACAATCTCTAATTTACCAACTAAGCCGCCTGAACATAACAAGCTTAAGCAACTGATTGAGCTGCCCCATTCGCCTCTCTTGGAATAATTTCATGTGTCAATAAGGTTGTATACCACTAATCGTACATCTCCTAGACCACCTTTAGGAGAAAAATAACTCTTTCTTCTCCGATCACAACCATCTTTGTAGTTTCCAAGCATATCACAAAGAAATCCACAACTCACAAAGCCAGGTTTTTACATTTTGGTCTTGCAAACAAAGTCTCACTATTTTAGCAACATAATTTATTCTTCACGTTTTGTTGGTGAAAAGATCAATGGATAATGGATTTGTTTGTTGCTTAACAACTCGCTGTGCGGGAATCACTCCCTTTCTACTTCATACTTCATTACTTATCAAATTAGTCCACCAATTTTGCTTGTTTCTAGTGTAATTTCAACAATTGACTCCAGCTTTAGCATCAGAATTCAAGCTAAGAAAAACAAAGATTGAATTAGACGCTCCAGATGTGCATGTTCGGTGGAAAATACTTGGCCACTCGAGAACAAACTGTTGCCTGCCGACAGTTTTTACTCAGATACTTCAAAAAGAATTTGGACAAACTAAAATGACGACAGAAAGTACGTAATACGTTTAGTGAGATAAATTTCTTGCATGAACACTCAAGGTCTCCTCCTTTTAGGCGGTAATATAATGACTCTTTTCCCTCAAAAGCATACTCTAGTTGTTAACTTTTCTCTTTAATCAAACCTGCTCGAAAGTGAACATAAACTAATGAATACAACTAATGTGCAGCTACCTCTTTCATATCAATCCTCTAGTTGTAGTCTTGGCTTTGTTGGAACATCAATCACACCCGTATATATGGCAACAAAGAGAGGAATATTATTTTAGAATTGTAAACATATATATAAGCTTGATCTTGACCTTAAACTAAAGTGTATATTTAAATAGGAAATTTTCTTCGGTACCCTTATGTATATGATAAGGGTATATGATAAGGGTACTGAAGAAAATTTTCTTCATTTACAAATTCAACGACAAATTTTGTTGTCATTGTAGTAAATAGAGTTATTGTTTGGATAATTGTAGTTCTGTTAGTTGTAATTACTTCACTTACGAGATATTTACAAGTTATGAATAAATAGTTGTTAATGTGGTAAATTGGTTTAATTATATGTAAATATATAAAACATAAGTTATAAATTTGTAATCAATATTATAAATATAGTGTAGAAAAATGATAAATTTTGTTCATATAGTTGTAAATTAAGGGTATGGTTTACTTCAAGGTCTAAAGTACCTCGTAGACTATCAGATCAACCATCAGATTAAAGCTTATAGTCCTCCACTCAATAGACGACCGGAAGAACTGCGAAACCTTATCTATTCCTGCCTTCTCAATTATTGGAACAAAGCGGTACGGCTCCCAGAATCCCCGATTTGTGTCTTGTCAAGAAATATCAATCAATATTTCATCGAAATGGAATATGATCGACTTCGTTATAGTCAATCTAGATCCACTGATCTGAAAGTCCATATGATCAATACCAGCTGGATACCAGAAATATGATGAAAGTGCTGCGAATACCAGAAATATGAAAGTGCTGCGAATCTTTAACTAGCCACGACCATATGCAGCTATTAGTGAATGAAATAATTAATCATGTCTTTCTTTTAGTTTACGATTTTAAACTAAAACAGGGTCCTTTGAATACAATCACTCTACATCAACAATTAATCATGTTGGATATTGCTATAAAATACATGAGATCGAGCACTGATTGAAATGAATGTGGCTGACATGTTGGTGATGATACCGTTTTTCTTAGAGGAAACAACATTATTAAAAGTACCAAAATTGGCGTTGTCTTATGAAACATTATTAAAACAACATTATTACATAACCAACATGCATTCCACCGGCATATATTTCAACTCTTATATGTTTTGGAATACACATAAAAACACAGGAACACATATATTAAACAGATATATGCTGAATCGGGGAAACAAAATCATATGGAAAGTCTCCATTTGCAGATGGATACACACATCATTGTGAATTGTGATCACTGCATTGTTAATTAGCCGACATATTTTGGTGATTATCTTAATTGATATATATATATATATATAATCGAAATCAGAAGCTACCTACTCCTCAGATCAAGTAAACCTACTAATTAAACTATTTAGTTTGGTAATTAACAATAACAAGATACAGAACAAGTACGACATTTCAGAAGAGGTTGTTAGAATAGAAGAACTGATTCCTTTTCCATGGATCGGTGGACACAGCAAGGTCGCATCGATCTAGGTTCTGATTTGCTAATGTTAATTTAATTGACCATATATGTACTATAAGTCGATTATTCACCTTAGTTTTAGATTTCTAGTTTAAAATGAACGTGATTGTGATATGTTTTCTGATTGATATATTCATATAGATGGTATATGTGGTAATTGCGAGGGCTGGGGGAGTGAAGACTATATGCTCAGCACGGCAGCACATGAACACCACATGCATTTAGGTTTTATTATGGCCACAGCCAATACATTCAGTAAGAAATCAAGAAATGGATGTTTAAATCGATCTGCTGCTTTTGGTTTATGCAAGAGGTCATGATCTGGTCTTCCAGTCTTGTTCCAAGTAACCGTGAAAGGTTTGTACGTATCGAAAGGCGAATTAGCACAAAGAAACATGAAGGTTCATATATACTCTATCTACATGCAGCTGAAATAAACCATGAGAAAGACATCTAAATAGTCTATTCTAGGTTTGAGCTAGGAGGGCGCACAAACACAAAAACGATGGCAGCAGAGAACCGAAAACTGGCTTTGAAACCAGTTGAGCCTCAGTTCGGCCACAAGGTGCTGGAACTCGATCGGAACTATGGTCTGTCCTAATAAACCACTTCGCATATAGGGAGAGGACATGATGAATGCTGTCCTGGATATATAGTGAGGCAGGGCGGGTGAGAGCAGGAGCTCGGAAGTTTTTTTTTTTTCTTCAGATTTTCTTGTTTTGATAATTACTGTAGTTAGTTGAATGATGGAATTAAACTCTCTTTACGTTTAATTCGATTCTATAGTTTTTTCCTTCATACATACAAACCTTGAACGAAGATAAAGAAAATAAAAGTAGAGAATCTAAATAATTTGTCCCCCCTTTCTTTCGACCGATTGTCATCAAATTTGACAAAAGGCCAATTGGGGTATTGTTCTGGTTCTAGATATGATGGCCTTTTTCTTTTTCTTTTTCTCTTTTTATTCCTTTAAACAAAACTACGTACGTACTCCCGAGCCTTTAGCAGCAAAAGCCAGAAAGTCAGTTTCCCAATACACTGATGCACAATGTGTTATTTTCTACACGAAGATTTTCATCGTTCTGAACCTGCCCAGCTGCTACTCTGTTAGTTTCATCGATCTGAACCTGCCCTGCTACTCTGCTAGTTTCATCGATCTGAACATGTCTTTAATTTGATCTGTGACAATGAACATTTTATATTCTTACTTTCGTCAAGTAGATGAAGAAAATGACAACATATCTCCAATTCATACTGAAACAACTAGCACGACAACGATGAGAATTGAGAACAGTTCAAGCTCTTATTCATGAAAACGAGAGAGACCTCGCTATATATGCTCCTATATTAGGAGGTTTCCGAATTAAGCATATACAGCAGAGTATAAATGGACTTGTAGTGGTCATGTACGTATATAAAGTTGGAGCATTATGTATACATAGTGATAAAAGGAATACTTGTTAATTACATTAATTCTACAAATCTGGGCGAGTTGGTAAGATTTTTCAAGAACTCTGGCTGTAAAGTTTACATCTGCATCTACATTACTTTAGCATCAATTTCAAAACATGTCACAACTATGCATGTCATTTTCTCTAGTCAACAAATGCTAAGATAGATGTACGTACGAGTTGATTGAAATCACTATCATGGTAACTGATTCATGTTAATTTTTACAAATATATTTGTAATAGAGTAAAGCAACTTGAGCCCCAGAATATATAGATGGCTTGACTTTGTAATTGAGAAGGACGGTAGGGTGGAATAAAAATATAAAACCAATAAAACAAAACAAAAAATATGATTAAAGGTGGCCATAGCTTGTTTATTGTTTTCCAGACATTATTATGAACTTTTCTCTTACAATATTGTTTGAAAAAAGGAGGAGATAATAATGTTATTCATCATAGTGAGGGCACAGGAAATTTGACAAGAAATTAAACCCCCTCCCCGAAACTGTTTGGTGAGGCCTACCTTATCAGATCGTGGCTAGGTCCCATGCAGTTCTTAATCAAACACCAAACGATTTGTTTCATAGCAATTAAACTAGGACAGAATATCATTTCCAAAAAAAAAAAACTAGGACAGAATATGAGGATGATTATTCATCCAATTTCATCATTCAACCAACAATCATTTCTAATGTGTATAGAAATATAGTCTATAATTTGGAACTCGATTGTGATCACCATCACCCAATTTGGGGGAGAACTTATGTGCACATTATGTACTCATTTGACAAGAAACTAATTATACACAAGATGTACGTGGCTTAAGTTAATTTGTGTTTTCCTTAATTAATTGCATGAATCATTGAGAAAATTAAAAATGTTAGACTAATCAGTAGTGTGTGTGTAACTTAACCACAACTCATTTAGGACATAACACTACCAGAAAAGGCTATAATAATTATAGCCGACGATATCGTCGGCTATAACCATTACCCGCCGACATATCGTCGGTTATAACATCGTCGGAAATACGCCGTCGGCAAAACTATACCCGACGACGATATCGTCGGCTATAACCATTTTAGCCGACGAAATACCACTACAGACGACGAATTTCGTCGGCTATAATGGTTATAGCCGACGAATAAAGAGTTCGTCGGCCGTTATTTGCAATTTCGTCGGCTATAATGCCTTTTCTGGTAGTGTAAAGATATATGTACAATTACTGAGATATATATTAATTTAGAGAAAATTAGATAAAAACCTAAATAAGTAGCTCTCTTTTAAGATAAACTCACATTTTCTTCTTTTTTAGATATACACCCAATTGTCAGCATATTTCTATATTATTATTTTTTTTCATTTTTGTCTATCTTCACATTTTTACCCTTTAGATTGTAGAAAGCTAAATTTGGTATAATCTCAATCTTAATATGAATATGAATTTCAAATACCAAACTAAAATTTAGTTCGATTTAAATTTATCATAATTAATTACATTCTTAATTTCATACTTTGAGTGACTAAAATTTAGCTCGATTTAAATTTATCATAATTAATTACATTCTTAATTTCATACCTTGTGTATATATGCTCTTTATAGAAGTATTCCATTTGTGATAGATTTTTATTCCCTAATGTATTGGTGTATTTTCAAAGAAAATTTTAGAATTTCTTTCATGAGATGAAATGAAACTTTGGTTTGAATCCTGAGAAGGAATTTTCTTCTTGCATCAAAGAAAGGGAAGAAGACATGTATGGATAGTATTGTTGCATGTGTCCCAACGGCCTGATCGAAGAAATACTCTGAAAAAAATAAAATTGGAGAATGGGAAGAAATGAGAGAAAGAGTTTTCTTCTAGGGATTAGTTTGCATTTGCACTTCTGAGCTGGTGTCTCCCTACATACTCGAATGATATCTAATTGTAAGGTACATGGTGATCTTGTCCTTCGATTAATTTTTCTTTTCTTCTTAGGTATAATATTATGATCGAGAGATCACACTTTATACTCAAATTATTTCTAATGTACCTATTCAGTAGAGTTTAAGTACATAACATAACCTTTAAACTAAAACAAAAATTGATTACAGTAATATATATATATATAGTGAGTCTCAAGTGCGGACGTCCGTAGCAGAGAAGCCTTATATATATATATATGTGTGTGTGTGTGTGTGTATATTCCACAATCATAGGTATAATGTAGTAGGAATCCTAACAAAGAGGTATAATTAAAATTAGAATCTAATATAGAGGTGTCATACGAAAATAAACTTCCTATATATTAGATGCTTAAGTTCACTAGAATAATACTCTAATAGTTAGATATCTTATACATACAACCAATTATGTATCTATTTTATAATTCTACCTTATGTATAGAGAATTTTTTCACTGTTGTAGGAGAAATAGATTGATAGTAAACTGTGTCTTTATTGATTGATAAGCAGACCTTTATATAGGCATTACATCAAGTATCCCTGTGAATCATGGATTCCCTATCTAATACAGAATCTAGACTACTAGCCTTATTAGGACAAGACACACCACGGAAGTTACAGAATTAACCTTCCTTGAACACTCCCCCTTGTGTCGCGTCCTCAATGATGCATGAACTGTTGCCTCGTTAAAACCTTTGCCAGCAAACAAAAACCTCTTGGGCAAAAATAAAAGCATGGTCTAAGGGAAAAGAGTACAACGCACCAACTACAAGTATGTGAGACATGCATAACTAGACTCCCCCTGAAGTCTAGACGAGAACTCCCCCTGATAGTCAATCAGTCTTTGAGTTCGGATAAGCGACACATACCAATGCGCTTTACATGCTTCATAAATGTAGATTTGGGTAGAGACTTGGTGAACATATCAGCTGCATTATCTTCTGAGCTGACTTGCTTCACTTGGATGTTCAAAGTCTCTTGCAGCTGCTGATTGTAGAAGAACTTAGGCGAAATGTGTTTAGTATTGTCACCCTTGATGTATCCCAACTTCATATGCTCAATGCATGCTGCATTATCTTCAAGTATGCAAGTTGGTCCCATCGTAGTAGACTCAAGTCCACTAGACTCTCGAATGTGAGATATAACTGAGCGAAGCCAAACACATTCTTTGACTGCTTCATGTAGTGCAATAATCTCAGCATGGTTCGAGGAGGTAGCAACAAGGGTTTGTTTGGTTGATCTCCAAGATATCGCCGTATTCCCAATGGTAAAAACATAACCGGTTTGGGAACGTCCTTTGTGTGGATCTGACAAATATCCAGCATCAGCAAATCCTACCATCACATCATTTGGTGTATCTGAGTAGGAGGGGGTATCGCCAAAGCCGTATCGGGACCACGACTTAGCATCCTCGGGTCCGGATATGTTGGCGGATATGGCTGCAGGATGGCGGATGGCTGAGCCGCGGCTTGTTGTGGCGAGGCAGGGTGCTGCTGAGCCAAAGCCAGTCTTGGCGGCTGACCGGTGGCGATCCGAGCCACGGTATGTGCTGTTGGATGCAAGTTCACTGAGAAAGCAATGTCAAGGGTTCCTTTCTCAGTGAACTAGGTGCCGAATACTGATGAGTGTATCGATAATATAAGCCCATGTCAAGGGTTCCTTTAAGGTATCGAAAAATGTTCTTGATTCCAACCCAATGACATTGTGTTGGCGCAGAGCTAAATCTAGCTAACAAGTTCACTGAGAAAGCAATGTCTGGTCTAGTACACTGAGCTAGGTATAACAAGGCTCCAATTGCACTAAAATATGGATATTCAGCTCCCAAGACCTCTTCGTCATCTTCTTTCGGACAAATGGGATCTTTGTTGATATCCAGACTTCTAACGACCATGGGAGTGCCTGTAGGATGCATAACTTTGTCCATGTTAAATCGCCTGAGCATCTTTCGGACATATGCAGATTGGTGTATAAAGATTCCACCACTTCGGTGCTCTAGTTCTAAGCCTAGGCAAAACCGAGTCCTTCCCAGATCTTTCATCTCGAATTCGGATTTCAAGTAGCTTGCGGTCTCATTGATCTCATTTAGAGTTCCAATGATGTTCATATCTTCAACATAGACGGCTACAATGACAAATTCTGAACTTGTTCTCTTTATGAACACACAAGGGCACAACTCATCATTCTTGTATCATTTCTCAATCAAGTAATCACTTAACCGTGTGTACCACATCCTACCAGATTGTCGGAGTCCATATAGAGATCGTCTCAACCTGATAGCAAATGAACTTCGTGGTTTTTGCTCACTTGACTTGGGTAACGAAAGTCCTTCTGGCACTTTCATATACATCTCCGTATCTAGATCCCCATAAAGATACGCTGTTACAACATCCATAAGCTGCATATTGAGTCTCTCTGAGACTACCAAACTGATTAAGTATCGGAAGGTAATAGTATCCATGACAGGAGAATACGTCTCCTCATAATCAATTCCAGGGCGTTGAGAAAAACCTTGCGCCACGAGTCGAGCTTTATATCGCTGGACTTCACCATTCTCATTTCGCTTTCTGACAAAGACCCATTTATGTCCAACAGGCTTCACGTTCGGCGGTGTAGGCACAACCGGTCCGAATACTTGCCTTTTCTTTAGAGAGTCTAGTTCAGCCTGGATTGCTTCTTCCCACTTCGGCCAATCCGCCCTACGTTGACACTCATCAACAGTGCGGGGTTCCATATCGTCGTCGTCAATGACTTCTTGAGCAACGGCGTAGGCGAATGCATCATCGATATACATGGAATTCTTTTCCATAAGATTGTGCATGCATAAGTAGTTTAGTGAGATTTCCTTGTTCTCCAACATCAACGGTGAGTCTGAGGCGTCCCCCAGATGGTTCAGAGTTGATTCTTGGACATAGGTATAGTCGGAGACAATCTCGTGTGACGGCGTCACAGTATCGATGATGAACGGATCGCTTTGTGCCTGGACACATGCCTTCTTTCTAGGTACATTGTCCTTGGAACCGATTGGTCTCCCCCTCTTTCTAGGAGGATCCGAAGTCGACGCCGGCCCTCCACTTGGAGGTACTGAGCCTAGGCTGCCGATGGCACCTAGGGCTGCGGCTCTGAGACCGGCGGCGCGTGCTCGCGGATGGCGAGGAATGTTGAGCCTTGCAGGTACATTCGCAGCAGGTATGGTTGATCTTGTCACTTTCGAAATATCAGTAAAGGAGTCGGGCATCGAATCCGCCACCCTTTGTAATTCCGATATGCGTTGTATTTCGGTCTCACACTGAGACGTACGGGGATCATAATGAGACATAGTGGGAGAGAACCACGTCAATTCCTGACGTTCATTAGGGACGGATGAGGCCCCATCTCCCCCTAACGGCGGGAAGGATGTCTCATTAAAGTGACAATCTGCAAATCTTGCAGTAAACAGATCACCTGTCATAGGCTCCATGTAGCGGACAATTGTTGGTGCTTCATATCCAACATAAATAGCTAATCGTCGTTGTGGACCCATCTTGGTACGCAATGGAGGCGTGATAGGCACATATACGGCACAACCAAAAGTACGCAGATGCGAAATATCAGGCTCGTAACCAGTTACCAACTGGTACGCACTAAATGGTTGGCTATCTGTGGGTGGTAGACGAATAAGCAAAGCTGTATGTAATATTGCATATCCCATGCCGAAACTGGCAGGTTTGTGGCCATGACAAGAGACCTAGCTACAAGCTGTAGTCTCTTAATGGCTGCTTCTGCAAGACCGTTCTGAGAATGAACGTGGGGCATGGGATGTTCAACTTCAATCCCAATTGACATGCAATAGTCATCAAAACACTTTGACGTAAACTCTCCAGCATTATCCAGTCTGATTGACTTAATCAGATTGTCCGGGTGGTGAGCCTGAAGCTTAATGATCTGAGCTAGGAGTTTAGCAAATGCAGCATTCCTCGTGGACAACAACGCTACGTGTGACCAACGCGTTGACGCATCAACCAGAACCATGAAATATCTAAATGGTCCGCATTCTGGTGTTATAGGTCCACAAATATCACCTTGTATTCGTTGTAGGAACGGAATATTCTGTTTATTATCAATAGCAAAAGATGGTCTTGCTTGAAGTTTTGCAAAACGAACGATGAGCATTAGACATCGCTACAGAAACATGAGAAGCAGGAGGAGGCCGAACCTCTCCTTGGAGCCAAGAGGCGGCTATCGACCGCATGGCGGCCGAACCGAGGTCGAGGCGCCCTCTGTGCTTTTGTGATCTGAAAAATGGATGACCGTGGGAGCATTTCAAAATACGGATCATCAGATCACGACCCGGATGACCGAGTCTCTCATGCCAAAGCTTGTAAGCATCTGAATCGCATAAGACAACAACATGAGATTCATTGGCTCTAATGGTTGTGAAATACATGCCATTTCGAACACGCTTACACTTCTCCACAATGCGAGTACGCAAATTCTCAGTGGAGGTGATCAACAGATATTCAGTTCCATTTTCAACATAAGTGCTGAGGTGATAGTCGTTGTCACGCACATCCTTGAAAGCTAGCAAGGTTCTTGGCGCCTTAGGAGCATATAGGGCGTCCTCTACCCGAATTTCAGTGCCATTTGGCAATAAGAATTGAGCAGTGCCACGACCCTTAATTACGGGTCCAGTTCCTGTCATCGTAGATAACGACGATACTCTTGGCAAAAAATCCGAAAACAATTGCCGATTCCTCAGAATCGTGTGAGTTGTTGCGCAGTCCAACAAACACTCAATCTCGCCTTGATACATCTACAAAAGCAATGTAAATTGAATCAATAGTCTACTTTAGACTTTGGCGAACACTTGAAAGTAAGTGTACTGAAGCAATATATCATCACAAAATGTAGTGCATTAAGGCCAATAACATAGCCATGGCAACGACATAACTTGAGAGAAAGAGAGAAGCCTTATTTTAATCACCGAATACCAACATTGAGAGTTAACATAGCCTAGATCAGAGGTTGAGACCGGACATCGTCGTAGGTGGCGTGGCCGAGCCAAGGCCTAGGCCAAGGCAAAGGCCGGGGCCAAGCCAAAGCTGAAGCTGTGGTAAGGCCGAAGCTACCCTGAGGCCGAGCCGAAGCAAGGCGAGTGATGAGGGTTGGTCAGGCATTGAGGCAATGCGATGCGACGGTTGAGCTAAATCCGAAGCATGGCGAGTCCGAAGACACGTCGTTGCAGAGCCATTGATGCAAAAGTTGCATTTGTTCGATAGGCTATCGATTGTTGGTTTCAAAAACCGGATTCGGTGTTGAGCCAAGCTTGGTGAGTGACCATGGCGAGCGAGGCCTGGCGGATCGCGGCCAAGTTGGCGGATCGCGGCCAAGTTGGCGGATCGCGAGTTTCTCGTTTTGTCTTTGTGATCTTATTTCGGATATGAGTTAACATCACCAGAATTGTGGTGAACTCAAAATAATTATGCCATTGAGAATTGGACGCATTGAACCATTTATGCTTTCATAGGGATGTAAAAATCTCAAATCATTCGTAGAATAAGAGAGATATTATTGATGACAACTCAAAAGTACATCAAGGTTGTTCTAAATAGAGCGACTTATCGAACAAAGTCGTGATTTATTGACTATATTATGTCAAAATAACAAGCAAAATCAAACTTGAACATGTATCTCATGACCTAAGTCAAATACTTATTCATAATTCGGAGTATCATAATTCGGAGTATCATACTCCTGAGTCCTACGTTTCTTGGTAGGTTGGAAGTCAACGATGGTGAAGTTGGTATCTTCCTCATCGTATTCTTCTTCCTCAAAATCTCCTACATAGTTCGTTTCTTGTTCTATGTATTGTTTGTGTTTCTTGTAAGCGGCTTGAATCTCTCTACTTGCTGTGCAATCGCGTTGAAGATGATTCTTAGAGCCACATTTGAAGCAAAGAGTCGAAGCATTGTTCGGCGTATGGCCACCACGCCTGGGACCGGAACCAAAACTGTTCCTCCCTCTGGGAGCGGCGGCGCTGCCACCATCCCTTGTCCAAGAAAGCTGTCGGCCACGGCTGGCGCCTCTTCTCCCTCCTCGTCCGCCACGTGTTGCTCTTGGCGTACGTGGTGGTGGTACTTGACGTTCATGAGGTTGATGTTGTTGCTTGGAAGCTTTACCACGGGCTTGATGAGATTCCGCAATGAATTTCGGTCCTCGAGGCCTCTTATTGGTGGTAAGAATCAACTCATAGTACCTCTCCTTTCTTTGAAGTACATTCATCAAATCACTGAAGGTTTTGATAGTGCATTTATCACGGAGATCGCGGTACTGATGCGACAACATGGACGCGGATTCTGGGAACGTCGTGAAAGTCTTCTCCATCATATCGTCATCGGTCTTTTCGACCCCACAAAAGCTCAAATCAGATTGCAAGTTTAGCATAGTCTGATGATATTCCTGGACGGAATCAAAATCCAATAAGCGGATTTGCTCCCAATCGGACATGAGGTCTGGGAGTTGTGCGTCATGCACATTGTCGAAGCAGTCCTTGAGGATATCCCATAGCTCTTTGGGATCAGTTTTCCTCAGGTATTGCTTCTTGAGCGTTGGATGGATATGGCGCCTGAGAAACATCAGGGCTTGTGCTTTCTGTTCAGGAGAAGCTTGTAAGCTTGCATCCTCAGGGTTGATGGTGGCGGTAAATCTTTTACCAATGAAGGTGTTCTCTACATTTGAGATCCACCTCTTGTATTCCTTGCCTTGGACATCCAAGATGTCAAATTCTGGACGCTGAGTGTCAGCCATCTACATAACACAAACAGGGAGACGTTAGTATATTTGAATACTAATCAAGTTTGATTGTTCTTTTAGAACAGTGCCAAGATATATCATGGTCACATAAATCGATGCTTAACGTGACTTCAAGTCACAATCGATATCTTCCCTTTGTTTTCTTTTAAAAAAAAAAGAATACGTTATGGTTCACAGTGACATCACAGTCACAAGCATAACGGTGGCCGGTAACATCACAGTTACCCCAAAAAACGTTGGCACCGGAGTGACTAAATCCCCATATGCCGTCCCGAGAAGCGATAGAATCGGGATGAGGTAGCAGGGACACGAAAAGGTCCCGGAAGAAAAAACAAAAACCCAACTATTGAAAATTCAGAAGCGGGAACGTTTATAAAATATTTACCTCTTCAAGAGAAGCTTGATCAAATGAAACTTGACTCTTGGGGAAGCTTGTTTTCTTCGATTCTTCTTGATTTCTTCTCAACAACGAACTAGGCTTTAAAAGCCGCTTGCTTGGCTTGCGAGCAATCTTGAATCTTCGGGTATGCGGGCAAGTTATGGCACGCAAGGGAGGGAGGGGGGGGGGGGGGGGGGGGGGGGGCAGGCGGGCAGCGCAGGTGCTGCTGAGAAGAGGCCGACGGTGCCGAAGGGAAGAATCGACGGCCGACGGTAGGTTAGGGTTTCGAAAAAAAAAATTCGGAATCAGGGTTTCTAGGGTTTTAGGGTTATTAGACGGGAGGCTAGAGCAACGTGTTGATAACGTGTTGTAGGAGAAATAGATTGATAGTAAACTGTGTCTTTATTGATTGATAAGGAGACCTTTATATAGGCATTACATCAAGTATCCCGAATAATCAGGGATTCCCTATCTACTAAAGATACTACATATCTAGTCTAATTAGGTCAAGACACACCACGGAAGTTACGGAATTAACGTTCCTTGAACATTCACCAAATTTTTTCATAAGATGTAGAAAATTTTCATGATTTTTGCAATAATTATGAAATTGATTGAAAAACATAATGGTTAGTATTGAAGAAAAACCCATAATTAAGGTATTTAATACATAGAGTTAATTAAGCTTATTTATTGTGTTAATGTTAATTGAATAGTGGCAATTTGTGTAAATTTTACAAAAAATAGGATATAATATGTAGTAGAGTTGACCCGTTTTAGATACCTATTATATAGGATTATTTAGTGGGTTTTATTTAAGGGAAAATGGCTGAATTGATCACTGAAGTATGCCCCATTCTAAACTTTGCTCACTGAAGTTTGTCCAATATCACTTTGCTCACTATCGAATTACACTTGTGTTCACTTTGATCACTCCGTCTAAATCAGCCGTTAAAATTTTACTTATGCCGTTAAAAACAATGACACGTGCCACTCATGTGCAAATCTTAAGGACATTTTGGGAATTTCATATTGGATTATGTCTTTCTCCGTTCGAACTCTAGTTTGCAAGATCATATTGGATTTAGATCCGATTGTATTGACATGGGTTTTTGCTAATTTCGTGATCTTGTATTGCTTGATCAGTTCCTTGTAATATTCATGGGTGATTCATTGCATGGTTTGTGTATTAGATTTTGGATTTTGGTTTTTTGTGGGTCATTTGATTTATGCTCTATATCTGTTTACAGAATTCTAGCTGCCCAGGTTGGTTTCTATCAGCATCATCAATTCATCATCATCGTCGTCGTCGTCAAGGTCAATCCTTGAATTTATATAGGTTCAGAAAGGTCTTCCATTGAAAAGAGTCTTCATTTTTCAGTGTGGGGCTGCTGGTGTGCATCGAACAGTAGTGTTGTTTAATGCAAGAGCAAAACTTTATCAGAATTCGATATTGGCGTGTTTAGTTGATTTGGTAAGGGAGTGGTCTCTGTGGTTCCCGGCCAATCTCAGGTATAATCGAGGTCATGAGAACCTCTATATGGGTTGTTTAGCTTGTTTTGATTGTTGATGCAGGTTTTCGAATCGATTGGAGTCGGAATCGATCGATTCCGAATTGATTTCGTTCGGCCTCCGCCGGCGGTGGCGGAGCCGATGTTATTCGGCGGTGGGGTTATGGGGGTTTTGTAGCCATGCCCTGTGTGAGTCTATCCCGACCGGCCTCGAGTGGTTCTTTGTGCATACATGATTTTGAGTCATCCTGATGCTGTCTTCAGTGGTCAAGGAGAGCGTGAGACTTCTCTGGCTAAAACTGCAGAAGAGTTTGTTAGAGAGTTTGAGTTGTTGGTCAAGACGATTTTACAGGGGCCTGTCAACAATTCTGAGGAAGATTCTGATTCCACATCACCCAAGCATATAACCTTCAGATCTCAGCTAGGAGCTTTTGATAAAGCATGGTGCTCCTACTTGAGTTGCTTTGTAGCGTGGAAGGTTAAGGATGCCCAGTTGTTGGAAGGAGATTTGGTGAGAGCAGCTTGCCAGATGGAGCTGTCTATGATTCAAACTTGCAAGATGACTTCAGAAGGAGACACTGCCAATCTCACTCATGATATGAAGGCTATTCGGAAACAGGTACTGCAGTAGCCCTAATAGTATCACATAATGTGTGTGTGAGACATTTTAGCGGATATTTGGTGATTTCTTCATGCAGGTTGCAGAAGACCAAAAGCTATTGAGAGAAAAGGTGCAACACTTAAGTGGAGAAGCTGGGATTGAGCGTATGAAATCTGCTTTATCTGAAACACGGTCCAAGTATTTTGCAGAAAAGGAAAATGGAAGTCCATCAGGGTTGCAAATGACACAGCTTGTGTCTCCTAGCCCTCCAAGTTCATCAGCTGGTCCTGCTGTTGCTGGCATAGATAATCCAAGTCGTGTAGTTCGTTCCCTATTTCAGGAAGATGAAAATATTAGGCAGAAAGGATCAGAGTCCTCTAAGATCAATTTGGGTGGGAAGCCTGGATCTTCTTCCCAAAAGCCGGTCACCGAGAATGAACTGATTGTGAATGAGTTTCTCCATGATCAAAATCATGCTTATGCTAATATCTTCAATGCTGCCGATGAAGATCAAGATAATGTCCAGGTAGAAATAATACTGTCACCTTTTGCTTTAGATGTTGAAATCTCTCTTAAAATACCTTTCTTGAGCAACATTTTGATGTGTGTTATACAGCAACCAATACTGGGTTTGAAATCATAACAGTTGTCTGTATGGTTCTCTTGTTATTTTCAGGCAAAGATAAGAAACACAATGGAGAAGGCTTTCTGGGATGGCATAATGGAATCTGTAAACCAGGAAGAGCCCAACTATGACCGGGTCATTCAACTGTTGGAGGAAGTGAGGGATGAAATTTGCACCATGGCTCCACAGAGCTGGAAACAACCCATATAGAGGTTCTCATGACCTCGATTATACCTGAGATTGGCCGGGAACCACGCCGGTGACGGCGAACCCAAATAATCCGAATCCCTAGCTTTTCCTTCCATCGATTCACACTTCTCCGGCAACCTCGTCGCCGATCGAACCCACCGATCGATAGGGGACGCCGAGCCGCGTCGAACACGCCACGTCACGAGGTCGGAGGTGGCCGGAATCGTCTCCGGCGACGGCGACCGCCTCTGCCCCTCTCTCTCTCTTTCTCTCTCAAAAGAGATAGTGAGCAAAGTGATATGACTAAAATACCCCTACTGCTAACGATTGTTTACGAAGTTTTTTTAATTTTAACGGCTGATTTAGACGGAGTGATCAAAGTGAACACAAGTGTAATTCGATAGTGAGCAAAGTGATATTGGACAAACTTCAGTGAGCAAAGTTTAGAATGGGGCATACTTCAGTGATCAATTCAGCCATTTTCCCTTTATTTAATCTTAATCTTATTACTTTATACACCTCAATCTTATTACTTTTCCTTTAAACTGTCAATTATGCCCCTTTAGTTGTTTTAGTTTTCTGACTCTCTCTCTCTCTCTCCTTTGAAGACAACAATTGTGCAATTTTTTTTCTCTCCAGAACCCGAAATTCAACAAATCACAGAAGTAAAAAATTGTGCCCTAAATGACAATCAAATCTCATAAATCAAATAAAGATCAAACCTTATGAGAAAAGCATCTTACCTTAGCTTTTTGTCCAATACGATACTAGGTTCTCTTTCAAATTTCTGGGCTTTGTTCAATTAATTATGCATAATTGATTACCAATACTATAGCAGATTGAGTAGTGGAACTGTAGAATCAAGATGTTAGAAACGTTTAGCCGTTTCAGGAACATGGTTCAATTTGTTCTAATTTGTTTGCTTACTAATTGAAAATTGATGGTTGTTGTTTTTTTCTTCGATACAAATCGATGGTTGTTTGGGTTGGTGGGCAACGAAAAAATGCAGTAAGGTTTAGGAATGGTCAGAGGACTTCTACTTTTTTTTTTCTTTAGAAATTACTAGTGGGACATAAAAGTAATATAAATTTTATAAAAATATCAGGAGGTATATTTAGCAGATTTAGAGGTGTAAATAGATCCCCCTCTTAAAAAATGGGTGTAAATCAAAATTCCCCACTACCTGACCAAGTTTAAGGTCTAATTAATTACATGTTTAAAAGATTACTTATTCTTAATAGGTCTTAACTGTGATGTACATGCCTTGAGTATTTAAATAAACACGTTGCATGAGTACATTTCTTAACTGGGCGCATTCCATAATCAAGTCGAGCTCAGAGAATCTCGAACTTGATCTTGATGATGAGGTAAACAAGTCAAACAACCATATATAGCTAACAATTGCTGATTAGGTCAGTGAGGAACTCGGAAAATATTAAGTATAGGAGATGATCGAGAAGCAATTTGAATCGGTGTATGAAAATTATTTTCAAGAGCAATGACCTTCCTGTATATATTTGGAGACTTATGAACAGAGCACAAACAAATATGATATCAATTGTTTAACTTGACAAAAATTCCTTGAAACGTGTACTCGATCTATATACATATAGCTGTGGACTGGGCAGCTAGCTATCTAAGCTTTAGCTTGCAGATAATTATAAGGCATGCCATGCTTCAATCTTCTGGACTCTGGAGTTTCTTAACTTGGGCCAAAAATGTCGATGGAAGCTGTGATCGATGGTCCAGACTCTTCACAGTAGAAAATAAAGACAAATTGACTGACTCATGTCAGCAGGGATTCAGGCCAGCCACAGTACGTTAGCTTAATTATTTCTGTGCCTTCCATTATTATTTGCAGCCTTTACCTGAGACTGTGAATTTACTCTCCTTCTGGTAGACTGGTAGTCACTAGTCACTACTACTCAGCTTAGGTAGAAATTAACACCCCTGGGCTCTGGCTCTAAATGCACACAACCTATTTTTTACTCCCTTGGGTAAAACACCTGCTACTTCTAAATCTGTAGGGAAAATTGAAAGCTGAACCTACCCAGCTATGTTTTTTGGATGAAGATGATTACTGCACTCAAAACATGACAGTAGCACGTATTGAATTTCTGCATAGCTAGTGAAAACAACGATTACTAGCTTTTAATATCATTTTAGGCATCGAGGTCCATGTTATCCTTGAAGACTTGGAAAAGTCATGTACTATTACTCCATCAGACAAGTGTCTACTTTTTTTTTTTTGTCTAAAATATATAATAAACCTTCCCTGCAGACCCAAATCTGATGTCAAAGTTCGACACAGGGGGTGGGTATATAAAGAGCTAAACTTATGCCATGACTAATCCACTTCAAGAATTTCTAAAGAATGGAAGCACTGGAAGCAGCATAACTATGCATGTTACGGATCTGCATGTTGATGCCATTTGGTGACACGATTTTCTGTTTCCATATTTTCAATTGCATGGAGGGTCCATTTTATCTGGCCTTCAAAAGAATACGTACTAAATATGATTTCAGAAAAGAGGGTAGCTCATTTTTCTTTTGCTTTAATTATTTCATCTTCTTCTGAGTATATATGATGAAAGTAGTGTAAAATTATTAGGCATAAGTCACAATCATACCAGGATAAAGCAAAGAAAAGGAGAATAAGCCAGAAATAGGAGAATGGAACTGGTATTGATTCATTTTTATTATTCACGTACGTCTCCATTGGGAAGAAGATGGTGAAATAAACGACATAGATACACACATATATAAACTCTTTAATCGAAAGATCGATGGGAAGTGCACTACAACTGTCGGATGAAAATGAAAATATTGATGCTGAAACTTCCTCCTAATTAATAATAAAACTATAAAGAAAAACATTCACATCACACGCGGAGACTCGCTAGCTTTTCTGCTCTTGCTCGTGTGCATAATTGATAAGGTTCCTTCCTTGGACAATCCCTTCTTTATTCTTCTTCTTCTTCTTCTTCTTCTTCTTCTTCACCTCATCTGTAATAATGGAAGTAAACAGCATAGGTTAAGATATGCTTAATCAAAAGAAACAGTAGGAAATTACTGAACTTGACAATAGGGATTAAGTTTAATTACCAGGAGCTATAGAAGTGAGCTCATTTTCTAGTGGTGGTAAGGAGGAGGAGGTGAGGAGTAAATGTAAGCCGGTGGAGTGTGAACGGGAGGAGTAGGAGGCTTGTAAGGCTTCTGTGGTGGTGGTGGTGGAGGAGACTTGTAGACGGGTGGTGGTGGTGGTGGTGACTTGTAGTGGTATGGAATGTGGGGTGGAGAGTAGACTGGAGGAGGAGGAGAAGGCGGTGGTGGAGACTTGTAGTGGTAAGGTGGTGACTTGGGAGGGTAGTGGGGTTGCTTAGGTGGTGAGTACACTGGTGGTGTTGGGGATGGTGGTGACTTAGGAGGGTAATGGGGGTGCTTGGGTGGTGAGTACACTGGTGGTATTGGGGATGGTGGTGACTTGGGAGGGTAGTAAGGATGTTTGGGTGGTGAGTACTTGGGTGGTGTTGGAGAGGGTGGTGATTTGGGAGGGTAGTGAGGATGCTTGGGTGGTGAGTACACTGGTGGAGTTGGTGAGGGTGGCGACTTGGGAGGGTAATGGGGGTGCTTGGGTGGTGAGTAGACTGGTGGCTTGGGTGGTGACTTGGGAGGGTAGTAGGGGTGGTGTGGTGGTGAGTAGACTGGTGTTGGGGGTGGAGGGGACTTGTAGTGGTATGGCTTCTTTGGTGGTGGTGGTGAGTGATGTGGGTGGTAGGGCTTCTTGTGTGGTGGTGGTGGTGGTGGAGACTTGTAGTGGTAAGGCTTCTTTGGTGGTGGTGGAGATGGTGGTGGTGGAGACTTGTAGTGGTAGACAGGTGTCTTCGGTGGAGGGTACACCGGAGGCTTGGGTGGTGACTTTGGTGGGTAATGGGGGTGCTTGGGAGGAGAGTACACCGGAGGCTTGGGTGGTGACTTGGGAGGGTAATGGGGGTGCTTAGGAGGAGAGTACACCGGAGGCTTTGGTGGTGACTTTGGTGGGTAGTAAGGATGCTTTGGTGGAGAGTACACCGGTGGCTTGGGTGGTGACTTGGGAGGGTAATGGGGGTGCTTAGGAGGAGAGTACACCGGAGGCTTTGGTGGTGACTTTGGTGGGTAGTAAGGATGCTTTGGTGGAGAGTACACCGGAGGCTTGGGTGGTGGCTTGGGAGGGTAATGGGGGTGCTTAGGAGGAGAGTACACCGGAGGCTTTGGTGGTGACTTTGGTGGGTAGTAAGGATGCTTTGGTGGAGAGTACACCGGAGGCTTGGGTGGTGACTTGGGAGGGTAATGGGGGTGCTTAGGAGGAGAGTACACCGGAGGCTTTGGTGGTGACTTTGGTGGGTAGTAAGGATGCTTTGGTGGAGAGTACACCGGAGGCTTGGGTGGTGACTTGGGAGGGTAATGGGGGTGCTTAGGAGGAGAGTACACCGGAGGCTTTGGTGGTGACTTTGGTGGGTAGTAAGGATGCTTTGGTGGAGAGTACACCGGTGGCTTGGGTGGTGACTTGGGAGGATAGTAAGGATGATGGGGTGGAGCGTAATGCACTGGTGACGGTGGTGGTGGTGGTGGTGGTGACTTGTAGTAGTAAGGAGGAGAAGCTGGTGGTGGAGGGGAGGAGTAAGCGTAGTTTGCTGAGGTTTGCGAAGCAAAAGCGACTATCGCCACTAGAAGACTCAAAACAAGAGAGGTCCCCATTTTCCCCATCCTTCTGGGTTAAGAGAGAGGTTTTGGTTTTCTGCTCTATATGCAAAGCCTCACCTCCCTTTATATAGCTTTGGTCTTTCACCCATCTAATCAAACTATGGTAAATTATATTAATCATCATTTATCATGTGCCAAAATTACATGCCTAATAATCAAACCTAGCTCTTTGTCTTTAGTGAAAAACTGGATTACTGATGAAAATATTACAAAATGGGGCCAGCAAGTTTTGACTTGATTTTGTTGATTGAATGGATGCTGCGAAACTTCAGAACTATAAGAAGAATAAAACCTAGCTCTACTTATTACATACAATACAGTACCGTATATCAAAAAGAGCAATTTTTTTTTCCATAGCTAAATTCGTTTATTTATTCTCATATTTCATGAATCATTGAGAAAGAGAAGGAGCTTTGGAAACGTGTGTGGTTTTGCCCAACTTTCTCAGATCCTTGCTGTGCAGAGGACAAGGCTTAGGCGGCTTAATTTGCTCTCGCTCTCTCTCTCTCTCTCTCTCTCTCTCTCTCTCGTCTGTCAGTGTCACATTTTGCATGGCATTACTTGATTTTTTCCCTCAGATTATACGGGGGAGGATGAAGATAAACAGATGATTAAGAGCCTATTCTCCTTAATCAAATAATTTTATCACTAATTAATCATTTCCAAGGACGATTAGCTTTCATAATTGCAATCAATACTCACTAGATGTTTGTCTTAACTCTTAACTTGTTGTTCCAAACTATTACTATATATAAACTGAGTAGAATTTTTCGCTTTGAACATTAACAAAGACTGAGATCGTAATTGCTTAATTAGAAATGCATTCACAGTATTTTGATCATCGCCAGAAGTAGAAAATCATACAAGTTTCCCCCGATGCGAGTCTCCAACTTCAATTCCATGAATGAACATGGATGTGAGCTGTTGTTCGGATCTTAATTTTAATAATTTCTCGAAGAATTATTAAGTTCCATACAGAACCAAGAATCATCAAGTAGCTGGGGATGGCTTTCATGGCTTAGCTAATTCGATCCAGTCAAATTATAGAAGACTGGTATGCATTTACGTCCCATACACATACACGTAATTATTGAGACGTAGAAAAATAACAAAACACTATTACTGTGATTGTGATAGCCATTTCTACCTGAATTTTTTTACGTTTTTCTTTGTACGTACGCAAGACAATCATTACACCCTAAGCCTTTTCTTCAATGCTTTTATTTTTGTTTTATTTTATTTTAAGGGAACCTTTTCTCCAAAGGTTGAGTAATGACTAATGAGTAGTGAGATCGATATAACTTTATATGAAATGAAGTTGTTGGACAATAATCATCGCCCAAGATCAAAGAATTAAAGCAGGTAATTATATATATATTTCAATGTTTGTATCTACTTTTTTTTTTTTTTTTTTAATCGAAATTCATCAACTTTTATTCAGCAAGCAGTATAAGGATAACACACCCATCAGGGCCGACCTATAAGAGCTATCCTTTATGACACACCAACTTAAACTAGGCTAATAGAGCCACAAATATACCCACCTTTCATAGGGAACTGAAGCACAAAAACCAATACTTGAAAATATTTAGAAGCAAGATTAAAAATGACTAACCAACTACCCCAAGACACCGTGACCAGATTCAAAACTAGTTCAAACTAGCAATAAGTGGAGAAGACTCCTCCCTCGCTTGTTTGACTATCCCAAGATATCCTGCACAGGCGCCAACCGAGCACCTTCTTTCCCTACACTTCCACTAGCTGGTTCCACCATCATTAACTCCTTCACAGGAGGTTTCTTCTTAAACAACCTCTTCTTGAGCCCGAAACTAACAGCTTTCTCTGAGTCTGTAGAGTCTTTGGGTCTGTTCTTAATTACTACTTTTTGGACGCCCCATCCTCTTTTTTTTTTTTTTTATAGGAGATATCAGCAACTTACCATTCTTATGCTTCACCACCAGAGTCATTTGCTTCTCCTCCGAAATAGAGGAATGAACATACTTCTTCCAAAGACGTTTCCAGTCGGCTTTCGCTTGAGTAGATTAATTAGTTGTTCCTCCTTAGTTATTGAATCAAATGTAAGAAGACCACCCCCCCCCCCCCCCCCCCCCCCCTTATTGTACCAGAAGCCGACAAGACAGGCTCTGAAAGCAGACTTACTAGAGCATTAGTCTGCTTGGGAGCGGCCCACAACCGTTGAGGCAGAAAGCAAAGGGAGGTCTACCACATTTGGCTCAAGGGTCACCTCCTGGACAACCATCGCATCCCCCTCAACCATTCCAGAACTCTGCTCCTGAAAAGCCAAAATCCGGAACCCAACTGGCAAAGAAGCCAACTCCTGCATCAACCTAACCTCCTTTGGTGTTTCCTGATGTTGAACCTCACCGATAGAAACCTCAACAGCCATACTCACCACCCCAGGTTCAAACACCGGGAGCGGGATATGGCTCCCCAAAACAGCCCCTATCTCACCCCCAGTTTGCAGAACTTGCTGTCCTCCCTCATTAATACTCAAGCCAACAAACTCCACATCCGAACCCATCCCAAAAAACTCCTCACGTTCGGTCACCAATAGCTTATCACACCCCATAGCATCATGCATAAACAACCCACAAGCACCACAGAAACCATGAATTTTCTCATACAACAAGTTAAGTTCAATGGAAACAGTAGGTGAGAAATGAAACTGCATCCAAGACCGTATTCGACGCCGGACATCAAACTCCAGCTTAACCCGTTGAATCGGTTCCCTACGATTTAAAGCAGCATAATCCAAATCGATTACATGGCCAAGAGACTCACCCATAACCAACAGAGCCGATTTATTTCGAAGCTTCAGGGGTAGCCCTCGAATCGCAACCCAGGCTTCCAAAGCAAAAAGAGGGATCTCCTCCACCGACCGTTCTCCATCATAATCGTTCAACACCAACATGGTGTTCTTGTAGAACCACTGACCTCCCTTGAGGGCTCGATTTGGATCTGTCACATGGTCAAACTGGAAGATATAGCGATCACCTGCCTCATGAATGGAAAAACCTTTCTTTATCCGCCAGATCGTCTGGATAGTTCCCTTGAAACCAAAAGACGATGCTGCCCCAAAAGACGACCCACAAGGTAAACATGGCGGTTGACTAAAGCCTCCTACCCTGCCGTACCGAGGGCCACCCGAGCCCAATCAGCCCTCCGAGACGTTGCACCACTCATACGTAGAGCACTTGGGCCCCTGCTGGACATCGTCGCAGAGGAGGATTGGAGTAATTTGGAAGAATTTGGGAGGTTTTGCTGCGCCGAAACCCTAGACGAAGCTAAGGGGAGAGCGGCGACAGTAGGAATTCCCTTTTTTAACTCTAATTTATGAAGGTTGGTCAATGTGATACCTGTTGCATATTATCAATTTGGTCTTCGACTTCAATTCCCAGCAGTTATCTTTGTTATGTTGCTATAACTTGAAAAGAAACATTTTGGTGTAGTGTGTGTTTATGTCTGTATCTACTTCATCCTTTTTATGCAAATAGTTGCATGTAAGGGCACTGATAGGAGGCCTCAATGAGGCCTTAGATTTGTGGCCTCAATCCTATGTGGCATGTCATGTCATCAAGACACATCACCAATTAGAAAAGTCATGCCAAATCATTCTTAAGTAAATAGACAATCATATCCCTCTCGATCCAACTGTTCTCCATCATTATATATTTTTCAATAAAAAAAAATCATTGAGATGAATTAGTTACCTTACATGAACTATATTATATCTATTTAAGGGTTATATGTACGATATTTACAAAAAAAAAAATAATTCCATTTTAGTTTATCAATGAGGAAGTTATAATTCTTGACTTTTAATACAATTAATTACTTAATTTCTTCTCAATCAATACTTTAATGCGTTAGGTATGATATGTATATAACTATATACCATATATATTCTCTATCAAAAATTTTTTTTTAACAAAAATTTAAAAAGATGCAGGTAAATATTAATCGAATTTATTTTAGACGAATTATATATATATATATATATTTGATTTTCTTAGACGAATTTATTTTTTCTTGGAACCAATTATATATATATATATATATATATATTCAAATATACTTTCAGTTTACATAAAAAACAATATACTTTAAAAAATATTCAATATTCAAATTATATTTTAAAGTTTTAATATAAGTATTGTTGCGATAAAAAACAAAAGAGAACAAAAAATTATGAATATGATTTTTTTTTATTGAAAAATATATAATGATAGAGAACCGTTGAATTGAGAGGGATATAATTGTCTATTTACTAAATAATGATTTTGCATGGTTTTTCTAATTAATGATGTGTAATGGATGACATTGCATGTCATATAGAATTGAGGCCACAAATGTAAGGCCTCATTGAGGCCCCAAATCATTTTTCTTGTGTAGACAGTAGCCATAGAGAGGCTACCCGGGCCCGCAGCCAAGACTCCTGGTCCCGGCCCAGGGCCTGGGAGCAAAGCATGGACAACTGATCCAGCGCCCGGGAACCGGGGATGGTAGCTCCCCAAGAAGGGCCACTACCAGAAAAAAGGCTTTTGCCGACGAAAAAAAAAAAAAACGGCCGACGAAACCAATTTTCGTCGGCTATTCTCAATAATGGCCGACGATTTTTTTTTTCGTCCCTAAAAAAAAAGTCGTCGGCTATTCCCACTGAATGGCCGACGATTTTTTCTTTCGTCGCTAAAAAAATTATTTCGTCGCCTATACCCCCTAGAATGGCCGACGATTTAAAAATTTCGTCGCCTATTCTCTGAAAGTATAGCCGACGAAAACTTTAGTAAGTTTGGCCGACGAAATTGTCATTTTCGTCGGCTATAAGTTTATATAATTTCAGTTCAAAACCCGGTTTACTGCAGATTTAGCGTCCGGCGTCCGAATGACGATTGTGATATCATTCCGGAAAGGGAATGACGCCAGGAATCAAACTCGTGTTCGTTTAGGGCCTCAAAACGGCAGTTTAATATGTTTTCAAGATTTAAGTTTTCTAATTTATTTTGTTTTAAACCATTGCTTCATCCTTCAAATGCAAAAATGTTGTGAAATAATATATGACCGAAATAATGAAATACGTCTACGGTTGAAAAATGACAAGATTCTGATAAAATCTGAGTGTCGAAAGATGCGGTCAAATGTTTTATTCTTTCGTTTCCCTAATGGTAGCGTTACCTCCGGTAAATATTTTGAGGAAAATTTTTATACGATTAGTTGCATCTCATCGATTTGAAACTATTATCTGTTGAAGGTCAGGCAAAAAAACGTCATTTAGACAGTCCAATTACCATTTCTAAGCTTTTAGAGGTTTGACTCACCCGGTTGACCGTTCCGATCGAGCTTTTAACGTTGTCAGCTGAAGTTGGAGTTTTTTCCATACATCTATTTAATCTAAACGGTGATATCTGACGGTTGAAATAGATTTTCTAAACTTTTACATTCAAAATCAGAACATATGCACTAATGTTCCTTAACTTGTTTACTAAGTGTTTAAGTGAATGTATAGTTTCAAATAGTTACTATACGTACACTCTTCAAATGCAAATATGTCGTCAAATAAGATATGACCGAAATAATGAAATACGTCTACGGTTGAAAAATGACAAGATTCCGATAAAATCCGTGTGCTGAAATAATGAAATAAGTCACCCGGTTTACTGCAGATTTGGTGTCCGGTGTCCGAATGATGATTGTGATACCATTCCGGAAAGGGAACGACGCCAGGAATCAAACACGTAGCTTTGCTACGATGTGTGGGCATTTTCGGGCTTTCGAATTCGTTTAGGGCCTCAAAACGGCAGTTTAGTATGTTTTCATAGAATAACCGACGAAACATTGTAAATCGTCGGCTATTCTCTAAGTTTAGCCGACGAAAATTAGATTTCGTCGGCTAAACTCTTGCGATCCGCGCCTTTTTATTGTCCGCCGTTGGATGGCTCAGATCTAACGGCTGTTGATTTTCCAAAATATAGCCGACGAAATATATTAAATCGTCGGCTATTCTCTAAGTATAGCCGACGAAATATATTAAATCGTCGGCTATTCTCCTTCTAAATCTTTTAAATCGCTTCCTCCCGCCTTTTTTCTCTCCTCCTTCCCCCCCTCCTCCGGCCTCCTCCTCCTCCTTCTCCTCCTCCTCCTCCGGCCTCCGGCCTCCTCCTTCTCCCTCCTCCTTCCCCTCCTCCTCCTTCCCCTCCTCCTCCTCCTCCTTCTCCTCCTCCGATCCGGAATTTTTTTTTTTGCCCAAAATGCAGTTATAGCCGACGAAATTGACATTATTTCGTCGGCTATAACTTTAAAATATTAATATATTCCGACGAAATAGCCGACGAAATAGCCCAAATCGTCGGCTATACTTCAGAACAAATAGCCGACGAAACCAAATTTCGTCGGCTATAACTTTAAAATATTAATATATTCCGACGAAATCGTCGGCCATAATCGAAAATAGCCGACGAATTTCGTCGGATATTTGACCAAGCTTTGGTCGACGAAATCATTTTCGTCGGCCATAATTCGTCGGCCAAGGTTGGAATGGTCGACGATGTCGTTTTTTTCATCGGCCATTACTTTTACGGACGGGCTTTTACCGACGAATTATAGCCGACGAAATTTTCATCGGTAGAAGGAATAGCCGACGAAAATTTGGAATAGCCGACGAAAAAAATTTCGTCGGGTATTCTGTCAAAGCTGGTAGTGGGGCCGAAACAGTCCAGCAATATGTGCAGAATGGGGTTAGTTCCACATCGAAGGGTGAGGCCATTCCTCATACCTGACAACCTATATATGAGTGTCAACTACCCTCATTAATAGGTAATCAATACTTCAACTACTCATTTCCGCTTAAGTTATCAGTTTATCCCCTCTATACTGACTTAAGCATCGGAGCGGAATAGGCTGGCCCGCCCGGTATTCCCTTAGTTAGCAGGATTTGTAGGAAGGAATCACACTAAGATCCACCGGACTCTGTGAGTCTACGGATTCAGACAGAAACAATTGGCGCCGTCTGTGGGAAGAGTCCAAAAAAGTTGTGTTGTCCTACCAGCGGGAAGGGAATCGATCAGCCTACGGATCGTAGAAAAAAAAAAAAAGAGGGTTACGTGGCAAGTATGTCTGAAAGTACAGAAGAAAGGGGGGAAAGAAATCCAGAGGAGGACCGGCGGGTTCTGGAGCCGGTGCTTGCCAAGATACCGGGGGCAGGAGCAGCCCGCTGGTGGTTGCATTCAGAACGCTGCCACCAACCGTGATCTGAGCAGTACGGTCGGTGAGTGTAACGGAGATGAGCGCGGGAAGGGCCGGGCGGAAAACCACAAAGGCTTGGGCATGGAACTCGCACCAACGTCCACCAGTGCCCCCAACAGAGAGGAAGATAGGTTGGCCGGCAGCAACAGCCAGGACGATGTTTCCAGTCCCGGCCAGTATGATATGGCGGGAGAGATAAAAGAGATGAGAGCGGAAGTCAACCGCTTGCGAGCCGAGAGCAACCGGGATAGGGCAGAAGCCGATACCCGGTATCAAGACATGGAAGCGGTGAATGCCGCACTGGTGGCTGCCTTGGAAAGAGGACAGCAGCACAATGCCACTCTGACAAAAGCATTCGCGCCGCCGCCAAAAGATTCCCCACACCAGGAGGTGGGATAATCATCAGGGGGAGAGAGGGACATCGGCGTGCCGGGAGAGGAGCTCTCGACAGAAATAGCACCACCGGAGATCGTCCCGGCCCCTTGGCTGGCAAGCAGTTCATTCGAGTATGATACCCTAAGCCCGACAGCATGGGCCTTCCAAATACTATCTTACTCGGTGTCAGAGAGGAAGGCCCAGATGGAGGCCAACGAGAGAAAGGCTGTGAGACCGCCGGAGAGCGGGCGGTTCAATGAGCGAGCCGGGCCCTTCTCACCTAGGGTTCTGGAATCCGGAAGATCAGGCACCCAAAAATCGCTAAAGCTGACATACTCTTGGGCCGGTTGTCCATACCAGCACCTGGACAACTTCTGATCCCAAACGTGTGCTAAGGGATACTCCGACGCCGTCTGCTGTAATATATTCCAAGAGACCAAGTCCGGAGAGGCACTCAGCTGGTTTTTCAAGTTACTGGGGCATTCTATAGAGGCATTCGAGCGGTTGGCTGACAGATTCTTAGGCCGGTTCATATTAAGGGTCGAAGGGGCTCGGACCTCGACAGTTCTCTTTAACTGCAGGCAAGCAGACACCAAAGAGCTGCGAGCTTTCGTTAACCGTTGGCAAACAGCCACGGCCGGGGTCAGGAAACTGGAAAAAGGGATTGCCGAATCGGCTTTCAAGCAGGGTCTCTGGCTCGGGAAGTTTTCGTATGATGTGCGGGTGGAGCTCCCGCAGGGTTACGATGAACTGATGGCGATGACTATCAGACACGCCCAGGCGGACCACGAAACTTATGGGAGTCACTAGCACAAGAGAAGGCCGGAGGAGCCGGTGCCTGCCCGACAGGAAGTCAGACACTGGCAGCAGGGCCACGACCGAGGAGCTTCGTCCGACATAAAGCCTAGGAGTTGGGGGAACCAGCAGCGCCGGCGGGACAATTTTGACACCCCCGAATGAGTTGGAAAGCTCTCGTCCTACCAGCAAACCCACCCCCTGGCAATCATGCCAGCAGGACGACAAGAGGTATTCTCCACCTTAACCTCTTTTACAAGGATATCCTGTATGAGAACGGGAACAACATCCCTCCCCCAATTCAAACCCATAGAGAAGCTCAGCGGTCCAACAACTTATCAGCCCGAGAATAAAATGCTAATTTTTCCAACACAATTAGCTAGACATTCCAACCGATTCGACCGGTGTAATTTCAAGAGTCGTCTATTCCAACTTTGTTTCCAAGTAAATGCAAAGGGCAAATCAATGGTAGCCAAGTCGAGCAAATTGAAAAAGTCATAACACAGGCTCAGGCAAAATGTCCATTCATTAAAACTCAAGGCAATGTTTACAGGGGACCATGCCACCGGCAAGCAACCCGGCGGGAGAGAAAAAAAAACAACAAAAAAAAGTATGGAGTATGGAGTCTGCTAAGGCACTTCCGCTTGCTCCCCCTTTTCAGCAGCCACTCCTTCAGTAGCCGTTCCACCCGCTGCGTCGTCCACGGCCGGATCAGTTTTTCCCTCCGGGTACTCTTCCGCATTCGCCTGCGGCAACGGTATTTTTGAGGAGTCGAGATAGCCCTTAGCCTTCCAGTAGTCAAAGGCGTCAGCTATCCCCGCCTTCCGGGCCCGTTCAAGCAGATCAAGAAGCTCATCACTTTGCTGATACTTCTTAACAGCCTGCTGGTACAGCTCCGCCGACAGAAGTGGAGGTCGTCGCCACCTGCCGCTAGAGCTCCTCGACCTTGGCCTCCAGCTCGGCCCGCTCCTCCTCCTGCTCCTTCTTCTCCTCTTCAAGAACCTCGACTTGGGCCTCTAGCTTGGCCACCTGCTTCCTGGCCCTCTCCTCCAACCGGGCATTCTCCCGTTGGAGCTTGGATTTCTCCACCTCCAGGATGTCCAGGGCGCTTGTCAACGCCGCCACATGCTTCTTCAGCTCGGGCAACTCTTCACTTGCATCTAACTGATACAAGTTGTACAACAACTATAATTCGACAGGCGTCGGTTAGCAAGCAACGAAGCACACAATAATGATTGGACGAATACCAGTGGCAAACTATCCTTACCTGAATGGCCATCTCCTTGATTTTCCGCCGATGCTCCTCCGGCCGGCCTTCCAGAGCCCCAGTCTTATCCAGCTCCATGCCCCTCAAATCCATAAGCAGGCTCCGGATAACCGCACTCCAGTCCCAGCTCCGTAGCAGGAGTCTTCTCCACCACCGACGCGTCTGTGCCTGGAGCGGAAGAGCTAGAGGCCACGGGAACTTTGCCCTGGGTGGTAGTGGTGCCACAACTCGTCAGCTTTAGCTGCTTGGCCAATCTCTCACCAACAAACTGGCCGGTAAACATAACAAGCACGGAGGCCGGTAGCTCCCGAACCCTTCTCCTCTTTTCACCCAGATCAACCTGTAAGGAAGAAGATCGGGCGGCAGACAAAGGGGACCTGGTGACAGTAGACACCGATTCGAGTTGCCGAGGAATCTTTGCAGCACCACCCGGGGGCTTGGACGGCCCCCTAGGAGTCTTCCCCGATCCAGACTCCACCAGGAGTCCCGCAGCAGGAGTCTTTACGCGTTTTAAGGCGTAATCCTCATCCGCAACATCCATGGCCACGGGTTCCTCGTGTAAGGTTAACTCGCCGGTTTCCTGGTTAACCGTGGCCCGCGCTGCGGCGTCTCCTTTCTCTTTCAATTTGGAGACAAGATCCTGATTGTCCATGGATAGCGTCTCGTGGGGTTTAATGGCCGTCCGAAACAGGCACAATCAACTTGCAGAACACCAACCAAAGGGGTTAGAACAACACCAACTTACTCAACAGGAACAGGCACAATCAATGTACATCCCACCACCCACCGAGATTCCCCCCCAGGAAACACAGTTCCAACACCTCTCGCCAGATGAAGTTGTAAGAACTCCGCTCCAGGTCGGACCAGTACCTAAATACATGGGCGATTCTATCCCTCTCCAGGTCAAACAGCTCGTACGACTGATCGCCGATCAAATGAAAGGCCCCGAGAACGTGGTAATTCCTACTCCTCTTCTGCCAATTTCGCTCCGCCATCACCACCATCTTCCTCCAATTATTGTTGAGCCAGGAGGGCAGGCGGGTTATCACCGGCTTATAGTCTCGGGCGGAAAAACTCACACACCCCTATGCTTTACTCTTCTTCGAGTACGTCAGCCTGTACAGGGCCCGGAACTAGTGCACCGTTGGGAAGCTCATATCACACACCCCCAGTCTAGACTCAGTAGTTGCCTCCACTGGTGATATCTGAATGACACTTAGTACGTACTGCACAAAGTTTGGCAGCGGGAGAGAGAACCCATGCTAGAACTGGTCCTCGTGAATAGTAACTCAGCCTTCCTCCGGGTTACAGGCCGACTCTCCGGCATACAGAGGCCGAAGATCTACCTCTCCGGGAATACTCCACCTTACTCGAAAAGCGGCAATCTCCCCAGGACTTAAAGAGCGCTCAGACTCATCACAGACTATTGTCATATTCCCGTCTACAAATGTGTAGCGCGTGCCGCCCGCTGGGTGGGTATTGCCCAAGGACACTCCATAGGGAGCATCCTCCTGTCCTAGAGACCCAGACAATGACGCCTCACTAGTCGAACGGGCGATGACATCTGGCTCCGAAGACGAGGAGGCAAACCACTCCTCCATCCTCTCTTGGTCGTCCTTCAACGGTCGCCTGGCGGCCGGTGCGGAGGTTTCACTAGAGCTCCTAGAATCCATGTAGTCTAAGGGAAAGAAAAAAAATTATTACCCTATTGCCAGTCAGCAGTCCAACCTAAACAACGGCCGCGGGGCAGCACGAAGCATGTAATGCCTCAGCGCAGCCCCACAACGACCACGGGCTTATCAGCCGAAAACTGCCAGATCTCGCTGAGATTCGGTACCAGCGGGGTCCCATCCAACAGGCAAACTAAGATACAACCAGGTTCCGATCAGATCAACCCACGGACAAGACAAAAGGAAGTTTCAGAATCACAAGGGCAGAACTCACCGATTGATATGCACGACGACGGAAACTCAACAGCTGGAAAACACTGAGCAATTGTGTTGAGCACGCTAAACAGGGGAACAGTTTTCAGCCAAAAGTAAAATGCACAAAGCGGCAGGGGTTTATATGCAGGTCCAGCATCCTGAGTGCCCCTTGAATTTCCCCCTAAACTACTCAGTAGGGCAAGTAAAACGCCCGCGGATCCGGGCCTTCCATCCCTGACTGTCCTCTAGCGGCACGTGTCCCATTATTGATAACTTCTCAGGCCATCATAACTGATGGGACGGATGGAATACCCCCTTCAATGCATGTCAGACACTTGCCTCGCATGCAAATGGTAGTTGAAAGAGCAGGGGATAAAATAGAACCGTCCCGCCTGGAGTCTATGACAAGACCCGAACCAGATTTCACTCTGAAACCCGGATAAGGCCCTGCGGGGACTACCTTAAGATTAACTCTATTGATAAATCAATAAGCCGGTCTTAAGATAGACAACCCTAAAACCTGCAACAAACAAAAAAAACACTTTTAATTCCAGTTCCAACCTCAACACCCGGAGCCATCTGCTCCCCAAACACAACCATCGCCACAAACAAACACAAAATCAAATTCATCTACTATTCAAAGGCTCACTGATAATCAGAGCAATCTAATACATTGAACTGGAAATAAAAATTAAAAAGTAAAGGATCAACAGATCCCACCAAGCAGAAGCAAAGACAGCAAAGACAACGATGACTATGCCTCGACTCCGAGTACTCTTAACCTCAAATAACTAGTCTGCAAACTGGGCGATGTTAAAACGAAGGGCCCAGGGGAAAGTAAATTAAAAACGTTAGAGTGAGTGGATAAAAATAAAACAATTTAATATAATACTTTAATTGAAAGTATCATATTACTTTCCCAATATTTTAGAAATAAAACCACATTGCATGCCTTTAATAAAACGTCCCACGTTTTAAGAAAATCGTATTTAAAAATCAGCCCCGTTGATATATCAAATAAACAAATAATACTTTTGTTTATATTTGTATTTCAAAACGAAATATTTTTGAAAATCAATTAATAATATTTCACGACCAATCCCATTGGTCATATAAAAACCCAGCCCCGCTGGTTCGGGAATTTATTAAATTACAAAAAGTCTCATAGAGAAAATATTCTCGAAAACCAAATAATATAAAATCATGACCAATCCCATTGGTCATATAATAGAATAGGGGGACGTCATTACCACCATTTAATAGTAGCCTCCAAGACTAAGGGTCAAACCTCCAAGACTCTCTATAGCGTCCCACGCTATGCCCGTACACGTCGACTACCGAGCGTGAATCTGACCTATGTGGTCAAGTCGTCACCTCGCATGGACTCAAGCGACTAAGCTAGCTAGCATCAATATATATCTGGACCATGATATGGTGAAAATTCGAAAACAAAACCGAAAGTACGCTTCCCCTTATATATCATAAATCCGTACGGTCCCCGACCGCACATCTGAGGCTTATAATAATCATTAGTATAATAGCCTCGAAATATACTTATATATCCGACATATACAACAAGCCGTAAAATAATATCGAAAATTATATTTATAACGTCGACATGTCTCACATGTCGAAAATCATAAATAACGAAAATATAAAATCTCCGGAAATCTCATTTCCTGTCACTACCTTTAATTAAAACTTATTGAACATAATCAATTATAAATAATTAAAACATACCATTTCCGGAAACCTTGTTTCCGGCTAAAATCACATACTACCAAAATAGTAGTAAAAGCAAAACCCTAAAACCATATTTCTTTAAATATTAAATCAACAATTATAACAGAAGTATATGAATTATCATATCATGCTTACGAACTCATTTAATTAAATAAATTACATTTCAATAAAACGTAATTGCATGCATTTATTTTAAAATAAAATCCACTCACAGTTCGGTCGAGCGTGCCGCTATTCCTCGCTCTCATTATGTCGAGTAATTTCTCTACCTGTAACAGAGACGTAATTATAAATATTTCAAACTTCGGAATTAAATTATAAAAGTTAAATCTACGGACGTCCTCACTCGCCCGAAATAATCCAATTTCAATTCTTGTTATCGGTATTGAAATTATGTCTCAAATACCGAAACAATTTACTTCTAAAATTTCTCAGGACATGCACCCATTCCGAGTTCGATCAATTCTTTACTGGTTTAATTCGTCGTAAAACCCTTTAAATCCGTTTTTATCATTTTTACGGTAAGTCAACAGTAACATTTACTGGTCAAACAGTAAATTTGAAAGTCAACAGTAAATGGTCAAAGTCAGAATTATCATTTACCATTTACTTTTACTGTTTAATATTTACTTTTCACCTTTTACCGTTTTACTTTTTCACTTTTTACCATTTACTATTCATCGTCTTCTACCTCCCGCCGCCGGTAGCAGCAGCGTCACCACGCCGCCGTCGGCAGCTCCGCCCCGGAGGTCAAAAACACCTCCAATTGGCTCCAAATTCGCCCAACAACATAGCTACCACCTCAGGAACTCATCTCCGTCGTCCCCGCCGCCAAAAATAGCCCCAGCCGACACGGCGGCACAGCCTCCAAATATCAAAATTCATCCAAATTTCAACCAATCAAACCTCAAACAACACCAAAACAACTCCTTACAACATCCCAAACACGAATTCAACCTCCAAATCTACCAAAAATATCAAATACCCAAATTCTCCTTACCTGCTACGAATTGGTTCGATTCCTTTAATGGACGTGTTGCACAAGTCGAGGCCTTCAATTCCCCCTAAGAATCGGGTGGAACCTTGGCCGGAGGAGGGAGAACCAGCCCAACTGGGCTTGAAGTTCTTGGGCATGAATCGGCCGAACGGCGGCGATTCCCACCGTGCCACCACCACAGACTTGAAGAGGAGGAGGAGACGGTCCAAACGGGACCGGTGGCGCAGCGGACGGCGCCCGGACGGCGAAGAACCGAGGGCGGCGACCCGGTCGGCGCTGCTCGGGCCGAGTTGGGGAGAAAAGAGAGAAAAAGTGGAAAAAAAAGAAAAAGAAAAGAAAAGAAGAAAAAATGAAAGTTGCCTTTTCGGGAAATTTCATCCTCCGCTATTTATACTCGTCCAAAAACGGCAATTTAACGATTTTTACGTCGTAACTTTTTCACACGAACTCTAAATTGAACGTGTCTCATGTCCACGAGCTCGTTTCAACGTCTTCTATCTCGACCATAAATAAAATTCTCGGTCGGGTCAACTTAATAAAAAGTTAACTTTTAGAATTTTCGAATCGTAAAAACAAGTACCGGAACGTAAAACTAAAACATAAAAAAGTCAAAAAGTAACTCGAGATTCGGGTCGTATCAGTCTATTCCAACCTAAGGCTGAAATATTCCAACAGTACGGGGCATTCTAACATTTATTCCGCCGGTACGAGGCATTCCACTTGTTGAACTTATTCCACCCTTACGGCCAGCGGCAACGGCAAAAACCGGGAGATTTGATCCTCTCGTACAAGACGATTCTTCCAGTAGGCTAAAAACTCTGCACATGTTTTATCTCGCCGCCGGGCAGTTGACTACAACCAAGAAACAACGGAGGTATCCCATCGAGAGAACACTTTCTCTAACACAAGAGACTTCTTCCCGCAAGCTAAAAACCCTGCAGGAATATTATGTACAGGTTACGCTATTCCAACTGTAGTACCTGCTCCAACTAAACGCTATCCTATTCGCCGGTACATCCAGCTTGAACCATTGGCTGCAGAATTCCACCAACCAGGTCCACACTTGTTTAACGCTCACTCTTACGGAACAACCGGTTGTACGAACCGAGACATTCCTACAAACAGCTTTGTACGACCTACGAACTGCAGGTACCACCGGTCTTTATAAACCCGGGAGACTTGATCCTCTCATACATGACAAATCTTTCCGCAGGCTAAAAACCCTGCACATACCTCATGCTTGTAACACACAGGCTGAGAAGAGATCGGGTATGCCGGCCAATACGAACAGACGACCGCTTCACCCCACCGGGAGACTTGCTCCTCTCATACAGGACAACTCTTCCTGCAAGCTAAAAACCCTGCACATACCTCATGCATGTAAGTAAATAGGCTGAGAAGCGATCGGGGATGCGGGCCACTACGAACACAGGGCCGCTCAACCCCACCAGGAGATTTAATCATCTCATACAAGAAAAATCTTCCCACAGGCTAACAACCCTGCACAGAGTCCACGCCTGTAGGAACAAAGTCAGTCATACAACACCCCACCGGGAACTCCTCTAACACAAGACACGTTTCCCGCTGGTACCAAGTTACCTCATCAAGACAACTCCATTTAAGGCACCCACTGACCTTTGCGGCTACCTTTCTCACTTGGGGGGACTCGTTCCACCCGTGTGCTATATTCACCTAGTTTTCCCGGGACATAGCATGGCACAGCGAATTTCAACGCCACATTATCATCATCTCATGCACTACATCTTGTACCCGCATGCAACTGTCACCATGAATATCATAACCATGCACTCATTACATTATGCATCATTATAACAGGTTTATCCGAACGCCCGACCAAGCCCAATTTCAAAAGGGCCAGTACTGTTGGGTTCGTATCCCAGCGGGTCTACGGGCCTGTAAAGCAAGACAGATTTAAGTCCTCATTCAAGATGGCACTTGACCGGGAACTTGAGGGACTTGTTGACAGTAGCCATAGAGAGGCTACCCAGGCCAGCAGCCAGGACTCCTGGACCCGGTCCAGGGCCCGGGAGCATAGCATGGAAACCTGATCCCGCGCCCGAGCATGTCTTACTTGTGATCGGGGCCAGGGAACCGAGGATTGTAGCTCCCCAAGCAGGGGCCGAAACAGTCTAGCAATATGTGTAGAAAGGGGCCAGTCCCACATCGAAGGGTGAGGTCAGTCCTCATACCCGGCAGCCTATATATGAGTCCTAACTACCCTCATTAATAGGTAATCAATACTTCAACTACTCATTCCCGCTTAAGTTATCAGTTTATCCCTTCTATACTGACTTATGCATCGGAGCGGAATAGAACGGCCCTCCCGATATTCCCTTAGTTAGCAGGATTTGCAGGAAGGAATCACATCAAGATTCATCGGTCTCTATGAGTCTACAGATTCAGACAGAAACACCTTGCATGTAATAACTTTTTAGAAAATGATTTGGGGTCTCAATGAGGCCTTGGATTTTTGGCCTCAATCCTATGTGACATGCAATGTCATCAGTACACATCACTAATTAGAAAAGCCGTGCCAAATCATTCTTAAGAAAATAGACAATCATATCATTTTCGATCCAACGGTTCTCCATCATTATATAATTTTTCAATAAAAAAAAATATATTTATAATTTTTTTTCTCTTTTTCTTTTTATCGCAACAATACTTATATTTAAACATCAAAATATAATTTAAATATTGAATATTTTTGAAAGTATACATTTTTTTATGTAAACTGCAAGCTAGTATATTTGAATATATATATATATATATATATATATATATATATATATATATATATATATATATATACAGTCCGTCTCTGCTGTGGACGTTTGCACGGTGCAGATTCGCCGCAAACGGCCGCCCCGGCAAGCCGATGACAGCGCGGATAGTGTCGGCCCGCTCCTCCCCTCCCCGCACTCCTTCCCTCCCCGCTAGAGCTCCAGCGCCGGCTCACGGCGGCCGGAATCTGGAATTTTCAAGGTTCTGGGCAGCAACTTGAAGTTTACAGGAATTTTCTAGATTCCGGCCGCCGTGGGCCGGCGCTGGAGCTTCGGCCGACACAGACAGGAGCACGGGGAGGAGAGGAGCGGGCCGACACCATCCTCGCCATCGTCGGCTTGCCGCTGTGATCGTTTCCGGCGAATCCGTACGGTGCGGACATCCGCACCTAAGAATTTTCCTATATATATATACATATAATTGGTTCCAAGAAAAAATAAATTCGTCTAAGAAAATCAAATATATACATATATAATTCGTCCAAAATAAATTCGATTTCGATTTACCAGTTTCTTTTTAAATTTTTATTAAAAAAAAAATTGATAGAGAATATATATATATATATATATATATATATATATATATATATTTGGTATATATGTACATCATAGTTAAAGCATTAAAGTATTGGTGGAGACGGAATTAAAGAATTAATTGTATTAAAAGTCAAGAATTAAATATAAAAGTTATGAATTTAAAGTCAAGAATTATAACTTCCTCATTGAGAAACTAAAACGGAATTTGTTTTTTTAGTAAATATCGTACATATAACCCTTAAATAGATTTAATATAGTTCATGTAAGGTAATTAATTCATCTAAATGATTTTTAAAAAAATATATATATAATGATGGAGAACTGTTGGATCGAGAGGGATATGATTGTCTATTTATTTAAGAATGATTTGGCATGACTTTTCTAATTGGTGATGTGTTCTGATGACATGATATGCCACATAGGATTGAGGTCACAAATCTAAGAGAAATTCTTTAGTATGACGGGAGAACCACGTGGCAGTGCCTAGTGGTCCTCCCTACCAATGAAATTTCAACACGTGGAATTTTATCACAGAAATTATAAATTTATGTATTTTACTTTTTTGTAAAATGACTTTATTAATCAATCTTTTAGAGTTTAGAGTTTAGAGTTTAGGATTTAGGGTTTTAGGGTTTAGGGTTTTAGATTTAGGGTTTAGGGTTTAGGGTGTAGGGTGTAGGGTTTAGAAAAACAATAATAAATTTAAAATGGTATTTGACAAAATAACTGAAATAATTTTCTGTCACAAAATCTCACGTGTTATTGGTAGGGAGGACCATTAGGCAATGTCACGTGGTTCTCCCATCACATTGAAAAATTTCTCCTCATTGAGGCACCCTATTAGTGCCCTAACTTTTTTTTTGTGAGAAACATAATTTGATGATCTAAATTTTTACCATGTGAACAGTTTTAAAATATCAGGTGCCCGTAGGTAATAATTTAATACCTCTATTTTTATTTTAAAAATAAAATTGGAATGAAAATGTGTTCAAACAGATATTTCTGTGAACATAGAAAATGAAATGAAAATATTTTCAATTTGGCATCTTCATCTTTTCATTTTAAAAAAATACTAATTTTAAAATTCGTTTTCAAAAACGATACCAAACAGATTGAATTGAGTAAAATTTCAACTAAAATATGTTAAATAATAGATCAACTATATTGGTACCTTTCAAATCCTATCTCATGAGGGTGAACATACTTAGTCGAATATTTGACATGATGGGCGGATGTTTGGTTGAAATGAGTAACAATTAGTTATATATGGTCACACATGTTGTATATAGTATAACGCTTCATATTGTAGAATATCTTCAGCCAAAAGAATGTTATAATTACGTAATGATGTTATTTTGGGTTCACTTGACTATTGCACCAAATAACAGGACCACAATTCATTTTCTTCGTCTTTACCTTTCCATTCTTTTCATGTTTTTAGCTACAATCCTACCACTCTACGTACTCTACAAGTTTTTCCTTTCTGTGAATTTTGTACTACTACGAATTCCTCACAATCATAGGCAAAGTTAAAATTGAAAACTCGATCGATAGACACAACAAGTTAAAACTGAAAGGCCACAGCCATGCATAATTTACAATCACAGCTCGATGGTCCTCTTTCACGAGCTATTGATGAGAATGCATGGTGTTATATATATGTAAATATATATATATGAAAAATATATATTAATTTTTTTTTTTTTCTGAATTAGGTTTATGGTCAAGACGATGTTGCTATCAATCAATGAATCGAAATCCTTTACGTTCTGATATAGTTGTAGTAGAAAGTGAAGACCAAGCTATCCTACATTTTCTCTTTCTTTTAGGGCAGAGAAATAAAACAATGAAAAGATCCATAGCTTGGCTTTTGACTGTTTCGCGATGCTTCTGTGAAGGAGGAAAGCACCCAAGTGTGGAAAAGAAAAAGAAAGAAGACAGCTATGGAACATGAAGGAACGTCTCGATCAACTGTTCGTCAACAAGCTCAGACTTTTAGTTCTAGTTTTAGATTTATAACATGTACGTATACATACATACACTACGCCATATATGAGGTTAAGCGACGGACTTTAAATAAGTCAGTCGCCTAAGTCTCACTAATGCGACGGACAAAGTTTCTGTCGCATAAAACACTTGGTTAGTCGCTTCAGATAATCTAATGCGACGAGCCTTAGACGACGTCAAAAGTCAGTCGTTTAAGATCTTATTAAGCGACTAACATGTGTGTGTTTGTCGCTTAAGTTAGGAAAATAGTGATAGTTCACTAAAACGATTGAAAAGCGCAAAATCCGTCGCTTAAGTGAAGCGACTGAGAAAGCCTAAAGTCCGTCGCATAAGAGTAAAATTTGGGTGCCAATACTGTTCAAAAACTTCAGCCGCCAAAAAATTCAGCGAAATATCAAAAACTTCTTAAGCGACGGGTTTATGCTACGTCCGTCGCTTAAAGTGTGCAATATAATTTGTGTTCGACCTGGACAGAACCAAAGTCCCTAATTCCTCCCAATTCCTGAAATTCCTCCCGATCGACCAATTCGCCTCCGCCTCCGCCTCCACACCACCAATCCGCCCTCAAGCCTCTCTCTCCTCACTGCCGCCTCCGCCTCGACACCACCGGTTCTCGAAGCAGCCTCCCTCTCCTCACTGCCGCGTCCGCCTCCACACCACCAATCCACCCTGAAGCCTCTCTCTCCGCCTTTGTTAGTGGCTCCGCCTCGGCTTTCACACCACCAAAACCTCCTCTCTTCAGCAGATTCTCCTCTCTTCCGCCTCTGCCTCCGGCTCCGGCTCCGAACAGGTTCTGCCCTCCGCCTCCGCCTCTAATTTAGTTTCTTAATTCGATCGATTTATGGACTGATTCTAGTTTGGGTTTTCTGGGTTTGTGTACAAAAACCTGCTCATGGGTTCCTGCAGATTACATTTGTAAGTTGCTCTATATTATATCTTAGTTACATTTTGTGTTCATGATGATGGGTGTTCTTGGTTTTGTTCTTATTCTGTCAAAGTTTGGTTCTTTTTGGTTGTTCTGCAGATCTATTGTTAGCCTTGATCATATTGTTTGATGCATAATTCAGGATTCGAAGAATCAATGGGCGATGTGTATATTGAAAATGAAAGATCTGAAATGTCTTTAGCAGTGAGTACTCTTAGTTTTCACTATTTCATATTGTGCATATGCTTGAACTGTTGAACATCATCCTGTTTAGTGTTTAGATTTGAGTTCGGCAAGCTTAAAATACATGAGCTGATTGTTATGCATCTAGTGTTTAGATTTGACTAACTATTTTTGCATGCATTTCTTAAGTTTCCTTATAATCAGCATCGTTGTTAACTTGTTGTTACTTCCAATTGATGTAGGTTGATGCTGTCATTGGCTGGTTTACAGTTTGCTTGGAGGCTGGTAATGTCTTGTTGGAGAAGTTCTATCTTATATGTTAGAAGTGCTCATCTGCATGTTTGTAGGTAATACACCATGGCATATGCCATTCATTAGTCTATTAGTGGCATCTTTTTGTTTCATTTCAGGTTGGATTTTTTAACTTCGTGTATCTAATTGTTGCATGTACATAATTTTCTGCATTGTTTTAGGTTTTCATAGAGTTTAAAGTTTTGTTTTTACATTTGTAGCATCGCATCTCGTCTACAAAGAACATTAGGAAGGGAAAGCATGAACTGCCTGACTCATATGTTTATCTACCAATTCCAAGAAAGAAGTCAGGCAGTTCATACTTAGAAGTTTATTGACAGGGATAAAACCAGAACTGTTCATAATATGCAACATGTGTTAAAGGCGATTAATCTTTGCGAACATCTCTGAGTTTGGTGATTATCTTATACTCAAATGTAATGCAACAGAACATATGATAATTATTCATTTTCTTTCAGGTTTCTCAAGTAGCAAGGTAATATCAAAAGAGAAGCTTCTGCAGCAGGTGAGGATCGTGAGCTACGCATGGAGTTGATGTGACGATCTCAACCGGTTCTTCAGCCTGCTCTTTCGTCCCCGGCTTCCCAACGTGGAGGCAACCCTGGCCAAGGCTGCTGCTATTCCTTCATGTATTTATATTAGCTTTTGTTAAGCTTTTGGAAAACAATTTAGGTAGCTTTCGTAACTTAGAATAGTTTATGTATGAATATTGCACATGATGACAATGGAATTAATAAATCGTGTATGCTTTCAGTTACGAATTTGTGTATGGAATGAGATTTGTGTATGTTTGGGGTTTTTGCAATGCAGGAAATTTTGTAATTTTGTGTATGGTAAAAGGGCAGTACAGAACCAGTTCTGTATTGAAATGCAAAACGTCACTTAAGCGACTGAGAAAGTCCAATGTATGTCGCTTAAGTTCATATTAAAGCGACTGAGAAATCACAATGTCAGTCGCTTAAGTACCTTTAAGCGACTGACGAAGTCCAAACTCCATCGTTTCAGATTCACTTAAGCGACTGACAAACAACAAACTCGGTCGCTTAAATGTCCAAAATCCGTCGCTTAAGTTCATTTAACGCGACTGATCAATCCCAAAATCCGTCGCTTAAACTAAATGTGCTTAAAGCGATGTATGTGTGCCTCCGTCGCTTAAAGGTGAACTCAAGTGACGATCATTGAAAAGTCCGTCGCTTAGTCCTTTAAGCGACGAGACTTAAGCGACTATGTTTATGCGACAGCCTGTCCATCTCTTTAAGGCCTAAGCGACGGAGGGAGGGTTTTAAGCGACGGTGCATGTCCGTCGCTTTAAAACATAAATGGCGTAGTGATATACGTATATTAAAAGTGAAAACTATTTGAACAAATACATATTCCATGTGTTACGTATTTGCATAAGAAAAAATTGACAATCAGATTTCGTGGTCACTAATCTTAGCTATTAGCTTGGACTAGCTAGTAGTACTGTAAAAATTTTATCCTAATTATTGTGAACAGATACAAATTCCATTTGTTGCGTATTTAAATTGTCTCGATCAGACGGAAGTTGTACGAATGTTTCATGGTGATCAGTTGTTCACCAAATGAACGGGACTGTAGTGAACAAATACATATTCCATTTGTTACTATTTGAATATAAGAACTTCATAGTAAGATTTCATGGTCTTTAATCTTAGCTGTTAGCTTGGCTTCTTATTGGACTAGTAGTAGTGTTCAAAATTTGCCCTAATTACATAATGTGGTCAATCCTTTTAAACAATTTGATATGTTATTGTTTTGTATAATGATTCTGCATCAAAGAGTCCTTCCGATCTTGACAAAAGCTTGTGAACATAAATATAAAAATTCCAGTTGATGGGAGTTAGTGAGATTACAAATAAAGAAAGCAAATTAAAAAGTGTTGGAAATTTGTAAACACTAAATAGGTCTTGGAATTTAGAAGAGTTGGCATGTGATTGCAGACAAATTTAGATCTAGAAGAAGGTCGCCCGAGCTAGTCAGAATTGAAAACAGAGGTGGAGAGCTGAGTGCCAAGCATCTGGAGAATTTTGATACGATTATTGAACAATAATGGAGGTGTGAATATGATCATGGAAATTGGTCAAAATAATGCAACACAATTTTTGTTCTTAAAAATTAATCCCTCAACATATATCTATACATGTGCACCGTATAAACTCATTGACAGTTGGTCCTCTAGTATCTTATTGGTTTTGTTTGCCAAACTTTCTTTGTTTCCATTCTACTTGTTTGTAGTAATGCTTTGTTTGCCAAGTTGCTATTATATTTCTGGAATTTTGTTAATGATAATTGGTCCTCCATTGTCCAATTAAGGAGATCAGGGAAATATCGGGGACCGTATATAGAAATTTCTCTTATCTCCTTAATTAGTTTGGTATTGAGTTTTGGAAAAAAGAACCACTTATAATTATCATTATGATCGAGTTAATTATATGTTTGGTAATTTTTTTATAAGGTGCTTGTTTAAAAAATTTAATTGAAAAACCACGATTTTAAAAAGCAGGTCAGATGTTGCTTATTGAAAACTCAAATTTTCCATATATGAGTTTTTTTTCACTTCAATACCAAACTAAGTGTAAGTCTTTGGGGTTTGACTCTTCTCTCGGACGGGGACCTATATTGATCAATCTCTCTCTTTTAGTCTTTCTATTTCTTCCTATTTTGTATCAGTGTACTTCGTCGCTTGCATATAAAAGTCTACCACCTCGGCCCATGCCATTTAGGAGGTCTCTTATTCTTCAAGATATATGCAGATTATAGTTTCAACTCTCAATCTGTTCTTGATGAAAATGAATAACCATGTATATGAGAAAAAAAAATTTATTATGACTTGCCAATATGATTACAAGATGCATTTCTAATTATGGAATTTCTAGATCAACCACTCAAGGCGCCATGTACGTGTGCACCTATTAAATTGAAACATACCAAATTAACCAATTAATTGCTTGAGCTACCAGGTACATACTCATGCATGAAACGGCAAATAGCCAAGACCCGCAGCTCAAGGGGCAATATCACTCGAATAATTTTGGAAAGTTTCTATAACTCACACTCTATTTGTTGTTTTCACAACTTTAATATTAACATGTGTTTTGTCTCACAAAGAAAAAGGAAAAAAAATGACTGTATTGTAAAATTATTAAATGAGAAGTGTACGTAGATCTCACTCTCATTCTTACATGATTTTATGCACCGCTTTAAGGTATTGTAATCTGTTAAGTTTTTGTTACGGTCAAATTTTCTGAAAAATAACAAAATAACGTCAATTGCATACACAAGTTTGCGAATAACATTTGAGTTCAGGAGTGAGAGAAGGAGCCACGATCCATTATTTTCTCATCTAAATCCACACATCCAAATAAAAATTTGCTTGTATTTACTGTATGTGATAACGAAATACGTGTACCAAAAAATCAATACGTAGTGTCATATAATTGAGTAATATATAGGAGTATATGCCATACGTGGATGTGCTAGTACAATACAATACAATACAATACATTACATTACATAGAACATCGTGATATATATACCCAGACCAGTGAGCATCATCAAGTTGATTAGTTTTAATTCGTCTCTCAGTATCACTATATATATGTTTATATTATCATCAGTCCAAAGTCTACACTACACATACAAATTAATAATACTATTGATATTCAAGACACCGACAGAGGAAAAGAAAGGCATGAAAATGATATATAATTTTCTGGATCATATAGCTAGAAGCTTGAAATCTCAGAAACTCAAAAGAATATTGGCTTCAGTATGAGCAGCCATCGAAGTCAATAGAGAGCCAAGTTGTCTTAGACTAAACAGATTATAAATTAATAAGTAGGAGCCGGTGGTACTCGTAATTCATATTCATTAATAATATTCAATAAATGTAAGGAAGAATTAGATGTTCATATGGATTAGACTAGGGCTATCATATATATGGTATATACATCCGTGTCTGGTCCATCCATGTACGTGTCTCGTATTGCTTGTAATTTTCTTCTCAAGGATATATCCATCTCTGATCTGTAGGACAGTTGTTTCAACATAATCCAAAATTTCTTTACTATATATTCTGTGACTAGTTTATGATAAATTGACGTATCAGTCTAAGTATACTAGTTCGATTCAGAGATAAATTAATCTTATGCGTTGACTGATTAAGTGTTTGCCTCTGTATATTTTTTTTCTATTTCTGTATTTAATTATAAGTGTATTTTTTTTTTTTACACACACATATGGCTATTGTGTTACAACTAGCTCTCTGCGATTTCCTCCCAAAATTTTCAACCGTGTCGGATGCGGACTCTTGTTCTGTAGTGTTCTAGCCGTCTCACGAGTCCACCAGTCTTGTTAGCTGGCTAGTGAGTTCAGTTTTGTTTCCCATGCCAACTTATCTGCTTCAACATTCTAAAACCTTCAACCTTCATTATCAGCTTCAACATTCTAAAACCTTCAACTTCATTATCTGCTTCAACCCAAAATCAATTAAGGACAACTTCCACACCAAGATGACACTAGCAGATCATTGAACCACAAACGACCATATGATAGCGATTTAGATTGTAATGTACCGACACACAGAAATTAACCCACTTGATATTTATCCTTATATGGTTAAATATAATCATTTTGTACTTCTTTAATTAGAATTGTCTGATAAATTAACGTTAATGTATAATCATCCCACTTGATCGAGTCTACTAATAAATTTACGTTAATAAAGGCTGCCTCCCGTCCTATATTCTACGATCATATATATATTAATCTGAGGGAAATATGGTAATTATCTGAGATATATATATATATAGGGATAGTTATTTCGGAGTTATGAATATTTAGTTACTTAACTGTGGATGTGTTCCTATCAGCTAAATGCTATACGATTTTTCAATTTTATTGTTGATTGCTTGTCTATTTGTGAAATATATATGTTTCGTCCCGTATAATATAGATTAGTCATCAACTGTTTGATTTAGTGATCGATAACATAATTAAGGTTCTCGTCTCGACTCTTCTGTATACAAAAGTAGTCAATGTTAGATGGCATAATTCTACAATGTTAGGCATATGCTGTTGAAGATGCCATGAAGAGATTGAAAGCTCTAGCTCGACGTAATAGTAACAGTACTGTGTGCTTGCACGTTATATTTGCAAATTTCCTTCTCACGAGTGCGTGCATGCATGAAGAAAAGGGAAAAAGATAAAGTATCCAAAGCTCAAGGGCTGCGAGATTCAATAATGAACAAAGCTAGGGTCCCTCGTTGCATGAAGGATTTGATCTTTGCTTCCACAATCAAGGGCATCTCACATTTTCAGTTTTGCTAGTTGCTTTCAAACTATTGGCTTTCTTTTTCCAAAACTGCTATTCCAAATTTGAAAATGAAAAACGAAAACGATAGCAGCCTATATTGATACAGATGGCAACCGAGGTCGGATTTTTTCTTCTCATCTTCATCCCCACCACCGTTAATCGTCTTCGTCCTTATTCTTGCTCTCTTCTTCAAGTTTATGGTACGGTGGCCTTTCGAAGTTGTACGTGTTCCCTGAAGAACCGTTGTTCGGATTAAGCTCTGGTATGTCTCATTTTTTTCACTGCTTTGAGTGCTTTCTTTTCTTCTTGTGAATCTACTCTAAAATACAACCGTCTTACGCATGCAGAGCATTTGTGACGCATTCTAGTACGTATTTTTGACGTATGCTTGTAATATATCACTATGATGATTTGAATAGAAATTAAAGTCCCTCTCGTATATATTTATATTATCTGCAGTTCTGCACCCTCAGTATGTACGTACGTGGTGGATTTCCTTCTCATTGGACTCTTATACTATATAGATCTTAGTAATCCTATTAACATGTAATCCCTATTAATAACTCGACACATGATATACCTGATGAAATGAGGTATCTTAACAATTAGACCGTCAAAACGAATCGATTATTCATACCCGGAAGACCTCCAGGACGGAATGGAGGGCAAAATTCTATAATATGCACCTATTTGTATGTGATACACTCATTTACGAAGTTAATGAACAAATTTGTATACACTTGTCGAAGATTGCGAGATCAAAGACAGACAGAAGATCAAGAACATTAACCTACTAGCAGTGAGTTAATGTGTTCGAGTAGGGTAGAAGTAGTAAAGTAACTCTTTTCGACAGAGTGGGGAATTTTGAAGTTACTCTTTCTCTCCCAGACTTGGAGTACTGTTAAGTTAGGCCATGCACCCGTCTATATCTCCTACCCAAGAGGCCAAGACTTCACATCGCAATAAACACCTATTACTTACCAGTCTACCACATAGGAAGGGCAGACTTGAGCCATAGAAGAACAAAGGATCAAAGACGATCGACTTGGACCAAACCACAGTCCATATAGTTATCAACTAAATTCTGAAATGATGCAAATCACTAAATGCTGAGGCCAACTTGTTGTACGAGTTACATAGAGGTAAAACAGTACTACATTAACACTTTGTAACGACCTCTATTATTTTTGGTCCTTTTTCACCACGATGTTTTCAGGTATCCCCATTGCGACTAAACCACCTTTCCCTCCATTTCTTCTATTCCAGTTCCAAAAGGAAGTTAAGATTAAAGAAGAAGGAACAAACATACCAAATACTGCCCACCAGCACACATGGTGTGAGCTAAGGAGAGGACTAAGGCTCGTTCTGTAAGCCGAAACCTAGCCGGTATCCGTTACAGGCTCTACATCGTAGAGTTCGTAATATCACTGTTAAGGAGATGAGGGTTTGTATTTCACAAATGCCATGTGGTTTTCCATATTGGTATTATTTGACGACCAATTCATCAATCAGCTCCAACAAATGCAGATGGGTACAGCCATATAAAAAGAAGACCAAGGAAAGAAAGAAAGAAGCAAATTGCAATGGGAAGGGGGATGGGGGAGGGTCTAGAGGTATAGGATTATGGGTCACAACACATCCATGATTGAAGATGTTGGGTTTTAATACTTCAGAATAAAAGAGACAGAGAGGTTCAAACACATGTGACGGTATGATAGTTCTTAGCATAGACTAGTCAGTCAAGATTAAAGGCTACCTTTATTAGAATTGGAGATTAGTCCCAACTACAATGTAATAATATCAACAGTGTTGGCACCACTAGCTTACTCCAAGGAGAGACTAAGATTAAAACTACAACCCTGTTTCAAAATGACATCGACCTACTGAACTGAAACTTACAGATCAGATAAAGTCTGTTCCAAAGTGACGATGTAAGTTACAGTACTCTTTCCTTAGAAAATGTATGTTGCAGTCGAAGAGAACATGAATAATGCAAGTGCATAGATATGATTTCTTCTCTGGGGTCATCATAAAAACCCACAAAAGTGAGATCCCAACATGCATATGATCTTAATTCTAGAGCAGCAAAGTACAATTATGAGTCTAAACCTTTAGCTAGACTAGGCGACTTGTTGAACAAGAATCCAGAACTACATATGCGTGGCATTTCACTTAATCCACTCAACTACTTTCTTTTGAATCAATCTGATTCTTCCCAACTGGGCAGGGGAGGGGATCCCTTTGCTTAATATGCATTTCCAACACAACAGGCACAGTCCATTGCATAATGTATGATTGTTAGAGTTCAGATGCTATAGTTTTTACTAAATTACAAGAGAATGAAAGAAAACCAGTAAAAATAAGTAATCTTTCCTATCTGGTGCAACTTTATCTATAAAATTCTTCCTGGTTTCACTGCCTACATGCTAGAATGTGCATTTCGAGTTCTTAAGATCGATCACATGTGTGCCCAAGCTTTATTGTGTACAATGTAAAACAGCCATGCACTCCAGAAAGAACCATATCAAAAGTATATATGCTTAAATGCAATCTTCATTGCTTATATAATATATGTGTGTCTCATGACCTAGTTAAAGCCCATTCACCTCTTACTACGGGTTCCTTGCCCAGACCTTGGACCTGGGAACCTAGGAAACTGCAGCCGCAAGTAGTTAGAATTGGGACTTTGTTCATCCATGCATTTTATAAACTGTAATTCCAAACACAAGGTTCGCAATTCCAAGCATTTCAAAGAACCCAGCCAGTAGCTTGGGATAATATATAATGAGCACTACATGTAGTTAATAGTTATACAAGTTCTGGAGAGCGACAGTCTCACTCATAATTATTATCTAAGATCACATATCCATCTACAACCTTTGTGTTCTTTCTCTTTTTTTTTTTTGGTTTGATGGCCTCAACCCTGCTCGTTGCACGTACTGATGTCAGTTACACTTACGATGGAAACATTCATGGGAACGAAAATGTAGAGAGATCTTAATTCTTCGACACAGATAACCAACAAGGTTGGGCAAGCATTCATACTCACCTTGTAACACACTCAAGGCAGTTGCAGGCTGGATTTACCAAGTCCACAAAACAAAGGATTAGAGGATCACCACCACACTGCATTTGGAGAAATTAGAATGTTACTATAATAAAATAAAGTTAACATTTCACGCTTCTGGAATTAAAACTCATGTGATACAAAGAGAATGCTAACTCGTCAATTCAAGAAGAAAGAAAACAAGTCTAGAAAGATCTTCTACATACAAGTTTGGACGCACTACAACACTGAATATCTTAGGCGACGAAAATTTTTCGTCACCTAAGATGGATTTTCGTCGACTAAGTTTTTTGGTGACGAAAATTTTGTCGCCTAAGTTTCGTCGTCTAAAGTTTGTGGGCTAAATACTTAGACGACGAAAATAACACAATTTCGTCGACTAAGATAATTCTTAGAAGACGAAAAAATTTCGTCGTCTAAGAAAAATGGTGACGAAAAAAATTCTGAGACGACGAATTTTTTCGTCGGCTAAACTATGGCTTAGACGACGAAAAAGAAATTTCGTGGCCTAAGATAATGACTTAGACCACGAAACTCAACATTTTCGTGGTCTAAGTTTTTAGTTTAGGCGACGAAAGATAAAGTATTTCGTGGCCTAAGATGGAAACTTAGTCGACGAAACTATATTTTTTCGTCTCCTAAGCTTCATACTAAGTCGACGGAATATTTTATTTCGTGGTCTTAGATTTTTACTTAAGCCGCGAAATAATATTTTTTCGTGGCCTAAGAGTTTATCTTAGGCGACGAAATTATTATTTTTCGTGGCTTAAGTAAATATCTTAGTCCACGAAAAAATAATTTCGTCGACTTAGTATACATCTTAGGCGACGAAAAAATTTAGTTTCGTCGACTAAGCATGTATTAAATTTAAAAAAAAAAAATTTCGGATACTGAATATTCAAATATATTAAAAAAAGTATCGATAAAAATTAAATACCGAATAATATCGTACAATACCGAATAACATCGTACAATAATATAAATTCATACATTTGTTCAATAAAAATATTACACATCAAACAATATCGTACGTAGATAGGGAGAGTGAGGAGCCTGCAAGCTACTGTGGTCGGTTCCTAAACGACTGGAACTCTTGCTCCAACCAGCTAAGACGCTCAGTTACCAATCGTGTCTGCTCCTCTGCAAGTCTGATACGCTCTCGGGCCTCCTCCTCTGCAAGTCTGATACGCTCTCGGGCCTCCTCCTCTGCAAGAGCTATACGCTGTCGGGTCTCCTCCTCCAGTCGTCTCACACGCTCCCCATTTGACGACCGACTGCGTCCGGTGGAATTTTCCCCTTGCGATGATTGGGAGCCGACACCGAAAGTGACTCCTCCTAACCCCCGGATCTCACCGCTGTTTCGCGGTCCCAGTGCGCTGACAAGCACTCGGGCTTGAGTCGGCTCGTCAAAATAGTTGTAGATCAGATCCTCCGGAACGTCGGGGTGCTCCTGCCTCACAGTGGTCATCACCCTCTCGAGCTCGGCATTGATACGGCGCTGCAAAGACCAAGCAAGTAACATGCATATGAATAATGCATTGTAAATAATCCAAACATAATCGGCAGATATTATTCATCAAACCACAACGGTTAAACATAATCCAAACATAATGCCATGTCTAGTTATAGGATAAGAGAAACTTACTATATTTTCTGCCGCCTCTGGGTGCTCAGGAGGGTACACCATCTCATAATTCTTCACCAAGGGGAATAGTTCACCTTTTTGCTTCAATTCGTGCGCCCCGTAGATGAACGGCTTTGAACCGGACCGATGGTGTAACGTCTTCTTCCCCCGGTTGAGGGCGTTGGCGGTCGATCGTCTCTGTAGAAATATGATTAAATATGAGACAAATAGTTAGCATTGAAATAAAACTAAAATGAAAAATGTTAACATTTGAAAGCACATACTACTATTACAAAATTATATACCTGAAACTCATCGCTCTCGAAGTGGTGAAGCAGCCAAGACCACTCCTCCTGCCTATCTTTGAACTCTTTCGGAATTTTCCCAGGATTGGCAATCCTAAGCCTGTTGAGCTTGCTCTTGAAGGCTGTGAAGGTCTTGGCGGCATGCTTGTAAACCCACTTGACCATCTTCTTATCATCCCAAGGGATGTCATAAACAAGCTATTACAAAAAAATTAGAATTAATATGGAAGCTTATAGATAATTAAAATATCAAAATTGTAGTTAACTTACGTCGAGTTCATTTTTGAGCTTCAGCTGATCATCCTCCTCCAGATCCCACCAACTTGCAGCAGTCATGGGAATGCTGTCCCGAATGATATGCCCGATATCATGAGTCAGCCAACTGTTCAGTGCACTGGTCTGCGGTCCGTGCAAGAACTCATCATCCATGACGATCTTCACCTTCTCTCCGTGCTGCACCCAAGACGTGTAGGCCTTCAAGCCTTTTACCAACCCTCGTTTGTGTTTGGGAGGAGGTGCTGCCAAAACAATAACAATTTAATTAGAAAGTAATAACACTCATTTATAACTAAATGACTTAATTGAAAGTGTTGGATTATGTTTACCTCCATCAGGCCGAGGACGAAATGTGCGCCGACAGCTGATCTCACAATCACCATCGCTGTCGTCGACGTCAGGTGCGGTGTCTGCTACTAAAGGGGATGCAGTATCCTCCAACGGGGGCGGAGGGGGAGGTGATGATACGTTCGCAGACGATTCCGTAGGTGGCCGCGAACCACTCCCTTCAGAGTTATTTGACTTGTAGAAGCGGTCAAATAACTCCTGCCTCTTCTTCTTCAGAAATCCCTGAGTCGGCGGCATATTTTTCCTGTAAAGAAACACAAAGTTGAAATGATTAAGAAATTATGACCCCATTGTACAGGAAAAATCATTTTACAAAACTATGCATGTATAATCAGATGTCACCTTTCAAAATTCTGATGATGAACCAATGAGAAAGATTTTGCTTTTGAAACTAAATAAACCATTTTAATCACTTCCTAACACCATGCTTTGAACATGGTTAAACAATTGAAGGTTGATTAAGGTATTTGAAACCAATATAGAGGAAATGTATTTCACTCACATACAGACAGCCTTATTGATCCCAATCTAATGAGAATAGCAACTAACAAGCAAACCATACCACCAAAAACCTTGGTTAACTTTCCAGGTACTAACAAAGTATAACACTACACCATGAAATGTAAACACACATCAGAAACGAACTCCCAAACCTAAAAACAATCGCATGCACTACACTAATTCATCCAAGTAAAACCAATAAAAGCTCATCACAAGTTACACCGAAAGCTCATCACAGATTCGAATACCAAACCCTCCTAAAATCTCATCACACAAACTACACAAAAAGAAAACCACCTCCTCAGCCATCACAACCTTCTCCAAGCCAAAAATACAACAATAGCTACAATACACACAGATTAACCCATCTCACCAACAAACAACAACAATTCCAATTCCAATTCCAATTCCAATTCCAATTCTTATACCAAGCACAAAATCAATCAATCAATCCATCCATATTATCCACATATACCAATTCTTATATCAAAATAAATCAAATCTAAATTTTCCTATACCAATATGAATTAAGACAAACATAATTAGTGATGGGTTTAACATACCCGATTGGAGGCTGGCCGAGCAGGGGGAGGGCCGAGCAGGGGGAGGAGGCCGAGCAGGGGGAGGAGGCCGAGCAGGGGGAGGGCCGAGCAGGGGGAGGAGGCCGAGCAGGGGGAGGGCCGAGCAGGGGGAGGAGGCCGAGGCCGGTGGAGGTGGGGAGAGGAGAGGGAGGCCGGTGGAGGTGGGGAGGCCGGTGGAGGTGGGGAGAGGAGAGGGAGGCCGGTGGAGGTGGGGAGGTGGGGAGAGGATCGGAGAGGGAGGCCGGTGAGGGGGGGAGGTGGGGAGAGGAGAGGGAGGCCGGTGGAGGTGGGGAGAGGAGAGGGAGGCCGGTGGAGGTGGGGAGGTGGGGAGAGGATCGGAGAGGGAGGCCGGTGAGGGGGGGAGGTGGGGAGAGGAGAGGGAGGCCGAGCAGGGGGAGGGCCGAGCAGGGGGAGGGCCGAGCAGGGGAGAGGAGAGGGAGGCCGGTGGAGGTGGGGAGGTGGGGAGAGGATCGGAGAGGGGATGGAACGAAACAGATCTGTGAATTAGGGATTCTCGGGTATATTTACTTCACTTAGGCGACGAAAACTTAATTTTCGTCGACTAAGTAAAGTCTTAAACGACGAAAATGATATTTTCGTCGGCTAAGTAAAAACTTAGACGACGAAAAATAAGTTTCGTCGTCTAAGTATATTCCCAAATTTTCAATTAATTCAAATCAGTCCGCCAAAATATTAAAAACAATTTACACTTAGTCGACGAAAAAGTATGTTTCGTCGGCTAAGTAAAGTCTTAAACGACGAAAATGATATTTTCGTCGCCTAAGTAAAAACTAAGACGACGAAACTTAAGTTTTCGTCGATTAAGACCAGTTCAAATTTTTGCCAAATTTATTGGCGGAAAATAAAGCCAAATTTTAAAAAATAATTAACACTTAGTCGACGAAACACACTTTTTCGTCGTCTAAGTGTTTACTTAGACGACGAAAAAGACTGTTTCGTCGACTAAGCTTAGTTAAAATTTTCCCAAAATTTATTGTGTGGAACATTAAAAAGTCAATTTTAAAAAAAAAATAGACACTTAGTCGACGAAATTATAAGTTTCGTCGTCTAAGAAAATACTTAGACGACGAAAATAAGGTTTTCGTCGACTACGTAAATACTTAGACGACGAAACTTATAATTTCGTCGACTAAGTGACAATTTTTTTTATAAAAATTGACTTTTTAATGATGGCATTTTCGGCCATGTTCATATAGGTGCATTTGGTCGACGAAAGACCCCAAATATCGCAATTGTGCCCATTTTAATTTTCTTGACGAAATTGTAATCCAACATAATAATTAACACAGAACACAGTTGAAGGTTCTGTACGTACGTACACACCATTCATGTATTTTTAATTATACATCAAAAACAAATTTATTGAATTTAAAAACATAATTTAAATCTGATCATGGTTCTCCATCATAATCGTCATCGTCTGTATCGTCTGCATCTTCAATCGTATCAGTTAAGCCATCATTGGAATCGTCATCGTCGTATGTTTCCTCATCATCGTCTGATTCCTCATCATCTTCGTCATTAATGAAGTTTTGATTGGCTATGTTTTGAGATGTAGATGCATTTGGGACTGCAATGAATTCATCAGAAGTAACGAAATGTAAGCGGTTGTTGTCGCGAATAGCCTCTGCATTAGGGATTTGAGAAGCCGAATGTTCTTGATATGGTTCATCAGTGTCGCCGTCATCTTCATCATCATGTTCTTCACCCCCTTCAACTGTAGACGCACTCCATATATTCCTATGTGACATCGGGTTAACCACTTTCCAAAATCCACCTGCCTTAGGATCATCGAGATAAAATACTTGTTTTGCCATGCTAGCAAGAATGAAGGGCTCATTTTCATACCAACTTGTGTTTGTATTCACCGATAACATGCCGTAATCCATCTTTGTACTCCCAGGAACACTTTGATTAGTGTTAAACCATCTACACTTGAACAAGACAACGAGCATATTTCCATATACTAGTTCGACAACGGCCAGTAGCACTCCATAGTAGGTGAAGTCGTCACCATCTACCATGACCCCGCAATTTTGCGTTCTGCGGTTCACATCTCGTTGAAGTGTCACGAACTTGACGCCATTGACAAAACACATCGCGCGCACCCTGTGGGAAATTGGCATTCTAGCCAAATGGTGCAATTCGGACGAGTACCAATCACTGTTCTGTATTTGGAGATTTTCCACCTGTCACATTGTGATAACTTATTATTTAAATTGAACTGACTAGCTAGAATACTAATATTGAAATGGAGATATTGTAACATACAAAATATTGTGACGTACCCATTTGCGAAAGTAAACAGGAAATGTTCTTTTGTGCGTCTCTTTCGGCCTTCGGTCTCGACGATTTGCTTCAATCAGCTTCAAATGCTCACCCATGAAATATTGTGCTTCGTCACAGTGTTGTAGTACGCACCAATGAGCTTCAATTAGCTCAGCATCTGTCAGTCTTTCTGAAGTTGGTAAATTACCAAACGGACGTACAACACTTGAAAGGACGGAAAGTTTCGGAACTGGTACTGTAGAGGCTGCTGTAGAAGACTCTGCAATGTTTTCGTCACTGTTACGGAGATATAAGTTGCAGTATGTTACACATTCATGTGTAATGTACGACTCCGCTATCGATCCTTCAGGGTGACTCTTGCTTTTACATAACTTTTTGTATTGAAACAGTTGTCTGAAATTACACGTACAGTTATTAGTGAAGTATATATACAAGAGAATATTATAATGAATGGGGAAATACGAATAATAAATAGTACCTTTCTTGCGGATACATCCAGGTGCAATGAACAGGACCAGTAAGCAGTGCTTGATCTGGAAGATGGATCATCAGATGAATCATACTGTCGAAGAAAGCAGGGGGGAAAATCCTTTCCAATTTGCACAAAATGTAGATGATGTCTTCTTTGAGAATGAGAACATCTGACTTCTTCAGCTCTTTAGCGCATAACTTCTGAAAGAACCTACACAAGGCTATTATAGGTTCGACCACATCTGGATGCAAATAGGGTCGGATAACCACTGGAATAAGACGTTGTAGCAATACATGACAGTCGTGGCTCTTCAATCCGTTAAACGTATTAAGCCCCAAGTTAATACACCGAGATATATTTCCTGCATACCCATGAGGATACTGTACTCCTTTAAACCATACGAAAATCTGCTTCTTGAAAGCCGGTTTAACTGTGTAAGGTGCAACAGGTATGAAAGTCCCTGACGCCGTCTTCACTGGCCACAAGTGTTCTCGTAATCCATTCTCCTTCAAATACTGACGTGCTTTCAAAGTGTCCTTACTCTTTCCTTTGATATCAAGAATTGTTCCCACAATGCTGTCACTTACTCCCTTCTCTATGTGCATGACATCTAGGGTGTGTCTAAGAATGGATTTCGACCAGTAAGGCAAATCATAGAATCTACTCTTGTGTGTAAAACACTTGTACTCGTCAGGGCGTTCCGGAACTGGTATAGATAAATCACCGCTCAACACCCCGAAATCGAAAGAGTTCAGCTTCTCCAAAATTTCATCACCGCTCCAGGGACGGGGTTTAGGACGAAGCTCTACTGTTTTATCAAATGCTAGATCATGAAATCGCCACTGGTGGTCAGCTGGAAGCCATCTACGGTGACCCAAGTAACACACCTTCCCAGCGCACCAAACAGAATGGACTTCGTTCAAGCAAACAGGACAAGCTTTATAACCTTTAGTCGCCTGAGACGACAACATCCCATAACCAGGAAAATCACTTATGGTAAACAGCAGTATTGCTCTCATCATAAATGATCTTCCACTGTGCCTGTCAAAAGTAAGAACTCCATTTTCCCATAAGTCTAACAGCTCGTCGATCAAAGGTTGCAGATACACATCCAAACACTTTCCTGGAGACCTTGGGCCGGGAATTAACAGAGACATCATACTAAATTCCTTCTTCATACACATCCAAGGAGGCAGGTTGTACGGCACAAGAATAACAGGCCATGTACTATGACTCAAACTCATATTTCCATGGGGATTGAATCCATCTGAGGCAAGGCCGAGTCTGACATTTCTAACATCTCTTGCAAAATCAGGGAATAATCTGTCAAAGGACTTCCACGCCTCGCCATCTGCAGGGTGTCTGAGAGTATCATCATCTGTCCTTCTCTCTCCATGCCATCTCATTTCTTTTGCTGTGTGTAAAGACATGTAAAGACGCTTCAATCTAGGAATTAAAGGGAAATGACGAAGTACCTTCACAGGAACACTGTTTTCCTTAACTGTGCCTTGCTCCCACCTCCACGCGTGGCATATGGGACATTCATCAAGCTCGGCTTTCTCTTTGTAAAACAAAACACAATTGTTCTTGCAGGCGTGGATTTTGTTATAACTGAGACCGAGATCGCCCAATATCTTATGTAGCGTGTAATAACTATCAGGTAGATAGTTAGGTTGTGGAAGGTGTTCCTTAAACTGTTTTAAAAGACTATCAAAAGAGTCATTTGTCCACCTACTCTTGACTTTCAACTGCGTCTGTGAGATGATGGTCTCTAAAACAGTGTGAGGACTACCCTCGAATAATGGGATCTGCACTTGAGCAAGTAGTCTGGTATACTTATCATAATCAGCACTGTCAACAAGAGGAGTTGTGCCATCCTCAAAAACTGCCTCTTGGAATTCCTCTTCCTCGCGTACTGGAGCAAAAGTAGGAAAAATGTCATGTAGAATGTTCATCGCCGGGTCAGTATAAGGCTCGAAACCACCAGCAGTTGTTCGGTCATGGTATCCAGCCTGGATTTCGGCAACCGTAGGTTCATAATCTGCTTCCCCGTGTTTAGTCCATGTTGTATAATTCTGCATAATACCTCTGTTACACAGGTGATCGTAGATTCGGCCGATCGTCTTGCGCTTAGTATTCATACAACTTAAGCAGGGACACCTGTGTGTTTTCTTTCCTCCACCATGTTCACGTACAAAATTTATAAAAATTCCTACTCCTTCATGGTATTCTTCGCTCTGTCTTGGGTACTGCATCCAACTCCTATCTCTATCCATCGATCACCTGTTATATATATTAATTAATATAAGACAAACAATAAATAATCACAAATTAACAAATAAACAATTTATATGCATGTTTTTTCTCGACCTTATGCCTCCGGTTAGGGTCCTAATAATCCCATTCAGGAGCACAAGACTTTGTTTCACAGTTTGTAGATCTTGTGTATTCGTTTTCAGTCGTGGGAAAATTTCGGCAGCATCTCCCCACAGTTCCTCAAGTGCACGAATATCTATACACCTAGTATGCACTCGAGGAACAGTGATGGGAGACCTCGTCGAAATATATACCCACGACCGCAAACGAATACACAAGACCTATACAAACTGTGAAACAATGTCCTCTGCCCCCAAACTGTCCAAAAATGGGACAATTCAAGAATCTCTCCATGATTCTCGAACGGGATTTCTAGGGATATATATAAATGCATGTATATCACCGCTAATTATAAATCATATAACAATGATTTTCGTCAAATAATTATAATTATTAATTAAAGCATTATTAAAATATATAATTAATATATATAATTCACTAATTTCACAAAATCCAACAATTTAATTGAGTATATATAGGTATGGATCAACAAAAGCAACATATATACTAGCTATCACCTCACAATATACACACACAACAATATATATTTCTATAATTCTCTACCTCAAAAATGAAATATTTCAATGGAAAAATTGAAATTATAGTTGAAAAAGATGAATAAAGAGATCATACCAAGTTAAAAATCAATGGGTAGTAGTGGAGAAGGCTTAGGAAGACCCGATTTGAAGCTTTTCACATCCAAGAATGAAAATCAGTGGAAAATTTGAGGGAAAGAAAAAAATTTTGGTTTTTGGGGAAAAATGGTCTCTGCTCCCGATCGGAAAAATGAGTGCAGGATTTATAGTCTGGATTTACTTAGACGACGAAAATTAATTTTTCGTCGCCTAAGATCAAAACTTAGGCGACGAAATTTTTTTTTCGTGGCCTAAGTTTTGATCTTAGGCGACGAAATTATTTTTCGTCGTCTAAGAACAAAACAGGCCGACGAAAAAAATTATCGTCGTCCCCTTTACTTCTTAGACCACGAAAAAAAATTTCGTCGTCTAAGATTTTTTCTTAGGAGACGAATTTTGATATTTCGTCTCCTAAGTAAAAATCTTAGGCGACGATTTTTTGTTTTCGTGGTCTAAGATAATGCAGGGACGACGAAAATTTTTTTCGTCGGCAATTTTTTGTCTTAGACCACGAAAAGTGTAATTCGTCGTCTAAGACTGTTCTTAGACGACGAAAAATTTTTCTTAGGTGAGGAACTTTTTTTCGTCGTTTAAGCTGTCTTAGGCGAGGAATTTTTTTAAGTTTCGTCGCCTAAGGTTTTTTTCCTTGTAGTGACGCTTTGTTCACAAGTCTAGAAAGATATCTTAAAACGATATAAAGGACTAAGAACGAAGTGAAGGAATTTATTCTCACAAAACTACTGATTCAAAACATAAAATGGGGAAAGGAAAGATCCTTATAATTCTCATACAGCAAGAAAACATCATAAAAGATACGATCGTGAGCTACTTCCCTTTTCATGCTGTCAGGAGGAAGCCCTTCAATGTATAAAGTGTTGGTAGCATCTTGGGGTAAAGGAGCTGTTTCACGTCCAGGTGCTAGTCTAGACATTGCATCCATTAGGAGCCGAGGAAGACCGTTACTTCGACTACGTACTAATCAAATCCGAATAAGCAACAGCCCTACGGCTACACTTCAGAGAATGATTCCATCACCAATAGGCCTCCCCAATCCAACTCCAACTATGGTAGCTGAAGACATTTGATTCAAAAGCAAATAAGATAGATGCCTCAGTTTAAATTCGTAAAGATATGCCAAAAGAGGAAAGTAAGAATAATTCAAATGCTTAAGGAAGTCACCCCAATCTGAAGATAACGGTCATATGCTGATCCAATTGATTTCGTATCCTTCACAACCCTAGGTTCGATAAGATCATCATCCTGTGCTAAATAGCTATGCATCTCATGACCTGAATACAAGCCGGAAGTTGGAAGGTCTGCTAGAAGGATGTCGAGAAAACAGAGAAGTTGTAATTAGTTTAGGAGGTGAGCAACTATTGATCACATAAAGAAGGCATTTATAATAGCAGACAGAACACAGATCTTAATCGAGAACTTATTGATTTCAAAATCATAAGAAAGATGTTATGGATAATCCATCTAACAGAATAAAGCAAGGCATCCAGCATTCTAACTTATTATATTTAGCTCAAAGGTGGTAGAACCTAAGATATTAGCAACTACTACTGTAAGTGGTGATCGAACCATCAAACTTCATTTGAGATTAACAATAATAGAGGACACAAGTTACAGCTCAAAGCAGCTGGATACAACTACATGTCCTGTGATAAGTGACAAAATTGGAAGTGAATAAGTATTCAAATTTGTTTCTGTCTGAATCCGTAGACTCACAGAGACCGGTGGATCTTGGTGTGATTCCTTCCTGCAAATCCTGCTAACTAAGGGAATACCGGGGGGGCCGGTCTATTCCGCTCCGATACTTAAGTCAGTATAGATGGGATAAACTGATAACTTAAGCGGAAATTAGTAGTTGAAGTATTGATTACCTATTAATGAGGGTAGTTGAGACTCATATATAGGCTGTCGGGTATGAGGACTGGCCTCACCCTTCGATGTGGGACTGGCCCCCTTCTGCACATATTGCTGGATTGTTTCGGCCCCTACTTGGGGAGCTGCCATCCCCGATTCCCGGGCCCCGATCACAAGTAAGACCTGCTCGGGAGCGGGATCAAGTGTCCATGCTTTACTCCTGGGCCCTGGGACGGGTCCAGGAGTCCTGGCTGCGGGTCTGGGGGTCTGGGTAACCTCTCTATGGCTACTGTCAACAAGTCTCCCAAGTTTCCGGTCAAGTGCCATCTGGAATGGGGACTTAAATCTGTCTTGCTTTACAGGCCCGCAGACCCGCTGGGATACGAACCCAACGGTACCCTAGCCCCCCAAGTTCGCGTTTAAAATTTTGGGTTTGGCCGGGCGTTCGATAAAAACCTGTTATGATTAGGGTTGCGATTTTAAGACCGAAACGCGAAAACCCGGACCGATTTGGCCCGAAACCGACCCGATCTGGCCGGGTTTTAACTTTGAAATGTCCGGGTCGGGCTAAACCCGGACCGATTTTAATACTTCTGGATCGGTCCGGGTTCCATACGTGAAGGACCGAACCGACCCGAAACCCCGAAAACATGATTTTTTAAAGGTTTTTCCAGTTTTTCCAGTTCATTTGTTAGCTTATTTACTTGTTGTATTCAATGTAATGTTGTGAACTTGTGATTTGATTTTGAGAAGTTGAGAAAGAGGACATATTTGTTAAGGGAACCCAGAAAGTTTGCATAAATTTTCAAATTTCAACTTAGAAACGACAGAAAGTTTCTGTTAGAAATAGACCCAAAAACCCGGAAAACCAGGCCCGGCCCGAATTGAACCCGGAATCACCGGGTTTAACAATTTAAAATCCCGACCTGGCCCAGCCCAAAAGTTTCGGGTTTTGGTTCGGTTTTGATTTCTTTCGGCCCAGACCGACCCAAAGGCAGCCCTAGTTATGATGATGCATAATGTGATGAGTGCCTGGTTATGATGTTCATGATGACAGTTGCATACGGGTAGAAGATGTAGTGCATGAGATGATAATGTGGCGTTGAAATCCGCCGTGCCATGTTATGTCCCGGGAAAACCGGGTGAATATAGCGCACGGGTGGAACGAGTCCCCCAAGTGAGAATGGTAGCCGCAAAGGTCAGTGATCAGTGGGTGCCTTAAATGAAGTTGTCTTGATGAGGTAACATGGGACCAGTGGGAAACGTGCCCTGTGTCAGAGGAGTTCCTGGTGGGGTATTGTATGACTACCTTTGTTCCTACAGGCGTGAACTCTGTGCATGGTTGTTAGCTTGCGGGAAGAGTTGTCCTGTATGAGATGATCAAATCTCCTGGTGGGGTTGAGCGGCCCTGTGTTCGTATTGGGCGACATCCCCGATCGCTTATCAGCCTGTGTGTTACAGGCATGAGGTATGTGCAAGGTTTTTAGCCTGCGAGAAGAGTTATCCAGTATGAGATGAGCAAGTCTCCCGGTGGGGTGAAGCGGCCCAGTGTTCGTATTGGCCAGCATCCCCGATCGCTTCTTAGCCTGTGTGTTACAGGCATGAGGTATGTACAGAATTTTTAGCCTGCGGGAAGAGTTGTCCTGTATGAGTGGATCAAGTCTCCCGGGTTTATAAAGCCCGGAGGTACCTGAAGCTTGTAGGTCGTACAAGGATGTCCGTAGGAATGTCTAGGTTCGTACAACCGGTTATTCCGTAGGAGTGAGCGATAAGCAAGTGTGGACCTGGCCGGTGGAATTCCGCAGCCAATGGTTTAAGCTGGATGTACCGGCGAATAGGATAGTGTTTAGGTGGAGCAAGTACTACACTTGGAATAGCGTAGCCTGTACATAATATTCCTGCCGGGTTTTTAGCCTGCGGGAAGAAGTCTCCTGTGTCAGAGGAAGAGTTTTCCAGGTGGGATATCTAGCCGTTGTTTCTTGGCTGTAGTCAACCACCCGGCTGCGAGATAAAACATGTGCAAGGTTTTTAGCCTGCTGAAAGAATCATCATGTACGAAAGGATCAAAACTCCCGGTTTTAGCCGTTGCCGCTGGCCGTAAAGGTGGAATAAGTTCAACAGGTGGAATGCCTCGTACCGGTGGAATAAATGTTAGAATGCTTCGTACTGTTGGAATATTTCAGCCTTAGGTTGGAATAGGCTCCGGACGGGACGGTTCGATTTTGTTTCTGTCTGAATCCGTAGACTCACAGAGACCGGTGGATCTTGGTGTGATTCCTTCCTGCAAATCCTGCTGACTAAGAGAATACCGGGCGGGTCGGTCTATTCCGCTCCGATGCTTAAGTCAGTATAGATGGGATAAACTGATAACTTAAGCGGGAATCAGCAGTTGAAGTATTGATTACCTATTAATGAGGGTAGTTGAGACTCATATATAGGCTGCCGGGTATGAGGACTGGCCTCACCCTTCGATGTGGGACTGGCCCTTTTCTACACATATTGCTGGACAGTTTCGGCCCCTGCTTGGGGAGCTGCCATCCTCGGTTCTCGGGCCCCAATCACAAGTAAGACCTGCCTGAGCAAGGGATCAGGTGTCCATGCTTTGCTCCCGGGCCCTGGGCCGGGTCCAGGAGTCCCGGCTGCGGGGCTGGGGGCCTGGGTAGCCCCTCGCTATGGCTACTGTCAACAAGTCCCTCAAGTTCCCGGTCAAGTGCCATCTTGAATGGGGACTTAAATCTGTCTTGCTTTACAGTCCCGCAGACCCGCAAACCCGCTGGGATACGAACCCAACGGTACCCTAGCCCCCCAAGTCCGCGTTTAAAATTGGGCTTGGCCGGACGTTCCAAAAAAACCTGTTATGATGATGCGTAATGTGATGAGTGCCTGGTTATGATGTTCATGAAGACAGTTGCATACGGGAAGAAGATGTAGTGCATAAAATGATAATGTGGCGTTGAAATCCGCCGTGCCGTGCCATGCTATGTCCCAGGAAAACCGTGTGAATATAGCGCACGGGTGGAACGAGTCCCCCAAGTGAGAATGGTAGCCGCAAAGGTCAGTGGTCAGTGGTCAGTGGTCAGTGGGTGCCTTAAATGGAGTTTTCTTGATGAGGTAACATGAGACCAGCGTGAAACTAGCCATGTGTTAGAGGAGTTCTCGGTGGGGTGTTGTATGACTGCCTTTGTTCCTGCAGGCGTTGATGAGTCGCTCACCCGACGCACACAATAATAACCCTACAATCGTTAGTAGTATAGAAATAAGTAGGGATCGTTCTAAGCCGAGGATTAAGGGTATCTGAAATATGAGAATGTTAAACAAAATATTCACAATTATATACAACGAAACATCACAAAAAGGGGGGTTTGATTGATTCGGCAGCAAACTGCCTTTAAGGTTCCTAGACACGAAAATGAAACCTAAATTACTATTTACAAGTTTTGGTCGCCATCTTTCACACAATACATGTAGCACACAACTCTTTAACAAGTAAGACTCACACACAAGAAAGTAAGGAACAAGTATTTAGTATGCTCAAGACTTAAACAAGTTTCGACCTCAGCTAGAACGGGAAACCGATTTTACCTAGTTGTGAGACTTCTAATGTTTTTAAAGACCAAACATACGTTATGGACCCTAAAGTTTATGTTATCGTAATACAACTCGCAACATTTAAGTACAAAGTCTATAATCGAAGACACGCAAACAAGTAAGGTCGTCAATCTTCTTATTAACATGCAAGTTCTAAGGTTAACGACTCTAGGTGAGCACAACAAATCAAAGTGATCATACGTCTACTTAGTTTATTATAACTCAAGCGGATTAAACCTAATACCTAGATCCTGTTAAAAGACAACACTAAGTATAGATTATAAGCCCTCACCTTAGTTCTAACCGATTGTAAATCCTAAACATGCATCTATACCAACTGTCCTAATTATCTAAGTGTATGAAATTCCTACATGTTTTATATTACAAAATTAACATGCAAAGACTCAATCAATCCGAAACCTAGACCTAAACCTAAGCATCGAATCAAAAATGTTTTCAACATGAAATTTATAAAACCAAATTCCAATCCGAGTCATACATAGACATACAATCCGAAACCAAGAATTCATGCTAACTTCATAGACAAAGTTTAACATAACTACAAAGAATAAATAGTACACCGAAAGTAGGGAGTTGATCATACTTTGTAGACACCTTTGGATCTTCAACTTGGTGTTGATCCGATGGTGATAATGGTTGGTTGATGGTATCGGCAGGAATTTTTGGTGATCAATGTATGATTCTTGGGGAATTTTGGTAGAGCTTATGGTTTTGTGTTTTGGCTTAAGATGTGACAAGTTTTTCTGTAGAAATTCATGCCTTTATATAGGAGAGAAGCTGTGCAAAAGTCGGCAGCAATTGGGATAGCAAAACCTAAACCGATTTGGTTTAGGTTTCCTTGTCGGCAAAGTAATGCTTCTTCCAGAACCTCTTCTGCCGATTTCCTTCTTGGATCGGGCTGCAACACTTCATGGACTCCTCTTGTGGACTCAGCAACTCTTCATGATGAATTTTGGTCCAAAGAACACGCAACATTTGGCTTAGACACACAACCGGCAGAATGATACCCGGAACCGGCAAAGTCTCCTAGCTGAGCTAGGAAAACTTTCTTTTTCATATTTTTCGGTTCTTTTTGGCTTGCTGACTCCCTCTAACCTCCATTAGGCTTGGACAATCTACAAATATGCAATCGGATGCCATCTTGATAATTAAAACCCAAAAGAGTGAAAACGGGCAGTAGCATCCTTTTCTCGGCAGGACAGTGACATTGTTGTCTTGCAACTGGCATAACTTTCCCCGCATAGTAGATTTTGATGCGATTCCAAGTCTTGGACAAACTAGACTCATAGAAATTTCCATGCATATATGGCACACCCTCTGGTTCCAGGTGATGCGTCGTACATAAGTTCTGGAAGTCCGGACACAGTCCCAGGAAAATCCTGTTAGTCCCTGGATCGTTTTGCTCAAACTGCCAAGTTGCAGCCATCGTTTAGGTGACTTCCTGAACTCCATTTTATCTGACGTTTTGACACAATACACTTCAGCTTGCCAACTATATGCCTGCCAAATTTCATAAAATTTGAAAAAGAATAAGTTAGTTTAACACAAGCCTCAAAATCACGAAAATAACATATTTTGCACTTTTTCCTCAGATTTATATACTTAGTCATTTTCTAACTTTTAAGCATATTTTTTTGTAACTCTACCAAATATTCATTATTCTCTAATATGACTCGATTTTAGGTAAATAAGGGCTAAGCAAAACATAAATGTAGGCATAAACACATTAATATCGTAGCACTTTGTGCTCCTATCAGGCGTGAACTCTGTGCAAGGTTGTTAGCCTGCGGGAAGAGTTGTCCTTTATGAAAGGATCAAATCTCCTGGTGGGGTTGAGCGACCCTGTGTTCGTATTGGCCGGCATCCCCGATTGCTTCTCAGCCTGTGTGTTACAGGCATGAGGTATGTGCAGGGTTGTCCTGTATGAGATAAGGGCTAAGCAAAGCATAAATGTAGGCATAAACACATTAATATCGTAGCACTTTGTGCTCCTATCAGGCGTGAACTCTGTGCAAGGTTGTTAGCCTGCGGGAAGAGTTGTCCTTTATGAAAGGATCAAATCTCCTGGTGGGGTTGAGCGGCCCTGTGTTCGTATTGGCCGGCATCCCCGATTGCTTCTCAGCTTGTGTGTTACAGGCATGAGGTATGTGCAGGGTTGTCCTGTATGAGAGGAGCAAGTCTCCCGGTGGGGTGAAGCAGCCCTGTGTTCGTATTAGCCGACATCCCCGATGGCTGCTTAGCCTGTGTTACAGGCATGGTTTTTAGCCTGCGGGAAGTGTTGTCTTGTATGAGAGGATCAAGTCTCTAGGGTTTATAAAGCCCGGTGGTACCTAGAGCCCGTAGGTCGTACAAGGCTGTCCGTAGGAATGTCTCGGTTTGTACAATCGGTTATTCTGTAGGAGTGAACGTTAAGCAAATGTGGACCTGGCCGGTGGAATTCCGCAGCCAATGGTTCAAGCTGGCTGTACCGACGAATAGGATAGCGTTTTGGTGGAGCAGGTACTACAGTTGGAATAGCGTAGCCTGTAAATAATATTCCTGCAGGGTTTTAAGCCTGCGGGAAGAAGTCTTCTGTGTTAGAGGAAGAGTTGTCCCAGTGGGATAGTCAACCGCCCGACGGCGAGATAAAACATGCACAGGGTTTTTAGCCTGCTGGAAGAATCATCCTGTACGAGAGGATCAAATCTCCCGGTTTTAACCGTTGCCACTGGCCGTAAAGGTGGAATAAGTTCAACAGGTGGAATGCCTCATACCGGTGGAATAAATGTTAGAATGCTTCGTATTGTTGGAATAGACTCTGGGCGGGACTGTTCGATTTTGTTTCTGTCTGAATCCGTAAACTCACAGAGACCGGTGGTTATTGGTGTGATTTCTTCCTGCAAATCCTGTTAACTTAGGGAATACCGGGCGGGCCGATCTATTCCGCTCCGATGCTTAAGTCAGTATAGATGGGATAAACTGATAACTTAAGCGGGAATGAGCAGTTGAAGTATTGATTACCTATTAATGAGGGTAGTTGGGACTCATATATAGGATGTCGGGTATGAGGACTGGCCTCACCCTTCGATGTGGGACTGCCCCCTTCTGCATATATTGCTGGACTGTTTCGGCCCCTGCTTGGGGAGCTGCCATCCCCGGTCCCGGGCCCCGATCACAAGTAAGACCTGCCCGGGCGCGGGATCAGGTGTCCATGCTTTGCTCCCGGGCCCTGGGCCGGGTCCAGGAGTCCTGGCTGCGGGTCTGGGGACCTGGGTAACCCCTCTCTATGGCTACTGTCAACAAGTCCTCCAAGTTCCCAGTCAAGTGCCATCTTGAATGGGGACTTAAATCTGTCTTGCTTTACAGTCCTGCAGACCCGTTGGGATACAAACCCAACGGTACCCTAGTCCCCCAAGTCCGCGTTTAAGATTGGGCTTTTCCAGGTGTTCCAAAAAAACCTGTTATGATGATGCGTAATGTGATGAGTGCCTGGTTATGATGTTCATGAAGACAGTTGCATACGGGAAGATGATGTAGTGCATGAAATGATAATGTGGCGTTGAAATCCGCCTTTCCATGCTATGTCCCGGGAAAACTGGGTGAATATAGCGCACGGGTGGAACGAGTCCCCTAAGTGAGAATGGTAGCCGCAAAGGTCAGTGGTCAGTGGGTGCCTTAAATGGAGTTGTCTTTATTAGGTAACATGGGACCAGCGGAAAACGTGCCCTATGTTAGAGGAGATCCCGGTGGGGTGTTGTATGACTGTCGTTGTTCCTGCAGGCGTGAACTCTGTGCAGGGTTGTTAGCCTGCGGGAAGAGTTGTCTTGTATGAGAGGATCAAATCTCCTAGTGGGGTGAGGCAGGTGGAATAACAGGTCCCTGAAAGGTCGGCAGCGACTGACCTTGTTCTCTTCCGTGGCGGTACCATTTGTAGGGACACCGCCAAGAGGGCAAGGGTCTCTGGACCCGAGACAACTGCTGCTATCGTTGGGACCTCGAATTCCCCTCAACGGTCGCAAATGGTGCCCACTAGAGAGCATCAAGGCAGCGATGCTGAGGATGGGGGGTTCGTGCGGTCGCTGTTAGCCAATGTCAAAACTTTGAGGTTTGACAGCGGGCTGCCCAGGCGTGTGCTTCCCGTTGAGAATCTGAAGAAAGCCATAGAAATGGCTATACGGGTAAGCGTTCCTTCTTCACCATAATAATTTTTGTTTTTGTTTTTTTTTGCTAAACACAGCCTGTATGCTGCTGAAGCTAGTGAGGAAGGTCCGGCCTTGAAGAAGCAAGTGGTGGATCTCACGAGGGATCGAGCCATGCTGGTGGCCGAGCTGGTGAAGGAGAGGGCCAAGGCAAAGGGGCAAGTCGAGCGGGCCAAAAACCGAGTGGCCGCGCAGGTTGAGAAACTCAAGGAACTGGAGTCGAAGCTAACCGATGCGGTCTAGCGGTCCACTGGTTTGGAGGCCAAGCTCGCTGATTCCTCCGGTCGGGTGACGGACCTAGAGGCGAGGAACTTGGAGCTACAGGTTCAAGTGGCGGCGGTCTGGCAGGGGGTAGAGAAGTTTACAGAATCCCAACGGACGGAAACCGCTGATAAGGCCATCAGTGAGTTCATGGACTCGGTTGAATTTGATGAGAAGTTGGAGGCCACTCGGGAGAGAGGCATAAACGAGGCCTATATGGAATGAAGATAGAAAGGGTGGCTCGACGCCAAGAGGATAGAGGGAGACGTGGCCAAGGCAGACCGGTTGGAACAAGAGCGGTCTCTCAAGGCCAGTGTCTCAGGGATCGCCAGTGCCGGTGGGGCCGACTAAGGGCTTCATCCGGCCCAAAGGCAAAAGCTGTAAACCTTTATTGTTGTTGTTTTTTTTTTGTTTTTGCTGACTGATTGTGTTGGAGAAACCAGTAATCACCCATGGCGTTGTGCCTGATACTCATTGGGTTGACGTACTAACTGTGTTGGAATAGTAAGTACCTTTTATTGAATGAGGAGCACTGGAGTGAATACAATACTGTCCGGTTAAACCACTAGGTAGTTGGGGTATGATTTTCACTTAGGGTAGTACCGGAGGTGCTGGATGTTCCATGGGCGGGTGTAATAGACCCCATCGGTGTCTATGATGTGGAAGGTCACTGGGCCAATGGCCGCTGTGATTTGGTAGGGACCTTCCCATATTGGCTCCAAGGCCAGCACCTTTCTTTGAACTTTCTTCATCACCCAGTCGCCCACTTGCAATTTTCTCTCCTGGACCTTGCCGTCGTAGTAACGGGCCACCCGCTGCTTATACATCTGATTTCGTAGCTGCTCTTGGTCGCGCCGCTCCTTGATGAGATCTAGGTTAAGCCGTATGCCGTTGACATTTGTTTCAGCTTTATAATTCTCAACCCTGCCGCTGGGTATCTCGATCTCAATAGGCAATACTGCTTCGCTTTCGAATGCTATACAGAACGGGGTTTCTACTGTTGCCTCTGTTGCCGTTGTGCGGATTGGCCATAGGACCGCCGGTAACTCCTCAGCTCACAACCCCTTTTTGTCGTCTAGCTTCTTTTTGAGGAGTATTTTGATGATCTTGTTAACCGCTTCCACCTGGTTGTTGGTTTGCGGGTGGGCTACTGATGCGAACACCATCCGGGTTCCCAAAGAGGTCGTGTACTCGATGAGATCAGTGTTATTGAACTGCGTGTCGTTGTCCGTGATAATAGTCTGTGGGACACCAAACCGGCAATAAATGTTTTTCCAAAAGAACTTTTTCACTCTTTCCTCCGTTATCTTGAGCAGGGGCTCTGTCTCGACCCACTTAGTTTCGTAGTCAACGGCCACGATAGTGTACTTGAACTGGCCTATAGCCGTTGGAAAGGGGCCGATTATATCCAATCCCCACTGTGCGAACGGCCATGGTGCGAACATGATCGATAGGGCTACTGCCGGGGCATGTTGTACTGTGGCGTACATGTGGCATTTGTGGTAACTGCCTGATATTTTCCTTGAAGTAGCTGCCATGTCTGGCCAAAAATACCCTGCCCAGAGTGGCTTATGTGACAAGGATCGGGCATCAAAATGGTTACCGCAGACTCCTTCGTGATTTCCTGCATGATGGCCTGACCGGCCTCTTTTGTGACACACTTTAAATGGGGAAAGCTATGCCCTCTGCGATACAACTTGCTGCTCAACAGGCTGTATCTGGTGCATCTGAGGTGCAGTCTCCTGGCCTCCACCTTGTCCTCCGCGCTGATCTTGTCGGTTAGATACTTTTAGATCGGGTCCATCCAACTAGGAGGTGCTTCCTCTACGGCGAAAATCTTAGAGATAGTTTTGCTGATGCTTGGCCTCTCCAGGGTTTCAATTCTTGCTCTGCGGTACTCCAGTGGATGGTTTTCGATAGCCAGCCTTGCCAGAGCATTCGCATGCCTATTTTCCTCCTGAGGAATGTGCCGAATGGTTGCTCCTTTAAATGGTTCCATCATGGTTTTGGCCAATGCTTGGTATGAGGCCATCTGAGGATCCTTTGCCTCGAACACCGCTTTCATTTGGTTGACCACCAAGCTAGAATCACTGTCCACTTCCATGGACGGGATTGCCATTTCTTTGGTTAATTGCAGGCCAGCTATTAGCGCCTCGTACTCAGCGACATTGTTGGAGGTGTTGAACAAAAACGCAAAGCGTACTCATATGACTGGCCATCCGGAACAGTTAATATGATGCCGGCACCGCTCCGTTTACTCATGACAGAGCCATCGACATAAAGCTTCTAATCGCTGGGCAATCTTGGCTCCACCTTTACTATGACATCTGGTTGGCTACTCCCCGCGTGGTCTGGATGTTCTCCCTTAATAATTGGCGTGAGTTCGCATATGAAATCTGCGGCGGCCTGTTGTTTGATGGCCGTCCGGGGGGTATACGTTATATCGAACTCACCCAATTCTACCGCCCAACGGACCAGCCTGCCGCTGGTTTTGGGTTTTTGTAGGATCTTCCTTAAAGAGTGATTGGTGTATAAGGTGATGATGTGGGCTTGGAAATAGTGCCGGAGCTTCCTGGCACTAACGATCAGGGCCCCGGTGAATTTTTTACCCACGTAATACACCGGGAGTTCCAGTGTCTCTTCCTTCCTGATTAGAGCTGCACTTACAGTTGTGTCCAAAGCGGCTATGTAGAGGTACAACATTTCTCCTGGCACTGGCTTGGATAAGAGTGGAACCGCTGACAGATTTGCCTTGATAGATTGGAATGCCGCCTCGTGCTACGTTGCCCAATGGATTTTCTTGAACTGTTGGGCTTTGAGTAGCTTGAAGAACGGGGTGCATTTTTCAGTGAGGCGGGAGATGAACCTGGCTAACGTGGCTAACCGCCCGGTGAGGGTCTGGATCTGGTTCCGTTCCTCCGGGGTCTCCATTTCTAGGATTGCCTGGACCTTGAGCGGGTTAGCTTCGATTCCCCGCTGGCTTATGACGTGACCGAGGAACAACCCTTCCGAAATCTCAAATATATACTTCTTCAGGTTCAGGCGCATCCCATACTTGAACATCTTGCCGATCACCACCGCCAAGTCTCGCACATGGGCACCGGCGGTCAAACTCTTGACCAGCATGTCGTCTACGTAGACTTCTATTGTTTTCCCCATCTCCTGTTCTAACATGCGGTTCACTACCCGCTGGTACGTAGCCCCGGCGTTCTTCAACCCGTAACGCATCCGTTTATAGCAGTAGAGGCCCCGGTCGGTTGTAAATGAAGTGTGCTCTACATCGGTCGGACTCATTCTTATCTGGTTGTATCCGGCATAAGCATCCATGAAGCTTAGCAGCTTATAACCGAAGGTTGAGTCTACAAGTTAGTCTATCCGGGGGAGCGGGAAGCTGTCCTTCGGACACGCCCGGTTCAGGTTGGTGAAATCTACGCACATACGCCTCTGGTCGGTTCCCTTCTTTGGAACCATAACTACGTTGGCGAGCCAGCGGGGATAGTGAACCTCACGAATGAAGTCTATTCCCCTCAATTTTTGCACCTCCTCCCTAATTGCCTCATACTTCGTCAGGTTGAAGGATCTCCTCTTTTGCCGCACCGGAATACTACCGGGTAGGATGTTTAATTCGTGCGTTGCTATTTCCGGAGATATACCAGGCATGTCCTCATAGGACCATGCGAACACCGAATTGTTCCTCTGGAGGAAAGTGATGAGATCTTTCCTAGCACCCGGTGCTAGTTTTGTTCCTATTACCACCGTTCGCCCCGGGTGGTACTTCGAGATGGAAATTTCTTCAGTTTTCTCTACCGCCGAGGGGCGCTTTGGCTTCTCCTCATCGGAATCAGTGTCATCCCGGGGGTCGATAATGGGATCCGGACACAGTGCCTACTGGGCTGCCGTGAAGACCTCGGCTTGCCTTTTGCCGCAGGTTAAGGCCTCCGCGTAGTACTTATGGGCGACCTTCTGGTCTCAACGAATGATGATGAACCCGGTGGGGGATGGCATTTTTAACATCAGCATGTGGCTGGCTATAAATATTTTCAGCCTCCATAACCCTGGCCTGCCGATGATGTCGTTGTACGAGGACAGACAGTCCACTACAATGAACTCGAGGTGCTCCTTTCTAGTCCTGTCTCCCAGGCCGAAGATCAGCGGTAAATAATCCGAACCCAGCGGCTGACTACCTCCCTAGAGAAGCTTATTAATGGCTCATTATCTTGGGACAACTTGTCCCTCCCTCGGTTTAGTCCCCTGTACTCGTTTCAGAACATTACATTGACTGATGCCTCGGTGTCGACCAGCATCCGGCTGGTCATCCAGTGGTCTATCTGGACGGTAATAAGGAAGGGATCGTTGTGCGGTTGAATTTGATCCCCCGGCTCTTCCTCCTCATAGAACGTGACCGACTTCCACCATGTCTTAGCGGCTTGGCCATTCTCATTTCTGAAAGCATGCACCTCTTTTCTCCTGATCGACCTTAGACACATTTTATTTGAATTCCCGGTGAGTCGGTCAATGTGGGCCCCACCGTGGATTACATTTATACTCCCGTGCACCTCAATCCGTACAGGGATTCGAGTTTGTGTAGTTCCCACACTCCGGGTTTCCTATTTATACTACCGTAATTTTCCAGCCAGGACTTTTCCGTCCATTGCCGCCCTTAGGGTATGGCAGTCGTTAGTCTCGTGGGATGCCTCGTCATGGTAGGAGCAATATTTGCCAGACTGCTCCTGGGTAAGATCTCCCTTTGGGTGCCTCATCGCCTCCGGCGGGGGATGGCCTCCCTATTTTCATTAAGAATGCTTTCGTAGGAGGAAGTCAGCGCGGTCGACTTTTTATGCCGCTCCGCCAGCATAATAGCCAGGGGTCGCTCGCGCCGCTCTACTGGCATAATATCCAGCGGTCGCTCCAGGCGGTAGGGCGCGGGCCTGTCACCTTCCGATGGGCTCCCGATGTTATCCCTGCGGGGTCGTTGACTGCCCCAGTCCCTGGCTTTCCTGGTGGGTGAATGCCTCTGTTGTCGACCCTGCTGCCAGTTCCTATTCTCCCGCTGAGTTGGTAACGGGTCATCTGGTCTCCTCTTAGGCAGCCAATTTCCGTAGGTCTTGTGGTCTGCCTGTGCATGTCTGACGGCCATGGCCATCAGCTCGTCGTACCCCCGGGGCCTCTCTATCCGTATGGCGTAGGAGAATTCCCCGGGCCTTAGCCCCTGCTTAAATGCCATCTCGGCAATTCTTTTATCGAGGCTTCTTACCCCGGCCATGGCGGTTTGCCATCGGTTAACGAACGCCCGTAGTCCCTCGTTGTCTGCCTGCATGCAGTCAAAGAGGACCGTCGACGTTTGGGCCCCCTTGATCCTAAGGATAAACCGGTTAACAAACTTATCTGCCAGTCGCTCGAACGACTCTATTGAGTTCGCCGAAAACTCGTAAAACCACCCCAACGCCGCCCCCGAGAGCGTTTCTTGGAATATGTTGCAGCAGGTGGCATCAGAGTAACCTTTAGCGCCCGTCTACGATCTGAAGTTGTCCAGGTGCTGGAAAGGGCACCTTGTCCCGGTGTACATTAGCTTCAGCGACTTTCGCGTGTCGTCTCTCCCAGACTCTAATACCTGGTGGGAGAATGGTCTGGCCCGCTCGCCAAAGCACGCATTCGTGGGCGGTCATGCTGCCTTCCTCTTGTTGGCCTCCATCCAGGCCTTCATGTCTGACACCGAGGTGGACACCATTTGGAGTGCCCGTACGGTTGAACCGGGTTCCAGAGTGGGGGCGGGGGTGGCCCACTACCAGGAGCGGGAACTCAACGCCTTCCCTTGGTATTGCCAGTGTTTTCGCTAGTGCGGAGTTCTTCTGTTGCCCTTTCTCCAAGGCCGCCAACAGCGTGGTGTTTACTGCTTCCATTTTCTGGTACCGGGCTCCACCCTCATACGATCCTGATTACCCCTTCTCACAACCGCGCAACTTCCGCTTTCATCTTCTCTATCTCTCCCGCCATATCACCCTGGTCAGAGTTCGCGGCATTCCCCGGATCCCTGCAACCGATGGCTTTATTCAGAACGGGGGCCTGAGTCCGGCGTACTTTTTTCGGTCTCCCCTCACTGGTTTCTAGCCCCGACCTTCCGGCCATATTTATTCGAACGTGACTTTTATGTAGACTCTTCCCATAGACGGCGCCAATTGTTTCTGTCTGAATCCGTAGACTCACAGAGACCGGTGGATCTTGGTGTGATTCCTTCCTGCAAATCCTGCTAACTAAAGGAATACCAGGCGAGCCGGTGTATTCCGCTCTGATGCTTAAGTCAGTATAGATGGGATAAACTGATAACTTAAGCGGGAATGAGTAGTTAAAGTATTGATTACATATTAATGAGGGTAGTTGGGACTCATATATAGGCTGCCGGGTATGAGGACTGACCTCACCCTTCGATGTGGGACTGGCCCCCTTCTGCACATATTGCTGGACTGTTTCGGCCCCTGCTTGGGGATCTGCCATCCTCGGTTCCCGGGTTTCGATCACAAGTAATGATGAGTCGCCTAAGCAAGCATCAAACAATAATAACCCTACAATCGTTAGTAGTATAGACATAAGTAGGGATCGTTATAAGCCGGGGATTAAGGGTACTTGAAACATGAGAATGTTAACACAAATATTCACAAACACATATGCACACAATTGTCACTTTTATATACATATATATGAATTTATCATGGGGGATGAAGATGAGGTTCGGCAGTAACAAGGCTGCCCCAAAGCTAAAAGACACGAAATAAAATGCAGAAAATAAATCCTAAGTCTAATATTTATAAGTTTGGTCGACATCTTTCACACAAAGCACTCCGCACTTAACTCTTTAACACATAAGACTCACACAAAAGAAAGTAAGGAAAAAGTATTTAGCATGCATTGGATTTAAACAAGTTTCGACCTACAACTAGAACGTTTCCGATCTTACCTAGTTGAGAGGCTCTCTAATGTTTTAAGATCAAGTTATTTGCAAAGTGACCCTAAAAGTTATGCTACCATTATACAACTCGTAACATTGAAGCACGAAAGTCTATAATCGAAGACATGTAAACAAGCAAGGTTGTTAATCATCTCATTTAACATGCAAGTTTTAGCTAAGGTTATACCCTAGGTGAGCACAATAGAATCAAAGCAACATGCGTTTAATCTTTATTCAGTCTACTCGGGTTAGATGAAACCTAACATCTAGATTTACTTGTTTGTTAGACAAAACTAATGTGTCGGTTTTGAAGTCACGCCCTTAGATTACTAACCGATTTAAATCCTCAACATGCATCTATACCACTGTCCTAATTATCTAAGTGTGTAAATCTTACAAGTTTTATAATACAAATTAGCATGAAAATTCATTGTTGCCGAAACTTAAACCTAAATCTAAGCATCGATTCAAACAAATCTTTAACATACAAATTATAAAACCAAGCTCCAATTCGGTTCATACATAGACATATAATCCAAAAGCAAAAATACATGCAAGTTTCATAGACAAAACTAAGCATAACTACATAAACTTTACTAAACCGAGAGAAGGGAGTGGATCACACTTTTGTAGACACCTTGATGACTTCGACTCGTGTGGATCCGGCGGAAGATGGAAGAGATGGGGAGGCTGCTCGGCAATAGGTAAGTGTCGGCAGAAAAGTTCCAAGTTTCGGCAGAAACTTGGGTGAAGGTGAGGGTGGTTTTCAGCTAGGGTTTATGTAGGATCTTTGGGGAGAATTTGGTAGAGCTTTTGGTTTTGTGTTTTGGCTTGAGATGTGACAAGTTTTTCTGTAGAAAAGTTGGCTATATATAGAGGAAAAAGGCTAGGTTGCCGGCCTCAACAAGGAAGGGAGTTTTCCTTTTCCTAGTTGGCTTATGTTTCCTTGTTAGATAAATATTGCATTCTTGGACTTCTTTTTCTGAATTTTCTTCATGGCATGGGCTGCATATCTTCATGGACTTCATATGTGGACTAGACAACTCCATTTGGTGAACTTTGATCCATGAAAAATACACAAAACATCAAGAACACAGAACCAGCAGCAAGCTTGGTTTTCTCGGCTGGTATGACCTTACTCCAGTAAATCCGTCATAACTCTCTCCTCAGAGCTCCGATTGTGCGATTCTAAGTCTTAGAGAAACTTGACACGTAGAGCTTCCTCCATATAAAAGGACTTGATCAAATTCCATGTGAAACGTTCGGAATGAATTTTTTGAAGTTGGGACACAGTCCTAGGAAAAATCCTAGAAGTCCCTGGATTGGTTTGCTCGAACTGCTGATTTGCAGCCATCTTTTGGGTGACTTCCCGAATTCCAATTGATCTGTATTTTTGACACAAAACTCTTTAGCAAGCTAGAAACATACATACCAAATTTCATCAAATTTGGAAAAGGATAGGTCACAATTCCATTTGTCTCAGAATCACAAAAAAGACACATTTTGCATTATTTTCCAGAATTCTTAAACTTAGTCATTTTTCGGATTTTAAAGCACATATTTTCAAAACTCTACCAAAATGACACTAAACTATATTATGACTCTATCTTAGATAAAGAAGGGTTAAATAAAGCATAAACGAGGGCAAATACATATTAATATCGTCGCACATTGTGCTCCAATCAAGTAAGACCTGCCCGGGCGCTGGATCAGGTGTCCATGCTTTGCTCCCAGGCCCTGGGCCGAGTCCAGGAGTCCTAGCTGTGGGTCTGGGGGCCTGGGTAGCCCCTCTCTATGGCTACTGTCAACATATTTTATCCCCTTCTCTTTCAACTACCCTCTGCATGCGAGGCAAGTGTCTCATATGCATTGAAGGGGGTATTCCATCAGTCCCATCAGTTATGATGGCCTGGAAAGTTACGAATACTAGGACACGTGCCGCTAGGGGACGGTCAGGGATGGATGGCCCGGATCCGCGGGTGTTTTACTTGCTCTACTGAGTAGTTTGGGGGGGGGGGGGGGGGGTGGGAATTCAAGGGGCACTTAGGATGCTAGACCTGTATATAAACCCCTGCCGCTTCGTGCATTTTACTTTTGGCTGAGAATTGTTCCCCTGTTTAGCGTGCTCAACACAATTTCTCGGTGTTTTCCACCTGTTGAGTTTCCGTAGTCGTGCATATCAATCAGTGAGTTCTGCCCTTGTGATTCTGAAACTTCCTTTTGTCTTGTCCGTGGGTTGATCCGATTGGCACCTGGTTGTATCTTGGTTTGCCCATTGGATGAGACCCCGCTGGTACCGAATCTCAGCGAGATCTGGCAGTTTTCGGCTGATAAGCCCATTGGTCGCTGTGGGGCTGCGTTGAGGCATTACATGTTTCGTGCTGCCCCGCGGCCGTTTTTTAGGTTGTACTGCTGATCCAAAACTTCTACGTGATAGAACTTTAATAGGAATTAAGTGTCGCTGCTTCTCTTTGGAAGGGGACTACTTATTGATTGATTGGAGAAAGACAAAGAAATGAAACAATAGAATTGCTTTCCAATTGAATATAATTGTATCAACAGTTCCGACTTATATACAAAATAAGCATCCGGAAATAGAAAACTAATTAAAGTAAATGAACGTAAACCATTACTAATTAATGGTTGATAATTGATAGCTTAACTATCTATAGCTTAACTATAATTGTACTTAATTGTTTGGTTTTGATAATACCATAACCTTATTAATTATAATAAGATCCTCCTGGACCATGGCTCCCCCATTTAGGAACCTTGAGCCCCTGTTCAAGGTAATGTTAATTCAGGAAACTCTGTTGCTGCTTTCTCTCGTACATACCACTTGGATTTGCTCGGAAATTGACCTTTCCTGCCAATACGAAAAAGACTCATACTTTCCGTTTCTCGTTTCTTGAACCTTGTGTTCCAAAATACAATCTTTCTCTAAAGGATCTTCTCGTTCCATTTTCAAGTCATCAACTGAAGGTAGTCGAGTGTCCTCCTTAGTAGGATCATCATCCAGTAGAGATGGTTCAAAGTGCTTCAAATTTTCGGCATTAATGACCGAGTACATATGCATATAGGGTGGTAGATCGAGCTGAAAGGCATTGTCACCAATTTGTTTGATGATTTTGAAAGGTCCATATCGGATAGGTTTGAGCTTTTTTCATTCTCCTTGTAACCGTTCCTTACCAAGGTGTAACCATACTAAGTCACCTCCTTTAAAGTTGCAGGGAGCACGATGTTTGTCATGGCTTGCTTTGTATCTTTGTTGAGATCACAGCAATTGGGCTTCCACTTCTGAATGAATCTTTGAAACGTGTTCGAGAAATTTTTGTGCTCGAACATGTTCTTCTTCTTCCTTTCCACTTAATGATTTGTCACTTGTAGTGAATGCCATATCAAAAGGGCTTTGGGCCAAGTAACCCAAACAAGCCTTGAAAGGAGATTTCAGTGTAGAGCCATGAATCGCTCGGTTAAAAGCAAACTGTAAATAAGGGAGACTTTCATCCCATGTTTTTGGATGCTTAGAATTATAACTCCTCAATAAATGAACCATAGTTCGATTAACGACCTCTGTTTGTCCATCTGTTTGTGGATGAAAGGCAGTGCTACGCTTCAACCTGGTGTCCATCATTCCCCATAATGACCTCCAGAAATGACCTAAGAATCGACTATCTCTGTCTGAAATGATTGATGTTGGGAGGCCAAAATGTTTCCAAACATTCTGGAAAAATAATTTAGCTGCACCTTCTCCAGTGACAGTCTTCTTGCACGGAATGAGTACTACCATTTTACTGAAACGATCCACAACCACGAACAAGTAGTCGTTTCCAGACTTGGTTTTTGGTAATCCTCCTAGGAAGTCCATTGAAATGCTCTCCCAAGGTCGGCTAGGTACTGGCAATGGAAGATACAGTCTTAACTTCCTATTGGAAGGCTTTGATGTGTTACATAGAACACAACCTCGTATGTACCGAGAGACATCTAAGTGCATTTTTGGCCAGAACACGTAGCGACGAAGATTCAGTAAGGTTTTCTCTACTCCAAAATGCCCTGCTACTTTGGAAGTATGAGCTTCACGAATCTATTGCAATCTATCGCCGTCTTCTGGTATGCACAATTTTGTTCCTTTGTACATCAATCCATCCTTCAGTTGAAACTCACTAGTCTTTCCTTGTTGTAGTTTAGCGTGAACTGAACTATAGTCAAGATCAATGTCATACCCTTTAGCGTACTCAGAAGGAACTATAGGTTGGATTTGCATAGCCACCAATAATGCAGAACTTACTGGGGGTCGGGATAACATATCCGCCAACTTATTAGTCACTCCTTTCTTGTACTTAATTATAATATTAAATTATTGTAGGTATGACATCCACTTCATATGTCGAGCTTGCTGTAATTTCAACTGTGTAGTTAGATACTGAAGAGGCTTATGGTCTGAGTGAACCACCACTTCTTTCCCTAGCAAGTAAGCTCTCCAATGCTTCACTGCTTGATGCAAGGCATATAGCTCCTTGTCATAAGTGGGATAGTTCAATACTGGTCCACTGAACATCTCAGAATGGTAAGCAACCGGTTTTCCATCTTGAAGTAGTACGGCTCCCATTGCATAGTTAGATGCATTTGCTTCAACTTCAAAAGCTCTTTGCAGATTTGGCAATGCTAATACTAGGGCCTCTGTGATCTTCCTTTTCAATAACTGGAAGGCTTCTGCATGTTTTTCTGACCACTAGGTTATGGAAGGCTTCCTTTTCAAACTTTTGGTTTGCCTTTGTGAGAGAATGTAATGGTGCTGCAACTAGAGAAAATGTCGTATAAACTTTCTCAAATATTGGCATGCACCTACAAAGCTTCGAACTTCAGTCACTGAACGAGGTGTGGGCCATTGAGTTATAATTTTTACTTTTCTCAGAATTCACTTTGAGCTCTCCAGAACCAACAATGAATCCTAGGTAAATAAGTTGTTCCTTCTCAAATTCACATTTCTTCTCGTTCAACCATAGTTGGCTTGCTTGTAAAACTTCCGTAACCTGAGCAATATGACGAAGATGGTCCTCCCATGTGACACTATATATAAGGATATCATCCAAATATACAATGACAAAGTTATCAATAAAAGGATGAAGTACTTCATTCATTAGCCGCATAAAAGTTGCTGGAGCGTTACATAGTCCGAATGGCATAACTAACCATTCAAACAATCCTTGCTTTGTTTTAAAAGCAGTTTTCCAAGTGTCTTCTTCATTGATGCGTACCTGATGGTAACCAGACTTGAGATCAAGTTTTGTGTAGTAGCGAACACCATGCAATTGATCCAAAAGATCATCAATCCTTGGTAGCAAATACCGATTCTTGATAGTAATCTTATTAATAGCTCTATAATCCACGCACATGCGCCATCCCCCATTTTTCTTGGGCACTAGCAACACCGGTGAACCACATGGTGAGCAACTTGGCTTGATAACTCCTTGTTCTAGAAGTCATTGAACTTGCTTCTTGATCTCTTCACTCTCCGTCAGAGAAGTGCGGTACAAACCCAAGTTTAGTAGAGGTGAATCTCCTACCAACTGAATTTCATGTTCTACAGCTCTCCGCGGTGGTAATCCTTGTACATCTTGAAAAAGATCATTGAAATCCTTCTTCAATTTTCCAAGATCGGAATATTGTGAAGGTGTTAGAGTCACTGTTGACAAAGTGACTACATCAGCACGTTGATCTTGTGGTCGAATCATCAATAAGACGAACCGTCCGCAAGAATTAACCAATCGCTTGGCTTGGTTAACTGTCAGCAATGTATCTATATTTTGAGGCTCACAAGCATTGATGTGGAACTCCTTTCCGTCCTCCACCAAGCAATACTTGTGAAGCCTTCTGTAGTGAATTGCATCACGGTCCCACAAATATGGACTGCCCAATATGACTTGGCATACATCCAGCGGAACCACCTCACTTGTCACTTCATCGATGTAATGATTAGTAATCGCAAATTTGAAGGTACATTGCTTTGTTATCTGCATGTCAATGTCCTTCTGAATCCACCCTAGTGGGTAAGGCTTAGGGTGAGGCATTATTTCTAAGCCGACCTTCCTTACTAGAGCTTCTGAAATCAGATTCTTCTGACTTCCAGGATCGACAATGGCTTGTACAACATTCTGCTTCACTTGAATGTTCAAATGGAATAGTTCTTCACGGTTGTAAGCATCTGAAACGTTTGTTGGTGAAGTCATTAAGGTAAGTGTGGTGTCAGGGTGCTTTGATAGGAGCACAATGTGCGACGATATTACATGCTTATGCCCTCGTTTATGCTTTGTTTAACTCTTATTTGTCTAAGATAGAGTCATAATATAGTTTAGTGTTGATTCGGTAGAGTTTTAATCAAATATGCTTTAGAATCCGAAAAATGACTAAGTTTAAGAAATCTGGAAAATAATGCAAAATATGTCTTTTTCGTGATTTTGAGATGAATGAAACTGTGATCTATCCTTGTCCGAATTCTATGAAATTTGGCGTGCTTAATATTCATATGCTGAGGAATGTTGTGTTAAAATTTCAGATCAATCGGAGTTCGGGAAGTCACCCAAAAGTTGGCTGCAAAATGGCAGTCCGAACATTCCAATCCAGGGGCTACAGGATTTTCCTGGGACTTTGTCCCAACTTCGAAAAATCATTCCCGTCGACTCACAAGGATTTTGATCGAACTGTTTTATGGAGAGATGGCCATATGTGTCTAGTTTATCTGAGACTTGGAATCGCATCAATCGGAGCTCCACGGATGGAGATATGCCGGAATTACTGCAACAAGGTCAAATCTGCCGATTCCAGGAACCTACTGCCCCCTTTTTGTGTTTTCTGTTTTTGATGGACCAAATGGTGTACAAATGCATATGTGAAGATGGTCCAAGCTTTATGAAGGGAAGAGGACGACACTTGGCCATGGCATTGAAGAAAAACATGAAGAAATAAAGTCTCCTAGTCACACTAGGAGAAGCTGCCGATTAGAGGCAGATTGTGTGCTTGATGTTGCTGCCGGCAATTGAAGCATTTTTGGTGGATCAAGACCTATCAATTGAAGTCCAAATGCTATGCAAGAAGTCCATGAAGATGTGAAGCCCAAGCCTTGAAGAAAAATCAGAAAAAGAAAACCTAATTAGACTTTGAAAAGGAAGGTTTCAATTCCTTAATCCACTTGGTTTTCTGACTTCCTTGAGCATCTAGGGCAGCCGGCACCCCTCTCCTATATAAAGGCCAACGAATTTCAGAATAAAATCATCTCATCTCAAGTATAAACACAAGGCCTAAACTCTACCAAAATTCACCAAAGATCCTAGACAAAAACCCTAAACCGAAAACCACCACCACCACCAACCAAGTTCCTGCCGACATACCTTATTGCCGTGCAGCAAGTGAAGCTCTCAAGGTGTCTCAAAGTGTGATCCACTCCCTACTTCGGTTTAGTATTTTTGTCTAGTTATGTTTAAGTTTTGTCTATGAAACACTCATGAATTTTTGGTGATGATTTGTATGTCTATGTATGAATCAATTTTGGTTTTATAAATTGTGTGTTTTGCATGTTAATTTGTAATATGTGACTTGTAGATTTTTAAGTTTGATAACTAGGACAATAGGTATGTGATGTTGTTTGAGGACTTAATTCGATTAGTAATCTAAGGAGTATGCCTTATAAACCGAAACATTAGTTGTGCTTAAGCATTTGTTGTTTGCATGTAAATCTAGGTGTTAGGTTTCATCAAACTTGAAAGCATGAATAATTCATACTCGTAGTTGTCTTGGTTTGTGTTTTCGCAAAGAGTTTAAAACCCTTAGAACTTGCATGTTAAATAAGATGATTGACAACCTTGCTTGTTTGCATGTCTTCGATTTGTGATTCATGTGCTTAATTGTTGGCCCAGTAAAATCGGTTAACACATACCTTAGGATTATACTCGTAGTTAATCTTAAGACTCTAGTAATCAACGATTAGATGACCTCGTAGGCTCTAATTGGGATCGAAATTGGTTAAGTCGAAACAACATTAATACTTGTTCCTTACCTTCTTGCATATTAGTCTACATGTTAAAGAGTCTTTTGTGCTAAATGTTTTGTGAGAGATGATGATCACTTGTAAATATTAGACCTAGGATTTAATTTTCTGTTTTATTTCGTGCCTAGCATTAGTGGCAGCCCTATGGCTGCCGATCCTATCTCAATCCCCCATGATTTCGTGTGAATATGTATATATGTATATAAGTGTGACAATTATGTGCATATATGTTTGTGAATATTTTTATTAACATTCTCATGTTTCAGGTACCCTTAATCCCCGGCTAGAACGATCCCTACTTATTCTATACTACTAACGATTGTAGGGTTATTATTGCTTGATGCTCGCTTAGGCGACACGTCATGCTTCAACTCTGGAAGCTCTTCTACCTGTTGCACCATCAATGTGGCTTTTTTGTCATTCCTTCCCTGGTTATTCCTCTGGTTCTTGGGTTTCAACTCAGGATGAAGTATACAGCACTTTTCTTTAGAATGTTTGCTGGTACGACAATGATCACAATAATTTTCCTGCTTAGGGCCACTTTTGATATCCTTACAAACACTTTTCAGTAGGTTGTTTGTCGTCCTTTTTATCAATTTTTTTGTACTTGGCCTCGATAGCGATAGCCTTGATAGTAGCTTCTTCAACACGGTGAACAATTTTAGTTCTCTCCGTATGTAGTCAGCAAGACCTCCGACGTATTTCATAAAGATATCATAATCGTCAACATCTATATCCAATACCAGTGCTTGGTGGTGGAACTCAGATGTATATTCTTGTACCGACTGACCGAACCTTTGATTGAAGTGCTACCATTTAGGCCATCTTTCTTCCTCGTAGCCAACATGATAAAATTGTTTTCTCAGCAATTTCTTGAATTTACTCCAAGTCAATTCCGAAACATTATACCGTTTTCGGTATGACTTCCACCATGTAATAGCATGGCTTGAGAGTTTCAAACTTGTAAATTGGATCTTTTGTGCATTAGAATACTTATGTATAGTAAAATAAGTTTCTAATGTGTCTATCCAATTATCCAATTTATCAGCATCGACAACACCAGTAAGAGTGGGAATTTCTACCTTAAAATCAATTTTTAAGGCACTTACAAAATTTTTCTGGTTCTCTGCTCCATCGATGTCGTTCTCTGTGATGGTTTCCTCCTTATCATCACTTTCATCGTCCACCTTTCGTTTTGAAGGCGATCGATGTGAAAGTTTTGATGCTTTTAAACTTTCCACCAATTCAGAGATTGACGTTGATAACAATTCCACCTGTTGTTCCAATTTAGTGATACGCTCACCATCACCCTTTGGTTGTGAAACTTCTCTTGTCAGTGTTCCTCTCTTTTTTCTCGGCTTTCGGTGAATAAGCAAAGGACCTACAAGTTCTTCGTTCGATGTTTTGAGACAGCCGCGAGTTAGGACCATATACCACCTTTACCCTTTTGCGGATCTGGGGCTCTGATACTACTTGATCCAAAACTTCTACGTGATAGAACTTTAATAGGAATTCAGTGTCGCTGCTTCTCTTTGGAAGGGGACTACTTAATGAGGAAAGATGTATTGATTGACTGGACAAAAACAAAGAAATGAAACAATAGAATTGCTTTCCAATTGAATATAATTGTATCAACAGTTCCGACATATATACAAAATAAGCATCCGGAAATAGAAAACTAATTAAAGTAAATGAACGTAAACTATTACTAATTAATGGTTGATAATTAATAGCTTAACTATCTATAGCTTAACTATAATTGTACTTAATTGTTTGGTTGTGATAATACCATAACCTTATTAATTATAATAAGATCCTCCTGGATTAACTGCTGACCGGCCATAGGGTAATAAAAAAAAATTATTTCCCCTAGGTTACATGGATTCTAAGAGCTCCAGTCAAAACTCTGTACCGGCCGCCAAGCGACCGTTGACGGACGACCAAGAGAGGATGGAGGACTGCCTTGCCTCCTCGTCCTCGGGGCGAGATGTCGTCGCCCGTTCGACTGGCAAGGCGTCATCGTTTGGGTCTCTAGGATAGGAGGATGCTCCCTATGGAGTGTCCTTGGGCACTACCCACCCAACCGGCCGCCCGCGCTAAAATTATTCTAAATCGGTTTTTAAACGTTTTAACATTTAAGCACAAGAATCTCAATCGAAGACAAGCAAATAAGTAAGGACGTCACTCTCTTCTTATTAAACGAGCAAGTTATAAGGTTATTAGACCTAATGACAATATGATTTAAGACAACTACGAGTATGAATCAACCATAAAACCCTATCACATGAAACCTAGCACTTAGAATTACAAGTTTTAAACAACAAATGCTTTAAACGTAACTAGTCTTTTGGTTTTTCGGCCCCAACCTTAAATCTGACCGATTTTAAGTCTATAACATGCATCAAATACCTACTGTCCTAATTATCAAACATACGAAATTTACATGCTAAAATTAATAAACAATCACATAAACATCAAATTGGTTCATACAACAATTTATCAAAAACCAAGAATCGAATCGAGTTCATACAATACACATAAACAGAAACAAATACAAGAGCCATAGATGAAGTGGATCACACTTTAGAAATCTTGAAGACTTCGGCAAGTATGGTGGAGAGACGCACGACAGTAGGTTAGGATGAGGTACGGTATTATGGGATGTGGTGAAATCGGGATTTAGGCTAAGTATTTGGTATGTGGTGCTTGAAAGACTTGGTAGAGTTTTTGGCTAAGTGTTTATGCTTGAGATGTGACAAATCTTTCTGTAGAGAGGATGCCTCTATTTATAGGAGAAAAGATGGAAGAGGGCCGGCAACATTCCTTGTGCAATTCGGCAAGGAAAAGGTTTTTCCTTGCCGGTTTTGGTTTCGTGCTTTTCTTGATTCTTCTAGGACTTGTCTTTGCCGATTTCTTCATGGATCATGGACTCTTTGGACTCCTTAATGGATCAGCAACATTTCTTGATGGATCAAAGTCCAATGGATCGGCTGCAAGTTCCCCTAGCCGAACCGGGAACACTTCTCCTAAAACCGGCAAGAATCTTGGCTTTTCCTGGCCGGACTAGGGAAAGTCTTTTCTCTTTATTTTCCACTTCAATTTGGCATGTCCGACTCCCATATGGTCTTTGTAGCTCAACAACTATCATTCGATGAATTTAGAAACCACTTTGATGCACAAATTCACAAAGTTATAAAAATGGGCAGTAGGTCCCCTTTATCGGCAGGGCAGTGACCTTGTGTGCTTGCAACTGGCATAACTTTCTCCTCAAGGCACTATTCATGCGAATCTAAGTTATGTAGAAACTAGACTCGTAGAGCTTTCAGTGCATATATGACACGTACTCTAGTTCCTTTTGGTTCGTCCTAGAGAATTTATGGAAATTGATTTAGGTTTCTAGGAAAATACTGGAAATACTGGATTTTCTCCGATTTTGTACTTTGTAATTTCCTGGCATCTTTTCTTTGCTCCGATTGGTAAAACTCCTTCCATTGCTCAATCATCAACATTTATCCTGTATATAATAGAAGAAAAATCCATCAAATGTATAGTCGAGGCTTTAACAAATCCATCGAAACATCTCTACAACTCTAAATCGACTACTTGACATTTTTGTACATTTTTATCTATTCTTAGCACGATTTCTTTGTTACTCTACCAAATACTTATGACTCGATATTATGACTCGATTCTAAGATAATAAGGGTTAAACAAAGTATAAATGAAGGGAATAATACATTACACTACAAGAAAAAATACCTTAGATGACGAAAATTTTCATCGCCTAAGAAAGGTTTTCGTCGCCTATGGTTTTAGGTGAAGAAAAATTTGTCGCCTAAGTGTCGTCGTCTAAAGACTGCGGTCTAATTTATTTGGCGACGAAAAATTATATTTTCGTCGACTAGGATAATACTTAGACGACGAAATGAGTTCGTCGTCTAAAATGTTTAGAGAGGACAAAAATATCTTCGAGGACGAATTTTTTCGTCGGCTGCATGCCAACTTAGTCGACGAAACATATTTTTCGTCGACTAAAAATCATACTTAGACGACGAAAAATATATTATTCGTCGACTAAGTAAGATTCTTAGCCGACGAAAGATTTGTTTTCATCGAGGAAGAAACTTAGTCGACGAAAAAAAATGTTTCGTCGTTTAAGAAACTTGCTTAGTGACGAATAATATATTTTTCGTCGGCTAAGAAACTTGCTTAGTCGACGAATAATACATTTTTCGTCGGCTAAGAAACTTACTTAGTCGACGAAGAAAATATTGTCGTCGGCTAAGAAACTTGCTTAGTCGACACTACCAGAAAAAAGGCTTTTCCCGACGAAATAAAAAAAACGGCCGACGACATAAAATTTTCGTCAGCTATTCCCAAGAATGGCCGACGAATTTTTTTTTCGTCGCTAAAAAAAAAAATCGTCGGCTATATTCATATTTTGGCCGACGATTTGAATTTTCGTCGGCCTTTCTCTGAAACTTCAGCCGACGAAAATTTTTGGAAGTATGGCCGACGAGTACTAGGTTTGATTTCGTCGGCTATGATTAAAAAAAAAAAGAAAAAAAGAACAGCTTCCATTTTCTATCACTATCGACAAACCATTGCTTCGTCCTTCAAATGCAAATGTGTCGTGAAATAAGATATGACCGAAATAATGAAATACGTCTACGGTTGAAAAATGACAAGATTCCGACAAAATCTGTGTGCCGAATGTTGCGGTTAACTGTTTTTTACTTCCGTTTTCCTATGGGTAGCCTGACGGTCGGTAAATATTTTGAGGAAAATTTTTATACGATTAGTTGCGTCTCATCGATTTGAAACTATTATTTGTTGAAGGTCAGGCAAAAAAAACGTCATTTAGACAGGTCAATTACCATTTCAAAGCGTTTAAAGGGTTGACTCACCCGGTTGACCGTCCCGATCGAGCCTTTAACGTTGTCAGATGTAGTTGGATTTTTTTTCAAACATGTATTTAATCTAAACGGTGATATCTGACGGTTGGAATAGATTTTCCAAACTTTTAGATTCAAAATCGGAACATATGCAGTAATGTTCCTTAACTTGTTTACTAAGTGTTTAAGTGAATGTATAGTTTCAAATAGTTACTATACGTACACTCTTCAAATGCAAATATGTCGTCAAATAAGATATGACCGAAATAATGAAATACGTCTACGGTTGAAAAATTACAAGATTCCGATAAAATCCGTGTGCTGAAATAATGAAATAAGTCAAAACCCGGTTTACTGTAGATTTGGCGTCCGGCGTCCGAATAATGATTGTGATACCATTCCGGAAAGGGAACGACGCCAGGAATTAAACTTGTCGCTTTGCCACGACGTGTTGGCTTTTTCGGGCTTTCGAGTTCGTTTAGGGCCTCAAAACGGTAGTTTAGTATTTTTTTCATAGAATAGCCGACGAAACATTGTATTTCGTCGGCTATTCTCTAAGTATAGCCGACGAAATACAATGTTTCGTCGGCTAAACTCTTGATCCGCGCCTTTTTATTATCCGCCGTTGGATGGCTCAGATCCGACGGCTGTTGATTTTCCAAAGTATAGCCGACGAAATATATTAAATCGTCGGCTATTCTCCTTCTAAATCTTTTAAATCGATTCCTCCCGCCTTTTTTCTCTCCTCCTTCCCCCCCCCCCCCCCCCCCCCCTCCTCCGGCCTCCGGCCTCCTCCTTCCCCTCCTCCTCCTCCTTCCCCTCCTCCAGCCTCCTCCTCCTCCTCCTCCTTCCCCTCCTCCTCCTCCTTCTCCTCCTCCGATCCGGTATTTTTTTTTTGCCCAAAATGCAGTTATAGCCGACGATTTTGGCATTATTTCGTCGGCTATAATCTCTATAGCCGACGAATTTTACAAATTTCGTCGGCTATATAACTTATAGCCGACGAAAAGTGCATTATTTCGTCGGCTATAACTAATTAATACCTATTAAAATAATCATATATTTCGAAGAAATAGACGACGAATTCATAAATTTTCGTCGGCTATACTTAATGAATTTCGTCGGCCATACTCGAAAATACCCGACGAAAATCGTCGGCAATTTCTCCCATGTTTGCCCGACAAAAAATATTTTCGTCAGTAAATTCGTCGGCCATACTCTACTATAGCCGACGAATTGGTTTTTTTCGTCGGCCATTGTATTACCGACGGGGTTTTCCAGACGACTTATAGCCGACGAAAATTTCGTCGGTAGAAGGTATAGCCGACGAAAAATTGGCATAGCCGACGAAATTTTTTTCGTCGGCTATTCCCTCAGATCTGGTAGTGCGACGAATAATACATATTTCTTCGGCTAAGAAACTTACTTAGTAGACGAAGAATAATATTGTCGTCGCCTTAGTATGTTTCTTAGTCGACGAAAAATGAGTTCTTCGTCGACTAAGTATTAATGATTTAAAAAAAAAAAATCAGACTAAATATACCAAATATTAATATATTAAAATTTATTCATACAAATAAAATACTTAATATTAATAAATTTGTTCATACAAATTAAACATTAAACCGAACGATACCGACTAATATGGAAGAGGAGCCGACCTGCTAGCTACTTATGAAGATTTGCAAACATGTTAAACTTGTCCTCCAACCGAGCAAGACGGTCTTGACCTGCTTGGACCGTCTCTCTGGACAGTCGTCCCTCCTCCTCAAGTAGGGCGATACGTTCATGGGCTTGTCGAACCTCCTCCTGGGCCAGTCGTGCCTTCTCCTCTGCACGTGCGATACGGTCTCTAGCCTCTCGGGCCTCCTCCTCCGCTCTTCTCAGACGCTCCGTATTTGAAGACCGACAGCGTGCAGTGGAATTCTCCCCTTGAGATGATTGGGAACTGACACCGAAGGTCACTCGACCTAACCCCCGAATCTCGCCCCTGTTTCGCTGTCCTAGTGCGTCTACAAGCACTTGGGCCTGAGTTGGCTCGTCAAAATAGTGAATCATCTGATCTTCCAGAACGTCGGGGCGGTCTTTCCTCACAGTAGTCATCACCCTATCGATCTCGACGTTGATCTTTCGCTGCAATTGTAAATGAAATGCATTAACATCATTAATCACATTAAAAATAAATAATAGATGATGAATTTAAACATAATAGGAAACTTACTATATTTTCCGCCGTTTCCGGGTGCTCAGGAGGGTACACCATCTCATAATTCTTCACCAACGCCAAGGGTTCACCCTTTTCCTTCAACTCTTGGATCCCATAGATGAAAGGCTTTGAACCGGACCGATGGTGCAATGTCTTCTTCCCCCGGTTGATTGTGTTGACGGCCGATCGTCTCTGTAGAAGTTTAATTAAGTTTGAGACAAATAATTAGCATTCAAACAAAATAAAAATTAAGAATGTTTACATTTCAAAGCACAGAGTAATTTTAGAAATTGTATATCTGGAACTCATCGCTCTCGAAGTGTTGAAGAAGCCAAGACCAGTCCTCCTTCCTATTTTTGAACTCTTTCGGGATTTTGCAAGGGTTCGCAATCTTGAGCCTGTTGAGATTGCTCTTGAAGGCTGTGAAGATCTTGGCGGCATGCTTGTGAACCCACTCACTCATGTTCGATTCATTCCAAGGGATGTTATAAACAAGTTGTTACAAAAAATAGAAATGAAATTAATATGGAAACTGACTTGAGTATAGAAAAATAAAATATAAAAAATTGTAGTTGTTAACTCCTTACGTCGAGTTCATTTTTCAGCTTCTTATGATCATCTTCGTCCAGGTCCCACCAACTGCCAACAGTCATGGGAATGCTGTCCCGAATGATATGACCGATATCATGAGTCAGCCATGAGTTATGTGTACTGGTCTTAGGTCCGTGTAAGAAATCATCATCCATGACGATCGTCAACTTCTCTCTATGCTGCACCCAATAGTTATAGGCCTTTAAACCTTTGACCAACCCCCGTTTGTGTTTGGGAGGAGGTGCTGCCAAAATAATAACAGTTTTATTCTAATAACATATTTATAACTAAATAACTTAACTCAATATGTGAGGTAGATTATCTTTACCTCCTTCGGGCCGAGGACGATATGTGCGCCAACAACTAATCTCTTCACCATCGCTGTGTTCGGTTTCAGGTGGGGGGGGGGGGGGGGGGTGCTGATCCGCTCGCAGACGCTTCTGTTGTTGGTCGGGACGAACTCTCTTCTGAGGCATTTGACCTGTAGAAGCGGCCAAATGCCAGGAGCTTCTTCTTCAGCTTCCCATGAGTCGGCGGCATATTTCTCCTGTTAAAAAACACAAATTCCTTCACAAACATATGGATTGTGTTCAAATTATACCAACATTAGCAACAACATTATACCAACACATTAGCAATAACAGCTGTTCAAATTTTTCGTCACACCTAACATACTGAAGTGAGGGAGAGAAAGAGAGAGAGACAGAGAGTCAAATCTTTTAAGTTAGTAGCCTACTTTTCTTTTCTAACTCATTATGTGTAGTTCTTTTTTGCTGTCAATATCAACACATTAGCAACAACATTATACCAACAACAACATTATACCAACACATTAGCAACAACATTATAAAGTCTTTCCAAATCTAAACAATGAAACCAACTAGCCAATATCAACTGTCGATCAACATTCTTCAAGAGATATTTCTATTTTCTCTTTACTTCTTGCATATAGGTTTAGGTTTTCAATTGTAGGTGTATCGATTTGAATATTTTCAATTGAGATACAATTTACTAATGGTATTGACAATACCGCAATGATCGAGTCAGAGAATTGATCTTAATTGTAAAGATAGTTCTATGTAGCAAACGAAAAGATTTTGGCTACATGAATGGAAGTTTAATCCAATCATATTCATATATTTCGATATTTTCATCAAGTGAGAATATAGCCGAGCTTATTTTCAAAATCTGGCTCCGTCCCTGCAGAGACATAGAGAGAGAGACAGGGAGAGAGAGAGAGAGAGAGAGAGAGAGAGAGACAGAGAGAGAACAATGATAACCTAAATTGCGAGAGAGAGGGAGAGGCTGGGGCTCCGGGAGGGGACGAAGGCGGAGGAGGGGGCGGCGTTAGAGGCGGGGGGTAGGCCGGCGATGACGAGGCAGCAACTCAGGTGAAGACTGGGGCGGAGAGGACGAGGCGGGGACTGAGACGGAGGAGGCGGCGGCGTCCAAGGCGGGACTTAGGCGAAGGGTTGGGCGGCGAGGACGAGGCTGGACTGAGCAAGAGGCTGGGGCGGCGGGGGACAGGAGGCGATGCCAGTGACGGGGCCGTGGGCAGTGACCGTGGCGGGGGCGGGAAGGGAAATCAGGAGCTCCAGCTAGCTGGGGGTTTTTTTTTCCACGAACTGAACTCAATTAGGGATTTATTTGCAATTTGGGAATTTTAACGGAAGGCACTTAGGCGACGCAAACTAAGGTTTCGTCTTCTAAGAGTTATACTTAGTCGACGAAACATGCTTTTCGTGGCCTAACTATGTTTACTTAGGCGACGAACAAAACATTTCGTCTCCTAAGAAAATTTAAATTTTTTGCCAAATTTAAAGGCGAAAAAAATAAGCCGCCAATACAGAATTCCAAAAAAAATGAAAATAAACTTAGGCGACGAAATTTGTTTTCGTCGCCTAAGTTCCTACTTAGGCGACCAAATATTAAATTCGTCTCCTAAGTTTTTACTTAATCGACGAAAATATATATTTCGTCTCCTAGGAATACTGTTTTTCGTCGCCTAAGTTTATTTAGATTTTTTTTACAAAAACAATACTGCGGGCTTAATTAAAATGAGTTAAAACTTTTAAAACGAGTTAATAGGTGCATTTCGTCGACTCCAACTCTAAATATACATATATACATATATATATATATATATATATATATATATATATATTATTTAATTAATCCAAAAAACTATCAAAAGAGTTATAACATTAACGCATAGTACTTGTTTTTAAATCAAAGAAGTACGTACGACGTACGTACACACAATTGGAATCTTTGTAATTATACATGACAAACAAATTTATTGAATTTAAAAACATAATTTAAATCATCATGGTTCTCCATTATAATCGTCATCGTCTGTATCGTCTGCATCTTCAATCATATTAGTGAAGTCATCACTAGAATCCTCATAATCTTCTGATTCCTCATCATCCTCGTCATTAATGAAGTCGTCATTGACTCTGTTTTGAGATGTAGATACATTTGGAACTGCAATGTATTCATCAGAAATGACGAAATTTAAGCGGTTGTTGTCGCCAATAGCCTCTACATTAGGGATTTCAGAAGTCGAATGCTCTTGATATGGTTCATCAGTGTCGCCGTCATCTTCATCATCATGTTCTTCACCCCCTTCAATTGTAGACGCACTCCATATATTCCTATGTGACATCGGGTTAACCACTTTCCAAAATCCACCGGCTTTTGAATCATCAAGATAAAACACTTGTTTTGCCATGCTGGCAAGAATGAAAGGGTCATTTTCATACCAGCTTGTGCTTGTATTCACTGATAACATGCCGTATTCCATCTTTGTACTCGTACGAACACTTGGATCAGTATTGAACCATCTACACTTGAACAAGACAACGCTCATATTTCCATATAGTAGTTCAACAACGGCGAGTAGCACTCCGTAGTAGGTTGAGTAGTCACCATCTACCATGACCCCGCAATTTTGCGTTTTACGGTTTACATCTCGTTGAAGTGTCATAAACTTGACACCGTTGACAAAACACATCGCTCGCACACTGTGAGAAATCGGCGTTCTAGACAAATGGTGAAATTCTGGTGAGTACCAATCACTGTTCTGTTTTTGGAGATTTTCCACCTGCCAATTTGTGATAAATTATTTAAATTGAACTGACCATAATACTAATATTGAAATGGAGATATTCTAACATAAAAAATGTTGTGACGTACCCATTTGCGAAAATAATCAGGAAATGTTCTTTTGTGCGTCTCTTTCAGCCTTCTGTCTCTATGATTTCCTTCAATGAGTTTCAAATGCTCACTCATGAAATATTGTGCTTCGTCACAGTGTTGTAGTACGCACCAATGAGCTTCAATTAGCTCAGCATCTGTCAATCTTTGTGAACTTGGTAAATTACCAAACGGACGTACAACACTAGACACGACTGAAAGTTTGAACTCAGGTACTGGCCAGTGTAGAAGATTCTGCTTCGTCACTGTTACGGAGATATAAGTTGCAGTATGTTACACATTCATGTGCAATGTACAACTCTGCTATCGATCCTTCAGGGTTACTCTTGCTCTTACATAACTGTTTGTATTGAAACAGTTGTCTGAAATTACACAGTTATTAGTGAAGTATATATATATATGTATATATATATATATATATATATATATAACACAAAATTACAATAAATGCGAAAATACAAATAATAAATAGTACGTACATTTCTTGGGGATACATCCAAAGTGTATGAACCGGACCAGTGAGCAGCGCTTGATGTGGAAGATGGATCATCAGGTGAATCATATTGTCAAATAAAACGCGGGGGGGGGGGGGGGGGGGGGGGGGGGGGAGTGGAATCCTCTCTAATTTGCACAAAATGTAGATGATGTCTTCTTTCAAAATAAGAACATCTGACTTCTTCAGCTCTTTAGCGCATAACTTCTTAAAGAACCTACACAACGCTATAATAGGTTCCACCACATCTGGATGCAAATAGGGTCGGATAACAACTAGAATAAGACGTTGCAGCAAAACATGACAGTCATGACTCTTCAATCCGTGAAACGTATTCTGCCCCAAGTTAATACACCGATATATATTTCCTACATACCCATGAGGATACTTTACTCCTTTAAACCATATGAAAACTTCCTTATTGAAAGCCGGTTTAACTGTGTAAGGTGCAACAGGTATGAAAATCCATGACGCCGTCTTCACTGGCCACAAGTGTTCTCGTATTCCTTTTTCCTCCAGATACGCACGTGTTTTAAAATTGTCCTTAGTCTTTCCTTTAATATCAAGAATTGTTCCCACAAGACTGTCACTTACATTCTTTTCTATGTGCATGACATCTAAAGTGTGCCTAAGAATCAATTTCGGCCATTAAGGCAAAGCATAGAATGCACTCTTGTGTGTAAAACACCTGTAGTCATCAGGGCTTTCCGGAACTGGTATTCTTTTATCATCGCTCAACAAGCCGAAATCAAAAGAGTTCAACTTCTCCAAAACTTCATCACCAGTCCATGGACGGGGTTTAGAGCGAAGCTCTACTGTTTTGTCAAATGCTAGATGTTCAAATCGCCACGAGTGGTTAATTGGAAGCCATCTACGGTGACCCAAGTAACACACTTTTCCAGCGCACGAAACAGAATGGACTTCATTCAAGCAAATAGGACAAGCTTTGTAACCTTTAGTGGCCTGAGACGACAACATCCCGTAATGATGGGAGCCGAAGCTCGCATGCAATAATAAACCCTACAATCGTTAGTAGTATAGAATAAGTAGGGATCGTTCTAGCCGGGGATTAAGGGTACCTGAAATATGAGATTGTTAGACAAAAACACATATACATATATACAAAATGTCACATATGGGGGAGAGAATGGTTCGGCAGCCATAGGGCTGCCCTAAAAACTATGGCACGAAAAATAAATTTCTGGAATTTAAATTCTAACTACTATGTACAAGTTTGGTCGACATCTCTCACGCAAAGCACTCATCAAAAACTATCACAAATCGAAATAAGTAACAAGTAAGGACTCATGGAAACATGCATAGAAATATTCAAGACTCAACTTAATTCCAACCTAACTAGCTCCTTAGCGGTTTACTAATCGATTTTAGATTTCACAAAAATACTTAGAATTAGCTTAGCGCATAACCCTAATCTTTAGCTAACCGATTAAAGACACTTAGCGTAGAAATTAACCAATTAGCATATAAAGCACGAAATCTCTTAGTCGGAAACAAGTTAATATGCAAGGCGTCACTCTTCATATTAGACAAGCAAGTTGTAGGAATTACTCTAACCCTAGGTAACAACATAAACCAAATCGACTTAGCGTTCTAACTTGACCTATGTTACTACGGCAAGTGAATTCAACATCTAGACAACACTCATGGCCTTTCGAATGAATCTAAACATCTCCTTCGGTTGCACAGGAATTCAAACAACTAATCAAGAAGAAATCAAGAATCAAGTCAAGCATGCATCCCTAAGAACTAACCGGTTACATATTTACAAAGTGTGTTTACATGTTTATCTTTCATAAAACCATGAAATCAATACCTTACAGTTAATTAGGCTCCAAGAATCGAAATCATAAACATCTTTAAACATGCAAAACCAAACAAACAAATTGTCTTTACATAGACATAAAAACAAATACCAAAAGAACATATGTTTTACATAGACATAAAAGCATAAATCCATAAAATTACAAGCCAAAGGGAGTAGATCACACATTTAGACACCTTGGGAGGCAGCAGCTCGTGTTGATCTGTGATGGAGGATGGTTGGATGCTGCACGGCAGCAGGAAGTTCAAGTTTCGGCAGAAGGTTGGTTCGGCAGAAACTTTCTGGTAGTGGTGAAGGATGTATTTTGGCTAGGTTTTATGTAGGACTTAAGGTAGAATTTTTGGTAGAGCTTAGACTTAAGGTAGAATTTTTGGTAGGACTTAAGGACTTAAGGATGTGACACCTTTTCTGTAGGAAAACATGGGTATTTATAGGGAGAAACTAGGTCTGCCGGCAGCCCCATCTTGTACAAGGAAAAACAAAACCTAATGGGATAAGGTTTGAAACCTTCCTTTTTCTAGTTCAACTAGGTTTTCTTTTTCTGAATTTTTCTTCAAGGCTTGGGCTTCACATCTTCATGGACTTCTTGTATGATCATTGGACTTCAATTGATAGGCCTTGATCCATCGAAAATGCCCCAAATGCCGGCAGCACACAAAGGCAGCAAATCTGCCAGAATCGGCAGCTTCTCCTAGCTTGACTAGGAGAACTTGTTTCTTCATGTTTTTCTTCAATGCCATGGCCCAGTGTCGTCCTCATCCCTTCATAAAGCTTGAACCATCTTCATAAATGCATTTGTACATCATTTGGTCCATCAAAAACAGAAAACACAAAAAGGGGGCAGTAGGTTCCTGGAATCGGCAGATTTGACCTTGTTGCAGTAATTCCGGCATATCTCCACGCTCGGAACTCCGATTGATGCGATTTCAAGTCTCAGATAAACTAGACACATATGGCCATCTCCCCATAAAACTGTTTGATCAAATTCCTTGTGAGTCGACGGGAATGATTTTTCGAAGTTGGGACACAGTCCCAGGAAAATCCTGGAAGCCCCTGGATTGAAATGCCCGGACTGCCCTTTTGCAGCCAAGTTTTGGGTGACTTCCCGAACTCCGATTGATCTGAAATTTTAACACAACACTCCTCAACATGTGAATATTAAGCACACACAATTTCATAGAATTCGGACAAGGATAGATCATATTTGTATTTGTCACAAAATCACGAAAAAGACATATTTTCACTATTTTCCAGATTTCATATAGTTAGTCATTTTTCGGACAATTAAGCACATTTCACCAAAACTCTACCAAAATTGACACTAACTATATTATGACTCTATCTTAGATAAATAAGGGTTAAACAAAGCATAAACGAGGGCATAAGCATGTAATATCGTCGCACATTGTGCTCCTATCACGTAACCAGGAAAATCATTTATGGTAAACATCAGCATTGCTCTCATCACAAATGATCTTCCACTGTGCCTGTCAAAAGTAAGAGCTCCATTTTCCCAAAGGTTGCAGATACACATCCATACATTTTCCTGGAGACGTTGGACGGGGAATTAACAGAGACATCATACTAAATTCCTTCTTCATACACATCCAAGGAGGCAGGTTGTACGACACAAGAATAGCAGGCCATGTACTATGACTCAAACTCATATTTCCATGGGGATTGAATCTATCTGAGGCAAGCCCGAGTCTTACATTTCTAACATCTCTTGCAAAATGTGGGAATGATCTGTCAAATGACTTCCACGCCTCGCCATCTGCAGGGTGTCTGAGAGTATCATCATCTATCCTTCTCTCTCCATGCCATCTCATTTCTTTTGCTGTGTGTAAAGACATGTAAAGACGCTTCAATCTAGGAATTAAAGGGAAATGACGAAGCACCTTCACATGAACACTCCCACCTAGACGCGTGGCATATGGGACATTCATCAAGCTTGGCTTTCCCTTTATAAAACAGAACACAATTATTCTTGCAGGCGTGGATTTTGTTATAACCGACACCGAGATCGCCCAATATCTTGTGTACTTTGTAATAACTATCAGGTAGATAGTTAGGTTGTGGAAGAGTTTCCTTACATTGTTTTAGCATACTATTAAAAGAGTCATTTGTCCACCTACTCTTGACTTTCAACTGCATCTGTGAGATAATGGTCCCTAAAATAGTGTGAGGACTACCCTCGAATAATGGGATCTGCACTTGAGCAAGGAGTCTGGTATACTTATCATAATCAGCACTGTCAACAACAGGAATTGTGTCATCCTCAAAAACTGCCTCTTGGAATTCCTCTTCCTCGCTTACTGGGGCAAGTGTAGGAAAAGTGTCATGTAGAATGTTCATAGCCGGGTCTTCATAAGGGTCGAAAGCACCACTAGATGTCCGGTCACAGTATCCCGCTTGGATTTCGCCAACCGTAGGTTCATAATATTCTGCTTCACCGTGTTTACTCCATGTTGTATAATTCTGCATAATACCTTTGTTATACAGGTGATCGACGATTCTTCCTATCAGCTTGAATTTTGTATTCATACAACTTAAGCAGGGACACCTGTGAGTTTTCTTTCCACCACCATGTTCACGTACAAAATTAATAAAACTTTCTAGTCCTTGTTTGTATTTGGTTGGAGCACAATGTGCAACGATATTAATATGCTTATACCCTCATATATGCTTCGTTTAACCCTTATTTATCCAAGATAGAGTCATAATTTAGTTTAGAGTTGTTTCGGTAGAGTTTTGGAAAAATGTGCTTAATAATCCGAAAAAAATAACCAAGTATAAGAAATCTGGAAAATAATGTGAAATTTGTCTTTTTCGTGATTTTGAGGCTTGTGCTACACTAACCTATCCTTTTCCAAATTTGATGCAATTTGGCATGCATATAGTTGGCAAGCTAAAGTGTATTATGTCAAAATTTCAGATCAATCGGAGTTTGGAAAGTCATCCAAAAGATGGCTGGAACTTGGTAGTTTGAACAAAGATCACCAGGGACTCCCAAGATTTTCCTGGGGCTGTGTCCTGACTTCCGGAATTTCTGTGGGACACATGGCTTAGAACCAGAGAACGTGCCATACGCCTTTGGAAAGCACAACGAGTCTAATTTCACTGAGACTTAGAATCGCATCAATCGGAGCAATATGGAAAACATTATGCCAGTTTCAACGCAACAAGGTCATTGCCAGCCGATTCCACCAAGCTTCTGCTTCTCTTCCTTCTTTTCTGTTTTGGATGGACATTTTGACATTCAAATGCATACCTGAAGATTGTCCAAGCTTAATGGAGGTTAGAGGAAGGCATCAAGATCATGCAAAGTGGCGAACCATGAAGAAAGAAGCATTCCTAGTCCAACTAGGAAGAGGCTGCCGAAAAAGGTCGATTGTTGCCGATTGTGCACTAGGCCGGCTGGGGCATTTTTCTATGGATCAAGTTCATCACAAGGAGTTGTTAAGTCCACATAAGAAATTCATAAAGATATGCAGCCCAAGCCATGAAGAAAATTCAGAAAAAAAAGTCCTAAAAGAACCAAGAAAGGAAAGGAATCAAAACCTTATTCTACAAGGTTTTGTTTGTCTATTGCATCTAGGTTTTCCCTAGGGTTTCTGCCGGCCTCCTCTCATATATATAGAGGCTGAATTCTCAGAAAAACTTGTCACATCTTTTAGCCAAAACTCTAGTCATAAACTCTACCAAATATTCTACCTCAAGTCCTACATAAAAGCCCTAGCCGAAACACATCATCCACCACCATCTCACCAAGTTTCTGCCGAACTTGTACCTACTGCCCGTGCAGTCTTCAAGCCATCTACCATCAAGATCAACACGAGCTGCTGCCCCAAAGGTGTCTAAATGTGTGATCTACTCCCCTCGGCTTGTAATTTTATGGTTTTATGCTTTTATGTCTATGTAAAACATATGTTCTTTTGGTATTTGTTCTTATGTCTATATATGAACAATTTGTTTGTTTGGTTTTGCATGTTTAATTCAAAGCATGATTTTGATTCTTTGTGTGTGATCAACTCTAAAGTTTTGATTTCATGGTTTTATGAAAGATAACATGTAAACATAATTTGTAAATAAGTAATCGGTTAGAACTTAGGATGCATGCAATGACTTGATTTTGAATTCGATATTGGTTTAGTCTTTTAAATCCGTGTGCCACAAGGATTGCTGCTTAGCACAATTGCAATGTGTTTTGAGTATTGATCTTGCTTCTGTCAAATAAATAGGTTGAGTCATACGCGAAGTTGTCTCGATTGATGTTATTTTAGGACTAGAGTGGTTTAAAACGACTATGCATACTAATAAGAAGTGGTGACGCCTTGCTTGTTAATATGTTTCCAATTAAAACGGATTTCGTGCTTTATTGGTTAATTGGTTATTTTCTACGCGAACTGTCTATAATCGGTTAGCTAAACATTAGGATTATGCGCGAAGCTAATTCTGAGTAACTACGAGAAGTCTTAAACAACTAAGATAACCGCTAAGGCCCTAGTTGGGTTGGAACTAAGTCGAGTCTAGAATATTTCAAAGCATGCTTCTTGATTCCTTATTTGTTACTTGTTTCAATTTGTGATAGTTAGTGATATGTGTTTTGTGTGGAAGATGTCGACCAAACTTGTAGATAGTAGTTAGAATTTAATTTCTTGCAATTTATTTTCGTGCCATAGCTTTTAGGTCAGCCCTATGGCTGCCAAACCATTCTCTTCCCCCATTGTGACGTTTTTATTATGTACATATGTATATATTTGTCTAACATTCTTATGTTTCAGGTACCCTTAATCCCCGGTTAGAACGATCCCTACTTTCTTATACTACTAACGATATTTTGTAGGGTTTATTATTGTATTGCATCGCATAGCGAGTCGATCAATTTTTGGTGCCGTTGCCGGGGATTATAAAAGCTTAAATAATGAGAATGTGTTGTATATAAAGTTGCTGGAAATTTTTGTTGTAAAGTTTGTAATTCTTAGTTTTATTTGGGATTTGTAAAGTAGAAATATGCTTCGGCATGTAGAGTTTAAATTTCGAAAATTGCATGATGTATAAAGAATGTATGTGTGTAATAACTTAGTTTAATTTCTAGAAAGTTGATAGTGTTATGTATGCTTGAGTTTATTGTAGTTTCTAAAGTGTAACATGTAGGTGAAGCCGCTTTTGTTGGTCTTGGCCTTAACCCTTCATACGAATGATGCCTTAGCAAATCCGCTTTTATGAACAACCGGGAAACAGGGTAGTGCCCTCCCAACTCATACGAACGATGCTTTGGCAGATCCATTTTTATGAGGTTGAGAGCGGCTTTGATCAACACTTGTAAACCGCTAGTGACCCGAGTTTGTTCTACAAAGTATGGGGCAAGTTATTTTCATTGATATGGTTCTCAGGTTTGTTTAACTGGATCTCAAGGCCCACAGACTGATGTTCATTCTCGGTGAGTGAGTCGATAGGGATTTCGCTCCCCGTGGTGACCAACAACGAGTCATGCCTGGTTCCTGTAGGTGAATCTTACCGACACCGCCTTTAAAAAGTGGAACACGTACGAATTAGACAATAGCTTGTGCCGAAGCATCACCTCACTTTAGACGCTAGAAGATAATTTGGCATATGTGATCTATTTTCTTCAAAATAAAACAATTTGTGTGGTTCAAACTCTTGAGGTATATCGGATAAAGCATGATACTACCGGGGGCTGCATCAGTTCATTGCACCGTTATCTCCTCTGCTCCACGTACCTTGAGAGTTAGAACAAATTTTTAAAAGAAATTAGACTTAGGGATTACATGTACACAAAATGTTCGAATTTTTGTTCTCTTTGCCAATTGTATCTCTTCTTTGTCGATCCATGTATATGTGTGCCATTGATTGAAATTTGTTTTGTAATTGCAAATGTCGTGGCTTGTAATAATGTATATTCTTTCTTTTTATTTCTTTACGAAGTTCTAACTTGTTTAAATATTGCAAATCTCAAAATAGTGCATGTCCGAATCTAATATTTGGGCACGAGATCATAAAGGCCGATTGCAACGCTTGAACCAAGAGCTCGCCATTGCCTCAATTGTTCCGCTGCCCCCATCCGCGCCATCTAGCCGTAGCACAGTTTCTTCACCACCAACGTCACAACCTAGTTCGGCACCAACTTTGCCGAGCTCTCCATCCGACATTTCATCATCAATTGATCTTCAAGGACCCGAATTTGAAGCCTTCGCCGAACCGATTGTTGAGCAAGTGATAATGACTTCGATAAGAGCACAAAACGGTCATGTGGCCGGACGAGGAGGGGCTGCACCCTCCAACATCACTTACCCCCCATTGGAGACCGGCAAGACCGGTGAGATTGAATTGAAGAGTGGCTTCCTTCATAAGTTGAAGTCATTTTATGGTATGCCAAGTGAGGATCCCAACAAGCATCTACGATGGTTTAATTTTACTATGGAGAGTATGTGTCTAAGAGGAACCGATATGCAACACTTCAAGATGAAGGCATTTCCTTTTTCTCTAGAAGATCAAGCAAATGAGTGGTTGTTTGAGGTACCTAGTGGTCGAATCAATTCATGCAACACTATGGTAGATGAGTTTTTGCTCAAGTACTTTTCCGCTTCACGGATCACTGACTTAAGGAAGTAAATTACAAGTGTGAAGCAAGCCGGAGATGAGTCTTTCTTCGACTACTACAAGAGGTTCAAGTCCCTTGTCTCTTTATGTCCGTCGCATGGCATTAGCGATGGACTCTTATTGCAATATTTCTACGAGGGATTGCGCGTAATGGAGAGGGAGTTTCTTGACTCGGCCGAGGGAGGTAGTTTTCTTGGAGTTGAATGCCGGACCGGCAAGGAGTTTGTTGGAAGTTCGATCTTTGAACAACCAACAATTTGGCATGGCACGAAATAATGTGCCAAGGAATGAGAAGGTTCATGAGACAACTTCAAGCTCGAAGTTGGAGGAGAAAGTTGATAAACTTGCCGACTTGGTGAGTAGTATGATGAAGGGAAAGTGTGTCATTGTGTGTGGTATTTGCACCGATAGCCATGAGACCGAACAATACCCTCAATTTAGATCAAGTGAGGGAAATGAAGAGTGCAATGTTATTGGTTTCCAAGGAGGCCAAAGGTACGGGAACTTTAATTCGAGGTTCAATGATCATCAATCGGAGCACTATGGAAAAATTATGCCAGTTGCAACGCAACAAGGTCACTGCCAGCCGATTCCACCAAGCTTCAGCTTCTCTTCCTTCTTTTCTGTTTTGGATGGACATTTTGACATTCAAATGCATACCTGAAGATTGTCCAAGCTTAATGGAGGTTAGAGGCAGGCATCAAGATCATGCAAAGTGGCGAACCATGAAGAAAGAAGCATTCCTAGTCCAACTAGGAAGAGGCTGCCGAAAAAGGTAGATTGTTGCCGATTGTGCACTAGGCCGGCTGGGGCATTTTTCTATGGATCAAGTTCATTACAAGGAGTTGTTAAGTCCACATAAGAAATTCATAAAGATATGCAGCCCAAGCCATGAAGAAAATTCAGAAAAAGAAGTCCTAAAAGAACAAAGAAAGGAAAGGAATCAAAACCTTATTCTACAAAGTTTTGTTTGTCTATTGCATCTAGGTTTTCCCTAGGGTTTCTGCCGGCCTCCTCTCATATATATAGAGGCTGAATTCTCAGAAAAACTTGTCACATCTTTTAGCCAAAACTCTAGTCATAAACTCTACCAAATATTCTACCTCAAGTCCTACATAAAAGCCCTAGCCGAAACACATCATCCACCACCATCTCACCAAGTTTCTGCCGAACTTGTACCTACTGCCCGTGCAGTCTTCAAGCCATCTACCATCAAGATCAACACGAGCTGCTGCCCCAAAGGTGTCTAAATGTGTGATCTACTCTCCTCGGCTTGTAATTTTATGGTTTTATACTTTTATGTCTATGTAAAACATATGTTCTTTTGGTATTTGTTCTTATGTCTATATATGAACAATTTTTTTGTTTGGTTTTGCATGTTTAATTCAAAGCATGATTTTGATTCTTTGTGTGTGATCAACTCTAAAGTTTTGATTTCATGGTTTTATGAAAGATAACATGCAAACATAATTTGTAAATAAGTAATCGGTTAGAACTTCTTAATGCATGCAATGACTTGATTTTGAATTCGATATTGGTTTAGTCTTTTAAATCCTTGTGCCTCAAAGATTGCTACTTAGCACAATTGCAAAGTGTTTTGAGTATTGATCTTGCTTCTGTCAAATAAATAGGTTGGGTCATACGCGAAGTTGTCTCGATTGATGTTATTTTAGGACTAGAGTGGTTTAAAACGACTATGCATACTAATAAGAAGTGGTGACGCCTTGCTTGTTAATATGTTTCCAATTAAAACGAATTTTGTGCTTCATTGGTTAATTGGTTATTTTCTACGTGAAGTGTCTATAATCGGTTAGCTATAGATTAGGATTATGCGCGAAACTAATTCTGAGTAACTACGAGAAGTCTTAAACAACTAAGATAACCGCGAACGCCCTAGTTGGGTTGGAACTAAGTCGAGTCTAGAATATTTCAAAGCATGCTTCTTGATTCCTTATTTGTTACTTGTTTCATTTTGTGATAGTTAGTGATATGTGTTTTGTGTGGAAGATGTCGACCAAACTTGTACATAGTAGTTAGAATTTAATTTCTTGCAATTTATTTTCGTGCAATAGCTTTTGATGGAGCTTATTATCCAAGCACATTGTACCTGCAAAACAACTTCATACAAATATTACCCTCTTGTGTCATCGTTAGTATAGGACAAGTAGGGATCGTTCAATCCGGGGAAATCAAGGGCGTTCAATCACATAAAGTATTACAAAATCATATTGGGGATTTGAAATTTGATTCTATATTCTACTGATTTTTACAAAATTAAATCCTAAATTAAATATATACATATGATCAACATCTTTCACACAATACACATCACACAAAACTCACATAACATGTAACAAATCAAATCACGAAAACATGGCAGCAACACATATCACCGATTTCATGCTTATTTAGTTCCAATTTAATTAGAGCCCTTCGTGGTTCATCTAATCATTCAAAACTCTTCAATTATTTAGAATTAGCTTCGTGCATAACCCTAAACATAGTGCTAATCAGTTTAAAGACACTTCGTGTAGAAATTACACCAAGAAACACATAACCACAATGAGTCGAATTGGAAGCATGCAACAAGTATGGCGTCACCTCACCTTGCTTTAACATGCATATTTTCTGAATTACTCTACCTCTTAGAACCAATACAAGATAAATCAACTTCGTGTATAATTTACCCCAATTAAAGTTCGGCAATATGAAGAAATAAACCTAAGGATCGGCCTAGCTAAAGTTGCCCTTAACCTTATAACTTGTTATGCATACGAATTCAGAAAATAAACCAAACATAATCATCAAATCATGCAACAAACATACTGCCCTATTATCATACATTCAATTCGTCACATACATGTTCATCAATTAAACAAAAAGAAAACCAAAATACATAACAGAATTTCGGAAATCCAAAGTAAAATTAATAAAACCAAATAACCATCCATAAATCCTTACAAACTTCATAGACAAAGTTAAGTAATTATATAGAAAATTACAATCCATGAGAGATGAGTGAATCACACTTTAAAAGAAACCTTGAAGAAGATTCGGTAAAGGTAGATTCGCTGGAGATGAAAACTTGCAATCGATAGTGATGAACAATGGTGGAATCGGCTTGAATTTTCTGTATGAATTTATGGTGCTAATTGGACAGAATTTTGGCTAGTGAAAAGTGAGAGAGAAGAGATGATTTTTCTGTACAAAAGAGAGCTATATATATAGGAGAACAAAGGAGGAAGAGGTTTGGCAGCTTTTAGTCTTCAAATCCGAGTTGAACTATTTTCGGCAGAATGACCTTTGTGTGATAAAAATGAAATATCTCTCTCTAGAAACTAGCTATTGAGGTGATTCCAATTGAGTTGGAAACTAAACTCCCGTAGCTTTCCATCCATCTAAGGCTCACTATCTGGTTCAAAGTGAGCTGTCCAGGAGAGTCCGTGGAATTTGGATGACGTGCACAGGAATTCTGCCAATTTTAATCAGGATTTGTTGCGATTTTGCTTCCTCTATTTTCTGCCGAAAATCATCAAGATAATGGCTGAATAATTGAACAATATATTCTTAGGTTTTCCATGAATTAATTAATCCAATTATCTTGGACAAAGAATGGAATTCAGTCCACATTCGTAAACCAACTCCATGTAGAACTCGGATTGCTTCTCTTCTTTTCCATTCCGATCTCTTCTTTCTTTTCTTCATTAATTCTACCGATTTCTCCATGGATAAATGCATCATGGACTTGTTGACGGACTGGATTCAATCTTTGTTGAACAAAATATCCAAGAGGCAGCCGAAAACTTCCCTAGATAGACCGGGAAAGCACAAACCTTCTTTAGCCGATTCCATTCTTCTCCTAATTGACTTGGGAGAACTTCTTTTCCTTTGTTCTTCGAGTTGGCCCTTGCCAGGACAACTTCTTAATGCATAATTATGTACAGTAGCTCCTCATATATTGGACACGAACTTGGTGAAGAAAAACCAAAAACCCAAAAATTGGACAGAGGGTTTTCTTTCTCGGCAGTATTGACTTCCATATATTCAAAACGGCATAACTTTTTTCTCAAGAAAGCTTTTGCTGCGATTCCAGTTTCATATGAAACTAAACACACAGAGCTTTCATCCATATAAATTTCTCCTTCAAATTCCTTGTCAATCGGTGGGAATAAAGTCGGGAAGTTGAGTAACGTGCACTGAAATCTGCTGAATTTTCTGGATTTGCATCCGATTTGAACTTGTGATTATTTTCATCTTATTTTGCTCCGATTTCAGTGAATCTTGTCATGCTCAATTCTTTATTTGTCAACTGCATATGAGAGAAGAAAAATCTATCAAAAGCAAAGTTTATGTTCTACAGATTCCATAAAACATCTCAGAGACTTTTCGAATAGGCTTTTGATAATTTCTGTCCAAATTCTTCTATTTAAGCACATTCTCACATTAAACTCAACCAAAACTCATGACTCTATTATATGACTCTATCTTACAACAATAAGGGTTAAACATTGGATAAATGGGGGTAAAAACACATTAAGAACGTCGCATTTTATGCTCCTATCATCTTGTAGGGCAGCCCTATGGCTGCCGAACCATTCTCTTCCCCCATTGTGACGTTTTTATTATGTACATATGTATATATTTATCTAACATTCTTATGTTTCAGGTACCCTTAATCCCCGGCTAGAACGATCCCTACTTGCTTATACTACTAACGATATTTTGTAGGGTTTATTATTGTATTGTGTCGCATAGCGAGTCGATCAGTATTCTTCACTCTCCCTTAGGTACCGCATCCAACTCCTGTCTCTATCCATCAAACACCTGTCATATATAAGGGAAACAATAAATAATCACAAATTAACAAATAAACAATTTATATGCATGTTTTTTCTCGACCTTATGCCTTCGGTTAGGGTCCTAATCCCATTCAAGAGCATACCGACTTTGTTTCACAGTTTGTAGGTCTTGGGTATTCGTTTTCAGTCGTGGGAAAATTTTGGCAGCATCTCCCCACAGTTCCTCAAGTGCACGAATATCTATACACCTAGTATGCACTTGAAGAACAGTGTTGGGAGACCCCGTCGAAATTTATAGCCACTATCGCAAACGAATACACAAGACCTACACAAACTGTGAAAAAAAATCCTCTGCCCCCAAACTGTCCAAAAATGGGACAATTCGAGAATCTCTCTATGATTCTCGAACGGGATTTCTAAGGATATATATAAATACATGTACATCAGTGAATAAAAGAATGATTTATTCTTTCATTCACAGCTAATTATAAATCATATATATAACAATGATTTTCGTAAAATAATTACAATTATTAATGAAATTAATTAAGGCATTTTTAAAATAAATAATTAATAAATATAATTCAACAATTTCACAAAAACCAACAATTTAATTGAGTTTATATGTATGGATCAACAAAAGCAATATATATACTAACTATCACCTCATCACAATATATATGTATACACACAACAATATATATAATTAATTATCTACCTCAAAAATGGAATATTTCAATGGAAAAAATAGAAATTTGTGTTGAAAAATATGAAGAAAGAGATCATACCAAGTTAAAAATCGATGAGTAGTAGTGGAGAAGGCTTAGGAAGACCCAATTTGAAGCTTTTCACATCCAAAAATGAAAATCGGTGGAAAAATTGAAGGGGAGGAAAAAATTTCAGATTTTTTCAGATTTTTCCCGATCTGGAAACCAGTTCAGTATATATAATCTGGATTTACTTAGGCGACGAAAAAAAAAGTTTTCTCGCCTAAGTTACACTCTTAGGTGACGAAAAAAATAATTGCATCGTCTTAAAAAATAATTCTAACGACAAAGTATTGTCGGCGTATTTCTGTATTCTTAGACGACGAATAAAAAATTTCGTCGCCTAAGTAACAATCTTAGACGACAAAATTATTTTTCGTCGCCTAAGAAAATACCAAGATGACGACATTAATTTTCGTCCTGAGGTTCTTCTCTTACACGACGAAAAAATATTTTCGTCGACTAAGAGTCTACTTAGGCGACGAAAAGGTTTTCTTAGAGGACGAAATTTTTTCGTCGGCTAAGGTTTCTTAGGCCACGAAAATTTTAATTGTTCGTCGCCTAAGGTATTTTTTCTTGTAGTGTTAAGAACGTTGCATTTTATGCTCCTATCAAAGGTTAGGTTGCTATTCATGAGGACCAGTTCCGGCATGGGTTCTCTCTTCCGCTGCCAAACTTGTGTGCTTGCGACTGGCATAACTTTCTCCTCAGGGCAGCTTTTGATGCGATTCTAAGTTCTGTATAAACTAGATTCGTAGAGCTTTCCGTGCATATATGGCACGTCTTCTAGTTCCTTGTGGTTTGTCCTGGAGAAATTCTGGAAGCTAATTTAGGTTTCCAGGAAAATACTGGAAATACTGGATTTTCTCTGATTTTGCACTTTGTAATTTCCTGGCATCTTTTCTTTGCTCCGATTGGTAAAACTTCTTCCATTGCTCAATCGTCAACATGTCTCCTGCATATAAGAGATGAAAAATCCATCAAAAGTATAGTCGAGGCTTTAACAAATCCATCGAAACATCTCTACAACTCTAAATCTGCTACTTGACATTTTTGTACATTTTTATCTATTCTTAGCACGATTTCTTTGTAACTCTACCAAATACTTATGACTCGATATTATTACTCGATTCTAAGATAATATGGGTTAAACAAAGTATAAATGAAGGGAATAATACATTAAGAACGTAGCATTTTATGCTCCTATTAAAGGCTGGGTTGCTATTCATGAGGACCAGTTCCGGCATGGGTTCTCTCTCCCACTGCCAAACTTGTGTGCTTGCGACAGGCATAACTTTCTTCTCAGGGTAGCTTTTGATGTGATTCTAAGTTCTGTAAAAACTAGACTCGTAGAGCTTTTCGTGCACATATGGCACGTCTTCTAGTTCCTTGTGATTCGTCCTGGAGAAATTCTGGAAGCTGATTTAGGTTTTCAGGAAAATACTGGAAATACTGGATTTTCTCCGATTTTGCACTTTGTAATTTCCTGGCATCTTTTCTTTGCTCCGATTGGTAAAACTCCTTCCATTGCTCAATCATCAACATGTCTCCTGCATATAAGAGAAGAAAAATTCATCAAAAGTATAGTCGAGGCTTTAACAAATCCATCGAAACATCTCTACAACTCTAAATCAGCTACTTGACATTTTTATATATTCTTAGCACGATTTTTTTGTAACTCTACCAAATACTTATAACTCGATATTATGACTCTATTCTAAGATAATAAGGGTTAAACAAAGTATAAATGAAGGGAATAATACATTAAGAACATAGCATTTTATGCTCCTATCAAAGCCTGGGTTACTATTCATGAGGACCAATTTCGGCATGTGTTCTCTCTCCCGCTGCCAAACTTTGTGCAGTACGTGCTAAGTGTCATTCAGATATCACCAGCGCAGCTCCCCAGGAACCAGTGGAGGCAACTACTGAGTCTAGGCTGTCTCTATTGGCTGTGTGATATGAGCTTCCCAACGGTGCACGAGTTACGGGCCCTGTACAGGCTGGCGTACTCGAAGAAGAGTAAAGCCCGGGGGTGTGTGACTTTTTCCGCCCGGGACTATAAGTCGAGGATAACCCGTCTGCCCTCCTGGCTCAACAATAATTTGAGGAAGAAGGTGGTGATGGCGGGGGGGGGGGGGGGGGGGGGGGGGGGGGAATTGGCAGAAGAGGAGTAGGAATTACTGCGTTCCCGGGGCCTTTCAGCCGATCGGCGATCAATCGTACGAGCTGTCTGACCTGGAGAGTGATAGAATCGCCCAGGTATATGGGTGCTGGTCCGACCTGGACCGGAGTTCCTACAAATTCATCCGGCGAGAGGTGTTGAAACTGTGTTGACTGGGGGGGAATCCCGGTGGGTGGTGGGATGTAGATTGATTGTGCCTGTTCCCGTTGAGTAAGTTGGTATTTTGTCTAACCCTTTTGGTTGGTGTTCTGCAGGTGTATCTTCCCGGACGGCCATTAAACCCCACGAGACGCTGTCCATGGACAATCAGGATCTTGTCTCCAAACTGAAGGAGAAAGGGGACGCCGCAGCGGGGGCAAAGGTTAACCGGGAAACCGGCGAGTTAACCATACATGAGGAACTCGTGCCCATGGATGTTGCGGACGAGGATTACGCCTTAAAAAGCGAAAAGACTCCTGCTGCCGGACGCCTGGTGGGGTCTGGATCGGAGAAGACGCCTGGGGGGCCGTCCAAGCCCCCGGGTGGTGCTGCAAAGATTCACCGGTGACTGGGACCGGTGCCTATTGTCACCAGGTCCCCTTTGTCTGCCACTCGATCTTCTTCCTTACAGGTTGATCTGGGTGAAAAGAGGAGGAGGGTTCGGGAGCTACCGGTCTCCTCCCTTGTTACGTTTACTGGTCGGTCGGCTGGTGAGAGCTTGGCCAAGCGGCTAAAGCTGACGAGTGGTGGCATCACTACCACCCAAGGCAAGGTTCATGTGGCCTCTAGCTCTTCCGCTATGGGCACAAACGCGTCAGTGGTGGAGAAGACTCCGGCTACGGAGCTGGGACAGGAGCGGGGATGTGCAAACGAGCCGTTCGTCTGGAGCCTGCTTATAGATATGAGGGGCATGGATCTGTATAAGACTGGGGCTCCGGAAGGCCAGTCGGAGGAGCACAGGCGGAAAAGCAAGGAGATGGCCATCCAGGTAAGGATAGTGTGCCACTGGTATTCGTCCAATCATTATTTTGTGCTTTGTTGCTTTATAACCGGTGCCTGTCAAACTGTAGTTGCTGTACAACTTGTATCAGTCAGATGCAAGTGAAGAGTTGCCTGAGCTTAAGAAGCAGGTGGCGGCGTTGACAAGCGCCCTGGACCTCTTGGAGGTGGAGAAATCCAAGCTCCAACGGGAGAAGGCCATGTTGGAGGACAGGGCCAGGAAGCAGGTGGCCAAGCTGGAGGCCCAAGTTGAGATTCTTGAAAAGGAGAATAAGGGCCTGGAGGAGCAGTGGACCGAGCTGGACACCAAGGTCGAGGACCTCCAGCGGCAGGTGGCGACGGCCTCTGCTTCTACTGGCGGGGCGGTCGATGAGAATGACCCGGAGCTGTACCAGCGGGCTGTTAAGAAGTATCTGCAAAGTGATGTGCTTCTAGATTTATTAGAACGGGCCCGGGAGGCGGGGATAGCTGACGCCTTTGACGACTAGAAGGCTAAGGGTTATCTCGATGCCTCAAAAATATCTCCGCCGTAGGCGGATGCAGAAGAGTACCCGGAGGGAGAAACCGATCCGGCCGGGGATGACGCAGCGGGTGGAACGGCTGCTGAAGAGGGGTAGCAGGCGGAAGTGCCTTAGCAGACTTTTTTTTGTGTGTTTTTTTTTTTCTCTCTCTCCCACCGGGTTGCTTGCCGGTGGCATAGTCCCCTGTAAACATTGCCTTGAGTTTTAATGAAGGGACATTTTACCCTGAGCCTGTGTTATGCCTTTTTTCAATTTGCTCAACTTGGCTACCAATGATTTGCCCTTTGCATTTACTTGGAAACAAAGTTGGAATAGACGACTCCTGAAATTACACCGATCGAATCGGTTGGAATGCCTAGCTGTTGGAAAAATTAGCATTTTATTCTCAGGCTGATAAGTTGTTGAACCGCTGAGCTTCTCTACGGGTTTGAACTGGGGGAGGCGCCGGGTTTGAGTGGGCGGTTTAAGATTCTGACCGGTCATATGAGCCTTGGTATCGCGGGATAGAAGTCCATGTCCCGCGCAGTCCCTACATGTCGGGTTCTCTTTGATATCGCTGCAAGTTACCGCTTCGGACTAGTCCCTCTATTGTTGTTTTCAAGGTAAGATAGTCGTTTGTGTGGTGTGTGGCTTCATCGTGGTAAGAGTAGTATTTACCGGTCTGCGCCCTGGTCAAGTTCCCCTTTGGGTGCTTTCTCTTTGGCAGCAGAGGGATGTTGTTCCCGTTCTCATACAGGATATCCTCGTAAGAAGAGGTTAAGGTGGAGAATACTTTTCGTCGTCCTGCTGGCAAGATTGCCAGGGGGCTGGTTTGCTGGTAGGACGAGGGCTTTCCACCTTGCCTTCTCTTGTGCTGGCGACTCCCATAAGTTTCGTGGTCCGCCTGGGCATGCCTGATAGGCATCGCCATCAGTTCATCGTAACCCTGCGGGAGCTCCACCCGCAAAGCATACGAAAACTTTCCGGGTGGGAGACCCTGCTTGAAAGCCGATTCGGCAATCCCCTTGTATAGGTCCCTGACCCCGGCCGTGGATGTTTGCCAACGGTTAACGAAAGCTCGCAGCTCTTCGTCGTCTGCTTGCCTGCAGTTAAAGAGAAGTGTCGAGGTCCGGGCCTCTTCTACCCTTAATATGAACCAGACTACGAATCTGTCGGCCAACTGCTCAAATGCCTCTATAGAGTTCACCGGTAACTCGAAAAACCAGCTGAGTGCCTCCCCGGACAGGGTCTCTTGGAATATGTTACAGCAGACGGCGTCGGAGTAACCCTTAGCACACGTTTGGGATCGAAAGCTGTCCAGGTGCTGGGATGGACAACCGGCCCTAGAGTATGTCAGCTTTTAGTGATTTCTGGGTGTCTAATCTTCCGAAATCCAGAACCCTTGGTGAGAAGGGCCCGGCTCGCTCATTGAACCGTGCGCTCTCCGGCGGCCTCGCAGCCTTCCTCTCGTTGGCCTCCATCTGGGCCTTCATCTCTAAAACCGAGTCAGATAGTATTTGGAATGCCCGTGCGGTAGGGCTTAGGGTATCATACTCGAATGAACCGCTTGCCCGCAAGGGGGCCGGGACGATCTCCGGTGGTGCTGTGTCTGTCGGGAGCTCCTCTCCCGCCACGACGGTGTCCCACTCTCCCCTTGATGACTGTCCCACCTCCTGGTGTGGGGACTCTTTTGGCGGCGACTCGAATGATTTTGTCAGAGTGGAATTGCGCTGCTGTCCTCTTTCCAAGGCAGCCACTAGTGCAACATTCACCGCTTCCATGTCTTGATACCGGGTATCGGATTCTGCCCTGTCCCGGTCGCTCTCTGCTCGCAAGCAGTTGACTTCCGCTCTCATCTCCTCTATCTCTCCTGCCATATCGTACTGGCCGGGACTGGAAACATCGTCTTGGTTGTTGCTGCCGGCCAGCCTATCTTCCTCTCTGCTTGGGGCACTGATGGACGCTGGTGCGGGTTCCATGCCCAAGACTTGGTGGGTTTTCATTGGCCCTTCACGCGCGCATCTCCGTTATACTTACCGACCGTACTGTGACGTGAGCCTATGCTCGCATGCAATAATAAACCCTACAAAAGATCGTTAGTAGTATAAGCAAGTAGGGATCGTTCTAGGCCGGGGATTAAGGGTACCTGAGATATGAAATTGTTAGATACAAACATATTCACAAATATACAAAAGCGTCACAAATATGGGGGGTATAAGAGTTCGGCAGCAATGCTGCCCTAAGACTAGGTACGACAATAAGAGAAACAAAAACAGAAAATTAAAAAAAACTAAGACTAATATTTACAAGTGATCATCATCTCTCACAAAACATTTAGCACAAAGGACTCTTTAACATGTAGATTAATATGCAAGAAGATAAGGAACAAATATGAATGTTGTTTCGACCTAACCAATTTCGATCCCAATTAGAGCCTACGAGGTCATCTAATCGTTGATTACTAGAGTCTTAAGATTAACTACGAGTATAATCCTAAGGTATGTGTTAACCGATTTTACTGGGCCAACAATTAAGCACATGAATCACAAATCGAAGACATGCAAACAAGCAAGGTTGTCAATCATCTTATTTAACATGCAAGTTCTAAGGGTTTTAAACTCTTTGCGAAAACACAAACCAAGACAACTACGAGTATGAATTATTCATGCTTTCAAGTTTGATGAAACCTAACACCTAGATTTACATGCAAACAACAAATGCTTAAGCACAACTAATGTTTCGGTTTATAAGGCATACTCCTTAGATTACTAATCGAATTAAGTTCTCAAACAACATCGCATACCTATTGTCCTAGTTATCAAACATAAAAGTCTACAAGTCACATATCATAAATTAACATGCGAAGCATACAATTTACAAAACCAAAATTGATTCATACATAGACATACAAATCATCACCAAAAATTCATGAGTGTTTCATAGACAAAACTTAAACATAACTAGACAAAAATACTAAACCGAAATAGGGAGTGGATCACACTTTGAGACACCTTGAGAGCTTCACTTGGTGTGGATCCGGCGATGTATGGAAGATGGAATGAGGCTGCACGGGTCTAGGGTGGCTCGGCAGGGTAGTTTTCCAAGTTTCGGCAGAAACTTGGATGGTGGTGGTGGTGGTTTTCGGTTTAGGGTTTTTGTCTAGGATCTTGGGTGAATTTTGGTAGAGTTTCGGCCTTGTGTTTAGCTTGAGATGAGATGATTTTTCTGTAGGAAAACATGGCTATATATAGAGGCAAATTCGGCAGAAACCCTAGGTAGAAAACCTAGTCCAAATCGGCAAAGGCAATCCTTGTGCAACGAGGTTTTGGTTCCTTCCTTTCTTGGTTCTTCTAGGAAACTTCTTTTTCTGATTTTCTTCCTTGGATTGGGCTGAATATCTTCATGAAGCTCTTGTGTAGGCTTGACAACTCCATTTGGTGAGCTTGGTCCATGGAAAAATGCCCCAAACCCGCAAGAACACAAGACCGGCAGCAACTCGGCTGGAATGACCTTGCTCCAGTAAATCCGACATATCTCCCTTCTCGGAGCTCCAATTGATGCGATTCCAAGTCTCAGATAAACTAGACACATATAGCCATCTCCCCATAAAATATCTCGATCAAATTCCTTGTGAGTCGTCGGGAATGATTTTTCGAAGTTGGGACAAAGTCCCAGGAAAATCCTGGAAGCCCCTGGATTGGTTTGCTCGGACTGCCGTTTTGCAGCCAACTTTTGGGTGACTTCCCGAACTCTGATTGATCTGAAATTTTAACACAACATTCCTCAACATATGAATATTAAGCACACAAAATTTCATAGAATTCGGACAAGGATAGATCGCATTTTTACTTGTCACAAAATCACAAAAAAGACATATTTTACACTATTTTCCAGATTTCTCAAACTTAGTCATTTTTCGGATTCTTAACCATTTTTCACCAAATTCAACCAAATTAACACTAAACTATATTATGACTCAATCTTAAACAAATAAGAGTTAAACAAAGCATAAACGAGGGCATAAGCATGTAATATCGTCGCACATTGTGCTCCTATCAACTACCCCACACTTATGCTTTGCTAGTCCCTTAGCAAACTAAATTAAACTAGACTCTAAACAAACTATTGCCCCTAACAATTTGTCTCAGGCTCGTATGTACACATAGCTTTCAAGTTAACGCATGAGAATGCTAAGCACGAAAATTCCAAGTTTCATGAACAAGTGGCATCAATATGAACATATAAGAGCAAAAGGTAAGCATGTAAACATGTTAAGCTAATTCAATCCTCCTCACTAGGCATACTCTCTTCTTTTCTCTCGAAGCATGGTAATTCACTCATAAGTATATGCAAGCGAAAGATAATGAATTACAAAGAGTAACTTGCATATGTCAAGAAAAGAAAGCTCTTTGTGAATTTTTATGGAAAAACCTCATGTAACAACTATGTGCACCAATGAACCAAAACCATATGCTTACTCTTGAGAAAATCTCCACAAATCAAATTTAACCATCTTAAGAATCATGAAAAAGATCAATAAAAGGGTTGTAATGGGGTTAGGCTAAAAGGTATTCGATATTTGGATAAGGAGGCTCAAAACGTCACCGTGGCCTTTGGCAAAGCTCAAATCTCCTTATGTCTTCTCTCCAAGGGTCGAATTTCTTCTTGTTGGACCCATACTTCATTCTTTACTTCCCCAAACCATAGTGAATATGAACAAAGGTCAAAATATAACAATAGTAGACCTTCACATATAAACAAAACTCCAAATTCACAACACTTTTCAAGACTAGACTTAGCAATTTTCTTTTGAAACCGTGCCTACACTTTTTCTTTTATTTCGGACTTGAGTTTTCTTTTTCTTCTTTTCTGTCCGATTTCAATTTTTTTTTTTTTTTCTCATAGGCACGGCTCACATACAATTTTTCATATACTTTTCTAGCTAAGTCTACCCCACACTTGTTCTTCTTCATCACTTCACGCGAAAACTCCTTCAAAAATCAAGCTTTGCCGACACATAAGGTAAAGGCATCACTATACTAAGCTCATGGAAAGTGTTTAAGGGTGATGAAAGAAAAGGCTAATTGTAGGCTCAAAGGGGTTTACTAAGGTGTCCCACGACGGGCACAAATAGGGCTCATGCTTTATTTGGCTTTGGTGGTAAACCTAAATGATCTTTATCCAATCACATTCAAAATCAAGGTATTTTATGATACAAACGTTTCGAAAATCAACAAGAGTAAGTTCTAGTATACTAGAGTTCATTAAAAAGCTATGGCACATAGTCATCGAATATGCAAAGAATTATGAGGTTTCATGCTTCCTACGGATCTATCGAATTTTACCTTTTTATCGCTCAAGAAGAAAGCAAATTGGCACTAAAGCTCACATAGGTTATTTAGGACATAAACTAGCTAAAACATGCATGCTTCATAATCAACAAGTCCTACATACTCCTACCAATGCACATAATTCATGAAACTCACAATTTTAATTGTATGCACAACCATCATCTATGTATGCAAAGAGGAGAAAAACATCATTGACATATTAGGGGCATCCTAAGACTCGAAACAAACAAATTAAACACTCTATTTTTGTGGAACAATTTTCTGAATTTTTCTTTTCTAAACTAAGCACACAAAAACATAAACGGAATACGTTATCCCACACCACACTTAGAAAAGTACATTGTCCTCAATGTAAGAACAAATCTATATCAACGAATTTCCTAAGCATGCAATAGTCTAACATATACCAACATATCATCACAAATCAAAGAAAAAGAGAAGGGTTAAGAAATTTCAAACTCTCGGTGATGGCTCCTTCATTTTTCTTTGATCGACTTGGGTTGCCTCCCAAGTAGCGCTTTGTGTTTATAGTCCATTGCTTAGACTTTTCACCGCGTGTTTTGTGTATTCATTGTGCCATGTGCAGCTCCGCAGTTGGGGCAGCAGCCCCTCTCGGCAGTAGGATTTTCTTGGCAGGCAAGCTTCTCTCGGCCCAATAATGCAAGCATAAATTCCTTGATGAGCAACATACCACCGGGACCTTTACCTCTTATCGCCCAAATTTGAGTACGTTCCAATGACCAAATGCAAAAGTGCTCTAAATCAATATTATAGCAGACACACAGAGCTTTCCAGAGATGTAAAGTTTTCCTCAATCCGATCAACAAAAGTACTCCATATTTGGCCTTTTATCGGCCCTGTCTGCACAGCTTCCTGCTTTGCTGGACTGACCTTGCTGCAATCAAACTGAAGCTGGGAACAACATACTACTCCGAATCCACTTCTGTAAAATCCTATAGAAAGTAGACTCACAGATCTTTCTTTGCATATATCACACGCCTTCTCAGGTATTGTGAGCTAAAAATGACAGCCATCCAAAGTAGAAGAGCTGCACTGCCGGAACTCTGTTTAGGGTACAGTTTGGTGTTTGAGTTTCCTCACTTTTTCTCTCCAATTTGACCATGTCCCATGGATTCTTCTTGAGTTGGTTCGCCTTCAATGGTGTGTCTTCCTTGACCGGCCGGACCAAGGCTTACACGAAATTGATAACACAAGGCACCGAAAACTGCTTCGCCTTCAATGGTGTGTCCTCAGTAACTTGGGTGCAGCAAATTTCGGCAGGGGCAGGGGCAGGAGCATCGTGCAGGGGCAGCAGGAGCAGCAGCTTGCGCGCAGGGTATTTGGAAGTGTGAGGCTGCAACTTGGCTATGACATGAGCAGGGGAAATGTGCTTGGCAGGATGGTTTAGGTGTATGCTGACCTCAGCATGCAGGGTTGGCTGCAGGACAGAGGCAGGGGCAGGGTCTTCGGCAGATGTGTCTGCTTCTCTTGAGGCCTGATTATGGGCGTGCTCCATTGTCCGAATGCAAACGTGTTCTAAATAAAAGTTGTAGTGCACACACAGAGCTTTTCAATGGTATAAAGTTTGTCCCAATCGGACCAGCAGAGGTACTCTTTCTTTGGCCTTGTATCGGACCGAGTGATCTGCCCAGTTCTCTGTTCTGCCAGATTGACCTTCGTGCACTCAAATTGAAACTGGGAATGACTCGATGCTCCAAATTCACTTCTGTAAAATCCAACAGAAAATAGACTCAGAGACCTTTCCAACGGCGTATGGCTCACTTTCCCAAGTTCTGTGAGAAGAAAACGGCAGCCTTCCAAAGTCGACTGACTGCGCTGCCCGATTCCTGTTTGGGCAGACCTTCCGTATTTCCTGCACTTTTCTTTTTAAATTCAACTGCACATACACAAAACACATCAAAACGAACAACACAAATAAATGCAAGAGTATACAAAGCTATACTTCAACAAATTTTTCAAGGCATTACACGAAATTTTCAAGAATTTTTCAAACTATACACGACATCAAAGATTCAAGGTACGTGGAGCAGAGGAGCAAACTGTGCAATGGACTTGTGCAGCCCATGGTAAGGTCATGCTTTAACCGATATACCTCAAAACTTTAAAGACTCAAAACAATTTTCAGAAATATACAAAGCTAACATTCAAACAAATCAAGATTTTTTAATCCCCGGCAACGGCGCCAAAAATTGACGTGAGCCTATGCTCGCATGCAATAATAAACCCTACAAAAGATCGTTAGTAGTATAAGCAAGTAGGGATCGTTCTAGGCCGGGGATTAAGGGTACCTGAGATATGAAATTGTTAGATACAAACATATTCACAAATATACAAAAGCGTCACAAATATGGGGGGTATAAGAGTTCGGCAGCAATGCTGCCCTAAGACTAGGTACGACAATAAGAGAAACAAAAACAGAAAATTAAAAAAAACTAAGACTAATATTTACAAGTGATCATCATCTCTCACAAAACATTTAGCACAAAGGACTCTTTAACATGTAGATTAATATGCAAGAAGATAAGGAACAAATATGAATGTTGTTTCGACCTAACCAATTTCGATCCCAATTAGAGCCTACGAGGTCATCTAATCGTTGATTACTAGAGTCTTAAGATTAACTACGAGTATAATCCTAAGGTATGTGTTAACCGATTTTACTGGGCCAACAATTAAGCACATGAATCACAAATCGAAGACATGCAAACAAGCAAGGTTGTCAATCATCTTATTTAACATGCAAGTTCTAAGGGTTTTAAACTCTTTGCGAAAACACAAACCAAGACAACTACGAGTATGAATTATTCATGCTTTCAAGTTTGATGAAACCTAACACCTAGATTTACATGCAAACAACAAATGCTTAAGCACAACTAATGTTTCGGTTTATAAGGCATACTCCTTAGATTACTAATCGAATTAAGTTCTCAAACAACATCGCATACCTATTGTCCTAGTTATCAAACATAAAAGTCTACAAGTCACATATCATAAATTAACATGCGAAGCATACAATTTACAAAACCAAAATTGATTCATACATAGACATACAAATCATCACCAAAAATTCATGAGTGTTTTATAGACAAAACTTAAACATAACTAGACAAAAATACTAAACCGAAATAGGGAGTGGATCACACTTTGAGACACCTTGAGAGCTTCACTTGGTGTGGATCCGGCGATGTATGGAAGATGGAATGAGGCTGCACGGGTCTAGGGTGGCTCGGCAGGGTAGTTTTCCAAGTTTCGGCAGAAACTTGGATGGTGGTGGTGGTGGTTTTCGGTTTAGGGTTTTTGTCTAGGATCTTGGGTGAATTTTGGTAGAGTTTCGGCCTTGTGTTTAGCTTGAGATGAGATGATTTTTCTGTAGGAAAACATGGCTATATATAGAGGCAAATTCGGCAGAAACCCTAGGTAGAAAACCTAGTCCAAATCGGCAAAGGCAATCCTTGTGCAACGAGGTTTTGGTTCCTTCCTTTCTTGGTTCTTCTAGGAAACTTCTTTTTCTGATTTTCTTCCTTGGATTGGGCTGAATATCTTCATGAACCTCTTGTGTAGGCTTGACAACTCCATTTGGTGAGCTTGGTCCATGGAAAAATGCCCCAAACCCGCAAGAACACAAGACCGGCAGCAACTCGGCTGGAATGACCTTGCTCCAGTAAATCCGACATATCTCCCTTCTCGGAGCTCCAATTGATGCGATTCCAAGTCTCAGATAAACTAGACACATATAGCCATCTCCCCATAAAATATCTCGATCAAATTCCTTGTGAGTCGTCGGGAATGATTTTTCGAAGTTGGGACAAAGTCCCAGGAAAATCCTGGAAGCCCCTGGATTGGTTTGCTCGGACTGCCGTTTTGCAGCCAACTTTTGGGTGACTTCCCGAACTCTGATTGATCTGAAATTTTAACACAACATTCCTCAACATATGAATATTAAGCACACAAAATTTCATAGAATTCGGACAAGGATAGATCGCATTTTTACTTGTCACAAAATCACAAAAAAGACATATTTTACACTATTTTCCAGATTTCTCAAACTTAGTCATTTTTCGGATTCTTAACCATTTTTCACCAAATTCAACCAAATTAACACTAAACTATATTATGACTCAATCTTAAACAAATAAGAGTTAAACAAAGCATAAACGAGGGCATAAGCATGTAATATCGTCGCACATTGTGCTCCTATCATACTGCCGGGATCACGGTTGGTGGCAGCATTTTGACTGCAACCACCAGCGGGCTGCTTCTGCCCCGCCCCCGGGATCTTGGCAAGCACCGGCTCCAGAACCCGCCGGTCCTCCTCTGGATTTCTTTCCCCCCTTTCTTCTGTACTACCAGACATACTTGCCACGTAACCCCGTTTTTTTTCAATCCATAGGCTGATCGATTCTCTTCCCACTGGTAGGACAACACAACTTTTTGGACTCTTCCCACAGGCGGCGCCAATTGTTTCTATCTGAATCCGTAGACTCACAGAGACCGGTGGATCTTGGTGTGATTCCTTCCTGCTAATCCTGCTAACTAAGGTAATATCGAGCGGGTCGGTATATTCCGCTCCAATGCTTAAGTCAGTATAGATGAGATAAACTAATAACTTAAGCCGGAATGAGTAGTTGAAGTATTGATTACCTATTAACGAGGGTAGTTGAGACTCATATATAGGCTGCCGGGTATGAGGACTGGCCTCACCCTTCGATGTGGGACTGGCCCCCTTCTGCACATATTGTTGGACTGTTTCGGCCCCTGCTTGGGGAGCTGCCATCTCCGATTCCCGGGCCCCGATCATAAGTAAGACATGTCCGGGCTCGAGATCAGGTGTCCATGTTTTGCTCCCGGGCCTTGGGCCAGGTCCAGGAGTCCTGGCTGCAGGTCTGGGGGCCTGGGTAGCCTCTCTATGGCTACTGTCAACAAAATTAATGAAAAAATGAATATGATATCTAAATTTGTAACATATTCTCATGCATCTATTTTCATTGTATGAGAAAGCAGTGTACGTGATGCCAATTAGAATGTAGAGAGCCCAAAGGAAAAAACAATAACAGTCTTAAGTACAAATTGATATGTAGATCTCAGTGGATCAAAATTATGAATACCAGTTTTTCTTACAAATAACATATTTTGATAGCATTCGTTTACTCAAACTGCCACATAATGGTAAGTGCATGGGAATCATTAAAAGGTTAAAATGTCTCTACAGATACCACCAACTCCAATAAACGACAAAACAATCGGGTAATTTATACGCTCATTACTAGTCATTTAAGAAAATTATGTACTTAGGTATTGTTTCTGTCAGAATCTGTAGACTTACAGAGACACGTGGATCTTGGTGTGATTTCTACCTGCAAATCCTGCTAACTAAGGGAATACCGGGCGGGGCCGGCCTATTCCGCTCCGATGCCTAAGTCAGTATAGTTGGGATAAACTGATAACTTAAGCGGGAATGAGTAGTTTTTAGCCTGCAGGAAGAATTTTCTTGTGTGAAGGAAGAGTTCTCCCGGGTTTATACCGAGCCGTTGTTGTGTGGCTGTAATGGTGGAATAGATTCGACTGGTGGAATGCCCCATACCGTTGGAATATATGGTGGAATACCTCATAGCGTTGGAATATATGGTGGAATGCCCCGGACCGTTGGAATATATGGTGGAATGCCCCTTACCGTTGGAATATATGGTTCTTGGGTTGTAGGCTCGTAGGATGGATGGTTCGGTGATATTCCCTCTTCTTTCAACTACCCTCTACATATGAGGCAAGTGTCTGACATGCATTGAATGAGGGTTTTCCATCAGTCGTGTCAGTTATTATGGCCTGGACAGTTACCAATACTGGGACACGTGTCGCCAGGAGACGGTGAGAGATGGATGGCCTGGATCCGTGGGCGTTTTACTTGCCCTACTGGGTAGCTTGGGGGGGAACTCGAGGGGCGCTCAGGATACTAGACCTGTATATAAGCCCCTGCTACTTCGTGCATTTTGCCTTTGGTTTAAGAAGTGTTCCCCTGCTTAGGCCCAGTTTGGGATTGCTTCCTAAGCTGCTTTTGGGGTCAAAAGTGATTCTGGACCTAATTTTAAGTGTTTGGTAACAACCCGTAAAACTGATTTTAGAAGAATTGATTCTCTTAAAAGTGGATTTTGGAGAAGCAGGGTAAGAGATGCTTTTGCAGGAATCAGTTATATTTGTAACAAATGGTAATATTTGTTTTTTCTTAGATTGTGATATACTAATCTAATTAAATTATAATCAATCATTTACTATGGTATTAAGAAATCTTATATAATATTATGGATTAACTTTATAATTACATACAAAAGAAACAATTATTTATTTTAATATGAATTTATAACAATGCCTATTTTTGTCATTATACCCATCCAAAACAATCTTTTTAGTTGTCACAGCACTTTTAAAAACAGTTTACCAAACACCTCAGCTGATTCTACTCACAGCAGATTCAAAAACAATTATGCTCACAGCAAATTCAAAAGCAATTCTGCTCACAGCACAGCAATCCCAAACTGGGCCTTAGCCTACTGAACACAATTGCTCGGTGTTTTCCTCTTGAGTTGTCGTCGTCGTGCATACTAATCGGTGAGTTCTGCCTTTGTATTTTTTTTTTTTTGAAAATTCCTTTTGTCTGTCCGTGGGTCAATCCGATTGGCACCTAGTTGTATTATTGTTTGCCCTTTGGATGGGACCCCGCTGGGACCGAATCGCTGCAAGACCTGGGATTTTTCAGCTGACAAGCCCAGTGGTTGTTGCGAGGCTGTGTCGAGGCGTCACATTCTTCGCGCTGCGCCGCAGTCGTTGTTTAGGCTGCATTGCTGACCGGTCATAGGGTTTTTTTTTTTTAGGTCACATAGATTCTGGAAGTTGCCATTGTTTAGGTTGTACTGCTGACCGGCCATAGGGTATTTTTTTGTCTTTCTCCTAGGTTACATGGATTCAAGGAGCTCCAGTGAAACCTCTGAACCGGCCGCCAGGCGACCGATGAAGGACGACCAAGAGAGGATGGAGGACTGGCTTGCCTCCTCGTCCTTGGGGCCAGACGCCATCGCTCGTTCGACCCTTGAGGCGTCGACGTCCGGGTCTCTAGGACTGGAGGATGCTCCCTATGGAGTGTCCTTGGACCCTGCTCAGCCAACAAGCGCCACGCGCTATATGCTTGTTGACGGGGATAGGACCATAAGATGTGATGAGCCGGAGGGCTCTTTATCTCCCGAGGAGATTCCTGCTTTTCGGGCGAGGTGGAATATTCTCGAAGAGGTAGATCTGCAGCCTCTGTATGCCAGAGAGTCGGCCTGCAACCCGGAGGAGGGTTGATTTGCTGTGCACGAGGACCAATTCCGGCATGGGTTATCACTACCGCTGCCCGACTTTGTGCAATACCTGCTTAGTGCCATCAGGATATCACCGGCACAGCTTCCCGAGAACCAGTGGAGGCAGCTACTGAGCCTAGGCTATCTCTATTGGCTGAGTGATAAGAGTTGCCCAACGGTAAACGAGTTTCGGGCCTTGTACCGGTTGACGTATTCGAAGAAGAGGAAGGCCCGGGGGTGTGTCAGCTTTTCCGCTCGGGACTTTAAGTCGGTGATAACCCACTTGCCCTCCTAGCTCAACAATAATTGGAGGAAGAAGGTGGTGATGGCGGGCGGGGGGGGAGCTGGAAGAAGAGGAGTAGGACTTACATGATTTCTGGGGTCTTTCAGCCGATCGGCGATCAATCGTATCAGTTGTCGGACCTGGACAGGGATAGGATCGCCCGGGTATTTGGGTGTTGGTCGGACCTGGAGCGGAGTTCGTACAATTTCATCCGGTGAGAGGTGCTAGAACTGTATAACCTGGGGGGGAATCTCGGTGGGTGGTAGAATGTAAGTTGACTGTCTCTGATTCCGTTGAGTGAATTGGTGTTGTCTAACCTCTTTGCCTTGAGTTCTGCAGGTGTATCTTCCCGGACGGCCATTAAAGCCCACGAAACGTTGTCGATGGATAATCAGGAGCTTGTCTCGAAGCTGAAGGAGAAGGGAGATGCCTCCGCGTGGTCCACAGTTGACCGGGGAACCGGGGAGTTGACCGTACATGATAAACCCGTTTCGCTGGATGTTGCGGACGAGGACTACGTCTTAAAGCGCGTAAAGACTCACGCTTTGGGACCCCAGGCGGCGTCTGGATCGGGGAAGACTGTTGGTGGATCGTCCAAGCCCTCGGGTGGTGCTGTAAGGATTCCACACCGGTTGGGGCCGGTGCCAACTGTCACCAGGTCCCCACTGTCTGCCGCCCAATCTTCTTCTTTACAGGTTGATCTGGGTGAGAGGAGGAAGAGGTCTCGGGAGCTGCCAGCCTCCGCGTTTGTTACCTTCACCGGCCGGTCGATTGGTGAGAGTTTGGCCAAGCGGCTGAAGCTGACGCGTGGTGGCACCACTACCACCCAAAGCGATGTTCTTGCGGTCACTAGCTCAGTTGGGGCCCGGTGCATATTTGCCCGGACGACTCTTTCGCCCGGAACCTGCTCATGGATGTGAAGGGAATGGAGCTGGAGAAGATTGAGGTTTCGGGAGGGCGACCGGAGGAGCGCCGGCTGAAAACCAAGGAGATGGCCCTCTAAGTAAGGATAGTTTGCCACTGGTATCCGTTCAACATTATTTCGTTCTCTGTTTCTTTCTAACCGGTGCCTATTAAACTGTAGCTGTTGTACCACTTGTATCAGTCGGATGCAAGTGAAGAGCTGCTGGAGTTGAAGAAGCAGGTGGCGGCGTTGACAAGCTCCCGGGACCTCTTGGAGTTGGAGAAATCCAAGCTCCAACGGGAGAAGGCCCGGTTGGAGGAGAGGACCAGGAAACAGGTGGCCAAGCTGGAGGCCTAGGTCGAGGCTCTTGAAGAGGAGAAGAAGGGCCTGGAGGAGGAGAGGGCCGAGCTGGAGACCAAGGTCGAGGAGCTCCAGCGGGAGGTGGTTTTGACGACTGGAAGGCTATGAAAATGACCCGGAGCTGTACCAGCGGGGCGGTCGATAAAAATGACCCGGAGCTGTACCACCGGGCAGTCAAGAAGTATCAGGAAAGCGATGAGCTTCTTGATCTGCTGGAACGGGTCCGGGAGGCGGGGATAACCGATACCTTTGACGAATGGAAGGCTAAGGGCTATCTCGACACCTCAAAGCTACCGGAGCCGGAGTTGGAGAGAGACAGCGAGCCGCCCTGGCTCGAGGGGGACGCAGCGGGTGATAACCCGCCTGCCGAAGGAGCGGATGCTGAAGGAGCGGCTGCTGAAGAAGGGGAGTAGGCGGGAGTGCCATAGCAGGCTCCCTTCTTGATGTGTCGCCGAAGCGAGCATCAAGCAATAATAACCCTACAATCGTTAGTAGTATAGAATAAGTAGGGATCGTTCTAGCCGGGGATTAAGGGTACCTGAAATATGAGAATGTTAACAAAAATATTCACAAACATATATGCATATACACAAAAACGTCACAATAGGGGGATATGTTTGGATCGGCAGCCATGCTGCCCTAACACTAGACTCGGCAATGATAAAAGAAAAACAGAAAATAAAATCCTAGACTACTATATACAAGTGATCATCATCTCTCACACAAAACAGTTCACATAAAAGACTCTTTAACAAGGCAAATTGCATGCAAGAAAGTAAGAGACAAGTATTTAACATGTTCAAGACCAAAATTAGTTTCGACACAACTAGAGCCTCCAGCAGTTTTTCAATTGTTAGACTTCTTAAATTCTTAGAAACTACTCCAGCGTATGACTTCTAAGGTGATGCTAATCCGGTTTTACGCGTTTTAACATTTAAGCATGTGAGTCTAAATCGAAGACAAGCAAACAAGTAAGGTTGTCATTCTTCTTATTTAACTTGCAAGTTCTAAGGTTTATTAAACCTAGGTGAGCAACACAAAACAAACTACTCCAGCGTATGACTTATCCGTGTTACTCTATCACATGAAACCTAGCACTTAGAATTACATGCTAATCATAACTAGTGTGTCGGTTTATTTGTCCTAACCTTAGTTCTAACCAATTTCAAGTTTAAACATGCGAAATACCACTGCCCTAATTATCAATGCATACAAAATACACAAGTTAAAATTCAGAAAAACCATGCATAACATATATCATTCGGTTCATACAAAGTTTCAAGAAAAACCAAGAATCGAAACAAGTTCATACAAAACAACCAAACATAATTAAATACAAAAGCCATAGGGGAATGGATCACACTTTAAGAACCTTTGAAGACTCCTCAAACGTGACAAGATGCTTGGCTGCTGCTCCTTAATGCTCGGCCAAAACAAAAATCGGCAGGAAACCAAGATGGTGAGGTTCGGCAATATGGTGGTGGTGGTGAATGGTTCGGCTAGGGTATTTAGATGTTGGTGTTTTGGAAAACTTGGTAGAGCTTTTAGGTTAGTGTAATATGCTTGAGATGAGATGATTTTCAGAATGAGAAGATGAGGTTATATATATAGAGGAGGCTGCCGGCTGCCCTATAGCAAAAGGAATAGAGAAAACCAAGTGGGATAAGGATTTGCAACCTTCCTTTTCAAAGTCTAATTAGGTTTTCTTTTTCTGATTTTTCTTCAAGGCTTGGGCTTCACATCTTCATGGACTTCTTATATGGTCTTGGACTTCAATTGATAAGCTTTGATTCACCAAAAATGCATCATTGCCGGCAGCAACACAAAGGCACACAATCTGCCTCTATTCGGCAGCTTCTCCTAGTGTGGCTAGGAGAACTTCTTTCTTCAATTTTTCTTCAATGCCATGGCCTAGTGTCTTCCTCTTCCCTTCATAAAGCTTGAACCATCTTCACATATGCGTTTGTGCACCATTTGGTCCATTCAAAACAGAAAACACGAAAAAGGGGCAGTAGGTTCCTGGAATCGGCAGATTTGACCTTGTCGTAGTAATTCCGGCATATCTCCACCTTCGGAGCTCCGATTGATGCGATTCCAAGTCTCATGTAAACTAGACACATATGGCCATCTCCCCATAAAATATCTCGGCCAAATTCCATGCAAGTCGTCGGGAATGGTTTTTCGAAGTTGGGACACAGTCCCAGGAAAATCCTGGAAGCCCCTGGATTGGAATGTTCGGACTGCCCTTTTGCAGCCAAGTTTTGGGTGACTTCCCGAACTCCGATTGATCTGAAATTTTAACACAGTATTCCTCAACATATGAATATTAAGCACGCAAAATTTCGCCAAATTCGGACAAGGATAGATCATACTTTTGCTCATCTCAAAATCACGAAAAAGACACATTTTTCACTATTTTCCAGATTTCTCATACTTAGTCATTTTTCGGATTCTTAAGCACATTTCACCAAAACTCTATCAAAAATGACACTAACTATATTATGACTCTATCTTAGACAAATAAGGGTTAAACAAAGCATAAATGAGGTCATAAGCATGTAATATCGTCGCACATTGTGCTCCTATCACTTCTTTGTACAATTCCCTCCCTTTTTTTTTTTTTTTGTTTGCACTCCCACCGGTTGCATGCCGGTGGCGTAGGCCCCTGTGAACATTGTCCTGAGTTTGAATGAATGGAGATTTTGCCTGAGCCTGTGTTATACCTGTTTCAATTTTCTCTTTTGACCTAGTTGCCAACGATTTACCATTATACTTAGTTGAAACAAAGTTGGAGTCGACTTGTGAAATTACACCCGTTTAAGGTTACGCCCGGTTACACGGGAAGAGTTTTCCCAGAGCAGAGGGCGCGGTTTCGCGCAGTCCTTTGGTGCCGGGTTATCCTTGATACTGATGCAGTTTGCCGCGATGGAGCAGTCCCTCTATCGTCGTTCTTAGGGCGAGACAATCATTTGTCCGGTGCGTGGCTTCATTGTGGTAGGAGCAGTACCTACCGGTCTGGGCCCTGGTCAAGTTCCCCTTCGGGTGCTTTCTCTTTGGAAGCAGAGGGATGTCGTTCCCGTTCTCGTACAGGATATCCTCGTAAGAAGAGGTCAAAGTAGAGAATACCTCTTGTCGTCCTGCTGGCATGACCGCTAGGGGGCGGGTTTGCTACTGGTAGGTGATAGGAGCACAATGTGCGACGATATTATATGCTTATGCCCTCATTTATGCTTTGTTTAACCCTTATTTGTCTAAGATTGAGTCATAATTTAGTTTAGTGTTAATTTGGTAGAGTTTTGGTAAAATGTGCTTAATTGTCCGAAAACTGACTAAGTATGAGAAATCTGGAAAATAGTGCAAAACATGTCTTTTTCGTGATTTTGAGATGAGTAAAAATGTGATCTATCCTTGTCCGAATTCAATGAATTTTGGTGTGCTTATTATTCATATACTGAGGAATGTTGTGTTAAAATTTCAGATCAATCGGAGTTCGGAAAGTCACCCAAAAGATGGCTGCAAAACGGCAGTTCGAGCAAACCAATCCAGGGACTTCCAGGAATTTCCTGGGACTGTGTCCCAACTTCGAAAAATCATTTCCGACGACTCACAAGGAATTTGACCGAACTGTTTTATATGGAGGTTGCTCTGTGTGTCTAGTTTATCTGAGACTTGGAATCGCATCAATCGGAGATCCGAGGAGGGAGATATGCTGGAGTTACTACAACAAGGTCGTTTCTGCCGATTTCAAGAAGCTACTGCCTCCTTTTCACAATTACTGTTTTCAATGGACCATATGGTGTACAAATGCATATGTGAAGATGGTCCAAGCTTAAGGAAGGAAGGAGGATGACACCAAGCCCGGGCATTGAGGAAGAAAACGAAGAAAGAAGTTCTCCTAGTCAAACTAGGAGAAGCTGCCGAATGGGGCAGATTTGTGCCATGATGATGCTGCCGGCAATGAAGGCATTTTCGGTGGACCAAGACATATCAAAAGAAGTCCATGAAGATATGAAGCCCAAGCCTTGAAGAAAAATTCAGAAAAAGAAAACCTAATTGAACTATGAAAGGAAGGTTTCAAATCCTTATCCCACTTGGTTTTCTGAATCCCTTATGTAATAGGGCAGACGGCAACCCCCTCTCCTCTATATATAGGCTCACTTTTTCCATTCTAAAAATCATCTCATCTCAAGCATAAAATACTAGCCTAAAACTCTACCAAGTCTTTTCAAGCACCAACATCTAAATACTTAGCCAAAACCCATCACCACCACTACCAAAACTGCCGTACCTTTCACCTTGTCTTCTGCCGATTCCTGCTTTGGCCGAGCACTAAGGAGCAGCAGCCGAGCTACACTTCGTCACATTTGAGGAGTCTTCAAAGGTTCTTAAAGTGTGATCCACTCACCCTATGGCTTTTGTATTTAGTTTTGTTTGGTTGTCTTGTAAGAACTTGTTTCAATTCTTGGTTTTTGTTAAACTTTTGTATGAACCGATTTTGTTGAAGTTTATGTAGTTGTTTTGCAATTTTAATTCATGGACTTTGTATGTTTGGATAATTAGGGCAGTGGTATTAGAAGCATGTTTAGGATTTAAATTGGTTAGTAATCTAAGGTGAGGGCATGAAAATCGATACTTGGTGTTGTCTTTGAACATGATCTAGGTATTAGGTTTAATCTGCTAGGGTAATTACAAACTAGATGGACCTGACGGACTCTATGATTTGTGTTATTCACTAAGGGCTATTAATCTTAGAACTTGCATGCTAAATAAGATGATTGACAACCTTACTTGTTTACATGTTTTCGATTTAAGACTCTTGTGCGATATATGTTAAGTCTTAACCGGATTAGCATAAAAATCTTTAGGGCTAGAACGGAAGTTTGTCCTAAAAGAACTTGAGGAGTCTAGTAACTAGGTACAGAGCGGAAGCTCTAGTTACGGTCAAAACGAATTTGAATTTTGAACATGCTAAATACTTGTCTCTTACTTTCTTGCATATGAATCTATGTTTTAAAGAGTCTTTTGTGTGAACTGTTTTGTGTGAGAGATGATGATCACCTGTATATATTAACTTAGGTTTAATTTTCGTATCTTAGTGTTATTGGTAGCTTTGCTGCCGACGCCATACTCATTCCCCCAATTGTGACGTTTGTATATTTGTGTATATGTTTTTGTCTAACAATCTCATATTTCAGGTACCCTTAATCCCTGGCTTAGAATGATCCCTACTTGCTTATACTACTAACGATATTTTGTAGGGTTATTATTGCATGCGAGCTTAGGCTCACGTCAGTAGGATGGCAGCTTCCCTGCTCCTTGGGGAATGTCGAAATAGTCCCTCCGGCGCTGCTGGTTCCCCCAACCTCTTGGTCTTTTGTCGGTCTAGGCTCCTCGGTGTCGACCCTGCTGCTAGTTTCTGGCATCCTGTCGGGCGGGTTCAGGCTCTTCCTGCCTTCTCTTGTGTTGACGACTCCCATAAGTTTCGTGGTCTGCTTGGGCGTGCCTGATAGCCATCGCCATCAGTTCGTCGTAACCCTGCGGGATCTCCACTCACACAGCGTACGAGAACTTTCTGGGCCGGAGACCTTGTTTGAAAGCTGACTCGGCAATCCCTTTGTGCAGGTCCCTGACCCCGGTGGTGGCCGTTTGCCATCGGTTAACAAAAGCTCTCAGCCCTTCGCCGTCTGCCTGCTTGCAGTTAAAGAGGACCGTCAAGGTTCGGGCCCCTTCGACCCTTAATATGAACCGGCCCACGAATCTATCGGCCAGTTGCTCTATAGAGTTCGCCGGTAGTTCGTAAAACCAGCTGAGCGCCTCTCCGGATAGGGTCGCATGGAATATGTTGCAGTAGCCCTTAGCACACGTTATGGACCGAAAGCTGTCCAGGTGTTGGTATGGGCAGCCGGCCCCAAAGTATGTTAGCTTTAGCGACTTTTGGGTGCCGGATCTTCCGGATTCCAAAACCCGGAGTGAGAAGGGTCTGGCCCGCTCTTTGAATCGTGCGCTCTCTGGCGCTCTCGCAGCCTTTCTCTCGTTGGCCTCCATCTGAGCCTTCATATCTGACACCGAGTCAGATAGTATCTGCAGTGCCCGTGCGGTCGAGCTGATGGTATCTTCTTCGAATGAGCCGCTAGTCCTCCGAGGGGCTGGGACGATATTTGGTGGCACCGTGTCCGCTGGGAACACGTCTCCTGCCACGCAGGTGTCCATCTCCCCTCCCGATGACTGGCCCACTTCCTGGTGGGGAGGCTCTTTTGTGTGTGGCGCAAATGATTTTGCCAGAGCGGCATTGCGCTGCTGGCCTCTTTCCAACGCAGCCACCAGTGCGGCATTAACCGGTTCCATGTTTTGATACCTGGTGGCTTTTGCCCTGTCCCGGTCGCTCTCTACCCGCAAGCGGTTTACTTCCGCTCGCATCTCTTATATCTCTCCCGCCATATCGTACTGGCTGGGACTAGAGACATCGTCCGGGCTGTCGATGCTGGGCAGCCGATCTTCCCCTCTGTTTGGGGCCACGGGGGACGTCGGTGAGGGTTCCAGGCCCAAGACTTGGTAATCGTCCGCCAGGCCCTTCCCGCGTAGATCTCCGTCGCATTCACCGGACGTACTGCCCGGATCACGGTTGGTAACAGCGTTCTGACTGCCACCCCTAGCGGGATGCTCCTGCCTCGCCCCCGGGATTTGGACTAGCACTGGCTCCAGAACCCACTGGTCCTTTGGATTTATTCCCCTCCTGTCTCCTGTACTTCCGAACATAGTTACTTCGTAACCCTTTTGGGGGGGTTTTTTTTTTCTCGAGCTGACAAATACCCTTCCTGCTAGTAGGACAACACAAACTTTTTGAACTCTTCCCACAGACGGCGCCAATTGTTTCTGTCATAATCCATAGACTCACAGAGACCGGTGGATCTTGGTGTGATTCCTACCTGCAAATTCTGCTAACTAAGGGAATACCGGGCGGGGCCGGTCTATTCCGCTCCAATGCCTAAGTCAGTATAGTTGGGATAAACTGATAACTTAAGCGGGAATGAGTAGTCGAAGTATTGATTACCTATTAATGAGGGTAGTTAGGACTCATATATAGGCTACCGGGCGTGAGGGCTGGCCTCATCCTTCGATGTGGGACTGGCCCCCTTCTGCATATACTACTGGACTGTTTCGGCCCTTACTTAGGGAGCTGCTGTCCCCTGTCCCCGGGTCCCGCTCACCAGTAAGGTCCGCCCGAGTGCCGGAGCAGGTGCTGGTAGGGCTGTCAATCGGTCGTGTCGTGTCGGGTTCGTGTCGGGTCAAGATTTTTCGCATGTCACAAAACACAAACCCAAACCCAACCCATTTAATAATTGTGTCGAAAATTTAAACCCAAACCCAACCTATTTATTAACGGGTTACCCGTTTCCAACCCGTTTAACCCATTTAATAAATAGGTCATGCCGTGTTGGACAAACTAATGACTTGATTAAATTCACAACAAACTACATAAGATCACAATTATCTGTAATTCGTATATAAATCCATTCATAAAATTAAAAACTCTCATAAGTTTAAAATTAAAAAATTCATCCATCGTATAAAAAAAAATATACATAATCCATAAACTGAGTTTGAAATTTAAGTTTGAATGTAAAGCATCAAATGCTAACTTGCAAACACTGCTTCACTTTATTCAGCATAAAAGGAACAAGTAATCACCACCTATAACAAAGTAAGATCATGGAAACGAGAACAAACATGAATACAATAATCTTATTAGGGTTTGAACATGCTATCTAATAATCATGGAAACGAGAACATATATATATATATATATATATGTTTGTTCATATGTATAAACCCTAAGTTCCTTATGATAGCATATATATAATAATCATATATCTCATCCCAGTTTTGAACTGGAAGATCTAGAACAAGAGTTGATCAAAATCAAGTATCAGATAAACATATCTCATATATAAAAGTACCATTGGCTTGACGATAATACCTTCTCGAGAAAAGGTGAAGTTTTGATGCTGATGTGCGGTGGAATTTAGGGTTTTTGTGTTGATACAAGGCTTAAACAAGAGAATTTATTGTGTTAACGGTAACTCTAATTGTAAGAAAAAACTTAATTGATCCTTATAAACACGTAATGTATGGGTCATGTTTGCATGTTATATATAATATAACCCGACTCATTTAATAAACGTGTTAAGCGGGTTAATTTCGAGTTGGCGGGTTGACCCACGGTTGACCTATTTAATAAATGGGTCATGGCGGGTTGACCCGCCGCTGACCCGCTTTTTAATCGTGCGGGTTCAACCCGCTTTATTTCGTGCGGGTTTCGAGTCGTGTTATCGGGTCGTATCGGAATTGACAGGCCTAGGTGCTGGTGCTGAACTTCCGGGCCTTGGGTCGGGTCCAGGAGCCCTTACTGGGTTCTGGGGCCTGGGTAGCCGCTCTTATGGCTACTGTCAACATGTATCAAGTTAGAGAGTTTGTCAGGAATCGAATCCTGAAGAGGATGTGAGACCCACTCCCATTCTAATTCATTAATGTGTTAGAAAACATTAAAATTCTCTTATCTTGGAATCAATTCCACCATTCTAAATTCCATTTCAAATTTGTAAACGTGTCATTGTAGTCATATTAATATGGAGACCAAGATTTGAAACCTTTCAATATAAAAATCTTGAGTCCCGAAAAGATCCAAAATGCTACAGAAAATTATTGTAATGACAGTAGCTCAATACCCAAACTAGAATGTTGAAACTGCTAACATCATTTGTTCATTACCCCCACATACATCTTATTAATTTGCTCATAAGATAGTGATTTCCCAATTTGATTTACAATAAAAATAGATAAGAGATTTCCTTAAACTAACTGAAATTTAATTTTATCCAAGCTATCAGTTCAGGAATTTAGCACCTATATCCCGAAATCCATAATAACCATAGTGACGAGAAGGTAAATGTTGAAATCATTAGCTTGATGAGCAAGAATAGTAAATGATTTATTGAGTCCGGCAAACAACTGTTTAACATCTTTCCAGGTAATCTGGAAAATGCTTCGCGTTTAGTTAAGTCATTACATCACCCACAAGTACACAATCGAACTGTTTACATGGCGATTACCTCTGCTTTTCATAAAAACCTCAATGCAAGTTAAGTTATAACCTCTGCTCGTCATTTTTTTTTTTTTTTGTATGTTGAAGTTTGTCGATTATCACTTGAAATCAGTCAATGTATGTTGAAGTTTGGTAGTATTGTTGTTTCCTATATTTACAGCTGTGAAGTATTGTTGACCTTAAAAAAAAAAAAAAAAGTAGATACTTGGAGCCGTATGTTAGATTTTTGCTTCAAAAGATGTTAGTTTCCTTCGCTTGAAATCAGTCAATTCAAGGGAACTTCTTTAGAGAGAGAAGCTTTTGGTTCTCTGCGATTTTGATAAATAGATCAATCTATCAGTATCGCACAGCTTTGATCTATGTATTTGGTTCCTAATCTTCTGTTTATTCTCTTTGTTTTTTTTTTTTGTTTTTTTTTTTTGAGTCTGTTTGTTTCCATTTTATTGCGATTCGAATTGCATCTGTTCTTCAATTGTTCTTGAATCATTTGTTCATATGTTTATTTCCTAGATGGAGCTTCATTTTATTTATTTTTTTTATTTTTTTTTTTTGATACTAAAGGACACTAAACTACAAAAAAAAACACCTCTAGAACATCCTCCTCCAAAAAGGTCAAATCTTAGGGCCTCCGAGAGAGGGAAAGTCTGCCTCCCAAGAGGATGGAGCTTCATTTTATTGATTGCTATCATGGGAAATTTATCAACTATGGATCGTGTTATATTCTTTTCTCTTCTTGATGACTTGATGTCCGTGATTGTGTCTTTTGCTTTGCTGATGATGAGACTCACATTTGGCATTTGCCCGGCTCTATTTATACTTCTGGCATTTGGACTCACATTTTATCCATATGTGATTTGAGCTGTGGTTGCTTTATAAGCTTTGTTAGTTTTGTTGCTACTGTTTCTTCTCGTTTGCCTTGGCTTGTTTTCAGTCTGGGTTCTTCTACACATTCATTCATTAACCCAAAAAAAAAAATGTTTTCTGAAGAGCAAATGTAATAAAAAAAAAATTAAAAAAAAAAACAATGCAAACAATAGAAAGTACATGAAGAGAAACTCAAACAATAGACAAGACACTAATCAACTAAATACAAACATTGCGAAATTTACATGGTGTACGTCTAGCTAATTAGTTTCATCAACCCTGGAAGTGAAAGGATTCGGAGGGGATGGTATGTCTAATATCCCTTCCAGCATTAGAACGACCTTCTTCATAGAAGGGCGCAATGATGGCTTCTCCTGGATGCAGCAAAGACCAAGCTTAACCATCTCCCGTAGTTTACTCATGTCAATCTCATCATCCTTAACTAGCTTATCCAGGTCATTGGCCTCCAAACAATGGTACATCCAATTTTCAAGAGTTACATCATCATCAGGTATGGCCATATTCATACCTCTTTGACAACATATGATCTCCAACAATACAACCCCGAAGCTGTATACGTCCGCTTTCACTGTTATTGTCAAGTTCCTGTGCCACTCAGGAGCAACATAACCTCTGGTTCCTCTGAAGCCAGTGTTTGTCCCAGATTGATGATCAGCTTTCAACAACTTGGCTAATCCGAAATCCGCTAGCTTTGCACATTTCTGCTCACTCATTAGTATGTTTTCTGGTTTGATGTCACAATGAATAATCTGTGTGTCACACTCTTCATGTAGATAGAGTATACCTTGAGCTACATTGAGGGCTATACCGATTCTTTCCTCCCAAGTTGGCCTTCCACCATTAAATTTGAAAAAGAAATCTGCAAGTGATCCATTGGTCATGAACTCATACACCAGAAGCCTGTTTGTTCCATCATGACAGTAGCCAAGCAATTTCACCAGGTTCTTGTGATGAGTTCTCCCGATAGCATTCATCTCATTCCGAAACTCTCGCTCTTCATCCAGCACATTCTCTAGTTGCTTGATTGCCACTACTCTCCCTCAATCACTCCTTTAAAAACTGTCCCAAAAACTCCTTTCCCCACTTGATTGGTGAAGCCTTTGGTTGCCTTCGGAAGTTCACGATATGTATATGACCGCAGTGTAACACCTTCAACTAATCCTTCATCAGCTGAATTTGAAATCTTTCGGTCATCCGAAACACGATATTTATATACAACAACACCAGTAAGTGCCATAATAACAAGTGAAAATGTTAAAGTTGAAATGCTGCAGATAAATATGACTGTTTCAACTTTTTTTCTTCCCTTGCTCACCCTTTTTGAATCTGCAGTCTGATCAGCAGTACACTTTTTGACAAATGTTGTCACCAAACCGGGTGCGCGAGTTCTTGCACAGCTGATCCCTAAATATTGCAGCTTCACAGCTGCAATCCATCAAACAGTCCTCTTTACAAGCAGTCTTATTCAATGATAGAACGGAGTATGGAGTGTTTTCCCATGCTATGTTATCCACATCAACAATAGAATTTGAAGTTTTATTCTCTCCTATGCAACCAACTGTACTATAGTTTCTGTTGCAGGCTGAGTATTTTTGGCCCACGTCGATGAAAACGAAACCAGGGAGACATACACAAGAAGGTTCCTGATTCACAAGAACACAATAAGAATTTAAGCCACAAAGGCCAAGAGGAGCACACTTATCATTAGTAGCCGACCACTCAACTGACCAGGGATCATTCGTTACTAAATTGTAGGAGTACAACCGAAGTATTCCATCAGCATCAATCGTCAGACGATAGGCACGATACATAGAAGGGTCTATCTGAAGTCTGAACAGCAAAACTTCTTATCTTGACACCAGCGGAATTGAGAAGATATATCTCCCCATTTTGATCAAGATTGAGGGACACATTGTCCCCAGCTCCAAATGTATCAGAGGCCCAATAAGCATATTGATTAGAACTGAATGTAAATGGAACAAGTGGGTACTGAACCAAGTTCCCATCTCTCTGCATGATCACTTGAAACCTTCCACCTGCGCGATTCGTGTTGAAGATGGAGGAGATGAGCCTTTTTCCAGCCAACAGACGCTGTCCGGATACAATAGTGTCTGTTGGAACATCAAAAGTCTGCCAAATGATGTTTGAATCAGAACTGTAGAGGACAAAGTTACCAGAATCAAGCAAGGAGGCCCTGGCAACAGGCTGGGAAAAATTTGCAATTGGTATAGGGAAGGCATTCTTGTTCCTTAAAATGATCAGCTCAACTCCTTGGACACTCAAAACCAATTGAACATCATTAGGAATTGACTCTTGTTTAAGAGGATCACGAGTAGCAGTCCAGATCATTGTTTTCGGATTGGTTTTCTCGAACCAGATGCCTAAGTGAAGATCACTTCCTTGCTTGTAGAAGCCAAAGGCAAACTGACCCGAATTCGATAACCAATGTGAGTTGTTATTGGGATATAGAGCAGAACCTAGGCTTATATTCCCTTGTTGAGCAGCTGCAACTTGAAGAAGAAGAAACAGAACGAGAAAAATTGCAGCCATATTTGAGGTTCTAAAGCATTAGAGACCCTAGCTTAATATATAGATTAGCTTCTGATCGAGTCTACTGCCTACAAGAGATGGTACCTGTATCAAGCATTTTCAATTCAAGTCCTCGATCAATTAGCACACGTGAGAAAGAATCCATTCAATGCATAATCAAAATTTCAAACTCAAAGTTGACCTTCATAAACTATAAAGCTACGGAAAATTTGGAAGACAGTGAATAATGATTTCCATCAGCTCTTCTTACTAGTGCGCAGCCTTAATTTTATTCTCAATTCAACTGGAACAAAGTTTCAAACGGAGTAACAAAACTAAGGACCAAGTGTTGAACACTAGCTTGAACATGGGTACCGTTCCATTTCGTTCAATTCTGTTTCTCATGACTTGCATGCTGCTACATTTTCATCTCACAATTCTTGTCAATTCAAACTACTCGAGTGTTTGACTGAAACTAAACATTGATTTGATTGCTTCAATCTTTTCATTAGACACTTACAGAATAAAAAAACTAGCTATAAGACCATTCGTTTCTATTCTTCTATGAGCAAAGACATTTCCATTGTAAACCGAAGAAGCCCTCTTTGCCTGAGCTCCTATGAGCAAAGACATTTTCATTGTCGAGGGAAGAAACCATCTTTGACGCTCAGGCACAGTATCAGCAAAAACACTGGTGTGTTTTGCAACCCGAAAAGTTACAAATTCTTCATCAAAATTTTTCGAAACTAAAATAATATAGAAAACGAGCATTTGATCCTTGAGAAAGCAAACAAAAAAAATAAGAAAGAAACAAGAATTTGATACAACAGAGCTTTTGTTTCAAGTGTCATATGGTTAATTTTATTACATTACACAAGTAAAATGGACATGATTCTCTTCATATACCACCCTTTCTTGCTGTACAAGCAAGCCCAAAAGAACTAAAATTGAAACCATTACAATTTGTTGGCCTAACAAGGCATGATATGTTTGGTCATGCTGTCATAGCTCAATCCCATCCCCAACCCAACACTCAAAACCTTCATCAAATCCCCACACATCCTCCTCACAAAATGCCCCTCACAATACCCACTTTGCATCACTAGCAATATCTTAGCCACCCCATTGCTCCTCCTCACAGACTCCCTAGCCCTCTTATCCCCCAACATGCAACACACGCTCCACAACACCGCCACCCCGTCCTCCGTCGCCTCCCTCGACCCCTTCATCAACCTCTCCGCCACCGCCGCCACGCATCTCCCCTCCCCGCCTATCTCGGACCTCCCCTCCGCGCACGTGGCAATCTTGGACAGCAGCTTCAGTGCCTTATCATCCAAGGAACCGCTGACGTCACGGTTCGAGAGAGTTTCCGTTATGAGCTGGACGAGTCCGAACCGGACGAGTTCGGATTTGATTGACCGAGTCACCGCCAACGACACTAGGCAAGAGAGAACGACGTCGTGCAATGCCTTGTCCGTTTCCGAGCTCAAGAGGCGGTTCAGTAGGGCCAGCAGTCCTTCCTTCTCGGCGATTAATCGTTTCGAATCGGCGTCGACTGCGATCGAGTCCAAAACCCTAGCCGATTCGATCTTCGAGCTGAGACTACCGCTCTGCAACACTAACTGAATCGAAGATAGGCAATTCCGATTGGTTCTGATAATCAACTGCTGCAACTGCTCTACGACGCCGTTTTGAGACGAGATCAAATCCAAAAGCCTGACCACCAGTTCAAGAACCTCAACTTCAACCCCTTGTCGGTTCAAAACTCCAACGACGGCGGAAACGAAGCCGTTGAAATTGGCTAGGAACCTGCGGTTGTCGTCTTTCGCCTTAGCAAAAGCGACCATCTTGGAAAGAGAACTGAAGAGATTTTGGTTGAATTTATCGTTCTCGTCTGCGAGAAATCGAACGAGGCCGCGGAGCTGGTGGTCGGAGAGAGTGGGGGAAGAGGAAGGGGAGATTGGGCCGTGGGACTGGGCCCAGAGATTGATGAGACGGCGGAGATTGAGGTTGGGGACGAAGTCTTTGGAGGGGAGGACCTGCATGGTGGCGGGACACGTGTCGTGGCCGGAGTCGAGCCAGAGCTGGATGCTGGAGCGGTCGTAGGTGACGCCGGTGGAGAGGCTGACGGGGGAGCGCATGACGTCCATGGATATGGGGCAGCGGAACGGGTTAGGGACGTTGATGTGGAGCTGCTCGTCTAGCCTCCGAACCATGGCTGTGGTGATTGATGGTCAACAATGGCGGAGGTGGGTTTTGAAGAAGAAGAAGAAGGAGGAGGTGACGTCGTCGTTTTGACTGGGGCTTGTGTAGTGGTCCTTGGTCAAATGTGGAGCTGTAGCAGTGGTAGGTTGCTTATTTAAGTTGGAGTTTGTTTCCGCGTAATGCAGTTCTGGAAAAATTATGCATACATGGTTTGGTATTGTTTGGTCGCTAAAATTTTTGGATGTCTTAGTGAAGCTAAAATTAGTTCAATGTCTGAAATCCAAGAAATTATGTGTTCGTGGTACTTAGGAATCTTTTTTGTTATCCTGTTTTGAATAGGAAATGTATGACCCTGAGTTCATAATTTTTAAATTTAAGGTCTCGGAGTTGTAATTTTCTGCTTGGAAGGAATGATGATAAAATCATTCACTTCAGTCACTTGTAGATTATAATGTTCTGTGTATTACATTTTTCATTGACTTTTCAATAAGTTGCTTGTTTAATTGGGGGAGGTTGAGTCTGTAGCGTGTAGGGTAGCTAGTGTCACAACTATCTTCGAATGTTGAAGACTGAAGACCTTTGAATTTAATGGATTGGGTCGACTATGGAGTATGGAGTATAGATCGGGGTCTTCTTTCTGACTCTGCACAACGATAAAACCAAAGACGTAACCATCCCCTTCTTTTTGTTTTTTTCTATGTCCAGTTTCTTTCTTTTCTAGGTTCAAAACTCTAAAATAGATCGAGCTGGTATAAAAAGCTAGCAATGAAAAACAGATGCTACAAGCCTAGCTACTATACAAACATTGCCCAATTTGTAATTATGAAATTAATATATATTTATTTTCATAATTACTGCTAGATAAAATGACTGTACACAAAATGAGCGAGGGTAAGAGTGAATGAGTAGTTAAAACTTCAGTTCTTAAAATATTTTCACTGACTCTCAATATTCTATAGATTCTGTTAATTCCAATTCCAAGGATTGTTTTAATTCCATACATTTTATTAGATTGATTTACTTTTATTTCTTTAGTGAGTCCATAAATTGTTGCAATAATTAAAAAGTAAAAGAAAAATGTAAACAAAATACACAGAGTAGAACAAAAATACTTACGACTTGAAACAAAATGCTCTTATACACAGACATAACCACATAGGCAATAATTTTTGCAACAGAAAGTTGTCCAACTTGTTCACCAGAGGCAATATTACATGTAAACAAACAAAAATTAAAAGACAACATAAGTCCTTAAAGTTTGAGTGCAATCTGTAGCAATATCCCTTACACTTCCCTTACAAAAAATTAAAAGACAACATAGTCTCCAACTTAAGAACTTCGCAGCCACACCATACTTTCTCAATTGTTTAGCTTTGCTCGACTTGTCAGATACAGTTCATTTGAAGCCTGTGTTCTGGTGTTCGTTTTTCGTGCTACAAAAATCAATTTATCTCAATATATTGGAGTATGGAGAGTGCAGCCACAAGTACGAAACTGGAAGACATTCTTGCTCCTCATACACAAAGTATCCAAATAATCAACAGTTAGCAAGAAAAACTGGGAAAACATAAAGATTAATATATATGGCAAAAAAGATAGAGAAGTGAGGACTGCCTTGTAACAGCCCGGCACACTTTGAGATATTGTCCGCTTTGGGAATCACCCCCCACGGGAGGGGTTTCTGGGAGCTCACAAGCAACTTCCCCGTAGGGAACCCATCCTGGGATTGCTACGGGACGAGCAAGCTTAACTTCGGAGTTCCTATCCCCTCAGAAACCACTGCGCCCCCAAAACGCGTCTCTTCATATTGTGCTAACCCTGCACATATAAGCATCGCATCCACACTCCCTCGAGCGATGTGGGATTTGTGACCTACCTACCTGCTAGCTTCCTAGCGAGGTCAGGTCTGGGTCCACACAATCCACCCTAAGGCCGGGTCATCACAGCCTAATATCAAAATGCTCATTTTTGCTATATGAGAACATGACTTTTGTTAACCCTCATGCACCCATGTGGTTTCTGCTATAGTTTTGAGAAATTTCGGCAGCATCTCCCTACAGTTCCTCAAGTGCACAAAAATCTAAACAACCTAATTTGCACTCGTGGAACATTGTAGAGAGACACTGTCGAAACTATATCCCAAAACTGAAACTGAAACCACATGAATAGCAAAAGAATCAACAAAGTCGTGTTCGCCTAAAGTATCCAAAAATTGGACAATTCGAGAATCAACAACTCATCTCGATCAACTAGATGAATTGTTGATTCTCAAACGGGAGTTCTAAGATGATAAAAACCACAATTATATATAATATAAAACCATAAATTTACACAAGGCACCACACTCCCTCACTAAGCCACTCGCATGTTTCAGAAACCCTAACTACCACACACAACACAAACCAATTAGAGAAGTGCTGTAAGAAATATGCAGAACTTGTATAATACCTAGTTCACAGCGCACTAAGATGCACCTTTTTTTTGGAACAGACCAGCTGCAAACACATAGTTGAATGCTCTCATTTTCAAATGCTAACAGCATGTAAGAGAAATAATAGCATTGCATCAAATAGCCTAAACTTGTGTCAAGTCATTATGCTTAATTTCATCTCAAACTTTATGAGACTCTAACTATGAGCAGCGTTTGATTCTAAAAGAGAGCAGAATACTACAACTCTGTTTTTGGTCAAACGAATACTACAACTCTAGAAGTTGAATACTCTTTGGCTCTATATAAATCAGCCCAGGCAACACTCGGTTAAGAGTTAGTAATCCTCTCACGCAAGTTTCAATTTTACAGTTTGAGACACAAAAATAAACTTACAACTTACATCCAATTCTATATGAAATCATAACGTGCAGTGGCTTTGCATAAAAATCAAGTTATGAGCAAATTCTTTAACACAATCAATCCTCACTATAATTTATTTGAATACGTTAGAGGAAATCAACATATTAAACTGCGCGATCCTCTCAAACAAGAAAACAATGAAGAAAGTGAAACGCCCAAAGCTCTAGCAATCATCATCATCATCAACAAATCCAAACTCTAATTACATAACAACAAAGAGCAAATCGGAATGAGGAAGTACCTTTGTTATCAACGAATAGAGAAATTGAGGTCGAGGTTCGTCAAGGCCAATTCGTAGTGAGAGAGAGAGAGAGAGAACGTCAAAATCTCATGGATAGAGCCCGGATTTGTTTAAGGTTTTGGTATTTATATCAAGCACCTTAGAATCCTACAAAGTCAAGCAAATAGTAGAATCCTACAGTCAATTAACTTTTGAATATCATCATATTTCTACTTAAAGTTTAAATTAGTTAACTACTCAGTAGCACCCGATCAAATTTATCAATACACAAAACTCACTTTTAATATTTCTCATACAAATCAGGACAACAGCCCAGGCCCAACCAACCCAGAAAATGAAATGACCAAAAAGCCCCTGATATCAGAACGAATCAGTAGTAGTCATCCCCAAATCTCAGTCGTGCCCTAAATATTCCATATCGCTTTCTCTCAGTAGCAGCCATCTCTCCGTCCCCAAAACTCGTTTCAGACCGAATCACTCTCCACAACAATTTAGTAGCATCGATATCCTCTCTTCTTCTTCGTCTTCAACCTCTGAAAACTCAATCGTGAGTAACACAGTAGCTCAATTGTAGATTTATTCCGATTTTATTTTCGAGCAAATCTAAAACTAGGCTTGTGTCGATTTCGATTTCGATTTTGATTTTGATTTTGATTTAGTCTTTACAATTCCAAAAGCGTTGATGGTATTATGTTATTATAGTGTTGATTATGCTACTGCATTAATTTCTCAAATCGTAATTATTTTAATGCAGCAAATCTCCAGCCCCAAATCTCTTGTCTACACAACGCAGCCATCGACACAGTAGCATCAATATCTTTCTTCTTCGTCTTCAATCGGTGAGTAGCCCAGTAGCTCAATTTTTGAATTTTTTTTTTTTTGTTGGAAAACTGCACAGTAGCACAGCAGCAAACCTGGACTTATATCAATCGATTTCGATAATGACTTCACTAAATTGAAAGGTTTTGTCGCACGTTGGAGGCTGTAGCAACTTTCTTTCATGTGAAGTAGCAGTAGCAGCCAACGATTCGGTTTAAGGAAGATCAATGGATAGTGATAGGGTAAGTCGTAAACCTTCCTTCATGTTGTCTTCGGTGTCCATACTATAAATTGTAAAGTCATAACCCTTCGTTCATGTGCTACTGTAAAATTGGTTTCAAAACTTTAAGTTTTAAAGAAATGATTATGCTACTGTGTTTTGAAACAGTAGCGATTATGATAGCTACTTTGTTGATTATATTGTTGTGTTATTATGTTGATTATGATAATGCTATAGTGTTGTTTTTTAGGCAATAGCAGAATTTGATAATTTGTTGATGCAGCTGAAGGAGCTGCTACTGAGAATGGTGATGCAGCTGAAGGAGTTGCTACTGATAATGTTGATGCAGCTAAATGAGCTGCTACTGATAATGTTGATGCAGCTAAAGGAGCTGCTACTAAGAATGTTGATGCAGCTGAAGGAGCTGCAACTGAGAATGTTGATGCAGCTGAAAGGGATGCTTCCGAGAATGGTGATGCACCTGAAACATATGAAGACACTGCAGCACGTACATAAGAAATACTGGAAAAAAAAAAGTTTTTCAATCAAGATGGAGATGCATCTGAAGGAGGACAACCTGAGATATCCAAAGAAAGTAGGAAGGACAATAGAATGTGTACTCCATATGATTTCGCGAATTGGGAGAAGTTAATTGAACAAGAAGCATTTTTAGATGGATATCCGCTGAGTAACAGTGATGATGAAGACAAGGAAACCGTGCAGTATTGGCGAGATAGATGTTATGCAGAAAGATATGATGATCGAAACCTGCATTAAAAAAAATGAGTACATTAATAGGCTTTTCATGAACATGAGCGCGTGAAAAAGAAGTGCAAAAAGTTGAAGCACACATTAAAGAAGAACGCATGAGATATCTGCTTGTTGAAGGCTGCACTGAAAGAGAAATTAGATCAAGAAATCAGCTTGTGGAAAAACAATTGCGAACTAATCATGAAACTACAACAAGGCAAAAAAGGGGCAACTGTGGGTGGTGGTGCAGCTGCGGGTGCCACTTTAAATGAAGTTGAAACCACTAAAGATGAGGTAGAGTTTTTAATTTAACAATTCTGCAATTTCTTTATGCATATGTCAATTGTTCCTATACATTTCCTTTTCAATTGGAATGCTATACAGTTTGTCATTTGGAAAATGTGTATCAGGGTGTGACTGCTATTGACGTTGGCAACGATAAGCGTGATGAAGCTGCCACTGCTACTGACGTTGGTAACGATAAGCGTGATGAAGCTTCCACTGATCCTAGGACCCGCTCAGTGATAAAGACGATCAAAGAAAGGAATGATCTAAAAGAGAAGGAGATGGAGGGCTTTGAGGTGAACAAAGTGCTGAAGAAAGCAAAGAAAAAAAAGGTAACTGAAAGTGGTACTGCAGTTAGGTTTTCAGTTTGGGACATAAGCTTGAGAGATTGAGTAGAGTGCTACTACATTTTGGGTCATAATCTTGTAATTCGATATGAGGGGTTAAATTGCACCACCTGTTTTAAACTGTTATTTTGTGCTTCGATACTTCAGTTTGGGACTTAAAAAAATTGCACTTGTTAATTTGAATTTGATATGGCTAGTGGTGTTTAAAGCAAGTTGTGCTTGCATAAATGTTGTAGTATTTGCATAATGCTACTGACGCATTCACTTTTATTCTCTTTTTTCCTTTATTAAGCCGAGTTCTTACAATGTCACAAGCATCATTAACCAAAAACAAAATCCGAAAACAAGAAAGGGAAAAGGAAGAATGGTAATAATGAGATACACTAAAAATTGAATAAAAGATTGAACATAAGTGATAAACCTCGCGCACAATCTCTGCTACCAAATCATGAAAAACAGCAGTACTATATAGGTGCTACTACATATCAATATCTAGAATAAAAATGAAGTTGTTCCAATAAACTTTGTAAATCTGTAATATTTACGACAACAAATCAATGTCATCTGCTACTGATGAGTCTGCTACTGCTACTCGATGAGTCTGCTACTGCTACTCGCTGAGTCTGCTACTGTTCATGGCTGAATCTGCTACTGTTCATGGCTGAATCTGCTACTGCTCACATAGTAGATTTGCAAGACCTGCTGTTGTGGTGGCCAGTTTTCTTACAGCGTTGGCATTGCATGGGTTTGGCGCTTCACCAAAAGACTTGATCCTCCTTGTCTGTGGTCTTCCAGGTGGTTTTCATGGGTCTAGCCTATAACCATAGTACACTACACAAATATGGACTATATATTAACAACTAATACTGCTACAGCTACTACGTTAGGGCAACGATTCAAAACACACAAAAAAGAAAGAAAAAAAACACGCTACTGTGTCAATAAAATATGTTATTCAAAAAGCAGCGTGCTGTTGCACCGCGAACCTCAAACCTATAGCCATTGTACATTACACAAACCTGGACTACATATTAATAACTGATACTGCTACTGTTACTGCTACTACATTAAGGCAACAATTCAAAACACAAATGAAAATAAAACCTGCTAATGTGACCATAAAATGTGTTATTCAAAAAGCAGTGTGCCGCTACACCGCGAACCTCAAACCTATAACCATAGTACACTACACAAACCTGGACTACATATTAACAACTGATACTGCTACTGCTACTACGTTAAGGAAACGATCTAAAACACAAAAAAGAAAAATAAAACTGCTACTGTGTCAATCACTACCAGAAAAGGGGTTATAGCCGACGATATGGGAAAAAACGGCCGACGAAATAGTACCTCGTCGGCTATAACCCCTTATAGCCGACGAACTACTATTTCGTCGGCCACATCGTCGGCTATAATATTATAGCCGACGACTGCCGACAACTCGTCGGCTATAACTATAGCCGACGAAACGTTTTTAGTTATAGCCGACGAGGATGGTATTCGTCGGCTATAAGAGTTATAGCCGACGAAAAGTTTTTGGTTATAGCCGACGAGGAGGGTATTCGTCGGCTATAACTCTTATATCAGATCGACCTTCTGCATCAGGGAGCTCATTCGTCGATGAAATCGTCCAAAACGCTCTGAAATCGTCCAAAACCTCGGCCATAAGCTTGAAAGGTACGTATATTGCTGTGTGTGTTGATTTAGTTGGTTATATGCAGAGGTGTATTAATTTAGAGTTTAATTAGAATAAATGTGTGATTAATTTGATATATATATATATATATATATATGTGTTGAGATGAGATTATTAATGGGTTGATATATATGTTGTATTGGTTAGATAGAATTGAAGTTTTGTTGAAGATTAGTGATTGATTGTTGATTTATAGGTGATTTTAGATGAATTTGATGAAAAAATGTATATATATATTAATTAATTTAATTGTAATTAAAAATATATTGTTGGTATATATAAAAAATACATTGTGTTTAATTAATTAGGGAGATTGACGATGTTTTAATTAATTTAGGGATGCATGTGTATATATATATATATATATATGTGTGTGTGTAATGATGAATTTTTTAATTAATTAGTACGTACGTAGTACGTGCATATATACATATCTATATATAGCTATATTTATTTCTTGAATTTACAGGATGGACAAGAGTTGGATTACCCTTGGAAGATGGGATCAGGCGTATCATGATGGAGTTAGGAGTTTCCTGGATTTTGTGATGGCTAACTGTGGAGACACTACACTTCATTATTGTCCGTGTAAAAAGTGCAAGTGTGCCACCCCACGACACCGGTTTTCCATAGAGACAGTGGAGCAACACCTGGCTAGATATGGATTTTGGGTCCTATACACTAATTGGATTTATCACGGTGAACCAGAGTTTGCGGGTCGTCATGATCATGGACAATTTGCCGAGAGAGGGAGTTCCTCCAATGATCCAACAACGAACTGGATCAACGATATGTTTCCTCGTGAGAGCGGTGTCTTTGAGGAAGCACCAGATGTGCAACTCCCACCTCCGGAGATGGAGTGTTTCCCTGATATTGAGCCACTCGAGCCATTACCCCGATCTCCGGTCAACACAAGTGGTATGGAAAAGTACAACAACCTGATCGCATTGCAACAGACTCCGTTGTACCCCGGATGCAGTAAGACTGTCCTTGAATCTGTCATGGGAGTGATGAAGATCAAAACAGAGAACAAAGGCACTGTCAAATCGGTTGATGATTGGCTTCGGCTATGGGGTGGGGCGATGCCCCCCGGACATCGGCTTCCTACCAGTCATCATAAGGTGCGACATATCCTTAAAGATCTCGGCCTTTCCTACATCAAGATTCATGCATGCAGATACGATTGCGTTCTGTTTTACGGGGAAGGACTTGCAGATCTTGAATACTGCCCATTATGCAATACAGAGCGGTATAAGTTCACTCCTAAAGGGAACAAGAAAGCTGTGAAGATACTTCGGTACTTCCCGCTGATTGATAGGCTTGAGCGGTTGTTCATGTGTGCTTTCACGGCCGAAGCTGTGAGATGGTGGGCTGAGAGGAATGTGCCTGACGATGACACCCTTAGACATCCCGCCGACGGAGAGGCTTGGAAGAAGAACGTGTTGGAGTTTCCCGAATTTGCATCAGAGGTTCGAAATGTTTGGCTAGGGCTATCATCCGACGGTTTCAACCCTTTTGGCAAGAAAGAGCTTCAGTACAGTGTGTGCTTTCCACCGTGGATGTGCATGAAGAAGGAATATAACATGCTCACATTGTTGATTCCAGGTCCCAGGTTATCCGGGAAAGTGTCTCGATGTGTATTTGAGACCCGTAATTGAGGAGCTTCGGTACTTGAGTCTGAACGGCCACCTGGTCTACGACCGGTTCAAAAATGAGATGTTCCGGATGCATGCCATGCTTGTTGGCACGATCAGTGACTTTCCTGGGAGGGGTATGTTGTCGGGCAGCGTCACCAGGGGTTACAGGGCTTGTTCAGAGTGCATGACTGTTGATTGCTCCAGTCCTCATTGCAGCAAGATTGTCCAGATGCGTCACCGTCGTTGGCTTCCGCATGACCATCCATTTAGGGACGATGCACAGGCTTTTGATGGGACTGAAGAAAGGGGCTGGGCACCGGAGCAATGGACAGGGGAGGAAATATTGGCAGTGTTGAATGAGTATGACTTTGGTCCGCTTAGCAATCATCCCGATGTGTTGCGCACGATTCCAGAGAGGCCGGATCGGTATAGGTTCTGGTCACACAAGAGCATCTTATGGGAACTTCCTTATTGGGCCAGGTTGGCTACCAGATACTACCTGGATGTCATGCATATAGAGAAGAACGTGGGTGAAGCCGTGGTTGGCACAGTTTTGAATTGGGAGAAGAAAACAAAAGACACCCCCAAGGCACGCGTTGATCTGAGAAATATGGGACTGCGGGACCATTTGTGGTTGAGAGAGGGCAGGAGCAAAATGCCCCAAGCTCCTTACACCGTCACCAGGGACCAGAAACATGAAATCTTTGGATGGCTGAGTAATGTCAGGTAACTTTTTATTAATTAGGCATGTATTCCCTAAAGAATCCATCTGTTGTTGGACGACTATATATGCATGAAATCTAATTGTTGTTAATGGCTATGCAGGTATCCTTATGGCTATGCGGGTAACATAAGCAAGTGTGTTAACTACCGAGACAACAAGATGTACGGATTGAAGAGTCACGACTGCCATGTACTGCTTCAACGCCTCTTCCCTATTTTCATTCGAGCGTACTTGGAGGATGAAGTGGTTGAGCCGTTGGTGGCGTTGTCAAGATTCTTCCAGAAGTTATGCGCTAGAGAAGTTAGAAAATCAGACCTCATGAGAATGCATGAGGAAATCGTTTTTATCTTGTGCAAGTTCGAGAGGATATTTCCCCCAAACTTCTTTGACATCATGCCTCACCTGATGATCCATCTTCCCCAACAATTGTTGCTTACCGGTCCCGTACACTACACTTGGATGTATCCCATCGAAAGGTACATGTTATTCATAAATTTGATTTATACATGTTTTTAAATAAAAGTTGCATGCTCTTAACATGCACTTGTTAACCTTGCAGACAACTTGGAGACTACAAGAAATATGTGCACAATAAATCTGCGCCTGAGGGGTGTATTGCTGAAGCTTACATTGCGCATGAGTGTGTAACGTACGCCAAGTTGTACTTGGGAGCGATGGAGGACCCCCCACAACATCTAAGTCGAGATGACCCCGAGTTCAACCTATCTATCGTCGCCAACTCTGTTGTACCATACGGAAGCTTCAAGAAAAAGGGTGTGGACAAGTTGCCTGACCATGAGGTAGGGATTGCCCACTGGTGGGTTCTAATAAACTGTCCGGAGGTACAATATTGGAAACGTCACCATCTTCACAGCAAGGAAGTTCGCGGTGATGTCGAATACCACAACACGACGTTTGCAGACTATTTTCCACAATGGGTAAGTGTATAAATATATATATTAGATGGCTTTCTTTTACAGTTCCCTATTCTTTAATCATAAACACACCGAGTGATTTGAGTTATATTTTTCAGCTGATGCAAGTGGCTGCGAGGGGTGGTCATACAAATTACTCAGAGGAATTGAGGCTGTTGTCGATGAAGCCGATATCTTCCACAGTCCGCCCAATGTGTGATGTCAACGGCGTTAAGTATATATGTGAAGCTAGAGACGGGGAACGCAAAACACAGAATTGTGGGGTGATGGTCGATGGTGCAGAGGGGGGCGTGGATTTTTACGGTGTCCTACAGTCAGTTGTTGAACTCATTTATGGGAACCGCATGAAAGTCCACTTGTTCAAGTGTCGATGGTTTGATACTAGGCCGCACCGCATACGGATCGATCAGTACGGCATACTTTCGGTGAATACCGCCACTAGTGTGTATGAAGACGACCCCTTTGTTTTCGCCACAGCGGCCAAAAAGGTCTTTTATCTTGACGATCCTTTGAACAAAGGCACGTGGAAGGTAGTTAACCATGTGTCTCAGCGAGACATATACAGTGCTACCACACTTGGTGTGAGCACAGAGTGTCAAGAAGCGACCGCATACCAAGAGCCGGACGCCGGCGACATTCCGGAATCCTCCACCATCCGCGATAATAATGTGACGCCGGGCAGAGTGGTTCGACTTCCTAGGGGTCAGGTGCCCATGTATGATGTTAATCCGAATCGTCTATATCAGGCAGACGATGACTCAGACGACGAGTACGAGCACCGGTTGCCAGATATTAACTACTATACTACGTCTGACTCAAGTGATGAGGATGATTCTGATTATCATCCTTAGTATACTATTTATGTATGTATTTGTGTACGATGGTGCATGCATGAATACATTTTTGTCCTTAATTACCGTTTTCCGAGTTTATGGGAAATTATATTGAATTGTTTGTGTTATGTTTAGGAATTTATCAGGTGAAATAGGCAATTTTCAGGCCCTAAATGGCAAATTTTCAGAAAGATCAGAATTATAGCCGACGAAATGGACCATAATTCGTCGGCTATAATGCCCATACTTTAGCCGACGACTTGCAATTCGTCGGCTATAATGCCCATACTGTAGCCGACGACTTGCAAGTCGTCGGCTAAAGTATATTGACCGAAACCATACGTAGACCGTTCAAATGCAAAAGTGTCGTGAAATAAGATACGACCGAAATATTGAAATACGACTACGGTTGAAAAATGGGAAGATTCCGACAAAATCTGTGTGCCGAATGTTGCGATTAGGTGTTTTTTACTGATGTTTTCCTATGGGTAGCCTGACGGTCGGTAAATTTTTGGAGGAAAATTTTTATACGGTTAGTTGCGTCGCATCGATTTGAAACTATTCTCTGTTGAAGGTCAGGCCAAAAAACGTCATTTAGACGGGCCAATTGCCGTTTTAAAGCGTTTCGAGGTTTGACCATGCAGTTTGACCGTCCCGATCGAGCCTTTAACGTTGTCAGATGTAGTTGGATTTTTTTTCCTACATGTATTTAATCTTAACGGTGATATCTGACGGTTGGAATAGATTTTCCAAACTTTTAGATTCGAAATCGGAACATATGCACTAATATTCCTTAACTTATTTACTAAGTGTTTAAGTGAATGTATAGTTTCAAATAGTTGCTATACGTAGACCGTTCAAATGCAAAAGTGTCGTGAAATAAGATACGACCGAAATATTGAAATACGACTACGGTTGAAAAATGGGAAGATTCCGACAAAATCTGTGTGCCGAATGTTGCGATTAGGTGTTTTTTACTTCCGTTTTCCTATGGGTAGCCTGACGGTCGGTAAATTTTTGGAGGAAAATTTTTATACGGTTAGTTGCGTCGCATCGATTTGAAACTATTCTCTGTTGAAGGTCAGGCCAAAAAACGTCATTTAGACGGGCCAATTTCCGTTTTAAAGCGTTAAGAGGTTTGACCAAAAGTTGACCAGGGAATAGCCGACGAAATACTTAACTTCGTCGGCTAAACTCTTGCGATCCGCGCCGTTTCATTGTCCGCCGTTGGATGGGCGAGATCTGACGGCTGGTGAGAGCTTATAGTATAGCCGACGAGATTCATATTATAGCCGACGAGATTCATAGTATAGCCGACGACATTCATATTATAGCCGACGAGACACTTAACTTCGTCGGCTATAATCGGCCCGCAAAGCCCAACTCCGGCCCGGCCCGGATTTTGGCCCGGCCCGTAAGAGTATAGCCGACGAATTTCGTCGGCTATGACTATAGCCGACGAATTAAAATTACATCGTCGGCTATAGTCCTTCGATTTAAACCGAGCCCTAGGCGCCTCTCCCTCATTTTCTGCTTAGAACCCAAATTTCCCAATCGTTCCCCACCCCTCCCCGACGCCGACCGACCACGACGGAGCCTCCCCGACGCCGATCGACCCTCCCCGGCCCCACCCGATACCTCCCCGCCCCGGCCCCCTCCTTCCCGAGCCCTCCCCGACCCGAAAGCCGCTGCCGGAGCCGCCCCGAGCCGCCCTACCCGCCCCTGCCGCAGCCGCCCCTACCCGCCCCTGCCGCAGCCGCCCCTGCCCGCCCCTGCCGCCCCTGCTGCAGCCGCCCGTAGCCGCAGCTGCCCCTGCCGCCGTCGCCGCCGTCGCCGTCGCCGCCGCACCGCACCACCGGTCCTCGTCCAGACTGCACCACCATGTCAGGTAGTCCCGATCGAGCCTCATTTAGGGTTTTTATTAATTTTGTCGAATTTTGTGAATTTTAGGGTTTTTGTGAATTTTTTGTGGAATTTAGGGTTTTTGTGAAATTTATGGAATTGTGTGGATTTTTTGTTAAATTTGTTAATTTTGTGGAATTTATATACTAATTTTGTGGATTTTTTGTTAAATTTATGGTTTTTATATACTAATTGTGGAATTTTGTTGAATTTATATACTAGTATACTAATTTATATACTAATTTATATATAATTAGGTATAAATATTTTTTTTCATTTTTATGACGATATATATATATATATTTTTCGGAATATATATATATATATATATATATATAATTAGGTATAAATATAGTTATGTATATATATAATTAGGTGTATATATATTTAAAAAAGTTTTTTATTTTTTTGTGAAATTTAAGGAATTTTGTGTTATATTTCGGAATATATATATATAATTAGGTATAAATATATTTAGGTACGTATATATATAATTAGGTATATATACATTGAATGATGTTTTTAATTTTGTTTTGTGGAATTTTTGTGCAATTTATGGAATTTATATACTAATTGTGCAGGAAACCGGCGCTTTGTAGACCGATGGCTTAGCAGACGGACCGAGAGCGACCCCGACGCTCAGGCAGGATCCAGCTGTGGGGGGAGCGGATCCAGCGGTCGTCGGGGCCTAGGCCGGCCTTTGAGTCGACGAGAGGAGACGTTGATGGGATTGACCCCGAGCGATCCACGTGGGGGCTCCTCGTATGAGTCGACGGGAGCGGGCCCTGACTCGAGTGTCGGAGGAGGACGCAGAGCCACCAGACCCCAGTGCACTTCAGCACTGTTCCAGGATCGGCAGCCGACCCCACCGCGCGCCGATCTGGACCCTCCAGAGATGCTCCCTGTCCCCCCACAGCGACATCATCCACAGCTACGGGGCCCACCGTCAGGGGGAGCAGGCCCCTCAGGGTCCACGCCCCGTATGTCTCCGCCATCGGGGATGTACATGGTCCAGTTCCTCCCTGCCATCCCTGAGTACGACGCTAGGGGGAGGCAGATTTGGAGGCACGACCGGCCCCACGAGATTCCCTGGGAGGAGGCCTACTTCTACAGTCCTTTCTACTCAGAGGACTGCCGCGGCCTGTGGGCCGTTCGTGAGAAGGACAAGCAGTACAACGACGCAGGTAATTGGTTAGTTTAATTAATTATTTAGATTGTTTAATTAATTATTTAATTAGTTAGTTTACATAATTATTTAACTATGTATTCATTTTAATTATGAAACAGGCGTCCTCGTCAATAAACCCGCGGGGACGAGACAGACCAGAGGGCCAGCGAACATGTCGACCCTGGAGAGGGAGCTGGCCGGTGGGATCAGAGAGATCCTGCCCGGTCCCGGTGAGGATGGACGCCCGATTGAGCGGAGAGACACCACCACCAAGTACATCAACGCGACGGGCATGCTCGTGCGGGACAGGGTCCCACTGTTGTGGCCCGACTGGGGCTCTGTGCCCGATGAGATCAAGGCGCGAGTGTACAATGCACTGTCAGTGAGTTAAATATGATTTTTATTATAGAAAATAAACAATTATGAATTCAGTCCTTATAACTATATAAAAATATTTTCTAATTAATTTATAATGTTGCAGCAATGGTTTAGAGTCCATCCTACCTTGGACTGGTGGAGAGACGAGCAGCTGAAGAACAGGTTATGTGTTTTGCTTTTTTTTGTATAAATATATTTATTGGCAGTGTACGAATATATCTAACAGTTGTGTTCTGTTAATATAGGTACTCCGAGTGGAAGAACGAGCTGTCCACGCACTACAGGACGTACCATGTGGAGCAGCGCTTGGGGCGAGCTGCAACCCCCCACGAGTTCCGGTACAGGGAGTACGAGTGGCTATGGCTGGTAGCCTACTTCGGGAGCGACAGGGTCTCGGTAAGAAAATTTAGCCTGGTAGTATATAACTTTTTAATGTTATTTAATAATTAAATTATGTAGTTACTTAATTCAATTAATTAGTTAGTTAGTTAGTTATTAATTATTAAATTAAGTCAGTTGGTTAGTTACATAGTTAGTTAGTTCGTTACTAAATTAAATTAAATTAAATTAAATAAAATTAGGTAGTTAGTAAGTTAGTTAGTTACTAAATTAAATTAGTTAGTTAAGTAGTTACTAATTAAATTAGTTAGTTAAGTAGTTACTAATTAAATTAAATTAGTTAGTAACTAAATTAGTTATTAATTTTATTTTGGTTAGTTCCTAATATTTTAATTTAGTTACTAATTTATATTTGCGTTTATATGTTTGTTGTTATAATACAGAAAATCTCGCGGACGAACAGCGACAACCGCAGGAGGAACGAGCACCCCCACCACGGCGGCGCCCGCTCCTGGAGGCAGTGGGCAGAGATGGCGAGGAGGGACCGACCGCTGAGGCCGTTGTCGTGGATTCATGCGCAGATGTATCTGGGGCGTCCCGACCAAGTGGTAAGTATTCGTCCATCTTCAATAAAAGTGTTTCATGAAATTAATTTATATATATATTTTTTAATTCGTTTATTATATTTTCTTGTCAATTAGGCGGAAATAGATGCGGAGACCGACGCGATCACCTTCGGGATCGCGCGAGACACTCTGGGAGACGGGGCGTCCGACGAGGCGATCGCGGAGTTTGCCTCCACGATCGACACCCTTGAGCCGCGCTTGGCCTCTCAGATCATGCACGCGGCGGTAGGGACGGGGAACAACTACTTCTACCAGAGAGGCCTAGGCGCGGCGGGAGATGGGGTTCTCAAGTTCACGCCGGCCAATCCCAGCACGCAGCGTGCGGCTTCGACGAGAGGAGACTTGCAGACGCAGCTGCAGAGGACTCAGGCGGAGTTGGCGAGGGCGGTGGAGGCGCTCCAGCAGGCGGAGTTGGCGAGGGCCGCGGAGGCTTCGGCGCAGCAGGCCAGAGACGCATCTGTGGCGGAGATGTACCGATGGATGCAGCAGTCTTGGGAGGCCCAGCAGGCTGGACTCCAGCCCCCGCCTCCGCCACAGATGCCCCAGTTCGTCGTCCCCACTCCCCCCCCCGCATCGGAGTACGCCAGCCGATCAGGACAGCCATAGCCACCGGAACTCGAACGATCCGGTCGACGACGCTACGCGTTTAGGGGGTGATGATGAGTAGATATAGTGGGTTAATTTGTACAGTATGTAGGATATTAGGGATGGATTGATGTGGATATTTGTTGGATATTTGGATGTTTGTTTGTACATTTTCTGCAGCCCCCGAAGACGAAGAGAAATTGGGCCCGAGTTAAATTTTTTAATTTTTTTAAATATTTAGGGGTTATAGCCGACGATATTGGCATTATTTCGTCGGCTATAAGTGCTATAGCCGACGATTTTTACCAAATTTCGTCGGCTATAACTGTTATAGCCGACGAAAATGACATATGTCGTCGGCTATACCCTCCCGGCTTCAGGCAAAAAAAAAGCCGTTCCTGGTACCGGCGATTGTTATGGCCGACGATAGTGTCGTCGACTAAAACGGACGTATAGCCGACGATAGTGTCGTCGGCTATACTTCGGGTTAGGGGCAGTTACGTAATTGTTAAAGCCGACGATCTTCTCGTCGGCAATGTTCGAAGTATAGCCGACGACGCTTTTTTCGTCGGCTATACCTAGTGTTTCATAAGCCGACGACTTACCCCGTGTGTCGTCGGCTATACTATAGCCGACGGAGCAATCCCGACGAGATAATAGCCGACGAAGTATCGTCGGCTATGACTATAGCCGACGAATTAATGGAAACGGCCGACGAGATGGCGTCGTCGGCTATGACGCCTTTTCTGGTAGTGAATAAAAACAATAACCTGCTACTGCGTAAACAAATCTATATAGGAAGTATGAAATCGACTGAAACAAAATGATACTGCAACTAGGGCTGGGTGTTTTGGCCCGAGGGACCGAAAACCCGGCTCGAAAAACCTGAAAAAGGCCAAAACGGGCCGGTCCCTTTATGTAAAAAGCCCGGACCGAATTTGGGCCCGAACCGAAACAAGAAAATCGGGTCGGGCTCGGGCCTTGAAATTTTTTGGCCCGAAAACCCGGCCTGGCCCAATAGTTTAATATATATATTAAAAAAAAATAGAAGCTGTCGAGTGTCGACCTAACTCAGTAACTCACTCGTCTGAGACCTCGCCTGAGTCGCCTCTAAGGAGTCCAAGCCTCCTGGCTCCTACCCAGGTGCCCTCCTCCTAGCCTCTTACCCTCCTCCTTCTCCGGCTTCATGCAAATCGCCACGACGCCACCAGCTCCAGCTCCGGCTCCTTCCGAATCACCACCAGCTCGAATCGCCTCCGTCTCGAATCTCGATTCCCCAATCTCCTAGTCCTAGGTACGTAAGACTCCATCTCTCTCTCTCTCTCTCTCTCTCTCTCTCTCTCTCTCTCTCTCTCTCTCTCTCTCTCTCTCTCTCTCTCTCTCTCTCTCTCAGCACTCCATCTCCACCCTAAAGCCTCGCCTGAGTCGCCTCAGCCTTAGCCACAAGCCCTCGCCTCGCCTCAGGCCCTCGTCCTAGCCTCGCCCAGCTTCACCTTGCCCTCTCCCCGCCCTCTCCTCCCCTCTGCCTCGCCTAAGTTTTTGGGCCCGAAAAAAGCCCGAACCCGGCCCGAGCCCAAAATTTCGGGCTTTGGGTCGGGTTCACGAAAATATTGGCCCTGTCCGGCCCGTGTGCATCCCTAACTGCAACTAGGTTGATTCAAAAACGATACAAAAACAAAAACCTGCTACTGCATAAACAAATCTATATAGGAAGCATGAATCGACTGAAACAAAATGATACTGCTACTGCGTAAACGAATCTTGCTACTGTGTAAACGAATCTAGATAGGAAACATGAAATCGAAAGAGATCTAGAACAATTTCACAAACGAAATCGAATTAGAAGATTCAAACTAACCTGAAAATCAATTGACGAACTATCTGAAGAAGAAGAAGAAGACGAACTTGTGAATGTCCGATGAAATCAACGTCTAAATCACCAGCTAAAACCGACGAAATTTATGAATATCCGACGACATTAGGGTTAGAACTAAGCTTCAGCGAGCTGAGGCTTACAATGAAGATGAAGAACATATTACAGAGGCAACGTGGGACGATCTGATCGTTTTAGGGAAGGGGATCTGTATAAGTGTTGGGATATAAAGAGGGGTAAAAGTGTCAAATTGTTAGTGACATGTGGCAGCTTTACAGCATCATGTACTGATCTGTAAATTTTCTGCCTAATTTGCTCAATTGAATATGTAAGTGAGGTATTTGTAAAACAAATTACTGTCATGTACCTATCTATAGTTTGTTAAATTTAAAATCCTAATTGAATACCAACTGATTTGTAAGGATTTTTTACAATCTATATTGAATACCCATAAACTTTTTAAATACAAAAAAATCCAATAAATTTTTAATTGACTACACCCCGTTAAAAGTATAACAAACTACACAAAAGTACATGACAACAATTTAATTAAGGGTTTTTTTACCAAAAACTACACTTTTGAGCTCATAATTACCAATAGCAAGTCTGTTTTTTAATATTACCACTAGCAGGTTTCCATCCATTTAACTAACAGAATCTTTTTAATGGTAATTACAAAATTACCCTTTTACTTTTTTTACAATATTATTGAGGTTCAGTTGTATTACGCGATTTTGAGGGTCAGTAGCATTACGCGATTTTTTTGGGTCAATAGCATTATGTGATTTTTTATGGTCAGTAGCATTACACTGAATGTAGATATATAATTACATACTGGCGCTCAGTAGTATACTAACTATCAGTAGTACATTGATGTAAGTATAAAGCTAGATTGTTGTAAGGTAAATAAATAAAGTCTTACAAAAACACTATTGTAAGCTAAAACAATGCTTCTGAGGTACAAATATCTTATATGCCAATATGTGAGTAATTTTAAAGCTACAGAGGCTCAATATCGTTGGTAGAATACTACTGATCCTTAAAAATGTGTAATTCTACTGACCATCAGAAATGCGCAATGCTACTGATCTGCAGTAGTGTCGTAAAAAAGGGTAATTTCATAATTTATGGATTAACAAATTTTGTTAGTGTTTCTGTCTGAATCTGTAGACTCACAGAGACCGGTGGACCTTGATGTGATTCCTTCCTGCAAATCCTACTAACTAAGGGAATACCGGGCGGGCCGGTCTATTCCGCTCAGATGCTTAAGTCAGTATAGTTGAGATAAACTGATAACTTAAGCGGGAATCAGTAGTTGAAGTATTGATTACCTATTAATGAGAGTAATTGGGACTCATATATAGGCTGTCGGGTATGAGGACTGGCCTCACCCTTCGATGTGGGACTTGCCCTTTTCTGCACATATTGCTGGGCTGTTTCGGCCCTTGTTTGGGGAGCTGCCATCCCTGGTTCCCGGGCCCCGATCACAAGTGAGACATGCCCGGGCGCGGGACCATGTGTCCATACTTTGCTCCCGGGCCCTGGGCCGGGAACAGGAGTCCTGGCTGCGGCTCTGGGGGCTGGGTAGCCTCTCTATGGCTACTGTCAACAAGTCCCCCAAGTTCCCGGTCAAGTGTCATCTTGAATGGGGACTTAAATCTGTCTTGCTTTACCGGCCCGCAGACCCGCTGGGATACGAACCCAACGGTGCCCTATCCCCCCAAGTTCGCGTTTAAGATTGGGCTTGGCCGAGCGTTCGAATAAACCTGTTATGATGATGCATAAGGTGATGAGTGCATGGTTATGATGTTCATGGTGACAGTTGCATAAGGGCATAAGATGTAGTGCATAAGATGATGATAATGTGGCGTTGAAATCCGCCGTGCCATGCTATGTCCCGGAAAATCCGGATGAATATAGTGCACGGGTGGAACGAGTCCCCCAAATTATAACGGTAGCCGAAAAGGTCAACGAATGCCTTAAATAGAGTTGTCTTGATGAGGTAACTTCATACCAGCGGGAAACGTGTCCAGTGTTAGAGGAGTTCCTGGTGGGGTGACGTGGGACTAAAGTAAGCATTAGGCGCCGTCCCCACGTTTGACTGCCTTTGTTCCTGCATGCGTGAAGTATGTGCAGGGTTTTTAGCCTGCGGGAAGAGTTGTCATGTATGATAGGATCAAATCTCTCGATGGGGTGAAGCGGCCCTATGTTCGTATTGGCCAACATCCCCGATTGCTTCTCAGCCTTTGTTCTTACAGGCATGAGGTATGTTAAGGGTTTTAGCTTGCTGGAAGATTCGTCCTGTATTAGAGGATCAAATCTCCTGGGTTTATAAAGCCCAGTGGTACCCAGAGCCCGTAGGTCGTACAGGGATGTCCGTAGAAATGTCTTGGTTCGCACAACCGGTTATTCTGTAGGAGTGAGTGATAAGCAAGTGCAGACCTGGCCGGTGGAATTCCGCAGCCAATGGTTCAAGCTGGATGTACCGGCGAATAGCCTTTAATTGGAGCAGGCTCTATATCGCCGGATGTCGTAGCATTTAGTCGGAACAGGTATTACAATTGGAATCTCGTAGCCTGTACATAATATTCCTGTAGGGTTTTTAGCCTGCGGGGAGAAGTCTCATGTGTTAGAGAAAGATTTCTGCCGGTGGGATACCTAGCTTTTGTTTCTTGGCTTTAGTCAACCGCCCGGCGGCGAGATAAAACATGCGCAGGGTTTTTAGCCTGCTGGAAGACTCGTCCTGTATGAGAGGATCAAATCTCCCGGTGGAATACCTAGCCATCAGTTCGTACTAGCTTTTATACTTTCCTGTTGGAATGCCTAGCCATAGGTTCTTACTAGCTCTTATACTTTCCCGTTGGAATGCCTAGCCAAAGGTTCTTACTGGCTCTCCCGGTTGTAGCCGTTGCCGCTGGTCGTAAAGGTGGAATAAGTTCAACAGGTAGAATGCCTCATACCGCTGGAATATATGTTAGAATGTCTCGTACTGTTGGAATATTTCAGCCTTAGGTTGGAATAGGCTCCGGGTGGGACGGCTCGATTTTATCCCCTGCTCTTTCAACTATCCTCTGCAAGCGAGGCAAGTGTTTGAGATGAATTGAAGGGGGTATTCTATCAGTCTCATCAGTTATGATGGCCTGGGAAGTTATCAATGCTGGGACACGTGCCGCTAGGAGACAGCCAGGGATGGATGGCCCAGATCCCGACCGTTTTACTTGCCCTACTGAGTAGTTTGGGGGGAAACTCAAGGGGCACTCAGGATGCTGGACCTATATATAAACCCCTCCCGCTTCGTGCATTTTTACTTTTGACTGAGAACTGTTCCTCTGTTTAACGTGCTCAACACAATTGATCGATGTGTTCCAGTTGTTGAGTTCCCGTCGTTGTGCATACCAATCGGTGAGTTCTGCCCTTGTGATTCTGAAACTTCCTTTTATCTTGTTCGTGGGTTGATCCGATTGGAACCTGGTTGTATCTTGGTTTGCCCGTTGGATGGGGCCCCGCTGGTACCGAATCGTAGCGAGATCTGGTAATTTTCGGCTGATAAGCCCAGTGGTCGATGTGGGGCTGTGCTAAGGCATTACAACCTTCGTGCTGCCCCGCGGACGTTGTTTAGGTTGCACTGCTGACCGGCCATAGGGTATTTTTTTTTTCTTTTCCCTAGGTTACATGGATTCAAGGAGCTCCAGTGAAACCTCTGAACCGGCCGCCAGGCGACCGTTGACTGACGACCAAGAGAGGATGGAGGACTGGCTTGCCTCCTCATCCTCGGGGCCAGATGCCGTCGCCCGTTCGACTGGCGAGGCGTCATCGTCTGGGTCTCTAGGACAGGAGGATGCTCCCTATGGAGTGTCCTTGGGCACTACCCACCCAGCAGGTGCCCCGCGCTACACACTTGTGGACGAGAATAGAACCATAGGTTGTGACGAGCTTGAGCGCTCTTTAAGTCCTGGGGAGATTGCCGCTTTTCGGGCAAGGTGGAGTATTCCCAGAGAGGTAGATCTTCGGCCTCTGTACGCAGGGGAGTCGGCCTGCAACCCGGAGGAAGGCTGGATTGCTATTCACGAGGACCAGCTCCGACATGGGTTCTCTCTCCCACTGCCAAACTTTGTGCAGTACGTGCTTAGTGCCATTAAGATATCACTAACATAGCTTCCCGGGAAATAGTGGAGGCAACTATTGAGTCTAGGTTGTCTCTATTGGCTGTGTGATATGAGCTTCCTTACGGTGCACGAGTTTCGGGCCCTGTTCAGGCTGACGTACTCAAAGAAGAGTAAAGCCCGGGGGTGTGTGAGTTTTTCCGCCTAGGACTATAAGTCAGTGGTAACCCGCCTGCCCTCCTGGCTCAACAATAATTGGAGGAAGAAGGTGGTGATGGCGGGGGGGAATTGACAGAAGAGGAGTAGGAAGTACCGCGTTCCCAGGGCCTTTCAGCAGATCGGCGATCAGTCTTACGAGCAGTCTGACTTGGAGAGAGATAGAATCGCCCGGGTATTTGGGTGCTGGTCCGACCTGGAGCGGAGTTCCTACAACTTCATCCGGCGGGAGGTGTTGGAACTGTGTAGCCTGGGAGGGGAATCCCGGTGAGTGGTGGGATGTAGATTGATTGTGCATGTTCCCGTTGAGTAAGTTGATGTTTTATCTAACCCCTTTGCTTGGTGTTCTGCAGGTGTATCTTCCCGGACAACCATTAAACCCCACGAAACGCTGTCCATGGACAATCAGGATCTTATCTCCAAACTGAAGGAGAAAGGAGACGCCGCAGCGCGAGCTACTGTAAACCGGCGAATTAACCATACACGAGGAACCTGTGGTCATGGATATTGCGGATGAGGATTAAGCCGTAAAACGCGTAAAGACTCCTGCTGCAGGACGTCTGGTGGCGTCTGGATCGGGGAAGACTCCTGGTGGGCCGTCCAAGCCCCCGGGTGGTGCCGCAAAGATTCCCCGGTGACTGGGACCGGTGCCTATTGTCACCAGGTCCCCTTTATCTGCCGCCCGATCTTCTTCCTTACAGGTTGATCTGGGTGAAAAGAGGAGGAGGGTTCGAGAGCTGCCGGCCTCCGCGCTTGTTACATTTACCGGTCAGTCGGTCGGCTAGTGAGAGCTTGGCCAAGCGGCTAAAGCTGACGAGTGGTGGCACCACTACCGCCCAATGCAAGGTTCATGTGGCCTCTAGCTCTTCCGCTCCGGGCACAGGCGCGTCGGTGGTGGAGAAGACTCCTGCTACGGAGCTGGGACCGGAGCACGGTTGCCCAGACGAGCCGTTCATCCGGAGCCTGCTTATGGATATAAGGGGCATGGAGCTAGACAAAACTGGGGCTCTGGAAGGCCGGCCGGAGGGGCACCGGCGGAAAATCAAGGAGATGGTCATCCAGGTAAGGATAGTCTGCCAGTGGTATTTGTCCAACATTATTTTGTGCTTCATTGCTTTCTAACCGGTGCCTGTCAAACTGTAGTTGTTGTACAACTTGTATCAGTCAGATGCAAGTGAAGAGTTGCCCGAGCTAAAGAAGCAGGTGGCGGCGTTGACAAGCGCTTGGGACCTCTTGGAGGTGGAGAATTCCAAGCTCAAACGGGAGAAGACTCGGTTGGAGGAGAGGGCCAGGAAGCAGGTGGCCAAGCTGGAAGCCCAAGTCGAGGTTCTTGAAGAGGAGAAGAAGGGCTTGGAGGAAGAGAGGGCCGAGCTGGAGAACAAGGTTGAGGAGCTCCAGCGGCAGGTGGCGACGGATTCCGCTTTTGTCAGCGGGGCGGTCGATGAGAATAACCCGGAGTTGTACCAGCGGGCTGTTAAGAAGTATCAGCAAAGTGATGAGGCATGGATAGCCGATGCCTATGACGAATGGAAGGCTAAGGGCTATCTCGACGCCTCAAAACTACCGCCGGCGCAGACGGATGCAGAAGAAGACCCGGAGGGAGAAACCGATTCGGCTAGGGAGGACGCAGCGGGTGGAACGGCTGCTAAAGAGGGGGAGCAGGCGGAAGTGCCTTAGCAGATTCCATACTTCGTACACCCCACCCCCCCCCCCCCCCCCCCCCCCCCCCCCCTCCCTTTTTGTCTTTTTTTTTTTTTGTACTCCCACCGGGTGACTTGCCGGTGGCATAGTCTCCTGTAAACATTGCCTCGAGTTTTAATGAAGGGAAATTTTGCCTGAGCCTGTGTTATGCCTTCCTGTCTTCTCTTGTCTTCTCTTGTGCTGGCGACTCTCATAAGTTTCGTGGTCCGCCTGGGCGTGCCTGATAGCCATTGTCATCAGTTCATCGTAACCCTGCGGGATCTCCACGCGCACAGCGTATGAGAACTTTCCGGGCCGGAGACCTTGCTTGAAAGCCGATTCGGCAATCCCCTTGTCTAGGTTTCTGACCCCGGCAGTGGCCGTTTGCCAACGGTTAATGAAAGCTCTCAGCTCTTCGTCGTCTGCTTACTTGCAGTTAAAGAGAACTGTCTAGGTCCGGGCCCCTTCGACCCTTAATATGAACCGGCCTACAAATTTGTCGGCCAACTGCTCGAATGCCTCTATAGAGTTCACCGGTAACTCGTACAACCAGCTGAGTGCCTCCCCGGACAAGGTCTATTGGAATATGTTACAGCAGACGGTGTCGAAGTAACCCTTATCATACGTTTGGGATCGGAAGTTGTCCAGGTGTTGGTATGGACAACCGGCTCCAGAGTATGTCAGCTTTAGTGATTTTTGGGTGCTTGATCTTTCGAATTCCAGAACCCGGGGTGAGAAGGGCCTGGCTCGCTCATTGAACCGCGCGCTCTCCGGTGGTCTCACTACTTCCTCTTGTTGGTCTCTATCTGATCCTTCATATCTGACACCGAGTCAGATAGTATTTGGAATGCCCGTGCGGTCGGGCTTATGGTATCATCCTTAAATGAACCGCTTGCCCGCAGAGGGGCCGGGACGATCTCCGGTGGCGCTGTGTCTGTCGGGAACTCCTTTCCCGCCACGCCGGTGTCCCTCTCTCAATGTCTCATCTCCTGGTGTGGGGACTCTTTTGGCGGCGGCCCGAATGCTTTTGTCAGAGTGGCATTGCGCTGCTGTCCTCTTTCCAAGGCAGCCACCAGTGCGGCATTCACCACTTCCATGTCTTGATACCGGGTATCGGCTTCCGCCCTGTCCCGGTCGATCTCTGCTCGCAAGCGGTTGACTTACGCTCTCATCTCTTCTATCTCTCTCGCCATATCGTATTGGCCGGGACTGGAAACATCGTCCTGGCTGTTGCTGCCGACCATCCTATCTTCCTCTCTGCTCGGGGCACCGGTGGACGCTGGTGCGGGTTCCAGGCCCAAGACAAGGTGGCCTTCCGCAGGGCTCTTCCCGCGCACATCTCCGTTGTATTCACCGACCGTACCGCCCGGATCACGGTTGGTGGTAGCGCTCTGACTGCAACCACCAGCGGGCTGCTCCTGCCCCGCCCCCGGGATTTTGGCAAGTACCTGCCCCAGAACCCGCCGGTCCTCCTCTGGATTTCTTTCCCTCCTTTCTTCTGTACTTCCAGACATACTTTTTTTTTGCGTAACCTTTTTTTTTTTTTGCGATCCGTAGCCTGATCAATTCTCTTCCCGCTGGTAAGACAACACAACTTTTTGGACTCTTCCCATAGACGGCGCCGATTGTTTCTGTCTAAATCCGTAGACTCACAAAGACCGGTGGACCTTGATGTGATTCCTTCATGCAAATCCTGCTAACTAAGGGAATACCGGGCGGGCCGGTCTATTCCGCTCAGATGCTTAAGTCAGTATAGTTAGGATAAACTAATAACATAAGCGGGACTGAGTAGTTGAAGTATTGATTACCTATTAATGAGGGTAGTTGGGACTCATATATAGGCTACCGGGCGTGAGGGTTGGCCTCACCCTTCGATGTGGGACTGGCCCCTTTCTGCATATACTACTGGACTGTTTCGGCCCTTACTTAGGGAGTTGTTGTCCCCTGTCCCCGGGTCCCGCTCACCAGTAAGGTCCGCCCGAGTGCCGAAGTAGGTGCTGGTGCTGAACTTCCGGGCCTTGGGTCGGGTCCAGGAGCCCTTGCTGGGGGTCTGGGGGCCTGGGTAGCCTCTCTTATGGCTACTGTCAACATGTATCAAGTTAGAGAGTTTGTCAGGAATCGAATCCTGAAGAGGATGTGAGACCCACTCCCATTCCAATTCATTGATGTGTTAGAAAACATTAAAATTCTCTTATCTTGGAATTAATTCCACCATTCTAAATTCCATTTCAAATTTGTAAACGTGTCATTGTAGTCATATTAATATGGAGACCAAGATTTGAAACCTTTCAATATAAAAATCTTGAGTCCCGAAAAGATCCACAATGCTACAGAAAATTATTGCTAATGGTAATTTTAAAAAGTAATCTTGTTATTGGTAATTATAGGTTGAGAATTGTATCTATTGGTAATTTTTTATTTAATTAACAAATAAATCACGTACCATATTTTTTATATAAATTAGGACTAAATTTTACAAATCAGGACAATGTGGCTGCAACTTGTCAATAAAAATTTACTTTTTTGCCCTTCTTAATATTCACACTTGCATTCAGTCTTAATTGCTTCTACTGCAGAATTTAAAAGCTGCTACTGCCGACGTAAAGGCTGCTACTGTCGATAGAGAATCTAGCTGCTACTGTCAATAGAGAAACTAGCTGCTATTGTCGACCATAAAGTTAGATGTCGTTGCCGACCTTAAAGATTGTTGTTACTGTCAACCCTGAGACAAGTTGCTACTGTCAACCCTACTATCCTGCTACTATGGCTCGTGGTGGTTGAAATTCGAAATTTCAAAGTTTCTCAAAATATATGCAACACTATACTCAAATGAAAGCCCATGAGATGAAGAACAATTTTGTAGTTTGAATCTTCTCCAAATTGTCGACGGTTTGACCGGAAAACTTGAAATTATAATGCCTACTGGCTTCACAACCAACAGTGAGAAGGATAATAAAGAAACCTGTAAAAAAGAGCAATTTAGCTACGGAACTAATGTAATGAATTTCCAAACTTGATAAATGACAGTACAATCTTACCTGGAAACTATATATAAAGTTTTCCATTGGATCATTATAATAAACTGAAACTATCACATGACTTTTGCCAAGAGGAATAGAACAGCGAGCACATTAGGGCATTCTAAACATTGATCTTCTAGCATTCTTAGAAGTAAAATCATCAATTAATTTTTCATAATCAAGCTTTTCTAAAAACGTATTTTCAATTGAAATCAAAGCCAAAGAATTTAATCTTTCTTGTGACATGGTTGATCACAAGTACGACTTTAAAATTTTTAGTTTTGAAAAGCTTCTCTCTGCTGATGCAACTATAACATGAATAGTTAATAAAAGAGGTTTTTACCCAAAACTACAATTTTGTGTTAATATTTACCAGTAGCAAGATTGTTTTTTAAAATTACCACTAGCAAGTTTCCATCCAAAACTAACAGAATCCGGTAACTCATAAAGTACAAAATTACCCTCAGAAATCAATACCACTGACTCTCAGAAGATCAATACCACTGAGCCTCAGAAACCAAACTTCGCCGTCCTCCGCCGCATTTCCAATACCACCGAGCCTCAAAACTCCGCCGTCCTCTGCCGCGCTTCTAATACCACTGAGCCTCAGAAACTCCGCCATCCTCCGCCGCGCTTCTAAAACCACTGAGCCTCATAAAATCAAAGCCAGATTGAGTGTCTCCTTATAAAACCCTAATCCCTAGCCTCACCAATGGTGATCGAAGAAGATAGTAGTGTCAGCTACAAGATCAATATATCGTCATCATACTAACCATGCTAGTAACAGAAGGATGCGCATAGAGGCTCGAGCTCGGTGAGGAACCTCAGATCTGGTCGGGAACCTCAGATCTGGTCGGGCTCGAGGGAACCTCAGATCTGGTAGGGAACCTCAGATCTGGTCGGGCTTGATACCAAAAGGAGATCTGTCTTCGAAGCAAAAAGGTTTGCTACCTGAGGAAGACGAGCTCGGAAACATGTTCGAGGCGTGAGTCGTAGAAGCGGATGAAGTCGTTGAAGGACAGGTAGTTCGGGACGACGACGACGAAGAGGAGAGAGGACTCGGCGACGCCGTGGCTCGGCAGTGACGAGGTTCCGATCTCCTTCGAAAGAGGTGCACGATTCCTCTTCGCTCATTGAACCTAGGGTCTGATTGGGTGGGCAGAGGTGGCAGACTTGGCGGCGGAGATGGTGGTGAACTCGGCGTTTTCGAGGCTAACGGGGTGGTTGGTGTCCACTTAGTGGACTCGGAGGAAGAACATTGTGGATCGCTGAGTCGACTCCGTGCCGGGAGAGGAAGAGAGAGAGAGAGAGAGAGAGAGAGAGAGAGAGAGAGAGAGAGAGAGAGAGAGAGAGAGAGAGAGAGAGAGAGTGGTGTTTGTGGAAGCTGAGATTGAAGAGAAAAGGTAGGGAAGGGTATAATTGGTATGTTATGGGTAATTACTAACAGCTGTTACTATTAGTTTGGTGTTGATGGTATAAAAAAAATTAGGTCTTGCTATTGGTAAATATCACCACAAACTTGTAGTTTTGGGTAATTATCTAGACTGCAGGGTAATGAGCTTGAGTAGCTAGGATGTGGAATTCTATATCAAGATTATCCCAATTTCTAGGATCATAGATGTTCAAGGGAATATCACCAACATCATCACCATTAGGCTCTGTATATTCTTCTCTAGGTACATCAATATCTTCATGGGGTCTATATCTTCATCTATAGGTTCCTCCTCTAAAAGTTCCTCCACATGTACATCAGCATCTATTGTTGTTGCCTCTGTAGGTTCCTTGTCTATAGGTTCCTCTTCCTCCACAGGTACATCAACATCTATTCTTGTTGCATCAATGTCTATAGGTTCCTTAACTTCATCTTCCTCTACAGGTACATCAACATCTATTCTTGTAGCATCAATAGGTTCCTCCACATTCTTCTCTACATGAACGGATTCCTCATTGGTTTAACATCGTGGTCGTTTGATAACAAATTTATCAATAGATCCTCTTTGGCTTTCAACCATCTGAACATCTCTTTTTGTTCTTTTTCGTTTGGTATGATCTGAATTATTCTTTCCTCCTACCAGCATTCTACTGATTATAACAGAAGGAAAGAAAAAAAATTCATATATATATTCATATGATCATTGATCAATTAAAGACAATTATCAAGAAGACAATATATTATATTCATATGATCATTGATTCATTGATCCCTTATAACATTATTCAATTATATTCATATTGATCAGTGATTCAATTATATTCCTATTGATCAAGTTCACCAAAGACAGACTAGACTTAAAACCCTAGACTGAACGAACAAATAAATTCAATCAGATTGATCAATGATATGTGAATTCATAATTTCATATGATCAATTAATGAAAGATAAATCATATCAAAAATACAAACTAAAGCATCAAAGCAAAATTGCAAACGATTATAGAGTTGATCTCTGACAATAGAAAAAAAATTAAACAAAGATTGAAAGCAAATAAGATTACCTCTGACAATTGAAATTCTTAATAAATTTAGAATGGAAGTTTTGATTGATCTTTTAAATCTTTCTAAGAGCCTCAATTGAATCACTATAGTTCTTTATACGCCTCTGTTTTACAACAGATCTCTAGATCGTCTTATTTGCTATTAGAACACGCAACGTCCAAACCTAAAACAATCCTAAAACAATTTTTAAAAAAATCGTAGAAATAATCAATTATAAAAAAAAACGCCCATATTGGGGTTTGAACCACTACACTACCCCAAACAACTTGTGTTTAATTACAAGCCTAACCAATTGTGCTAGTGTAGTACTTGTATTTTATATTTTTGTGTTTTTACTTAACTTAACTTTTAATTAATATTATATAAAACAAAAATTTGGCGGCCTCCGCCCGGCCCTGCTGCCTATTAAACTAGGTCACGAAGAACTTGTCAAAGTTTCCTAGCCTCTACAAGACAACCAGCCAGTGACATATGTATCCGAATCGAATATCCAGTGAAAACATAAGTAAAGGCGAGGAACCTAAAGTATGAGCAAAGTCGATGCCCTTTCTACAGCATAAGAGCTCAATCAACTTTTCTCGAAGATTCGGCAAACTAATTACACAGACCTAATTCCTAAACTAATCCTCCTCCAGCAGGCATTAGCTTCTTTGAACAAGAGGAGGAGTAGGAGAGGTACGTAGTTCACGTCGACGATGCCATTCCCTCGAATATGGGTGATGAGTTGGCTTAGTCTGCCGACAGATTCCGCTTCACCCAGATTCACCTCTAGAAGATTGTGATTCAATCTCAAGTAGATCTATCTTAAGGGACCTTGTTTACCATGCATGAGGAGATTGTGCTTCAATATCTCCCAAATCCACCTCGAGGACATTACTTCTATTCAAACAACTTTTCCAGATTCCGTTTCTTCTCTTCGATGTGGAATTGATATACATAGATTGCACTCTCTAGAGCTTCTGCGAGCCTTCTTGGTGTTGCGCATGTGGGCGCGTATGTTCTAGCGACTCCTAGACTGGACATAGTATCTATTGAGAGTACGTACGTTGTTGTAAGTTGTAACTACTTTGGCGATAATGTATCTAGTTATTGGTTAATAGGCATTTAGATAGAGTTGATCATGATTTATGGCTAGTCTAGGTTAACATTTCCAAGTACGATTGATTCATTATATTACTTGCTGAAATGGAAATCTTACGACCAATATTAAGGGTACCGTCTCTCTTCCTTAAACTATAAGTTTACACATTCTATCTATTTCTCCTCATTCACCTAGTCTGTCTCGTTCCCGTCACTGGAGCATTACGTTTTTACCAAGTTCTCATCTTCCAAGCAAACATATTTTTCCCTAAATTTAGTGCAGAGATTCTATGTAGACTGATAGGAAACCTTGCTTTACCCAGAAATCCAAATGTTCAAAGACTTCAAAGCCTTTCCAATTAATGGAGTCTATAAAACGAGAACTTTGGTAGTGTAAAGATCATCTTATTCATCTATCTCGAAAAAATCCCCTTATAACCCAGCTAGCTCTTATTCATTCCCATGTACAAGATCAAAAAGTTGTGAAACATCTACACCTGTACAAATGTACAATCGAATCATATATGTGCACTTTTCGCGTCAGTTTCTACTTCACTGCATGAACAAACAACCTACTCTATAACGAAAACTCATAGGTGCGAATTGCACAGGATTCATCCTTTCTGAAAATCTGACTCTTACACAGAAAATGAGGGCCACTTAATCTACCATGTTGTTGTTTGGAAACACAACATGAGGCCCCTATCTCTACACATTTATCCAAATCCCAAAAGTGTTAAAAGTGAGCCCTAATTGATGGTTGGCCAATTGGCTATGTATACCCCAACATAAAGGAACCACAATTTACACTAAAGAATGGAGTGACATAACTTGTTTGGACTTGTTACAAATTTGTGGGATGAAATTCTGGAATATAAAAGGGAGAGGGAACCATTGTAGAATTATATAATGAAAGGTTACTCGATCAAGTTCAACACTAACATGACTACATGAGTTGTTTGCTGCTTGTTCGTGAATGGAGCAATATACTTCTTTGTGTCGAGTTGTCTCCTTTTATGTTTCTTATCAGAATGTAGTAGATGTCAGTCTAATTATAATCTGCCACTCGTATAAAAAGAAAAAGAAAAAAAATCGGAATCGGTTTCTCGGATATGAAATTTCTGGTTGACATCATATCCTGAAATTTCTGATCAATACCATAGCCTAATATAGAACAAGCTTTAGATTTTATCTTGATTAAGATAGAAACATGATGCAACTGTTTCAGAACTTCCAGTTCTTTAGTCGGCCATTGATTTCTAAACAGCCCCACACATTCACCTAACCATCTAAAACAATTCCAAATTTCTTTCTTTAACATCTGATTTCTCTTTAACTTTGTTTGCATTTCCTTTCGGCCTTTTCGTTCCATCAACACCTTTGGTGACTCTTGACTCAGAAACACACCTCCTGAAAACCCGTTCAACTGTGTTTTCTACTACCTTGTTCAGAGACTATCACCCCATGTTACCATAATTAATTTAGGTCTGAAATTTCACAGCCAACAGCAAAATCAAAAGGCACATGATCCAGTCCCTCCCAGCTGCATTTACTTCTTCATTCTTCCACATTCCCTCATTGTTTTGCACCTGATTTTCCTACCACAATAACTTCACTCATACCCAAACATAGTCCAAGCAAATCAGAAAACAAAGACCTAGCTATAGCTGGGTTTCCTATTTATACACTGCATTCTTAAGTCTTAACTATAATCTTCTTTGTAGTTTGTGCCATTCTTAAACCAGCTCCGATCCTCTTTCTTCTCCCTCTCTCTGATATTTGGTGAAATGGGGAAACGACGTGATAGTGTTGTGGTTGTGATATGGTTGCTGCTCTTAGTGATGCTCATCTTTCTGGTTGGGAACACTCAAAGCTCTAGAGCCCTACTTCTTGATGACAATACTAACAAAGTCGTGTTGGAGAAGAAGCCCAACAACAGCAACAACTCTGATCGGAATCCTTCATCGGTGTTGCATCGTAGTTTCTTCGCATACCTGCCGAAGTCGAGTCCAATCCCACCATCGAGTCCTTCAAGGGAGCACAATGGTATTGGCTTACAGAGCTCATCACAACTCTCACCTTGAAGATCAGTATTCTCATAATTCATATACTTAATTATTGTTAGTTCATCTACAAAGCTAGTTTCTATATACAGCTAGCTTCGGATCATATATATTTCTCCTTCATGATCCTATTGATACTTGATAGGGTAATGTACGTACGTACATGGGTTTTGGTGATGGATATACCACAATATTATTTAGTTTGTCTTTTGATTTTCATGAACAGCTATCTTACAAAGGTTGTTTCATGAGTGTAGTGCAATATATATATACCGAGTACTTCTGAGAATTAATGTATGAAAGCTCAGACTGGAAGCTGCTACTGTAAATTCTCTGTTTACAGCAGTAGTATTTTACTGTTGCACTGCTGCATATATTAAAGATTGAGTGAAAGCAAATCCATCCAAATCTATTGACAAGAGTGATTGACGTGATCTTAAATTAAACTAATCGCAATAGGTCGCATGTCACGATCTCATTTTATGTCATTTGATTCAATTGTATGTTAATATATTGCAACCGAAATTACATGCATGCACTATTTAAAGTGATGAACCTTATTTCCATTATACAAAATAAGACTAATTCTTTGGAAGGGAGATGGGTTTTCAAAGAATAAACTTGATGTACGTGGGAAAGAAAACTAGCATTGCAGAGATTGATCGTGTAGATTTTGTTTCTCATTCCATTTGCAACCTTAATTTCAATTTCAAAAAACACAAGGGAAGACTATATATCCATTTTAGCCTTGACTTGTAATGCAAAAGATATGCATTACATATGAAGACGAGCATTGAAGTCTAAGTTGGTGACTTTGGAGAACCAACTATATAAGACGGTTGCTATAGCAGCAAGTTAGTTAAGGCATTTCACATCATGCATTCAATTCAAACCAACAATACAGTATTGCAGTCAGTGAGAGAAAGAGAGAGCCATGTTAGAGTAGAAATGGTCCTCTAATGTCACAGGTCATGGGTTGTGACTTTTGGGTTGAAGCTTGGCCAGTTTTCACTTTTCCTTCTCTTTGTCAAATTTTGATTGTCGGTAGGTTAGCAAAATCACTTTCTTATATTATAAAAAGAAAATGTTATCCCCTACTGGTCATCTATTCATTAATGAAATTGCTTTTGAAAAGAAAAAACCTGTCAAACTGGTGACCGTTGTCTGTGCTCTTGCATATTCTGCTTCGACTTCCATTTTGTCTCACGAGTTTGATAATTTTGACCTTCAAATCTTTATGGAGTCGTCTATGGGGTCTGTGAAACACTCAAACTGGTTTTCTCCTAGTTTAAGGGTTCTGTTTTCTTGCTAGTCATTTCGCATGAATAGGCATAGCTTCTCACCTGAGGTCAAGACTGGATTTTTCCTCCCAAGTCTTTGGATATAACTCCCTCATCTTTCTAATCTTAACCTTTCACGTTTTCCTCTTCCATGTAAGGAAGTTCATGGCTTCTGTTGTCTGATGCAATATTTGCTGTAAGCAAAGAGAAGGAAAATATGTTTACACTAGAAACAAAATATAAAAGTGCAAACAGCCAGAAAGGAAAAAAATAAAAACCCTAGAATTATATTGACAAGAAAGAAGAATTAATGGGCAATTGAAAGCAACAACTTTCATTTGCTGAATTCGTCTCATAAATAAAGAGTTTATATACACTACAATACAACTAGTGTATAAAGGGTAGATACCCAGGAAAATAATTTTTGAAGAAAAGAAAAAATGGGGCAGAAGTGGGAAAGCCTCAAAATGTGAAAAAGAAGAAAAAGGCAAAAGAGGTGTTTGCTTCCCTCGATACCGACTCTTGCTCCGCCTTGAAATACCATCAGAAAACTGATACAAAATGTGTTAATTGAGGGGCTTCCCTCCCTCCCTCCCTCCCTCCTTTGCTAAGGTTGTTGGGATGCGGGTGAGAGAGCTCCATCTGATCTACGTGCGGCTGAGCCAGAAACTGATGACTTGTCGGATCCACGGACGTTGTACTTCTCGTACACTTTCTCGCGATTCTCGGACCACCAAATTTCTGCTTGATGCTCTCCAAATCTTCTCCGGCTGCACAAACGGTTACATATTGTTAGAGCAATGTTTTCATGAAAATAGTTAATGCAATACTTTATATTTATGAAACAGCCCTCGGTCTCTTAGCAAGAGATCATTGGCCTCCAATCTGATTAAAGGCCCGATGTAGAGAGGTATTAGAGGAAGATAAACCATAAAATATATAATCAATACCTGAAGCGCACTCGTTTGAGATCTCTAGTTCCATCACGGAGAGCCACGAGAGTTATGTAAACACCAGGCTCATATTGTTCAATCCATTCTGCCTCAACTGTATTACCACTAACAGCCAATGCAGGATTCCTAGATCTCGTACCATTCTCCCCATCTTGGAAAGGCCCAGATTCCTTTCCATCAACAGCCACTGACAGATTATTACCAACTGACTGGAATGATCCGCCACCATTGGACAGTCTATCTAACGCATTTACCATACCGTTGGAGGTCACCAGCTCTCTATTGTGTTGTAGGTTGGTTTCATTCGTTCCAACAGAATCTCTGGGTGAATGAGTCTGTCCTTGACTTCCATTAACTGTAGTTGAGTCAATTCCCATGGAGGAAATTAAGTAAGACTTGCTCATTGAACTTGACCTTGAGTGGTTATCTCCATCTGGATAATGAATGCCATTTGACTCCAAACCATTAGATGGATATGCCTGCTTTATGCTCTCAGTATCATAAACCCCAGGTGGCAACCTTTCAGCCAGATCCTTGAGCTGTAATCAGTAAAAATGACGATCACTACGACAGCCAGCACATATTAAAACTCATCCAAAGTACAAATTAAAGTACGTATTCAGCTCTGAATGTCACGACAAATTCTGAAAAACCCGTGCAATTGCCTGTTATTGCTAGAGCTTCAAATTAGATGAAAACTTAACATAAACCATGGGTATATTGGTATATGTATATCAATCATGTCCATTCTTCTCTGAATAGAGTTTACTTAATTTACTTCAATACTTAAAAAAGACCAGCCAGATGTAATGTTTACCTAATAATCACACAACCTGAAGACAATTAATGAACTGAGAAAATACAAGAGCATATATAAAGAAATGACCTGTGCTGTTAGTGACATTATAACTTCTTTAGCTGCTTTAGATTTGGCAGATTCCTCTGCAGCCACTGCCATAGCTTCTTGTGCTTTCTTTGTTGAATTCTGAAGCTCTACTTCTTGAAGTTCACACCTCTGTCTCAGGCTATCAACCTTTCCAAATATTTATGAAACAATTGTTAAAATATGATAATTATAATGACTCGAGCAAGAAAGGCCCTAATAATCATACGACTGGTATATAAAATAACAAAAGAATCCTGCAAATATATGCATTATACCTGTGAACGTAGCTTTAGCACTTCTTGGTTCAAAAGCTCATTAGTTTTCTTCAAACTATCTGCGATACTTTTCGAGAAGGAAAGTCCAGATGTTGTAGGAACAGGAGTTGCAAAACGAGGAGGGCTTGGTCTCCTCGAGAATGGTGACACAGATCTCGAACTTACTCCAGATGGTGTAACAACTGGTTTGGGAACTGTTCGTCTCAGATCAACAGCAGCTGACATAACTACATCCTTTAACTGCAACAGCGAAGGTGTTTGAGAGGAGCGAACAAGAGAGAATGTCTCAGCTTTCTTTCCTTGCTTGGCTGCTTTGCTATCTAATTGCTTTATCAAATCCACGTTTGAAGGTACGGCAGACTTGTATAATCTTATGTCAGCCTTGTCCAATCTGTCCTTATTCTCACCAGACAAGCGAGGTACAACATTCTTTCTATTATTACCACCAGATTCTAACACCTTGTTTAATTTCACATAACAAGAATCACACACTCGATATGGTTTTCCAGGATTAGGAGACAGTGCTGCTCTTGTTGCTTTTTTGGAACTACATGAATGGCAGTGCACGAGTCCACAATTATAGCAATTATGCCTCTTCCTTGTAAATCCAAAAGCCTGTCTACAAGCAGAGCACTGTGACTGCTCAGCACCAGATACCCATTTGTGAAGACATATAGCAGCTGTATAGTGTGAACCACACCCAATATATTTCACATGTCTATCCTTTAAACCTTCAACCAAAGTCGGTGTCTTTCGATCCTCAACATCACCATGCCCCAACCTCCCATTAGCACCTTTTCCCCATGTATAAACTTCATTTCTGGATGTCAACACTGCTACATGATATGCACCACAAGCAATTTCTTCAATACATTCCCCAGAAAGTTTCTCATCCACCAAGCAAGGTAGTTTTCCATCAGAATTGGGATTACCGAGCTGACCATAAACAGTACTACCCATTGTAAAGACATGCCCTGATGTTGTCAAGCCAACAGTTAAACTGTGCCCGCAAGCAATTTTGTGAAAATTGTAATCAATAAGGGCATGAACACAAGTCGGTTTAAGCCGGGCTTCCTTGTCTCCATGTCCAAGACGATTCTTATCTCCGTCACCCCAAGTAAACAATTTACCTGATGAAATACTGGCACTAGATTGTGTTGCAATAACCTCCACTACAGCAGCAGTGTGCCATACCCCACATGCAACAGCAATTGTCCTCAACCCTGATAGGGAATCTACTTCTCTCGGACATGAAACATTTTCTCTGTCTCCATGGCCTAAGACACCAAATGTTCCATCACCAAATGTAAAAAGTTTACCAGTTGATGTCACCACGGCCGTATGCCATGGACCACAAGATACAGAAGCAACTTGAAGTCCCTCAAGAGGACCTGAAATTCTCTTTGGTATCCAGTGACTGACATCAGTGCCATGACCAAGAAGCCCAGTATTATGCGTACCATCTCCCCATGTATAAACCTCCCCAGCCATTGTAACAGCACAGCTATGAAATTCTCCACATGCCGCAAAATCAACACTAGTAGCTGCTAGAGATTCAACAAGACAAGGTTGAGCAACATCCTTCCCCACACCATGACCAAGTCGCCCCCCAGATTCTTCACCCCATGTAAAAACTTCACCTTGTCTCGTGACCAGGGCTGCATGCTTGACCCCACAGGCTATATGATGTACATCCAAAACAACATTGGACTCTAATGGCCTAGGAACAAGCACATCTGCTCGGGGACTCGAATAACTTACATTTTTATCAGCTCCAATCTTGACAACACTATCACAAATGACCTCACCCCATATGTATACATCACCTAGAGCATCACAATCATCGGGTGCAGAACCATGACTTGAAGTGCTGGGAGCACTTGAAACACTAACTCGAAATGCATCTGAACTGGATCCTTTTACTTGCATATTTGTCTGGTCTGAGGCTACATGCGACCTCTCAGAGACCGGAGAATGGTCAGGTGGAAAACTCTTTGGTGAAGTATTTGGTTTGCTATTGACAGAAATCTCAGGAGAGCCACTATCTCGTGCACCACTAACAGAACTGTCACTAGGGCTATTTGATGTCAAGTCTCTGCTATCCTGAAATTAATTTAACAAGGAACATTATAAAAAAAACAGCCAATTAACAGGTGGATTTACACATAAAAATATAACTGAGCATACTCTAACCAAAACTTTAACAGAAACCGCACGAGTGCGCGCGCGCGCGTGTGCGTGTGTGTTGAGAAAATCAATTCATACACATCCTACAACATACATCAACTAAATCGCAAGGATAAAGATAGTTGGGTGAATCATTTATAAGAGATCTACAACTTCAACAAGAGAGAGAGAGAGAGAACTAAAATCAACAAAGGAACCAGTTATATACTAATTTAAGTTGATAAAGGTGAATTTCCTTTTGGGCAAAGATTTAAATAAAAGTGTCTGAGGCATTATGTTTCCCAACATAGCTAAAAGGTTCCGTGAACAGCATATTTATGCATATAATCCAGGACAACATACAAGTATAAAAGTCAAACAATAAAAGGTGTCAATGTATGTATATTACATCAAGGTACAAGCCTCCATCACTCCATCCATCAATTTTGGAGCGACCACCTCTACCGGAGGATATAAGTGCTTTGAGGCCAGCAATCCACACTTCTGCCTCGACTTTATCCTTGCAAATCTGAAAATAAATATATATATATATATATATATATGTGTGTGTGTGTGTGTGAGTGTGTGTTACTATTTTTATTAAAAATTCTCAAATTGACAATAATGAAAATACAGCTCGAACATTGAACTTTGGCCACTAACCAGATCAAGGGACCGCTTTCCGTTATTATATATAAGAGAAAAGGATAAATAGTCTTTTTCAGGACGCAGATATCGTTGGAAAACGGCCTGTATAAATTTTTGAAAGAAAAAAAAAGTTAGAAATAGTGCATCTAGAAGACTTGCTAAATATTATCCAACAGTGATTCACATTGGTCAATTAGAACATAGTAAAGCATCAAGTATTTAAGTAATAAGTAGTATCAAACAAAAATCATTATAAAGAAATGAAATATAAAATTTAAAATGTGACATTAAATATCTCACAGTTCTTTGTCCAGGAATAATTCTCGAGACAGAAGCTAACTTCAAAGTTCTTTCTCCACTACTCGAAATCCAGATCAAAGATGATTCGTCCTGCCATTATAAAGAACAGCTGTAAGTGGAAATGAGGCATTTAAAGAGAAAACGAATGGTCAGATTACAATAGACACAAGTACAAGCCATGACAACACTGTGGCCCAGCATGAGTTTTAACTAAGCATATGTCAAAACATAGAACATAGATATCCAGAACTTAGCTTAATGTTAAAGTCAACAGACATTTAACATGCCCAAAACCTTACAAGATGCACAATTTTGGTTCCACATTCATGAAAATCAATTATATTGGAAAGTCAATTAGCTGTTATCTGTTAAATATGAGTATATATCGATTAAAAGGAGATTAATTTTTCCTAGAATGTTGCAAGGTGAATCCAGACAACAAACATAGGGGTTACTTTTGCTTCAACCTTTATTACTCAGCATATACTGCTATGTTACAATCCTCTGCTATAGGGAATCATTTAATGAAAGGCCTCAATATGGTCCTATTAGAGAATTTAGATACAAACTTACGCTAGAAAGTCGAAATGGGCAAAACTTAGGCTTTCCCTTACGACCATATTTCAGTAGCTGAGCACCCTTCTTTAGAGAAACTATTGCCTGCACATAATTAGAGATCACTGAGGACCATGAGAAACATACCAGCAGCAGATAACTTAGAGTATGCTATAAACTTATGATAACAAGAACAAAAAGGAAAGCATCTTTTATTCTGTATTACAGAGATTCTCAGAACCAAAATCAGTCTGGATAACCCTACACTTCTTCTTAAATCATAATGTTAAAACAACATGCCCTTATTCAAACCGAAACAGCTTCCCAACATACTCTAGTTTCATTAACTGTTTATCGTCCCGTGACCACCAACTCCTAAGTCCAAAGTTCTAAGGTATTCATCCACTACTATCTATACCGCTACAAATTGAACAATATTAACCCAGAAGAAGAAAGGAAATGTGGTAGCAACCGTAGACAACAATGCCATTGTCATTTACACCAGCTGGCTGGCATCCGACTATATCCGTACACTAACCATTTCCCAGGACCAAATACACTGACCATGTGGATACAAATGTACAAGGAAAAACAACAAAAGCCGGAAAATTGGGGCATGTTTGGTCCTAGAGAAAGTGCGAAAACCCCATTATTGTATCGATTCAACAAAAAATGATTAACTCAAAACCTATTAAATCAGGGCCTAAATTATTTCCAAGTACTTCTAACCAGTGCTTCTCCAACTATGAAATAAAGAAAAAAAGAAAAACAAACAAAAAAAATTCCCTGTGAGATTTGACCCTAAAAATAGCTAAAATTGTACAGAATTCTCTACCTAATTTCGAAATTTTGGCATGTAAAACAAAAACAATTATAATCTTATAAATTTGTGTTACATTTACACAAAGAAGGAGTTGAAGAAATGATGAAGGCACCAAAATCAGAAGACATAAGAAAATAGAGAGACCTGGTCAATGTCACGGTTGGCGTTGCCGTAGCCAACAAGATCTGCCATTCCATGTGAGTGAAATTACCGTAACGCCACCACCCTCTCCGATCCCTCGCCGGAGCTCCGTTCATCATCTACCTTCCTACTCTCTCTCTCGCGTCCGCGTCCTCCGTACTCTACCATCAACAAAACCTTCTCTCTCTCTCTCTCTCTATCTCTCTCTCAGGCCACAACAGCACGCCTCGTAGATCTGCCTGACCGGAACCCTAACGCCTCCATCTCCGAGCAAACCTGGACTGCGCGTGGACTCACTCAGGCGAGAGCTCAGTAGAGTGAAGGTTTGGAAGGTGGAATTTCCGGTGAGAAGTGGAGAAACGACGGCGGAGAAGGTGACGGAGGAAAGAGAGGAGAGAGAAAATGGGGTGGAAAAAAGAGGGGAAGGAAAGAAGAAGGGTGGGGTGTCCGAGAGAGAGTCTCTGTGAAAAAGTACACTAGTCAAAGCTGTGGAAGATTGAACAGAGATTAATTTAATTATAGCTTTTCTCTTAAACCCCCCAACTTTTAACCAGGTTATGATTTACGCCCCGTATAATGAGAAAGGTTCACAACTATGCCCCAGAATTTGAAATTGATTCTTTTTAACCCAAAATATTGTTGCACGTTGGTGTAGGTCATTAGAGAGATAAACTCATTACTTTGCTTGATTGTTTGGAATTCTTAAGTGTCAAACGCAAAATACTGAGTGTATTTTAACCTTGTGGCATTTTCGCGCACGTTGGTTTGCTAGTCATGGTGGGTTGTGGGAGGAGATGAACTATTGGGATTTCACTGCAAGACCTCTTGGTGGCGGCAAATGCGTAGTAGAATACGACGAAGATTTCACGTACATCATATCGTTGTATAAGGCATCTTACGGACTTTAGATTCTGAATTTTTTTTTGCCGAGGTAGAGTATGAGATTTTTGTGGATTTTCAGTAAAATTTTAAAGTAAATATATCAAGCAGACTAAAGTTGCAAATACGAATGTAACAAACGCATTGAAAGGCTTTATCATGTAATAGTACGACTATACGTTTGTATCATATAAGGCGATACAACACAGTATTATTCATGATATAGTTCTGTATAAAATTGTCATTTTCTTCACAGTGCATGAAAAATGAGACATGAAAAACCATATGTTATCAGTCACTTGGATAACAAACTTCAATTAATTGATTAACTTTTTTCATAATTTTACCCTAAATGGTGCTTAAGAAGCAAAAGTAACTGGCAAGACAAAGAAGCAGTCGGGGTTTTGGGGGTAATTGAGTAGCTATGAAATTCTTTGATTTAGGCAGGTGATAGCTTGATAGACACGGGAACACAACAAATTAACGAAAAGGGGACAAAACCCGTGGATCCATCCTATCCATGATTTGATCTGCGGGGTCTTATTCATATCACATCAAATCCAAGCGTGCCTTTTTCACAAAATTTAGGGAAATGATGTTTCATTTGAGAGACACTTCTTTTTTATTTTTTTACTACAAAAATGACTAAACTACGTAGAAAAGCCTTTAAAATAACTAGTGTCTGAAGATATCAAAATTAACTGCAGACATCACATTAGAGCATCCGCATCCATGAAATGATCTTGTTCAAGTACCTGGTGGGCCCAGAAGTAAAATTTGTTTCAAGCAAATGAAAATCAAATTTTGCTCAACCAAATCGATTTTTTCACACACCCATTAACAATTTACTTGAGCAACTCAGTTTTGTCTTGTTGTGAAATGATTAAATTTTTTTACCGGATAGATTAACCACCAATAATAATGTGCCACGTATCATTATCGACTCGATATTATCCAAGATTTTCAATAAGATTTCCGACTAATAGATAATTGACACGTGTCACGGCCAATTATCTATTAATTGAAGTAGTATTTATAGGCAAATTTTTGGGAGAGTTTTGAAATTTTTGAGATTTTTTTACTATTTTTTTGGTTTATTTCCGTTCTGATCAAATGTTAGCCGTTACATTTGAATTCTAACTGTTGGATCAAAATTTCTGATTCAAATGGAAGGCCCAGATTCAATCGACCGTTGCAATTTTACTAGACCAGTCAAAGTGCCACGTGGCAACACCTAATTGGCTCGGCCTCAGTTTTCTACCGTTCATCGTCTTCTTCCTCTGTTCTTCCCCGTATCGGCCTGTCTCGGCCTCCGTTCTCCGCCGTCCGGCGACGATAGCCGACATGCCACCCACCATTGTGACGGGCTCGATGCCCTCTTTCCTTTGAACCAAGTCTCAGGCGGCTTTGCTCGATGTGGGAGGTGCGGCTGCTCTAGGGACCGACCGCCACCTTCGAGGGCGACGCTCGGCTTCAGCTCCGGTCTGTCTTAGCGCTCGGCAGCGTCCTCCACAATCTCTTGCGTCTCTCCAACAGCCGAAAATCAAAAAAAAATTGTGCCGGCCCCACCTCCTGCTCGAGCAAACGCCGGAGTAAATTTTGCTCGAGCGAACGGGCGAGCAGGTTGACCCGTGGACTGCTCGAGCACTTCGCCTCACCTTTCGACGCCGGTGCGTGTTCTTCTTCCGTCTTGCTCGAGCAAACGCGTCGGCCCCACCTTTTGCTCGCCATCTTGCTCGCCCGGTTGCTCGCCAGTGCGGGTGCTCTTAGAGAGAAACCTCCAGAAAAGAGGAGAAGTAGAGTATTGACCCATGGTGGTGAGAGCGTTAGTACCAAAGTTGGCCTCCCTGAAGAATGTGATTAGTGATTACTATATATCTAGCTAGTTTATTAGTACTGTTTGTGAGTTTGACGATCTTTTTGTTTTGTGCTTTTGAGAAGAGAAGCCACCTTGAAATGAGAAGGGAACCAACTTCAAAATATTTTTGATGATTTTGATGAGTCCCTTTTGATTTGGTGGATGAAGGTGAACTACTACTACGTACTGCTCTGTTGTATTTTTCATAGTCTTTAAATTGGATCATGATGATGATGGTGTTGGATCCCACAATCTAGAAGGACTAGAAATTGGAATTTTTCCTTGAGGAGAGAACCTTAATCTTGAGGCATGTAGAGATTGCAGGTTTTGACCGTAATAGATTATAGAAATTATGGGACGTGGTACAAATAGAAAGAAAAAAAAATTCAGAATGTTGCCGCAGTGGAATGTACACGTTCGAATCTGAAAGGTGGCTGCTCTTTTTTTTACTGCAAGAACTTTCAAGTTCTTGAACTGTTCTTGCAGACCTATAAAGAATTTCTTGTTTTTTTTTTTTTATAAGTTTGGGGGGATTTGTTGTTTATAATTTTTGTGATGTGCACTGAGAATATGTTACTAAAATTCTTTTTTATGCTTTGCTTGGTAAAGTTGCAGTCCATTGGTGCCTTTTTCAGAGTTGTATGTTCCGCCATGTTTATATAGATGTAAATTTTGTTGTCGATCGAATTGCTATTTTAGGATTTTCTTCTACTTCACCTTGTATTTGGTTTAACTATCTACCTCTCTAGATGTGCCCAGCGTTTCAATTAGATCACTTGAGAGATTTTGTTCTTTAGTTTCTGTATGTTTTTTATTCATCGAAAAAAGAATCTGAAAAACAAGTTACATTTAAGAATTATTAATGATTTTAGAGGTAATTAAAGTAAGTTAACTTGGAGGATAAAAGTTAATTTTACTGGTGATCAATTGACCTTGAACTACTGCCAGTTCAAACTCGATGTAAAATCTATCAATCGTTTAACACAAATGTATTTATTTAAACAGGTACATAACGATGCCTGAATGTTTTTTTAAAGCTCAGTTATTACTTACTTTATTTGCTTGTGTTGTATATGTTAGTTCAACAACCTTGAGAGCATGAACAAACACTAGTTAGACCTCATATGAATCTATGATTTATATTTATATATTAAAATTATAAATGTAAATGAAAGTATTGGTTAGTGGACATAGTGGTTCAACGATCAGTTTTAGTTTTAGTTATAAATCCCAAAAGATACAAAGGTGGCAGCTAGGACAATACTACTTTGATTATATTGAAATGATTTAATTGTGCTTAATTATTATGCCTCCAATATAATAACATGACGACCACATCTTGAAGGCCGCCTATTAGACTTGTGCCATAATAGTTTCAATAATCATGAACAAAATAAAGTAAGTAGCATATATAAGTACAACAACCATGATAGTGATAATTGAGAGACAAGTAATAAAGGGATCGAGAAGGAAGAAGGTGATGAACAAAATAATTGATGAAGAAAAGAGATCGCTAAGGCTAGGCTAATTCCAAATGCTTACTTTGCGAGAGAAAGAAGCCAAATTTTTGTGAAGTTGGGGCCTCCTCTCTTTGATTTGACACAACCAACCCAGCAAAGCTTGAAACCTACTTGGCTTGGTCGGCCTCTTGCTTTGCATTAATTTCGAGGACCATGATGCATCATTGCAGTTTGCAGAGGCTTAATTCTGGGCAAGCATCACTAAGCAAATGCTGCAAATGAGATAGTAACAAGGAATTCTGGGGCGTCGCTTGAACAAAATGCATGCCTTTAATTTCCTTTTGCTTTTCTCAGTTCTCTTTTGTACTTAAAGTTACTAAGTAAAGTATATATGGACACAGAAATGATATTACGATGTGTAAAGCATGTTGCATGTATGGTCCTCCAAAACTCACTTTCCAAATATATGTGTTACAATTCTTTATGTACCACGTGATATTAGTTTGATATAATCAGTAAAGTAATTACAAATTTATTAAGATTGTTGCATAGGTGGAAAAGAAAATATCGAAATCTGTAGATAATTTGTAATAAAATTACGCCTTGTAACTAGTCAAATTATGTAGCATGGAACCCAATACCCTAACTCAAAATTCAAGCTTGTTGGCTTTTATGTTTTGATATTGACCAAAATGAGTGAATTTTTTTGTTTCGATTACAATGATATGCTTTTTTTCGTATATTAGTTATCAAATTTAGCCAAAATTCTTGTTTTCATTCACCACTTAAGCAACTCCAAACACGTACGGATTGAGTGAAAAGATTATTAATGATACACAATATTATTTGTTCTATGTATATGCGTCATATGCCTACATTTAATAAATATATTGTTTTTAAGTGTCACGTGTTTGAAAAAACTAACTTTGGATGATGACCAGCATGATTGTTCTATTGCTCCTATTTTGTGTCTCAATAAAAACTAATACTGTATTAAGTGAAATATGAATACATGCCAGGTGTTGTAGTGTATGTTTTAGTACTGGTCATAAAAAAAATATAAAAAACTAATATTAAGTAATATATGAATACATGCAAGTGGATGCACTTTGGAAGACCCAAACATTCGTGATCAAGGTATAAAATTTCGACGATTACGGAAATTTCGACGGTCTAAAAAATAGAAATTTCGACGGAAATTTTGAGGAAATATCGATAGCAGAAAAAAATTGATAAAATTGACGGAAATTTCAAGAAAAACATGGAAATTCTAAATGAAACTTTCAGAGATGTTTATTTAATCTATTATCTATTATATTTCATAAGAAAATCTTCTATGAACATTGGTCTTTAGTGAGTTGTAGTGATATAAGGTGAAATATATAGATGTTGAATCGTTAAAAATTCTAAAAAAATATATTCTTTAAACATCTAATTTTTTTTTGATGGCTGGGAACCCAAAGGGAGGCTAGGTCATCACACCTTATACACATATAATACATTGGACATGACATTACATGAATAATTTAGAACCACATAGAAGATCTATGCGATACAAAATCTTCATCATCTTCATCATCTCTTTGTATAGAGTCATGAGTGTATTGTGAAGAATAGTCATCAAATGATACCTCTCCTTTGTAGTTTTGCATGTATTGACTTACATGCCAACCATATGGATTAGGGGGGATTGATGGCGGAATTTGGTAGTGGTAGTTATAGAAGGGATCTAGCATTCCTCGACTTTGACCATAACCATAATCATTTGATGATTGTCCATCAGATTGTGTCCATGAGTTTTCACTTGATTCAGTTGATTGCATCCCATAAGGAAAGGAATATGTTGGATAAGATATTGTCAAATTTTGCCCATAAGGGTAAGGTCCATCATTACTTCCTTCCAGACAAAATGAATCGAAAGTGGAAGATAAAGAATCATATTCTCCAAGCCTTGACATACTTCCTTGGCCTCTTTCCCTCGGTGTATAGTGTTTTCCTATAGCACCAATACCTGATCCTGCTTCTCTACATCCATGATCTTCATCTTGTATTGCATGCGTGAAATTTGGCTCACAAGTGAATGGACTCATACGACCTACTTGACTTTCATTATAACCTCGAACTCCTTCATCACCTCCACTACCGCTGTAACTTCCACTAATATCACCTCGGATGCTTGATGAGTCTCTTGATCTCGTGCTAGAGCTATCATTTATCCTGGATGGAATATGTGAGCCACTAGCTTCTCCACGAGAGGAACGAGGTAAAAGATTAGATCGATTCACTAACAAATCAATAGATTCATTATTAGATTCTAAAACCTCTTCTTGCAGTACTCGCTCGACATGTATTCCTTCAGCACGAGCCTCTTGTGCAACTCTAGGAGATGGATTGCGTTCATCATCGTCCAAATGCAGTGGCATAATCCATTGATAAAGTTGATCTCGCTCTTCATCATCGAACTCAGTACCAATATCAAATACATCCAATGGATCTTTTTCATCCACATGAGAATGAGCTGCTTCTCTATCTCGAAGTTTAAGCTTCATGTTGTAATAGCAGAAAACCAATTTCTCTAGACGATTATATCCAAGCATGTTTCTCTGCTTAGTATGGATTAGTGCGAATGTGCTTCGGTTCCTCTCACAAGCAGATGCTGATGCCGTTTGTGATAAAACTTTGATTGCTAACTTTCTCACAGTTGGTGCACTATTTCCATACATTACCCACCAATTAGCTATCATGAAACAAAAATGACATAAGTTAGATTTTCAATAGAGTAATAAATGGAATTATATAAAATCTTCAAGCTATTTTATACACTCACTAGGAGACATTTGCGATCTAGCTGCAATTACTGGTGCTGTTTCAAAGCTTAATTTCGCATCTTTGAAATACGTAAGCTGAATATCATACAAATAAATTACTACTCATATATGATTATAAAATTAAAAAACAAGTTGCAAATTAAAAATGGTTTTAGGCATCTAACCTCTTTCCCAAATTGACCTATTGTCGGAGAGTTATGGTCCAATTTAGAAAAAACTTTATGCACAACTTCAATAAGTTTACCATCATCTCCAAAGCCTTGTCTGTAATTGTATCGAGGATTTAAATAATAACCTATATTAAATAAATATGTCATAATTAGTAAAATGTGTCTATATTAAATAATTATATATATATATATATATATTAAATATAAAAGGTTTAGTATATACCTGCGGAATGCAAATCGTGCGATAAAGTTTTAAACCACCTATCATTAATAATTTTTACTACCCATTTTGCTCCATGTTTTTTCTCAAAGTCTTGTTTCACAACACGCATGAGCTCATATACAGCACCCATAGTTGGATAGACTTCTGTATCAACGACCCGTAGTACTTTATAAAGAGGTTTAGAAATTTTACACACATTTTCCGCCATATACCAAAATTGTGGATCGAGTATAATATTTTCGACGACACGGCCATGAGGAGTTCAATTGCTGCTCACCCACCAATCACTTGTAAATAATTGTTTCAATCCTGCTTTCTTCTTAATCAAGCTTTCCAATGAAATGAAGTTTGTTGCGAATCGAGTTGGTGCAGCACGAATAATTTCTCCTTTGCAAAACTCTCGCATCTTGGTCAACAACAAATTATGATTGTAAAGGTACTTTGAAATAATTTTACCTTTATTAATCACACATGTAAGTTGCTCTTTCTTCCCCATTTCCTCGAACATGAGATCAATGCAATGAACTGCACAAGAAGTCCAATAAACATTATGGTGTTTCATCCACTTCTTACCAGCTTTGACATAATTAGCAGCATTATCAGTCACCACTTGAACCACATTGTGCTCTCCAACATCTTTTATTACCTCCTTCAACACTTTATATATATATTGATGATATTTTTTTTCACCAGAAGAATCAACGGACTTGAGAAAAACTGTGGTACCTTTAGAGTAGACCATGAAATTTATGATGGATAATCTAGTTGGCCCTGTCCACCCATTGGCCATGATTGTGCATCCATATGTCTCCCAAGTTGCCCTCAATGTATTAACATATTCAGAAATTTCTTTGAACTCCATATCCAAGTATTTGTTCCTTATCTCATAAGGAGTGGGGGGTTGTACACCTTCTCCTGCTCTTTGGATTCCAATCACCATATTTTCATAATGAGGAGATGCTGCTTTCTCAGCAGGGATATTCTCATAGATGAACCACTTGCTAATCCAACGACCCATCGTCTCCTTGATTGAACCTTTTGAGAAGGAATTTTTAATGTTTTTTTGACGGGCTTGAAGAGAGCTTTTGAGATGTGAGAAGAATGGTTGTTTTGGTTGTGATTCTCTGACACTTGATGATCGCTGCATGCATGTTCCACTACTAGACCCATCTCGGTTAGGAAATTTGTGGAGGTGCTCTCTTTCCCATTGTAATTGTTTGGAGTCACGGATTGCTTGTCGCATTGCTGCACGTTCCTCAGGACCCATGTCATCGTCATCAGCATACACTTCATCATCACTATCATCTTGTGAGCCAATTACTTCTCCACGAAGCTCTGCTCGGATCCCCTCCATCATATGTTGTTTATTCGCTTTATCTTTTTGTTTACTCATCAAAAGGGATCTGATGAATTGTTTCACTTCTACTGGTACAGATTCACAACGTTGCAAGTTATTTCCAGGATCTAGGCCGCTGAGGTGGTATTTAAGGCGTGTTACTCCACCACTTTTCATCGTAATCCCGCAGTATTTGCATATGCTACCATTTTTGTTACCAGGGAGTTGCTGTCCATGTTCCTATGCGAGATCACGTTTACTTCCGCCACTAGCCATTGTATTTTTTCCAATGAAAGCTCCTTCACAAAAATCGAATAAAGTTAAAAATTAAAAATATAAGCATAGTAAATATTAATAAATAAATAAATAAATATCTTCATTTATTCATAAGTCAACCCTAAGTTTGCGTCTGGAGATAACAGATCTGTAGGGACTTAGGTTAACTTAAAATTTTAATCTCCTATATGATGTATGAGTGTATCAAGATAATACTAATTACAAATAATCAAAACAATAAAATTAACCATAAGAACGGAATATTTAATAATACTAACATTACTAAGTAACCACTTACCAAAGTCTATTACTAATTAACTATTATAGCATGAGGGCATAAAATTGAGATCAATGCATGAGCTAACGAAGGAGAGAATGAGATATAGAAGTAGTGAATTGAAGCAACCGAAGAAGAAAGAAAAGATGAAAGTGTAAGAAAGTATTTGCAATTGAGATTATTTATAGGACAAAAAATTGTTTTGTAGTTATAAAAATTCCAACAAGCACATAATTGATAGTATGAAAAAATAGAGTATAAGAGGTGCGGAACACGTAAGACGTAACCATATCTTTACCAAAACAAATAGTTTGATTTTTGATAGGACATAATTTGTCATTTTCATTTTTTTTAGATTTCAGTAAACATATTATATAACTAATAAGATGAAGAGATTGAATAAGAAATGAGTTCAGCTCAATTGGCCAACTCATTAATTTTATCACTCATTAATTTTTTTGAATAGCAGGCCGACACGCGTCAGTGCAAGTGGAGAGAGGGTTTTTGGCAGGCCGACACGCGTTAGTGCAAGTGGAGAGAGTGCGTCAGTGGCTGACATGAGTCTGTGCAAGTGGATAAAGTGCGTTAGACAATAATGTTTCGCCGAATTTCGAAAATATTGTGAAATATCGCGAAATTTCGAATCTTTCGCACCAGAAAAGGAAACAATGAGTAGGAAATTTCGTTGACCCAAAAAAATGAAATTTTTGCCGATATTTCGGCGAAAAAATTGAAATTTCATACCTTGTTCGTGATCTGTTGGCCTTAAAGCATCTCCAACTCTTGTAAAAGTTGAATTTTCTCTATTTTACAAGAAAAACACCCTATTTGGGCTCCAACAGCTCTTGTAAATCAATCTCTAAAATAGTGAAGGTGAGAAAAAAATATGTAGAATCTCTATATCTATAAAATTCTCAAAATCTGTATATTTTTGTAAAAATTCCTAAAATTTAATGTTTATCGTTTATATTTGACTCTCTCTCTCAAAAAAAAGAAAAATAAAAAAAGAAATAATTTATCTCTCCCTCTCTCTCGTCTTGCTCTCCCCAACGGTACCAGTGCACCCTTTTGGTTGGAAATCTTGCTCATCTTGACAAGTGAGTTTAGATATTTAAATTTATTCATGAATTTTTCATTCAACTAGTCTTATAATACTTAATTCTAATAGACTGTACATGGTGGCTATGGTTGATTTTTTTAATATATATCAGGATTGGTACATGTTAAGATTAGTTTATAGTCTCGTCACCATATATATATGGTTGATTTCAGATTTATATATGCATTAAATTATACGGATTAACATTTAATTTTTATACTGTAAAATAGAAGAGTTGTTAGAGCTGAGCCTATTTTTTATAGAGATTTTGGGTTTTCCTCCTCTTTAATAGAGAATTTTTACAAGAACTGTTAGAGATGCTCTTATTCCTTACATAAATACATTCTCCTCTTCGTTGTTTCTATACATACTTTTTTTTTTTTTTAGGAAAGGAAATCTATTATAATAAATCAAAATTACAACCGTAGAATATCACACTGTTGAACACAAATGCCACACACTCTTTGTAACCAAATGCCAGCAATTACAATGGACAAGAACCGATAGGGTTCAATTGTAACCTAACTAACCTATTTCAAAAATCTTAATACCTTCTCACGGCCAATTTCAAGAAGAAAACCAATTTATCAAGCAAGATTAAAAATGAAATAATTTCTCTTTTGATGTGCGAACTATCTCGATCACATCACTGTTGTTTGACAATATTTTTGTGACACGGACTACTGGTACTAATAATGTTTTGTGTTAGGCACAACAGTAATCTGGTGATGAAATGTGATATGGTAATTTTTCTGATGGTAGTTATCTGTATATTTTCATCCCTCTGGTGGTGCCGTGGTGGCTTGGTCGATGGATGGAGCGAAATAATTAAAGCTTGTAAGTTAGCTCCCTGCCCATTATTTGACTAATTTGATTCCTTCGCAAAGTGAGGCAATTTTGTAGCCTATCCTATATAGATCGATAATCTAATATCCGATATAGATCAAATTAATATCCGTGATATTTCTTCATCGTAGGATTCTTCATTAATTTCAAACACCTCCTGCCAAAATTAATTTGTTTCCGATTCTATCGTTCAGTATAGTTTCCTCTGCACATTTCCTCTTTTCCCTCTCTTTCTGTACCTCTCCCCGGCAAACTGCTCCGAGCCGCTGAGTCACCGGGAAGGGTTGACGGGCCATGGAAGGATCTCCCTCTACTTGCAAAGCTTTAGTACATAATGGGTTCGCGTAATAACTAATAACGTACAGATGCCTAGAAGTTGCATGCTTGAGAGAATAAGTTTGCATGCGTTATGCGTACGTATCCAAGAGAGGGACAACACCTAAGACGATATATAAGACGATAATACTTTTGCAGTTTTGCTGGGTTTAGATTGTAACTCGATCAGAAAATCAGATGAAGGACCACCGGCGTACGTGTCCTATGTCATACTTCGTCGGCAAAGCTGACAGTACTACCGGCCTGGCTATATCAGGAAATCCAGACACCATGCATGGTCGAGGCAGATTGAGTTCTTTGCCTCTGAAAATACCGACTCAAGTACGTACATCACGACCAATCGATCACAGAGTAACTAATTAAGCTGCATGACGTAGTATCCTACCACCTAGGGTTTTTATTTACATGACTGTCACTGTAACTCCGATCCTTAACTAAATTTAGGGTTTCGGGTACAAGTGTGCAACATTGTAATTTGATCGAACTTGTAGTGGGTGCCATGACCCAGGTAATGAATAAAACATGAATGTATATATATACTATACTGATGAGAAATACGACACATTGAAAGGCACACTTCTTTAATTTGTTCACACATAGAGAAACCGGCACACACACACACATATATATGTGTGAATATGAAAGGTTCCCCACCACATAGTGAACCTAATACACCACCATTAAAACTGATCAACCATATATATTCTCCACTTGAATTCCATTGTTGCAATCTCCTAATACGTACCACATATATTATGTGGATCCTAACACATTTCGTATACATATTTTTCGTCCACGAAACAGTCAAGTTTAACTTTGTTGATGGCCTAGCCTGTATTAATACATTGATCATGTAAGAAATATAACATTTGAAGGTATATTGACCTCTATGAGTTGATGAAGGTCAAAGACAAATTGTATGGAGTTTTCGGAAGGAAACTTTGGAGCTTTCAAACCAAGAATATTTCGGAAAGGAAGAAAATGAAAAGCAAGAATACTTTCCTTGTTTGACTAGGAAAGTCATGAATTCAAGATGGAAACCCTAAGCACCCCAATAAGAGGTTCGGCCGTATGTGATTACTATGGTATTTTTCCCTTGATTATTTTGATTGAATATAATTCATTCAATGGAGTTATGTGTGGCCTTAATCTAGTTTGGTAGGAAATATCTTGTTAAGGCATATGACATATTTTATATTCAAATTGAATTAAAATATGGAATATACCTTTTATATATGTGGTGTAAAAGGTAGTTAGCTTATTTGATTAATTGTGTAATCAAAAGAAAAATTGTAACCCTACTTATAAAGGGAGAATCGGCAAAGAAGAAGTGGGTCGAATCGTGTTGAGTATTCGAACTAAAAGAGAAGAAAGTGTAAGACCTTCGTGGCATCTCGAGTGTAAGACCTTCGTGGCTTCTCAACGTAAGACCTTCGTGGCAACCAAGACCTTCGTAGCATCGTGCACTTGCGTGGTTAGTCAAGTGTGAAATACTTGCGTGTTTAGTCAAGTAAGAAACACTTGCGTGTTTAGTCAAGTGTGAAGTAATTTATTTTTGAGAATAAGTTTATCATTGATTGTAAACTTTATTCAATAGTAAAATAAGTTTCTTCGTTAAATTTCCATTGCATTAACTTTATTTGTTTCCATCTAGTATTTTCAATTGGCATCAGAGCAGGTTCTGGATTTATCCGGTAGATCGTGAAAAAGATGGAACGACATGGAATGAATCAACCTCCCCTACTCAAAGAAATGGATTTTTCTCAATGGAAAATTCAAATGAGATCATTTTTTTATGGAATGGATTATTTTGCATGGAGGAGTGTTGAACGTGGATGGAGACCACCTCAAAAATTAAAAGATGAAAAAGCTCTAGAAGGTTCCTCAAACATCAAAGATGGGGATGACTGGGATGAAAAAGACATCAAGTTAAGTGAAACAAATCACAAAGCACTAACTGCAATATATGCCGCCCTTAGCAGAGATGAGAAAAAGAAAGTTCAAAACTGCACCACTGCTAAACAGGTTTGGGATAAATTATGTGTTTTGTATGAAGGTAATGATGTAGTAAAAGAGCAAAGACTACAACAATATTATTCTGAAATTGATGCTTTAAAAATGAAAGATGATGAAACAATTGATGAATTTTATATACGCTTTACTGATCTTACTAGTTTGTGTGAAAGTCTTGAACGACCATTAAGGGAATCTGATATGCTAAGAAAAATATTGAGATCTCTCACAAAGAAGTACAGGATCAAAAAGACAACCATCCAAGAGCAGTACAACCTAAACGAGTATTCTATAGACTTTCTCATTGGAAATCTGAAGGCATGGGAAAATGAACTTGAAGAAGATGAAAGACCAAAAGGTACGATCTCTAAAAATATTGCTTTAAATACTTCTGATAATTCTGAAAATAATGATATATCATTGTTAACAAAAGAATTCAAACGATTTTTAAATCAGAAAAACTCTAGTGAAAGAAAATCAAATAGAGAGTTTAAAAATAAACTTTCAGAAAATCGTAATGGAACTCTTTACCAAAAGAATTTTGAGAATGGAAGCAATAGTCATGACGTGCAAAAAATTAAATGTTATGAATGTGGTGGTCGTGGTCATATTTCTACTAACTGTGCAAATAAGAAGTCTGGATCAGATAAAAAGGCATACAGGTCTACATGGAGTGATGAAGACACTGATCAAATAACAAGGAACAAGAATTTTGCACTTGTTTCTTCTTTCTCTCTTAATTTTTCAGATTCGGATGAAGAGGACGAAGAAGTGGTTCATGGTGATAAAGAGTTGATTGAATATCAGTTAAAAATACTTGAAGCTGCAAAATCAGTTGAAGAGAAAAACAAGGAATTGACTTCTCAAATTGATCATCTTCGGAATGAAAATCGACTACTTAAGAGAGATATCAAAGAAGGAAACGTCGAACCAAGTGATGGTGGAATGTCAAAAATAATTAAAAAGCTTCAACAAGAGGTAATTGAAAGGGATGAATATATTAATATATTAAATGCTAAAATTGATGAATTACATGTATCTCTTGAAACAACTGAAGACAAGTTTGGAACGTTTCAAATGAGTTCGAAATCATTATCCGACATTCTGAGCTCAGGAAAAGCCTATAACAATAGGACGGGTCTCGGGTATGAGGCAAAATCTCAAGGTATGACTCATTCTAAGTCTAAGGATGATGAACTCGAATGCATTATACCAAAAGAAGGTAAGGTTTCTGGATTTAGATCTTCCTTAGATTCAAAAGTTGATATCATAAATTCTAAATTTGAAAATACTTTTGTTTCTGCCTAAACCCGGGGGACTTGTTGGTGGCATATATGGTACACCGCCAAGCATGTTCGGCGACCTCGTGGACCGTGCAACCGGTGTCATAGGTCCGAGTTCCGGCATCCGGCGGGTAGACTGCAACCCCGGCTATATTCCCAATGTCAGAGATCACCGGTGCTGCACCCGGAGGGCGTGGCACCGGGCTCCCGAAGTAGCTTCGTGGGTAGTGTAATGTGTAGTAATGTGGGTTTGTGTCCCACATTGGAAACATGGTGTAGGAGGAAGCCTTCCTTCTCTATAAATAGGAGGCTTCCCCCTTAGTATTAAGGATCTTGGTTCCAAGGTATTCCACCCTTGTACCACCGATGGCTTATTAGCCGGCTATAGTGAATTCCAAGTGGACGTAGCCGTGCCCTCCGATGGCACGGTGAACCACTATAAACCCTTGTGTTCATATTCTATCTTTATTGTCCTGTATCTACTAGACCCCCGGGTTTAGGCAGAAACAATTGGCGCCGTCTGTGGGAACCAGTTCAAAAAGTTGTGTTGCTCTACCAGCTGGGTAGAGATCGGTTAATCATGCTCGTATTTATTCCATCGGGAAGAAGAAAAGAAGAGGGAAGCCCTGCTGTTGCAGCCCAGTTCTTGGTCAGCAGGCCCGGCCCGGTTGGTAGGCCAGCCCGGTCAGCAGAAGCAGGCCCGGTCAGCTCTGTCCCGGTCAACCCTGAGGCACTCCATGCACGTTGAGCTCCGGTGCGGTTTCAGACTTGGCGCCAATTGTTTCTCCGGTGCAGCAGTCTCCGTCCGCCGAGCAGCTCCGGTGTAGCACCGCCGGCCCATCAGCAGTCCGGTCAGCGGCCATGGAGCTCAGCCGATCCGCGTGCAAGGCTCCGGTGCGGCTTCGTCTTCGGCGTAGCAGCTCCGGTGCAGCAGGTCCGTCCCGGGTTCGGCGTCCCGGCCCTGCTTCATCGTCCGGTGCGGCATCCCCGGCCCTGCTTCGTCCTCCGGTGCAAGTGCCCCGGTGCGGATCGTCGACCCCGGGGCGGCACGTCTTTGGTCAGCAGCTCCAGTGCGGTACGTCGACTCCGGTTCGCGTCGTTCCCGGTGCAGCAGCTTCCAGCAGTCCGGCCCGGTGCGGTGCGGTTCGTCCCCGGACGAGAGCCACCGGACGAGTATTACCTGGACGAGTTAGCCGGATGGGGTCCCCGGGAGAGATGGGCCGGACGGGATTCCCCGGCCAGGAGAGCGGGAGAGCGCCGGACGAGAGCAGAGAGTCCCCGAGCTATATGTGATGCCGGGTGGAGCCACCGGCCGAGGAAGGTGCCGGTCGAGCGGTGGTGCCGGCCGAGAGTCCACCGGCCGAGAGATGCCGGCCGAGGAGGCAGAAGCAAGAAGCAGAAGTAAGCAGAGCCCGAAGCAGGGAAAGGGAGAAAAATGGCGGGAAAGCAGTAAGTTCGAATCTTGTCAGGGCCCGGTCAACCGGTCAGCAGGGGAGCAGCTGGGCTGGGCCGGGTCCATCCAGCAGCAGTCCGGGTCCATCCAGCAGCAGCCCTGGGCCTTCCCATCTGGTCAGCAATCCTGGTCAGTTTCAGCAGCTTGGACACCCAGAAATTTTCTCTGGGCACCCACTGCTTCAAACAGCAAATCAACCTACAGCAATCTCCAGCAAAGCTAAGTTCTTTGATCCTTACAATTATATTTACTCCACTTCTATGCGAGTACTGTGCTATATATTTGGCGAGCATGTGAATTGTTTTTCCCGCATGATAATGAATGTGCATGCTTACCTGTTACATCGGTAATATTTAGCTTTGTTGTGCATGGCATAGTCTTTCATGTGTGGCTGGCCGAGTTCTATCCTCCGGGATCTTTTCCTCCGGGAAACGGTAAGCCAGTAACAACGGCTGAGGCATTCTACCGGTTATGTACCATTCAACCGGCTCTGGGGCATTCCAACGGCTAAGCCAACACTAACGAAAGACTTTGCATGACATCCTCAAGCTACACATGCCTTCATTTTATACGTGATCATGATTTATGTGTTCCATTGATATTTGTGGGCATATCATTGGTAACCCCGGGCAGTATTCGTATCACCGAGCGGTAACGAATAACAAACCCGGTGCTTGATTCTTGTCAGTGGCTTAAATTCTAATCATTTTTTTATTCTTATTTGTTTTATAAGGTACATATCATCCAGAGGCAAAAGGCGATAACCTCGAGAAGAGTCCAATCTCACTGGGGACTGGGGGACTGGAGGTAGTAGGGGTGACTCGGTCACCGCCTATGCTTGGAGGCGCAAGATGATTAAGTCCCCAAGTAAGATTGCACCCTTACTCGGGAACTTGGGGGACTTGTTGGTGGCATATATGGTACACCGCCAAGCATGTTCGGCGACCTCGTGGACCGTGCAACCGGTGTCATAGGTCCGAGTTCCGGCATCCGGCGGGTAGACTGCAACCCCGGCTATATTCCCAATGTCAGAGATCACCGGTGCTGCACCCGGAGGGCGTGGCACCGGGCTCCCGAAGTAGCTTCGTGGGTAGTGTAATGTGTAGTAATGTGGGTTTGTGTCCCACATTGGAAACATGGTGTAGGAGGAAGCCTTCCTTCTCTATAAATAGGAGGCTTCCCCCTTAGTATTAAGGATCTTGGTTCCAAGGTATTCCACCCTTGTACCACCGATGGCTTATTAGCCGGCTATAGTGAATTCCAAGTGGACGTAGCCGTGCCCTCCGATGGCACGGTGAACCACTATAAACCCTTGTGTTCATATTCTATCTTTATTGTCCTGTATCTACTAGACCCCCGGGTTTAGGCAGAAACAATTTTTATTGTCCTGTATCTAGTAGATACTAAACCCGGGGGTCTAGTATCTACTAGACCCCCGGGTTTGAAAATACTTTTGTTTCTGCATGCTGGGTCTCGATTTTAGCTCTCCGGTACTCTGGGGGGTAGTTTCCGGTTGCTAGCCTCGCAAGGGCGTCTGCATGCCTATTTGCATCCCGGGGAATATGTTGGATCTTGGTGCCGCGGAAGAACCCGATCAGTGTTTTGGCCAAAGCCTGGTAGGAGGATAGCTGAGGATCTTTAACCTCGAACACCCCGTTCATCTGGTTGACTACCAAGCTAGAGTCGCTGTATATGTCCATGGATGAGATTCCCAGCTCCTTGGCCAGTTGCATACCGGCTATGAGGGCCTCGTACTCGGCAGCGTTATTGGAGGTGGTAAAAAGGAACCGTAGTGCATACTCGTACGATTGGCCGTCGGGCGAGATTATCAGGACCCCGGCCCCACTCCGTTTGGCGGTTACGGAGCCATCCACGTAAAGTTTCCAGCCGGTTGGCAGGTCTGGTTCGATCTTGGCGGTTTGTTCTGCCCCTGCGTCCTCGAGCGGGGCGGGATGGTCTTCTACCGCCATTGGGGTGAGCTCACATATGAAGTCCGCAGCAGCCTGTCCCTTGATGGCTGTTCGTGGGGCATAGGTGATGTCGAATTCCCCTAATTCGACTGCCCATCGCACGAGCCTCCCGCTGGTGTCTGGCTTTTGCAGGATCTGCCGCAGGGGGTGGTTGGTATATAAGGTGATGGAATGAGCCTGGAAATAGTGCCGGAGCTTCCTGGCGCTAACAATCAAGGCTAGAGCCAATCTCTCTATATCGGGGTACCGGCCCTCGGCTCCTGTAAGTCCCTTTCCCGCGTAGTATACCGGAAGTTCGAGCGTGCCCTCCTTTCTGACGAGAGCGGCGGAGACGGCGGCTGCGGATGCGGCTATGTAAAGGTACAACATTTCTCCCGGCAGTGGTTTGGATAGGAGAGGAACTGCAGCCAGGTATGCTTTGATGGACTGGAACGCTGCCTCATGCTCCGCAGCCCAGAGTATCTTCCTGGTTTGCTGTGCCTTGAGCAGTTTAAAGAACGGGACGCACTTATCGGTTAAATGGGAGATGAATCTGGCCAGGGCGGCCAACCGGCCGGTCAAGATCTGGACCTGGTTTCTCTCTCCTGGTGTTTCCATATCAAGGATTGCCTGGACCTTCAGCGGGTTGGCTTCTATCCCTCGCTGGCTGATGATGTGCCCTAGAAAAAGACCCTCTGAAATCCCGAAAAGACACTTCTTCGGGTTCAAGCGCATTCCGAATTTGAGCATTTTACCGATGACCACGGCCAAATCCCGGACGTGGGCCCCCGCAGTTAAGCTTTTGACCAACATGTCATCAACGTAAACTTCCACGGTTTTGCCCATCTCTTGTTCCAGCATTTGGTTCACCATCCGTTGGTAGGTGGCGCCGGCGTTTTTTAGACCGTACGGCATCCTCTTATAGCAGTAGGTGCCTCGGTCGGTTGTGAATGACGTGTGTTCTTCATCATCCGGGTGCATCCGTATCTGGTTGTACCCGGCGTAGGCGTCCATGAAGCTGAGCAGCTTGAAGCCGGATGTGGAGTCAATGAGCTGATCAATCCGAGGGAGCGGGAAGCTGTCCTTTGGGCATGCCCGGTTTAGATTAGTGAAGTCCACGCACATACGCCACTGACCGGCTGCCTTCTTCGGTACCATGACCACGTTGGCGAGCCAGCGCGGGTACTGGACTTCCCGGATGAAACCTATGCCCATGAGTTTCTGCACTTCTTCTCTAATCGCCTCATACTTTGCCGGGCTGAAAGACCTCCTCTTTTGCCTCGTCGGGGGGACGCTGGGTAATGAGTTTAGCCGGTGAACGGCTATCTCTGGGGATATGCCCGGCATGTCTTCGTAGGACCATGCGAAAACCGAACTGTGGGCCCGGAGAAAGGCGATGAGTTCTTCCCTGACGACCGGGTCGAGTTGTGTCCCTATCACTATGCTTCGGTCCGGGTGGTCTTTGGAAATACAGATGACTTCGGTTTCCTCCACGGCCGAAGGTCGCTCTGGTTTCTCGGTGAACGTGAATCGCCTAACTCTACCTGGAGCGATGTCATCACGGGGGTCAAGACTCAGATCCGGCGCTGGTACTCGCTGAGCGGTTGTAAAGACCTCGGCCCGCTTCCTTCCGTGGGTCAGGGCTTCTGCGTAGTACTTACGGGCGATTCTCTGGTCCCCGCGTATAGTTATAACTCCGGCTGGTGAAGGCATTTTCAACATCAGCATGTGGCCGGCAATGAACGTTTTGAGCCTCCATAACCCTGGCCGACCGATTATACCATTGTACGACGACAGGCAGTCGACGATGATGAATTCCAAATGCTCTGTTTTCGTTCTGTCTCCCTTGCCGAAAATGATTGGTAGGTAATCGGATCCTAGAGGCTGGACTACCTCACCGGAGAAGCTTATCAGCGGCTCGTTATCCTGGGATAACTTGTTCCTCCCTCTTTGCAATCCTCGGTACGCGTCTCGGAACATTACGTTGACAGAGGCTCCGGTATCGATCAGCATACGACTGGTTATCCAGTGGTCTATTTGGACCGTGATAAGGAAGGGGTCGGTGTGCGGTTGGATCACATCCTCCGGCTCTTCATCCTCATAGAAGGTGACCGAATTCCATCCGGTTTTAGCGGCTTGGACGCTTCGTTCTCTGAAGGCGTAAATCTCCCTCCCCCGGATTGATCTTAGGCACCGCTTCTTTGAGCTCCGGGTGAGCTGACCGATATGGTCCCCACCGTGGATCATGTTAATGCTCCCGTGTACCTCGATCCACCCGGGGGTTCGCGTGCATATGGTCCCTATCGGCCGAGCTCGCGGTCGGTCCGCCCTGGGGCTGCCGGGGCGGGCTTGGTCTTGTACGACCGTCTTCCGATCTGGGATCCGAAGGTCCGGTTCATAGGGTTTTCTTGCTGGCGATGGAACCGGGGCCCGTGGTGTCCGCTCTGCTGACACAGCTACCTGGATCCGAGCTGGGTGCCCAAAAGGTGGTCCTCTTCCTGGTCGGGGATCATTGTCGCTGCTTCGCCGGGGTTGCCACTCCTTTCGCGCTTCTATCCCCCTGGCGGCTACAGGTACCCGGCTGATATGTAGCCGCCCGGCTTTGCCTCCGTGAGTGGATGGCGGTATGCCATCTGAGATCCGCTTGGGCGCCTTGTTCCCATATGTCTCTTGTTCTGCCTGAGCATGCCTAATGGCCACGGTCATCAGCTCGTCGTACGCCAGCGGCCCCTGCGCTTGTAAGTCGTATGAAAGTTCCCCAGCTCTTAATCCTTGCTTGAAGGCCATCCCCGCAATCCTCTTATCCAAGTTTCTTACCCCGGACGTGGCGACCTGCCACCGGTTAACGAAGGCGCGTAATGGTTCGTGGCTAGCCTGCATGCAATCGAAGAGGACCGTCGATGGCCGGGCTGTCGTGGCTTTAAGGACGAACCGGCCGACGAACCTATCGGCCAACTGTGCGAAAGTTTCGACCGAGTCCATCGGTAGCTCGTAGAACCAACCCAGTGCCTCCCCTACGAGCGTTTCTCGGAACATGTTGCAGCTCACGGCATCCGAATAGGCCCTAGCGCTTGTCTTCGACTTGAAGCTATCCAAGTGCCGGTACGGGCAGCTTGTTCCCGAGTATGTCAACTTCAGAGGCCTCTGGTCGCCAGATCCCCCCGTTTCCCGGATCCGGCGTGGGAAGGGTCCAGTGCGCTCGGTAAACCGCGCGCCGTCCTGCGGTCGTCCCGCCTTCCGCTCGCTGGTCTCCATGCGGCTTTTTATGTCCGATACCGAAGCGGAAAGTGCCTCGATCGTTCGCGCGGTGGAGCTATCCCGCTCATCTGAAGCCTGATCTGCGCGGTACGGGAGCTTGACTGGGCCGGAATCTTTCAGAGCCTCTGAGAAGAGGGGTACGGGCATATGGACGGTCTTCCTCCTGCCCGTAGGCAGCCCTATCTCGAGATGCGGGAATTCGCTAGCCTTGCTCGCCGTGTGCGAGGCCGCCCGAGGAGTACCCAGCTGGCCTTCTCGCTCTAGGGTCGCTAACAGGGCGGTGGTTACTGCCTTCAGTTCCCGACTTCGGGCCTCTGCTTTTAACCGATCCTGATCGCCCTCCTTTCGCAATCGCTCAATTTCTGCCTTCATCTTTCTTATTTCCCCTGCTCCCACTGGGTCGGGATTCTCTGAGACTTGACGATCGTGAGCCTTGTTCTGAATAGGAGGAAGTGCGAACCTCGCACCGACCTCGGCCTTTATGCTACGGGCCGGGCCGGGGAACTGAATTCGCGCTTCCGGACTTTTTTTGCGGTCGGGGGAAAGAACGAACCTCGCACCGATCGCGGCCCCTGCGTGTGGGGCCCGGTCGGGGAACTGAATTCGTCCTTTCGATCCTTCCGTGCTTGTCTCTATCTTTCTTCTTTCCATGGCTTCCGGACTGTGGTTTTAGCGATCTCTTTAATGGGTCCCCAGGGCCCTGCTTTCCGGCACAGCGACACTGACTTTTTGAACGAGTTCCCACAGACGGCGCCAATTGTTTCTGCCTAAACCCGGGGGTCTTGGTAGATACTTGATGAATCCGACTCGATCTCCTGCAATCCTGCTTACTAAGGGGAACACCGGGCGGGCCGGCCTTCACCTCTCCGATGCTTAAGTTAGTATAGTTGGAATATATATAACCTGGGCACGTATGTAAGCAGGGAGGGAGACAAGTTACCTATTTATGGTGGTAGTCGAGGCCCGTATATAGGTGGTTGAGGGTGAGGGCTGGCCTTGCCCTTCGATGTGGGACTGGTTCCCACAGACGGCGCCAATTGTTTCTGCCTAAACCCGGGGGTCTTGGTAGATACTTGATGAATCCAACTCGATCTCCTGCAATCCTGCTTACTAAGGGGAATACCGGGCGGGCCGGCCTTCACCTCTCCGATGCCTAAGTTAGTATAGTTGGAATATATATAACCTGGGCACGTATGTAAGCCGGGAGGGAGACAAGTTACCTATTTATGGTGGTAGTCGAGGCCCATATATAGGTGGTTGAGGGTGAGGGCTGGCCTTGCCCTTCGATGTGGGACTGGTTCCCTTCTGTTTGGATATTCTGGTGCCCTCTTTGGCAGGCAGGCGCCCCTGGTCCCAGGACCCTTGGAGGCAGGATAGACCGCTGGGCCCCGAGGCCTGGTGCTGGTGCTCCGATCCTGAGTCCTGGGCCGGGCCCTGGTGTACTTGCCGCGGGTCTGTGGGCTTGCTGTAGCCCCTCTGCGGCTACTGTCAACAACTTTTAATTATATTAACTCAAAACTTGATCAACATAGTTCTCTATTACGTGATATCTCTCACTTTGTTGGTCTAACAAATACTTTTGCAGAAAGAAAGAAACCAGCCTCAGGTAAGATGGTTTGGAAGAAAAAGAATATCTCTGAATCCTCAAACTTATTTTGTAATTTATTCATTATTGACTATGAGACTGAATATATTGAAGCTACCTGTAATGTTGCCTTCACATCACTATCAACTAGGAGAGAAGATATATGGTATATTGATAGTGGGTGTTCACGCCACATGTGTGGAAATAAATCTCTTTTTTCTAACTTTCAAGATACATGTACTTCTGGCTCAGTCACTTTTGGTGATGGATGTAAAGCCAAGATTAAAGGAAAAGGAACAATAATTGTTCAAAATCTACTAATCTTATTAGTGTAAGTCAATTAGCTGATGATTTTGAGGATATTTGGTTTAACAAACGAAGGTGCATAGTATTTGATTTAAATGGTGAACCTATATTGGGAGGAACCAGATCAGAAGATTATTGTTATTATGTTTCTGCTGATATTTCATCTAACAATTCTCTTCCTTGTCTTAGAACTAGATCATCCGAAGAAACTATGGAACTATAGCACAAACGACTTGGACATATAAACTTTCAAGACTTACTGAAATTATCCACTCAGAAATTGGTAAGAGGTTTACCTACCTTAAATGGTCGTACTGATATTATTTGTGGAGGGTGCAAAACAGGTAAACAAACGAAAGCAAGTCACAAGATCATAAACTCATCTCCTTCAACTAAACCTCTAGAACTACTTCACATGGATTTGATGGATCCTTCGGCTACCTCAAGCTTAGCAGGTAAAGAATAGATTTTAGTGGTAGTTGATGATTATTCTCGTTTTGCTTAGGTTGATTTTCTAAGTGATAAAACTGAAACTTTTGACTCATTTTACACCTTAAGTAAAAGACTTTTGAATGAAAAATATCATGAAAATTTGCAGATTACGAAAATTAGATCTGACAGTGGAACTGAGTTTAAAAATTCTAAATTTGCTAAATATTGTCGAGATCATGGTGTGTTTCATGAGTTTTTAGCTCCTATTACTCCTCAACAGAATGAAATTGTTGAACGTAAGAACATGTCACTTCTTGACATGGCAAGAGTCATGATTCACTCTTCTGGCCTTAGCGAAAATTTCTGGGCCGAAGCTGTTAACACTGCATGTTATATTGGAAATCGAGTTCTACTTCGTTCAGGTACAAAATGCACACCTTACGAGTTATGGAAAAACAAGAAACCCAATGTAAGTCACTTTCATGTTTTTGGTAATACTTGTTATATTCTAAAAGATCGTGAAAGACTTGCAAAATTTGAGGCTAGAGCAGATAAAGGTATTTTTATAGGTTATTCTCTTGACAGTCGTGCTTACAGGGTTTATAATAAAGAAACAAAATCTGTCATGGAATCTATAAATGTCTCTGTTGATGATAATGCTGATGTGTCTGTATTTATTGATTCTGACATATTTAAATCTAAGGATAAAAATATCTCTGTGCCGAATGATTTTGTTGAATTAGACAAAAACTTACAACCTGCTCCAAAATATAAAACTGGTTTTAAACAGGTTCGCAAAGATCATTCCATTGAAGACATCATTGGAGACATTGGTGAAGAAAGGAAAACAAGAGGTCATATGATTCAGTATCACAATAACAAAAATGATAACGATGATACAAGTGATTCAAATTCGGAGTTTGTCGAATTAAATAAAGCTTTACATTGTTTTATCAAAGAAAAGGGAAAAGAAACTAACGAACTAACTTGTTTTGGTTTTGTTTCTTTGATTGAACCAAAGAATGTCAAGGAAGCTCTCATAGATGATGATTGGATCAACGCCATGCAAGAAGAATTAAACCAATTTGAGAAAAATGATGTATGGCTTCTTGTTCCTAGACCCGAAGACGTAAATGTCATTGGTACAAGATGGATATTCAGGAACAAGATAGACGAACACGGTACTGTTACAAGAAATAAGGCCAGGTTAGTAGTTCAAGGTTATTCTCAAATTGAAGGACTTGATTTTGATGAATCTTTTGCACCTGTTGAACGGTTAGAATCTATTCGAATTCTTCTTGCTATTGCTTGTTTTCGTCACTTTAAATTATATCAAATGGATGTAAAGACAGCATTTCTAAATGGTGATGTTCATGAGGAAGTTTATGTTGAACAACCTCCTGGGTTTAAGGATATTCATCACCCTGATTATGTTTGGAAATTAAAAAAGGCTGTATACGGACTCAAGCAAGCTCCCCGTGCATGGTATGAAAAACTCTCTACTTATCATATATCACAAGGATATTCTCAAGGTAATGTTGATAAAACCCTTTTTGTGAAACATGCTGGTAATCATTTTATTGTAGCTCAAGTTTATGTTGACGATATTGTTTTTGGATCTACCTCTGATTTTCTTGTGAAAGAATTTACCACTATCATGTCTAATAAATTTGAAATGAGTATGTGCGGTGAACTTACATATTTTCTTAGTCTTCAAATAAAACAAGACAAAAATGGAATTTTTCTATCTCAGACCAAGTATGCAGAAAATATTATTAAAAAGTTCGATATGATCAATAAGAAATCTGTTAATACTCCTATGAGTACGACTACTAAATTATCTCATGATTTAAGTGGAAAATCTGTTGATTAGACAAAATATCGTAGCATGATTGGTAGCTTACTTTATTTAACTGCTAGTCGTCCGGATATTGCCTATAGTGTTGGTGTTTGTACTAGGTTTCAAGCAAATCCTAAAGAATCACATTTAGAGGCCGTCACAAGAATTATACGATATATATCTGGTAGTATTAATTGTGGTGTTTTCTACACATATACTACAAATGCTGAAATCGCAGGATATTCTGATGCTGATTGGGGAGGTAATTTACAAGATCGTAAGAGCACTAGTGGTGGATGCTTCTTCATTGGTAAGAATTTGGTTGCATGGCATAGTAAGAAACAAAATTGCACATCTTTATCTACTGCTGAAGCTGAATATGTTACGGCAGGTAGTTATTGTACTCAAATGCTTTGGATGAAAAACATGCTAAATGATTATGGTATCTTACAAGGAAAACTTGTCATATTTTGTGATAATACAAGTGCCATAAATATATCTAAAAATCCTGTTCAGCATACTCGAACTAAGCATATAGATATTTGGTATCATTTTATACGAGAGCTAGTTGATAAAAATATTCTTGCATTAGAATATGTGTCTACAGAATATCAATGGGCTGATCTGTTTACCAAACCGTTAGACACGGAACACTTCATGACCTTAAGAAATGCCATAGGCATTTGTTCTCAATATTGAAGATGTGATTTATGGGAACTCACACAAGGTACGATATCATAGTTCTTGATCGAAAATTGCCTTGATTTTTGTGTGTGTATATCTTCTTGAATCACTATATGTTATGTGTTGTTTGTGGTACTCTTGGATTTATTCATTTTGACATTTTGATGCACTTCACTTATATTAGCCTTTGTGTCTAAATCACAACTTACACATACTTCTTTGTGGGGAAACACTTTTTGAGTTGAGTCACCTAATCAGGAGCAGGTGTAGTTGAATAAAGTATTAAATGTGTGGCCGGGCTGCATACCCCTTAAAAAGAATCATGTCGTTGTATGCAGTCCTTGGCCAGGCTAGTTCTCCTCTCCAGATGTTGACTAACTACTCGATATCTGGTGGAATGGACTGGTTTGGTCACCCCGGTGAAATTCTATAAATTTCTGTGTTGTTAAAGTGGATCTTGGAACATCCTTGTTATGTCTAGCACCCTAAAGTCATCTGACTTGGGAGTTGTTATCCTTTTATCTTTCACGTATCAATGATGGATCGATGTTAAGCCAAGAAAAAGAAACAACAGTGCTCGTATCAAAAGTTGTTATAAGGGGGAGAGTCGAAAATAATTGCTTGCGAATTTAATCACTCCTCAAAATTTCTTCCCATATTGAAGTATCAATCTTGCATTTCACATTACCACTTTGGCATATTGCTTTATTTGTCAAAATAGATAGATTCTTGTTCTACCTAAATAATCGTGTTATATTGGTTCAAGTGACATACACATAACACTTTCTTGGCTAAATGTTTTGCATGAACTATGTTATATTTCTTGTTGTCTTGTGGTCTCTAAAATTGTTTTCGGTATTTGCATAAATTTCGTCTGGTTCCCTAGTTGAGAATTCGATTATCTATCAATGAACATTATGCATGTTTCCTAAATGTGGTTCAACTTGCTTTTTATATTAGGAAATATATCAATCAAGAATGCTCTTTAAGTAACCCTAATACCGAGTAGTACTTATTTTGCAATACCTAACATATTCTCTGTACTCCTTGCATTTATCCCTAATATTATATACCTAATATTGCTTATTTTCGTCGCATTGACTTTTGCACAATTATCCCTAATATTCCATACCTAATATACCGAGGAGTTCTACTTGCATTGGGTGTACTTTTTGTGTAACCCTACTAATGCTTTTTATATTAGGAAATAATTCAATCTTGCTTATTTTGCATATTCTCTGATTGATTCGTCATTGGTTAAAATAAGGAAGCTTATGTTGATGTTCCATTGCAAACTGAGTTTTTCCTTTTCTGCAATTATATGACTAGCTTAATTCAAGATTCTTGCATGTATTCAGTTTATATCTTCCTCTATATATAACCAATACACTTACAAGTAAGCTTCATCTCGTTTTCTCTTGTATACTCTTGTTCTTGTTTCTTTCACCGTTTGTGTAAGTGTGCAGTTTTCTATCATGTCCAGAAACCGTTCTTGTCACCACGATCATGCAGTGTGGCAAGCCGAAATGCTTGCCCGTGAACAAGAGGCAAGGAGGACTGCTGCCACTTCTAGGGATGATCTCTCTCTCGAGTTCTCTCGTCTCGGTATTCATATTCAACACCAAATTGACTGCATGCAAGCCTCGCATTCCTTGGACTCTCAAGAGATATTTCAACAACTCTCTCGCATTGAGACGGAAGTTCATGCCATTCTTGCAAATCAAAGGGGGAGATTGAAGGTATATTGGCCTCCAAGAGTTGATGAAGGTCAAATACAAATTGCATGGAGTTTTCGGAAGGAAACTTTGGAGCTTTCAAACCAAGAATATTTCGGAAAGGAAGAAAATGAAAAGCAAGAATACTTTCCTTGTTTGACTAGGAAAGTCATGAATTCAAGATAGAAACCCTAAGCACCCCAATAAGAGGTTCGGCCGTATGTGATTACTATGGTATTTTTCCCTTGATTATTTTGATTGAATATAATTCATTCAATGGAGTTATGTGTGGCCTTAACCTAGTTTGGTAGGAAATATCTTGTTAAGGCATATGACATATTTTATATTCAAATTGAATTAAAATATGGAATATACCTTTTATATATGTGGTGTAAAAGGTAGTTAGCTTATTTGATTAATTGTGTAATCAAAAGAAAAATTGTAACCCTACTTATAAAGGGAGAATCGGCAAAGAAGAAGTGGGTCGAATCGTGTTGAGTATTCGAACCAAAAGAGAAGAAAGTGTAAGACCTTCATGGCATCTCGAGTGTAAGACCTTCGTGGCTTCTCAACGTAAGACCTTCGTGGTAACCAAGACCTTCGTGGCTTCTCAATGTAAGACCTTCGTGACAACCAAGACCTTCGTGGCATCGTGCACTTGCGTGGTTAGTCAAGTGTGAAATACTTGAGTGTTTAGTCAAGTAAGAAACACTTGAGTGTTTAGTCAAATGTGAAGTAATTTATTTTTGAGAATAAGTTTATCATTAATTGTAAACTTTTATTCAATAGTAAAATAAGTTTCTTTGTTAAATTTCCACTGCATTAACTTTATTTGTTTCCATCTAGTATTTTCAACATTGGCATCGGGTGTTCCATTGTGCCTCATTGAAGGTATGTTATGTTCACGAGGAGCAGGAGTGGTAGCTTCAACCACCATGGTAATACTGGATCCTGACTCGATCAGTAATTTTGAAAAAAAAAAAAGAAAAAGAAGAAGAAGAAGTAAGAATGTGTTTGGAATCCGAATAATATTTGTGACACTAAAATGATCTAGTAATTTCTTTCTAAATTTTTTTTTTCTAGAAATCTCTATTAATTAAGCCAATTTGGCTTATGGAACTATTAAACTCTCTATTTCTGCAATACCCCTATGAAGTAATAGTTAATCAAAATATGATTAAATAAAAAAAGGATAAAACAGTAATAATTTAGTATATAAGATAAAATGATAGAATTTCAACTTTCAGAAATTCTTTTAGTATATATGTTAATCAAATTTCTTAAAAACAAAGAAGCACACGCGCAAACGCGTTTCTTTATGCGAGTCTAGTTTTGAATAAAGTAAGAACTTGTTTGGAATCGGAACAACTTGTAAACTTTTGGGAAAATTTCCAGTGGAATCACAAACGTATACGTAGTTACTAGACTTTAGTTAGTTTATGGTTTTATTCTCTCAACCCTAAATCAAACTGCGCAGTGACGATCTCTGCCTCTCCAAACACCATGTCTTCAACGATTGAAGAAGTCTGCGGCCATCTCAGGTGGAGATGTCATCGACATCTCTCATACGAAACATACTGGAAAATCTAAACCAATGCGCGCGACGTCTACCTAGCTAGTTGCCAAGCCTCTGACGTCGAAATCTTTCAACACGTACATCACATATCTCTGCAATCCCATTACCGGCGTACGTATTGGGTTCTACGAAGGGGTTTTAGAGTTCAATCATGATTCCCAAAACCTATTTGTGTTCATCTTTGATCTCCCCCATTTGGTTAACCAGAACAGTAGAGTCAAACTCCACCTCGAGCTTCATGATAAGGCTTAAAGCAAGCTGAATGCCATATATGAAACAAAGCACCCCAGGCCTCAGCTTGGAAGATCCTTCACCCGATCCAACCAATATTAACCATAAAACCACAAGACCGGTTACCAGAATCATCTCATAAAACACATTTAATTACCACTCCATATATATCATCTGATCAGGCAAGTTATGCTTGGTAGTAGGGATAGCAGAAATTTGGTCATTGATAATGGTCCTTTTAACATCAAACTTCTCTAACACGTACACTATAAACAAGGAGACCAATGCAATTATCACTCCAAAATTTAGTAGAGGCACCCTTCTCAATTTTCCAGAAAAGGCCTATTAATGTATAATGTATTCATGTTGATTCTTGATACTATTGATATTCAGATGAATTCCATCTCTATAAAATATTGAAAGAGGGTAAAATTTAAGTTGAATTCCAAATAGTTCATCGATCTTTGGGTGTGGAATTGAGATATTCAACTTTGATAATGCTATGAAACTCAAATCACACTCTTTCTTTAGTATACGGCGTGTATCTACACATACTGTTTGAATAGTTAAGATTAAATAACTTCAAATAAATACATAGTGGACCCTATATATAAACTATTTTAAATAGCTAAAATTGTGTCGTGTACCTACACGGCAATGCATACAAGAATTTATGAGAAATTAGCACTATCATCCTCCTCTTCATTGAACTTAGTTTGCCTTTTAATCTTTCGTTTAAGTTTTTTTTCTTCTTCTTTTTGGGAAAAAATCCTTCTTTTTAAGTTGAATGTGGACGAACAATGAAATTGCAAGAGATAAGGGTAAAGCACAAAAAGAAAACTTTAGTTAAATTTATTTAGAAGGGTATATCGAAAAATAAAAATTGAAGTTTGTTATCCAAGTGACTATGATAATATATGGTTTTTCATGTCTCATTTTTTATGCACCGTGAAGAAAATGACAATTTTATACAGAACAATATTTTATGAATAACTCTGTGTTGTGTCGCCTTATATGATACAAACTTATAGCCGTATTATTGCATGATAAAGCCTCTCAATGTGTATTTACAACTTTAGTCCGCTTAATATCTTTACTTCAAAATTTTACTGAAAATCCACAAAAGTCTCATACTCTACATCGGTCAAAGAAAATTCAGAATCTAAAGTCCGTAAGATGCCCTATACAACGATATGATGTACGTGAAATCTTCGTCGTGTTCTACCACGCATTTGCCTCCACCAAGAGGTCTTGCAGTGAAATCCCAATTGTTCGTCTCCTTCCACAACCCACCATGACTAGCAAACCAACGTGCACGAAAATTCCACAAGGTTTCTCAGCATCCTAAAATACACTCAGTATTTTGCGTTTGACACTTAAGAATTCCAAACAATCAAGCAAAGTAATGAGTTTATCTCACTAGTGTACTTTTTCATAGAGACTCTCTCTCGGACACCCCACCCTTGTTCCTTCCTTCCCTAAATTCCTTTCCCTCTTTTTTCCACCCCATTTTCTCTCTCCTCTCTTTCCTCCGTCAACTTCTCCGCCGTCGTTTCTCCACTTCTCGCCTGAAATTCCACCTCCCAAACCTTCACTCTACTGAGCTCTCGCGTGAGTCCACGCGCAGTCCAGGTTTGCTCGGAGGCTTTAGGGTTCCGGTCAGGCAGATCTACGAGGCGTGCTGTTGTGGCCTGAGAGAGAGATAGAGATAGAGATAGAGAGAGAAGGTTAGGGTAATTTCACTCACATGGAATGGCAGATCTTGTTGGCTACGGCAACGCCAACCGTGACATTGACCAGGTCTCTCTATTTTCTTATGTCTTTTGATTTTGGTGCCTTCATCATTTCTTCAACTCCTTCTTGGTGTACATGTAACACAAATTTATAAGATTATAATTGTTTTTCTCTTCCTTTTGCGAAAAAGTCGTTCTTTTAACAATAAAATTGCAAGAGAGATAAAGGTAAAACACAAAAAGAAAACTTTAGTTAAATTAATTTAGAAGGGTATATCGGAAAATAAAAATTGCTTATTTCACACAACCCAATCAATACTGAAAAGGAAAAACTTGGGGTGAGAGGAGCAGGACATGACCATTATGCCCTCAACCGCATCGTTTTCTCGCGCTCTTATGAAGCCTTCTGTAGTGATCTCAATACTTCAATCTGTTGTGCGTACAGTAAGTTCTTGTGTGCTATAGTCGTTGAGCTCAACTCTTCCGTTGCTTTTCGTTCTCGGCTCAATTTCGGAAAAGGCAACCTGGCTTGCGATGGTAAACTCACTCGATTTCTCGTTGATTAATTCAAAATTAAAGCCTGAATTTTCTTAGTTTTGATTCGAATTTATTTGGTTTCAGATTGAGGAAGCTTTCTGAAGCAGAGCCCAAGGTGTTGTTGAGACAACCGCATATTTGAGACCGAATTGAAACGAAAATTCTCAGCCAATTTCATCATCACTCACTCACCTGTAAGTAATGTTCAGAAGCCACAATGTTGTTAGCAGAATATTCGACCGTCAGATTTCATCTCCTCCTCCCGGCACTGCTGTAAGTTTTTCTTTCGATTCTTGGCTTGAAATTGAGTTGCAATTGCTTGTGTAGAATTGCTAATACTGGTTAATGGCTCTTAGGTTCATTACGCTAGGCGATTTTACGAGAATTTAGTGCCGAATTTCACAATATATGAAGTTGATTGCGAGGACTATCTGTTCCGAAAATTCACTGATGATGGTCAGTACCTCATATGTTTCAGTAGAAATTATCAGAAATTGATTGTTTATAGACCTACCTGGCTTTCGTATTCGTGCAAAGGAGAGTGCAACAATAGTGATCTTCCTCCGAAAGCGAGGAGGTTTGAGAGCTTCTTTACTCAACTGTACAGTGTGGCACTCCCTTCTAGTAACGAGCTCATATGCAAAGACTTCTTTCTCTACATGGAGAGTAACCACTACGGGCTCTTTGCTACTTCCACTGCTCAAATTCACGATGCAACGCCAATTGGAGGGGCTGTAGTGAATGTCCCATCCGTAGAGAAGATAACTTTTCACCTCTTGAGGTCGGCTTAATTTTTAAGTTTGTCAGAGAATTTATGATGTGAAACATTATTAGTTTTAATTAGAAGGTTAATGATTGTGTTTTTGCTGATGGTTAGGTTGGAAGATGGAGTTGTACTGGATCAGAGGTCTTTTCACAATGATTTTATTAACCTCGCACATAATTCGGGCGCCTTTTTATATGATGATTTACTTGCGATTGTGTCCCTTCGCCACCAAACAGTGCACATTCTGCAAATCAGAGACTCTGGAAATCTTGTTGATGTACGAGAAATTGGGACATATTGTCGTGAAGATGATGAGCTTTTTCTCAACTCTCACGTGCAGGTTAGCGGCATATATTTCAAGTCTTCAGTGATACTTAGATGAATGGGTTAATATCTTCTCCAAATCTAGAGAAAATTTAGATTATTTGTTTGTGATGAAACTGATGTTATGTTTTGCTGAGCTAAGATTGTTGGATGAATGGGATAATCTAAATTTTCTCTAGATTTTCTCTAGTTATGGTAAATTCCCTGTTTTATGGGTTCTGTCAACTTAGTCTCTCGGCATTTACAGATGTTCTCTTCAATTGATTAGGAACTGCATCTTGCTGAATTGTTTGTCCATATTTTTGTTGAAATATTGTTTATGCAATGTGGCTATTCTTCTGTGATTAAATGTATCTGGACAATACAAAAAAGTATTGCAGAGTTCATCTATTGAAACTATTCTTCTTCTGGAAAGAAAAAATATTATTATCAATTACTGTCAATTAGTTATCCAAACATGTTGGTTACTAATACAAAAGTTCTCTTCCATTTTTCGTTATCTCATTCACCAGTTATGGTAATTAGATACAGTGTTACTGTTTGATATGTGGAGCGCTTGATTGACAACTCATATCTTCGTTGCAGAATACTCATGGAACAACAGTTGCTTGCTTTCATAGTGGCCTCAAACAGCGTTTGCTTTCTTTCATATTTAGAGGAATGTGGAATGAAGAAACGGATTCGACATTGGTTGGTTATCTCTATCTATCCTCTTTGTAAATTTAATATACCTTTTATGCTTCATCTGATTGCAGGCATATTTATGCCTTTATATACTTAAAGAGGCTCTTATCAACTTAAAGCTTTTACATCTTGAAGTTGATAGAACCTCTCTAGCTGTCATATTTTCTTTCCATGACTGAGGTGTTTTAGCTGTAAAAGGGAAAAATAGAACAAGGAAGTTTAGGGGAGAGAATTCAGGCGCGCCTTTCAGTAATATTCGAGTTTATTTCATTCGCCTGATTTGGGTTTACAATATGTATCTATTCATAGGCTTAGAATACATAACCCTTAGACTCGTAGAATACTAGAAGACTCATATGTAGCCAACAAGACCCTTGAACACTTGCAGACATAAATAGACTCAAATAGACATAAAGACATGGTCAAGATCCTAGCTTAAATTGACTCTTAAAGCACTGGACTCATAAATACTCTTCATTAAGCTGAAAATGGCTCTTGCAAGACCTTTAAACTACCATGGGGACCTTTATTTAGACCAAATATGGCTGGGTTTAGTCTTAGGGCTTCCAAATCTTTTCTAACCAAGTTGTGGCTGACTGGCTGCTGCTTTTACATTTAAATTTTCTTTTTGCCAATGTCTATTACCAATCAGCCTTTTTGGGATTTTTGAAGCATATATAGTTAATTCAGTTAGCTAATTGATGACTTTTTTATTATAGAGGGTCCAAGGGCTGAAGAAGAAGTTCTATTTCCATTTCCAAGATTATGTTGACTTGATTATCTGGAAGGTAGGGCCTAAATGCTGGTTTTTATTTTTTACTACTTTTTTTAATTCAAAGGATCTCTTTAATATGCTTTGATAAGTCTAAACTCGCTTCCATATTTATTACTGCTGCATATAACAGGAAAATTTGATAATGCGCATCCAATATGTCATGTAACAAGTTGTTTATACGCAACTCTTGGACAGGTACAATTCTTGGACCGGCACCACCTGCTAATAAAGTTTGGTAGTGTAGAGGGAGTGGTGAGATCTTCTTTCTAGCATTCAGTTCATCACATAGGTCTAAGAAATTGTAGTTTAGTGTTTAAAGATTCTTCTTTTATCATAGTTTCTCATACGTGTCCGAATTCTGGGTGTCGCATTTGCATGTTGAGCTTTGTGCAATCAAAGTATTTTACTAATTATTTTGTTGTGGTATATGATTGAAGCAGATATCACGCAATACTGATCTCCACCCAGCCTTTTTTGCCGTATATAACATGGATACGACTGAAATTGTAGCTTTTTATCAGGTTACTTTCAGTGACAATTGTTTTCCTCTTTCCTATCTTATATATGTATTTGTTGATATGACTTGATGTGTTTGACAATTTTTTACTTGTAGAATTCGGCGGATGAGCTCTATCTCTTAGTTGAGCAGTTCTATGATCATTTCCATGCAACATCAAGAAATTCATATGCAATGAAATTCTTATCATCTCACTCCAATAACGTGCATGCTCGGGATCAACTGAGATGTGTCAGAAATAAAGCAAGTAGTTCTATGCAGGTGAACTTTCTCCGTCTGAAATAGTGATTTGCAAATCATAAAGAGGCATGGCTAACACTTAGTCTGCCATCATCAGGGTTATATAGATTTTTTTATGGATATTATGGTTGCAAGGGTATTTTTCTGTGTTCTCAGACCTGACATATAATCAGCTGATGAATCTGCAGTTTGTGAAGAAGATGCTAGCCTCTTTACCTTTTAACTGTCAATCGCAGAGCCCTTCTCCCTACTTTGACCAATCTCTTTTTCGATTTGATGAAAAGGTTCAATTCCGAGACTAATGCTTTCAATTGTCGCTGCTTTTATTTTTCTATTTTTTTAAAGCATTTTTTAATCCATTTATTTACCTGTTAATGATTCTATTATTAAACTCACAAATGAATATATCTAGAGGAATGGTCAAGCTTTAAGAATGAAGAAAAAGATCAGTAGGATTTCCTGTTTTAAACTGCCCTTGGATTGATAAATTTTCTTTGTTAGTCGACATTTATGCTGCCAAGATCGTCAGCAACATAAAATCTATGACACATAAGTTGACCAAATAAACTACTTAATTGTTTGCCATCTATTTAATGGACTAAACTAGATTTGGTGGTAAAATAATGTTACCAAACCTTAGTAAACAATAAAGAAAAAATTTCTTGTTATGATTTTACCATGATTGATAACTTGCATCAAAATCTCTGTCCATATGTTTATATAAAGAAAATGTAAACTCAGAGTCGAGATAACTAGGAATATAAGAATCGATGAATAGATACGTGAACACAGCCATACTGATTGTAACAGTTTTCTCTTACATGTGATACAAGGCAAATTGTGATGTATGATTAATTATGATTTATGGACCAGTTACTATTGTCAAGTCAACCCCCTAATGTTTCACAATTTCAAATATGCTACTTTGCAGTTAATTTCTGCAACCGATCGGCATAGGCAGTCAACAGATCATCCTATCAAGTTCATCTTAAGAAGGCAACCGTATACCCTCAAGTTTAAGATTAAGCCAGGTACTTGTCATCTACCCATAACTTTATTTGATACTTGCATATATTTGTACATACACATTTGTGTTTCAAGGTGAACTAAACATGTACAATTAGCTATGGAGATTAGTACGTATTGCAGACCCAAAAGAGTGGTGATTTAACTCGTAGAGGAGAGACTTATGTTACTAGACCAAATGGTCATGTCATGGGCTATTACTTGTTATTGTCCTTCACGACTCATTTTAAAGCACTAAGCAGTCAGCATTTGGGGTCTTTTATATTAAAAGGACAATGAGAATCTTGGATTTGCATAGCATTTCTTTTACAAGCTTATGTGTTTTTAATCGTGATGAAAGTTGACGTCATTTGGCTATGGATATTTTGGATAGTTTGCATTACTTTTTTCGTCCACTCAAGTTTTAGTTGGTAACTCATTGATCTGAACAAATGTTGCTCTGGTTATTTTTAACAGGTCCAGAAGCTGGTAGCATTGACAGTCGGACAAAAAAAATTTCATCATTCCTCTTTCATCCATTTTTGCCTCTCGCTCTCTCCATTCAGCAGACCTTATACTTGCAGCCAGCTGTTGTGAATATTCACTTCCGGAAATAAAGATATTCATACCATCGTTTTTTGTTTTGTTACCAACAACCTCTTGCCCTATAATCGAACTGAAGATATCCAACTCATAAAGGGGAGACTTCTGTTTCTAGACCAAATGGTCATGTGATGGGCTATAGCTTGCTTCTTCATGAGCAGCCTTTTGTAAAATTAATGTAATTATACAGAGATAATTGTATATTTAATATTTTGGATCTGAATCTGTACAAGATGAGATTAATTGTAACATTTACCATAAAAGTGACTAGATATGAACCTGCAAACTACCTAGTTTCAGTGATAAAGTAAATTTTCTGGATTTCTCTGTATTTAGGAGTTCCTCTTATCACTGTAAGTTTTCATTTTTCAGAGTATTAACTAAATAACTTTCCCCGCTTCTCCCTCCTTTCATTGTCCAAAACAATGAAAGATTTCAATTTGCTTCACAGGTTTGGAACTTAAATTTTCCTAATATTGATAGGTCTTCCTTCTCTTCCATGATCCTTTTCCTAAAACATATTTTTTCCTTGTCATCTAATTCTCATCCAGGTATTTCCATAGCTATATTGCACTTATCAAATCTGAAAGGCTCGCAATGACATATTATTAGTATTTTTCGTAACAGAATCCCCACCCCTTCATAAAGGGCCTCCTTTTTTTTTTTTTTCCCAACATTATCTACACTGTAATCTTAAACACCAGCAAACCTCTTGTATATTCCTAAGAGACTTTTATGGAATCCTCCTCCTGTTGGTTTTCTAAAATTAAATTTTGATGGTTCAATTCACAATAATATAAAGGCTTCAGGCTTTTTGTTATGTGACTCTTCTACGAATCTAATTCTTGCCTCAACCAAACGTATTGGCTCCTCTGATGTTCTCACAGCAGAAGCATATGCTGGTTTCCTTTCTGCTTGGTACTATAATGACACTAACCTGTATGTGGAAAGAGATTCAAAAATCTTGATAGACTGCATCAATAGAATTTCTTCAACTCCATGGAAAATCACACCTCTCCTTCACGATATTAAATAGTTAGCTATTCGAATTGGCGTATCTTTCGTCACTCATGTCAAGCGGGAACAAAACTTCGTAGCTGATGCTGTTGCAAAATCTGGACATAATCTTGACATCCAAGCTTGGCACCATTCTCTTTTTCTTTCAAATTTCAGCTAACTTTGCCTTGTATTTTGATAATTTAGGAATTGGTTGTACTAGAGGTTTACGGTTGTAATAATTATTTTTAACAGTAATTATTCCAACTCACTGTGTAATCAAAACGACACCGTAGCTCTCCCATTTCCATGGTACTTAAGATGACACCAAGATAGACACAACAGAATCGACTGAGCCAGCCATGGAGAGTAGACTCTCCGCCTTTCTAGGCCTCCCATCTCCAAACCCCGACCACCACCACCAACCCTCCCATGACTTCCACAACCTCTTCACCCACTTCACCCCACCCACCGCCACCACATCCCACCTCCCCTTCTTCGCCTCCACCACCACCAAATGGGCCTCCAACCCCAAAAAGGCCCAATCCATCATGAAAAGCCTCTCCGTCCTCGAGCGCGCCCTCATCGGCGCCGGCGGCGGCGGCATCGCCGGCGCCTTCACTTACTTTTGCCTCCACCCCCTCGACACCATCAAGACCAAGCTCCAGACCAAAGGCGCCTCCGCCGTCTACGCCAACGCCTTCGACGCCGTCCTCCAGACCTTCCAGACCAAAGGCATCCTCGGCTTCTACAGCGGCATCTCCGCCGTCATCGTCGGCTCCACCGCCTCCTCCGCCGTCTACTTCGGCACTTGCGAGATGGGGAAATCCTTTCTTTCCAAATTACCAAACTACCCTCCCCTCCTCATCCCTCCCACTGCTGGCGCCATGGGCAATATCGTCTCTTCGGCAATCATGGTCCCAAAAGAGCTTATCACGCAGCGGATGCAGGCCGGGGCCAAAGGCCGGTCCTGGCAAGTACTACTCAACATCGTCGAAAACGACGGCGTTTTGGGCCTCTACGCTGGCTACTCGGCCACATTGCTTAGAAACCTCCCTGCTGGGGTCTTGAGCTACTCATCTTTCGAGTATCTGAAAGCTGCGGTGCTGAGGAAGACCAAGCAGGCCCAAATGGAGCCCATTCAGAGCGTGATTTGCGGGGCCCTCGCCGGGGCTATCTCTGCATCCATTACGACGCCGTTGGATGTGGTGAAGACGAGGTTGATGACGCAGAATGTGAACAAGGTGGGAGCTGTTGTGCAGAGTGGGGTTTCGGAGACGGTGAAGCAGATTATTAGGGAGGAAGGGTGGGTGGGATTCACTAGAGGAATGGGGCCGAGGGTGCTGCATAGTGCTTGCTTCTCGGCATTGGGGTACTTTGCTTTCGAGACGGCTAGGCTTGCTATTTTGAATGAGTATATCAAGAGGAAGGAGTTGCAACAAGTTGCTGATGCTCCGGCTTGATGCTCCGGTATCCCTTTTAGATTTTCGCTCTGCTTCTTCTTGTTATATTTCATTTCATAGTGAGTAAATTCTTGTTGCAATTTTCAGTATCGGTTAATATTTGTTTTCTATGAGTGATAAGTAGAAGACTAGAAGTAAAACCTTTACCTCATTATGTAATTCCAGTCGGTTACTATATATATATGTTACTCTTTCACACTATGGTACAGTACGACTTACTGAATCTGTATCTTTTTCTTTTTTGTTAGCAAGAAAGATATGTAAAATGATTATTAGAGCCTTCACCTTAGGGCCTTGTGTTATGCATTGTAGATGTGTTAACTAAGTTACCTGATTTTATCCAACACAGCTGGCATTGGAACAGTTTCACATCGTCTAGGGAAATGGTAGTATCTTCAACTAGTTATAGAACACATTATTCTAAGGAGCTCTGAATATAAATAATTATCATAAGTAAAAGTAAATTCAAATAGGTTATAACTTAATTTTCCCTACCTATTTAATTCAACAAAGAAAATAAAACAGAGTCAAAGAAATGAGGAATTTTCATTGTATCTAATCTCTTTCTCAATGTTAGCCATTCTTTTCCAGTTAGTACTTCTGTGCCATCCATAATCCTCTATCGATTAATTGAGTTGCATGAAGCAGATTCAATACGATATAAGTTCAGATTAGACTAATGAAATATGTAGAATCTTTGGGGAATTACACTTAACTAAACGTTTGGCAAGATGCTTGTACAAATGAGTATTTTGGAGGATAACTAACTGCTTGTACAAGATTGTATTATCAATATTGATTGTGTTTATCAATCAACTATAGATGGGTCTTGTGTAATCTACTGTATATTTAAGCTCGGTTATCTGATCGTGTCTAACATAGTTGCCCTTAGTAAGATTCATCATCCTTAATGGAAGTGTTATATTTTATCTTCTATTAGTAATTCAATATCTCTGTGGAGCTATGTATTTTCTTAGGACTTGTTGCAGTAATAATGATAAAATGCAAAGATAGATTAGTTTATATCATTTTCCCCTTGTTTTAATTAGGGCATTAGGCAATTGTCAAAATGGATAGAGAGAAGAATAAGTTTAACAAAAGAGTTATTCTATGTTTTTTTGTATTTTTAATGGGTGAAGGGCTGAAGGCACCTGCATGTCCAACAGAACATGTATATGAGAAGTTGAATAGATTGGGCTGTCTCTTCTCTCTTCTCCAAAGCCTCGTATCTCTCCTCAATTTGGCTAGTCAGCTGGTGTTGGGCCAGCAGGAAGGCTAATAAAGTGCCTGGCCGTGCTGCCTCGCTTGCTGCTCGCGGTTTTTCCCTGCAGCTTGGGTGGTCAACCCCTCCCCCACTTTCTTTTCTCTTTCCTGGTGTATGATGGGCTTCCGTGCCCTCCTCAAGTCTCTGTTTTGCTTCTGCTCTGTTCTTTTGTTCTGTTTCTTGCTGTGTTTTGTATCACTTTCGCCAAAAAGAGAAGTCATTTGAATTTATTTCAGCCTAAAAATCTCATTTGAATTTTTATGAGAATTTGATTCCAGATTTCAAGTTTTGTTGGCTGCCAAAAAACTTGATTGATCATCTATATTCACTTGGTGTGTTTCGTTATTTTTATCCAAAACTAGTTGCACGTTTCTTAAGTACCCTCGAGTTTTGTTAGGTTCTTACAGTTGAACTTTTATCTTTATTTTGGCCACCAAGTTCTGTAACAGACTTATAGAATTTGGAAAAAGAAATACTCTGGGACATGTGGGATAGGTTTCCTCTTGTAGCCGAATTTACCACCATTTAGAGTTTACTTGGTAGTTTTCTTGTCAATGTCAGAGAGGTTTTCTCTAACACATATTCTAGGTCCATCTACAGAAATACAGAATCAACTTCTTTCCTCAGTCTTGAAGGAGTATGTTCGCGTACAACTAAAAGGTTATTCTGTTTCTTCATGATGTGGTTCAATCAAAACAGCTGGGAAAATTGGACAGTAAGAAAGAGCTGTAAGGAGACCAAAAGGAAAAAGTCAAGTCCCAGCTCTTGTCAGATAATTCTTCAATTTCAATTATTGAGAACTAAAGTATCAAACTCCACCCAAGTTGTCTCTTTCTTTCATCCATCCACAGTTTGACTTTCTTGTACATCCTCCGTCAAGTTATACTGATCTTGGAAGGATTTTTCAGAGTGCTTTTATAGTTAGCTCTTGTTCTTGTTTTTGCTGCGCTTTCAATGGCGTTGAGCACCCAAAGAGTCTCAATATCTCTTCATGCAGATGAATCGGCTCCTAGATGGAAGCACGATGTGTTTTTGAGTTTCAGGGGTGCAGACACCCGCCAAGGGTTTATCTCGCATTTATACCATGAACTGCAGTATTGGCAAACAATAAAAACTTTCAAGGATGCTCGAGAGCTTGAGGTAGGAGCATGCATTTCTCAGGAGCTCTTGGACGCAATTGATGCATCACATCTTGCTATAGTTGTTCTCTCACCAAACTATGCTTCTTCTGCTTGGTGCTTGGATGAACTTGCTAAAATTACTGAATCCATGGAACCACGGGCTAACACAATTCTGCCAATTTTCTTTCATGTCGATCCATGTGATGTACGGTATCAAAAAGGGAGCTTTGCTCAAGCCTTTGCTAAGCATGAAGACAGGTTCGGTGATGACCCAGAGAAGTTGAGGAGGTGGAGAGCAGCTTTAAGAAAAGTGGCCAATCTTTCTGGATGGGATTCAAAGAATTATGAGTAAGCATGCAATATAAACTTGACCATTCTATGATAGTTTTCACTGTGATGCATGCAACTTTGTCGTTTTAACTACACCTATATTAATTGATTCTATATATGTATATATATGTAATATGTATTACTAGCTTGATGATTATTTATCTCTTTTTCTTTTCAGATGCGAAAGAGAGCTTATCAAAGTCATAGTCAAGTATGTGTGGAGTAAAGTGCGTCCTACAATTACATTGTCAGGTTCACAGACAAGCTAGTCGGAATTGAGTTTGGGCTTATGGAAATGGGTTTGCTTTTAGCTCCCGAGGCAAATGAAGTCCGATTTATAGGGATATGGGGTATGGGTGGGATGGGTAAGATAATACTTGCTAAGCTAGTTTTTGAGAGAATCTCCCGTGATTTTGAAGCCAGCAAGTTTCTTGTTAGGTTGCATGGAATCGGGTGCGGGTACGTGGAAGCGAAGCGTTTGGAAACGCAGAAGTATTTTTTTAGGAAAATATTTGGAAGCGGGTACGTTTTAGAAGCGTCGAATATATATATATTAAATTAATAAACTCCTACTACATATATAATTTGTTTCATTAATAAGGAAAAGAGAGTAATTTTACATCATTTTAATTTACTTTTTCCTTGGAGCACTTTGGTCCCTAAACTACCAAACCTCATTATCAAATTATACTATGCGTGTACACCTATTAGTTAAGAGGCCAACAAACTTTATAAAGTGCTAGAAGGTCCTATGGGAGTAAAAGAAGTTTACCTCGTCTTCTCCGCCCTCCCTCCCCATCTATCTCTCCAAGTCTCCAACTCCACCCTCACCCTCACCATCACTCTCACTCTCAATACTCAAAATCCCCCAACTCCTACTCCCTCGCATTCTCCGCACCCAAAAAATGTCCTCCCCATTCCTCTCCACCAAGCCCACCAAGCCCACCATCTCCTTCTCCTCTGCCGTCTCCACATCCCTCCCATGGCGCCCTTCCTCATCCTCCGCCGCACTTCGCTCCAAGTCAATGATGTGGCTCTTTTTCTGGATCCTCGAGGCCGAAATACCGCTCGCCAGCTCCCCCCCTCTGGCCCTTCTTTCTTCTCCACCGTAATACCGCTGACGCCAAGTCGGCTCCTAGGCCGAAATACCCACTACTCCCGAGGACACTTCCACATAAAGTTTATCGTTCTCCTGCTGGCTGCTGCAACTTTTCTCCTATCTCTACAAAAGACGACTGGAGAAGTGGGGAGGTCAAGGCCGTCGAGCAATTAGGTTTATTTCGGGTGTTTGAAAATGACAAATTTTCCCACGTTTCCTACGCGCTTCCCATCCGGAAGCTCGCGCTTCCACAGCGCTTCCAAAACCTCCTTTTCTCGGAAGCGCGCTTTCGAGCGCTTCCGATGCGCTTCCGCTTCGCTTCCGTTTCTGAAGCGCGAAACGTGAGTGAAGACGCGCTTCCGTGCTTCCTAGGTTTCTTGTTAATGTCGGAGGGGTATCTGCAAAACAGGGCACTCTAATTGGTCTACAAAAGCAGCTTCTTGCCTCGATCTTGAAGGCAAATATTGCAGAAGTTTGTGATGAACAAGAAGGAACCTTATTCATTAGGAAATGCTTTTTCAATAAAAAGGTTCTTCTCATTGTTGACAATGTTGATCACTATAACCAACTGGAAATATTGGTTGGGAATAAATCTTGGTTTGGTAAGGGAAGCAGAGTCATCATCACAACTAGAGATGAACGTTTGCTTATTGAGCATGATATTGAAAGTTCATTTAAGGTAGAAGGACTACATGACAGTGCGGCTCTTGAGCTTTTCAGTCATAATGCTTTTAGAAACGATGAGACTCAGGAAGGTTTATTAGAACTCTCTAAATGTTTTGTAGATTATGCCAAAGGGCTTCCATTAGCTCTTAAAATCCTGGGACGTTCTTTGTATAGAAGAGGTCAGGATGAATGGATTAGTGCCTGGGGTAATCCTAAGAATAGTCCTGATACAGAAATTTTTAGTTCGCTCAAAGTCAGCTATGATGGATTGTGTGAAATAAGTAAGAGCATTTTTCTTGATGTTGCTTTCTTCCATAAGGGGAAGAACAAGAAACAAGTAATTGAAATACTAGACAGACCATTTGACGTTTCCAGCCTTTTTGGGATAAATGTTCTTATTCAGAAATCTCTCTTAACTATTGACAGAGGCAACAAAGTAGATATGCATGATATGATACAAGAAATGGCATGGGAAATTGTTCGTCAAGAGTCTCATGATGAACCTGGTTTCCGCAGTCGTTTGTATCTCGTAATGAAATCTTTCACGTTTTCATGAGAAATACGGTAAGAAGTTATGTTTATGATAAGACAGGGAAATATTTGTTTTAGAACCATATGTATTAGACTTCAACTAAATTTTCATTACTTTTGATTGAAATCAGGGAACAGAAGCAATCAGACGCATCCGCTTATGCTTACCTGAATTAGAAGAGGCGAACTGAAGCTGGAATTATAAAAGCTTCTAGATGATGTTCAAACTAATGTATCTTGAACTTGATAATTTAATCATTTATTCAGGCCCGAAATTCCTCCCTGATTCCTTGAGAATTCTCATATGGAGTTGGTATCCTTCCAGATTTCTTCCAGGAAGTTATCGTCCTAATTTACTTACAGAACTGAAGATGAAAAATAGCAAACTTGTTCGCCTTTGGGAAGGAAAACAGGTATATTGAATGTGTGTGTGTGTGTGTGTGTGTGTGTGTGTGTGTGTTGTGTGAGTACAATCACTCATCCTATTTTGAAAATGGTAGTAAGAACTTCTTTGATGTATTATGCAGGACTTGCCTAATTTGAAGAATATTGATCTTCGTGACTCTAAGAACTTGACCAAGACCCCCGACATCACAGGTATTCAAAATCTTGAGGTGTTGCAACTTACACATTGCACAGGTTTAGTTGAAATCCATCCATCTATTGCTGTCCACAAAAAGCTTAAAATTTTGTATCTTTGGGGCTGTAAAAGTATCAAGAATTTCCCAAAAGAGATAGAAATGGATTCCCTTGTGCATTTCAGCCATCAGGGTTGCTCCAAACTAAAGATTCCAGAATTTGCAAGAGGGATGCAAAATTTGGTACATCTCGACTTAAGTCAGACTGCTTTAGAGAAAATTCCTTCCTCAATTGGACATCTGGTTGGGCTTGTTTCACTGGAACTTATGGGTTGCAAAAGTCTCACTTGTGTACCGAGTGGCTTAATCTGTAAACTGAAGTCTCTTAAAAGGCTAGATATGAGTGGATGCTCAAAACTCATCGATAATGTGGGGGAGATGGGTTTGGAGGAGCTTTCAATTTGTGAAACTGCTATAAGAGAGCCGCTGCCCCCCTTCCTCTTACGTATGAAAAATCTAAAAATTCTATTTTTCTGTGGATCATCTGTAACACCAAAGCATAATGCAGGGTTTGAGCGCTTGTTTGGAATAAAGAGCCCGGAACCTTTGGGGTTGGTGTTGCCTTCTCTCAGGGCTTTATGCTCTTTGGATACATTAAATCTTAGTGATCAGAATCTTTGTCAAGGAGATTTTCCTGAAGATATTGGCTGCATGTCATCCCTACGATACTTGTATCTCAGTGGGAATAATTTTGTTAATCTTCCTCTAAGCATTCGATGCCTTTCTAAGCTTCGGTCAATTGAGTTGAAGGGGTTCCAAAGGCTTCAAAAATTGCCTGACCTTCCATCAAATAGAGGATTAGGAGTTTGTGTAGACAATTGTGATTCCTTAAAAATGCTCTCCGAACCATCAGAACTGCTCAAACCCACTAGTTTGGAGGTTTTCAGATTTAGTTCAGTCAATTGCTTTGGATTGTCTGACCATGAAGGCTTGAATAATGCAGTATTTTCATTGCTAAGGCGATTGGCCACGCAGGTACTCTCTCTCTCTCTCACATTTTTTTTTTTGGTTAGGAAATCTCTGTATGATTGTTATTAAATATATATACTCCTTTTGTACAGGGAATCTATCCAAAGTTTCAGGAATTCAGGATTTGAAGTCCTGGAAGTAAAATTTCAGATTGGTTCAATATTCGAAGTGAGGGACATTCACTAACCGTGGAGCTTCCTCCGGATAGAGACTCGTATGAACAGTGGCGGAACTAAGAAGGGCCGGGAGGGGGCTGTGGCCCCCCATTAATCAAAATTTTCTTATAATTATAGTGTAATTATGTGTGATTATAGTCAAATTGTTATAATTATGGTATAGAAGTTTCACATAATTTTTTTTTTGGCCCTCCCATTATGTTTCTTCTGGTTCGCCACTGCGTATGGATCAAAGTGGGTGGGTATTGGATTTTGTGCAGTTTTTGCTGAGCATGAAAATCCAGCCAATCTTGAGTTTAATGATTTCACAATTCAATGTTCGTCGGTTGGACTTCCTACTCTCAATTGGAATTTAGGAAAACGAGGCCATATTATGAGAGATCATCTTTGGGTATTTTTTATGCCTCGTATGAAGTTTCAGGATACCGCAAGATGTCATGTTAGCTTCTTATTCGAGGCTTATTATTCAACACTCAGCAGGGGATCCCTTAAACGGTTGAACTTAAATTTTGTGAAGAGATGTGGTGCCCGTCTGTTGTATGAGCAAGATTTAAAAGAACTTCCCAGTGGAATAATGAACATCATTAACAGGAGAACTCGTGAATATAGTGAAGCTGAGGACGGAGGTTCAAGTGGAAGTGGTAAATCTCATCATGAATCAATTTTCCAGAGATGGAAAAGAAGACTAGTGTGATTCAATCTCACTCAATTCTCCCGACTCAAGGTTGAGAAGGCAATGTGATGATATTTTTCTCAAAGAAATTCATGTTGGTAAGTCATCATCTCAAAGTAGCACCCACATACAATGACATAAATTTCATCATATTGTCTCTAGTGTACTTTTGTGAAATTGCTTGTTTTTAATCTCTAGACCACGTAATCAATTGATCGATGTAAATGATAGTGCAACCTCTTCACCATAATAGATACTTGTAGTCCGAAAACGCAAATATATAACTAGGCTCATATTACATTCTTGATTTAGAAGCTCGTGTAATTTGTCCTACTTAACTTTTCTTCTAACAGCTGGAATGGTTCTTAATTAATTTTTTTTTTCGCAGGATTCTAAATGAGAGTAAAAAAAAAAAAAAAAAAAAAAAAGGGGTCGTAGCAGGTTTGAGTTCTTGAGATGTGCAATTTAAACATATGGTTGGGACTTGGAGGTGTATTCATAGTGCTTGCTTGTTGACATTGCGGATACTTTGCTTTTGAGACGGCCTGGCTTGCGATTTTGAAGTATATCAAGAGGAAGGAGTTGCAAGAGATTGGTGATGCTCCCACTTCGTACTTATGGGGTTTGAAATTTCTCTTCCATGTTCCTCGTCGACTTTGGTTATTCTTCAATTTGCTGGTTAAATTTCTTTGATATGTAATTTCTTGTTGCAATTTTCAGTATTGTTTAATATTCATTTTCTATGAGTAATTAGAGAAGACTAAAATTAGAACCATAAACCTTTAGCTCATACTGCTATTCCGATCAGTATTATATATATGTTCCTCCTTTCATAATATGTTAACGGTGATGTCTAATACTATATTGTTTCTTGGATTAGAAACTGCATTTAGAAGATATAGATGGACATAATTCAGAAGATACTTCAATTCTAAGCAAGTGACCTACAATTTTTGTACAGAAACTGGATCAATGCTTATTGAATAGAAACTTGTACAACAACTCCATCAAGGATAACTCTTTTCAGTTTCCCATAAATATTTTTCAGATCATTCCCAAGGAAAGAGGAAAGGGAAAATCAAGAATCCAATAAGAAATTCTTTCCCTCTCTGTAACAAAGTAGTTTGTAGGATTATATCATTGTCCTGAGCTTCATTGTTCTGAGTAATAAATAGGCCAGTAAACGGTACCCAACGATCATTACTATCAAAGCTCCCACTTCCATTACTTTTTCTTTTCTGAGTTCCTTGTTATTTTCCTTTCGGGATACCAATATCAAAAAGCAAAGAGGCCAGGCTTTATGCCCCCCTCTACTGTAATCTTGGTGCTAGTAAGAGGTGTTTCTTATTAAGTTTGGTGTAAGTGGTTCTATGATTCTATATAACCTTATTGAGTTTCTTGTTTAGTTTGAATGGTTCTATCTAGCTTATTGAGTCTCTCCCCCCTCCTCTTTTTTTGGTGCAAGTGATCCTCTTGGGATTTTTACAAGAGTATATCAACAGTGATTATCAAGCATTATGTGTTGAGGCACCTAATGATTAAACTAAACGCAAGTGTGATCGTGATCAACAGCAATATTAGCAAAGGTATCATTAGTCGGATAACATTCATAGTCACCGTGCATGTGAGGCAATCATTTCCACTGTACGTACCGGTGAGCCCGAGGGCACAAAAAGGAACGAAAACAAGAGGGAAAGTAGAGAAGAAAGAAATAGTTCATCCACATTATCATCCAATTATGCACACCACACATATACTAATCGACCAACACATCGACGACTTTGATGTCCACCACACTAGTGCATGTTGGAAAATCAAGTTGAGGTGCTGCGACAAGAATTAGTCTGTTTAACTCTAATCTAGGTTTGATCTGGTGTTTACTGTGTAGTAATGTCAATGGAGATACACTATCATATTTCTTATGCAGTCAACTCTCTTTATAGCAGCGAATAAAGGATTGGATAGCCAACAACATCATTTCAACCTCCACCCATTTTCATCCTACATATCATCTCCACTGCAGCCAACTCCAACCATCTGATCTGTAGAGACTAGAGAGTGCCTATCTGTTACTGGAACGAAGAATTCAAGCTCTTCATCGCTGGTGGGTCTTCTTTCTCTGATTCTCGCCGGAGTTCTGCACACAGCTATTTTGCTTAGGTTCTAGATTCTTTTCCCTTTCAATCTAAGAAATATTTAGTTCATGATCAGGTATCATTGAAATGTTAGATAACAATCTTTAGTTCACCCTTTAGGAGCACAATGTGCGATGATATTAATATGCTTATGCCCTCGTTTATGCTTCGTTTAACCTTTATTTATCTAAGATAGAGTCATAATTTAGTTTAGTGTCATTTCGGAAGAGTTTTGGAAAAATGTGCTTAATAATCAGAAAAATGACTAAGTATAGAAATCTGGAAATAAAGTAAAATATGTCTTTTTCGTCATTTTGAGACTCGTGCTAAACTGACCTATATTTTTTCAAATTTGATTAAATTTGGTATGCATATAGCTGGCAAGCTAAAGTATATTGTGTCAAAATTTCAGATCAATCGGAGTTCGGGAAGTCACCCAAAAGATGGCTGCAACTTGGCAGTTTGAACAAAGATCACCAAAGACTACCAGGATTTTCCTGGGACTGTGTCCTGACTTCCGAAATTTCTGTGGGACACATCGCTTGGAACCAAAAGACGTGTCATATGCCATTGGAAATCTCTATGAGTCTAGTTTCTCTGGGATTTGAAATCGTACCAATCGGAGCTGTGAGGAGAAATTTATGCCTGAATTACTGGAGCAAGGTCATTCCAGCCGAGTGCTGCCGGTTTTGTGTTCTTGGCGATTTGTGCATTTTTAATGGATCAAAGTTTACCAAATAGAGTTGTAAAGTCCACATATGAAGTCCATGAAGATATGCAGCCCATGCCATGAAGAAAATTCAGAAAAAAAAGTCCAAGAATGCAATGTTTTTTCCACAAGGAAACTTAAACCAACTAGGACAAGGAATTCCCTTTCCTTGTGTGGCCGGCAAACCCTAGTCTCTTCTCTATATATAGCCAACGAATTTTTCAGAAAACAGAATCTCATCTTTTGCCAAGCACTAGCCCTAAACTCTACCAAAGGTTCTCTAAAGTTCTAAGCCAAAAGTAAACACATAAGCCTACCCGCTACCACCACCTTCCCTCAAATTTCCAATCCAAACCTCACCTCTACCTTCTGCCGTACCTCATTCACCACACCAAGACGAAGCTCTCCAAGGTTTCTAAAGTGTGATCCATCTCTATGGCTTGTATCTTTATTTTTGGTTTAGTCACAATAGTTGTTATAAAAATACTTTGTTTTCGTTTGGTATTGTATGATGAACATGAGTTGCGATTTTTATTGAAATTTATGTGATGAATTTTACAAACAATTACATGCTTGAATTCGTGCATTAGATTAGGGCAGTAGCTTATTTTTGTGTTTTTAGGTTTTATTCGATTAGTTTCATGAATTTGTGCACAAAAATCAATGTTTACATGATGCCATGACCATGACACTTATGCAGGTTGCGATTTCATTCACCATAATAACTTAGGATCGAGTTAGGCGTTGAGCAAACTTAATTCTAGGTTGTTTAAAAAGGGTTACCATAATTCATAGAAACTTGCATGTTAATAGGATGAGTGACGCCATGCCTAAAGATATGTTTCCAATTTAAAAGATTTCGTGCTCAATTACTCTTTGTGTTTGTCTTCAACGTTGAGTGTTTTCAAACATGATTAGTATAATTTTAGGATTCGACGTTGCGTGTTTCCTAAATACTTGAGAAGTCTAGTAACGATTAGATAACCGTTGAAGCCCTAATTAAAAATTGGGATTGAATAGAGTCTAAGAAACTTGAGTAAAGCTGCCGATTCTTGCATGATTTCTTGTATATTTTTTTGTGTGTTTTTGTGCTATGTGTTGTGTAAAAGATGATGATAAACTTGTACGTAGTAGTCTTAGGATTTATTTTCATGCTTTTATTTCGTGCCTAGGACATTAGAGGCAGCCCCATGGCTGTCGAACCAATCTTTCCCCATCAATGCGACGTTTTCTTGTATATATGTATATATTTTTAGTCTAACATTCTCATGTTTCAGGTACCCTTAATCTCCGGCTTAGAACGATCCCTACTTATGTCTATACTACTAACGATTGTAGAGTTTATTATTTGTGTGAGCCTCGCGGCTCACACCACCTATTCTTATATTGTTTATAATAGCTGAATTTGCAGCTGAACATTGTGCTTCCTAATTATTTTTGTTTGAAAAAAATAAAAATAAAAATTTCAACAAAAGCTGACATCATTTATCTAAACAAAAAAACCAAATTAAAAAAATCTGAGCCTATTGTTTTGCAAAAGATACATATTCTTATTCTTCTTCCCATCATCCCATGTAGTATTGCATATATATATGTTGGAATTCATGTTAGAATTCACAATACTTCTACTTTCTGTATGGCGAGTGTGATCAGATACCAGTTCGCTGTGGCGAGTGGCGACCATTTACTCGTGGCGAGTGAAGTATTTCACATTGTTCGCTGAGGCGAATGGTGTTTGAAGAAGAGTAGATGAACTGAACTTATGCAGTCTTTTCTTTGATCTAAAATTCTTATTGATTACAGAGCAAACACTTCCCTTTTATAGGGAGCAAAGTAACCTACAAAATATCTTAAGTTAGAGATCAACTTGACAAATTATAGTAATTTGATACTACAAATATCTAGCAGAAAATCTCAGTGGAGTGAACAGTGAAGCAGCTGCTGGAAAGCATATCATCTTTTCCAGACAGTTTCCTAGTCTGAACAGGAAAGCATTAACTTCAACACTCCCTCTTAATGCTTTGCCTCATCATTCCGAGCAGGCCTCTGAGGTATTCAAACCTCTCTCTAGGCAGAGCTTTGGTGAAGATATCAGCAACTTGGTCATCTGTGTTGCAGTACACCAAATCGATCTCATTCTCTTCAACTGCATTCCTGATGTAATGAAACTTCAAGGCGATGTGATTGGCCCTACTGTGATAGACAGGGTTCTTGCTCATTGCTATTGCAGACTTGTTATCACTGAGAATGGTGGTTGCTGTTCCATTTTTCTCACCAAAGTCTTCAATGACTCTTCTGAGCCATATTGCTTGTGAAGTGGCAATTGAAGCTGCTACATACTCATCCTCAGCTGTGGACAATGCCACTGATTTATGCTTCTTTGAAGTCCAGGAGAACACTCCTGTTTCTAGTGTGAATGTATATCCAGATGTGCTCTTTAAGTCATCAACACTCCCTCCCCAGTCACTATCACAGAACCCAAAGAGTTTTGGTTCCACATTCCTCTCATACAAAATTCCAAAGTCTATAGTTCCTTGGATGTATCTCAGGATTCTCTTTGCAGCTCCATAGTGTATCTTGGTAGAATTGTGCATGAATCTGGACATCAAGCTTGCTGCATACATAATATCTGGTCTTGTTGCAGTCAAGTATAGCAAGCTTCCCACTAAGCTTCTGTATAAACTCTCATCAGCAGAACCACTTCCATCTTCCTTGGAGAATTTTTCACTGACCACTAGAGGTATTGCAACTGGATTGCAGCCTAGCATTTTGAACTTCTCCAGGATAGTCTTTGCATATTTTTTCTGAGTAATGAAGATTCCCTCCACTGCTTGAATTATTTCAATTCCCAGAAAGTAATGCAGGATTCCCAAATCACTCATTTCATATTTCTTCATCATATCAGACTTGAAATTTGAAATCATTTTTTCACAGCTTCCAGTAAATACCAAATCATCAACATATAAGGAGACAATAAGAATACATGATTTACCTTCAGTCTTTGTGTAGAGGGCAGGTTCGTTTTCACTTCTTTGAAATCCCCTTTCTGTGAAATAGGAATCGATCTCACCATACCAAGCTCTTGAGGCTTGTTTCAGGCCATGGAGAGCTTTCTTCAGCTTATAAACTTCTGCTCTTTGCCTTTGCTGATGAAACCTTGTGGTTGTTCCACACATACTTCTTCTTTCAGCACTCCATTTAGGAATGCAGACTTGACATCAAGCTGGTGTAGATACCAGCCTTTTTGTACAGCAATTGAAATCAGACCCCTTATGGTCTCATGTCTTGCCACAGGTGCAAATGTCTCATTGAAGTCCACTCCAGGTATCTGCGAGTAACCCTTCGCCACCAATCTTGCCTTGTTTCTTTGCACAGAACCATCTGAATTCAGTTTGGTTTTGTATATCCAATTCAAACCTATGACATCCTTGTTGTCTGGTTTGTCAACTAGCTCCCATGTGTTGTTCTTGACAATCACATTGATCTCCTCTTGCATTGCAGACCTCCATTCATCTTCCTTCACTGCTTTTTCAAATCTTTCAGGCTCAAACAAGCATGCATTGCAGCTTTCATACACTTCATTTAAGCTTCCCATCCTTACTGGTGGAGAGCTTGGTATTGATTGAGCTTCTGAAGGTGCTGGTGAGGGTGGTTGAGGACTAAGAGGTGGAGTTTGTTGTGGCGGATTGAGTTCCAGTTCTTGTGGATCCTCTTGTTCATTTTGAACAATATTTTCTTTTTCTCCTTTCTTTTGGACTGAACATTGGTTCTAATCCCAAGATGAATTCTCACTAAAGAGAACATATTTGCAGACAATCATCTTCTTCTTCTGCAGATTGTAGAGCCTATAGCCCTTTGATTGAGAACTGTATCCCATGAATACACACTTCTCACTGGTTTCATCCAGTTTGTATCTCAGCTCTTCAGGTATATGTGCATAACAGATTGATCCAAACACCCTCAAGTGATTTACACTTGGCTTCCTGCCACTCCATGCTTCAAACCGAGTCTTTCCTTGGACAACAACTGTTGGATGCCTGTTCATCAAATACACAGCAGTATTAACTGCTTCTCCCCAATATTCTTGAGGAACTAACTTGTCATGGAGCATGTACTTGGCCATCTCAATGATTGTCATGTTCTTCCTCTCAGCTACACCATTCTGATGAGGTGTGTAGCTAACTGTGAGCTGCCTTTCCAGCCCTATGTCTTCACAGAACTTCTTGAATTCATTTGATGTGTACTCGCCACCTCTATATGTTCTTAACTTCTTCAACTTGAGACCAGATTGTCTCTCCACCATTGCTTGAAACTTTCTGAATACGGCGAACACATCAGACTTCTGTCTTAGGAAATAAACCCAAGTCATTCTTGTGTAATCATCAATGAAGGTAAGAAAGTATCTGTTTCCTCCATCAGTTGTGGTTCTCATTGGACCACAGACATCAGAATGTACCAGCTCCAGAGGTACTTTTGCTCTCCAGGCTTTCCCTTTTGGGAATGGGAGTGTGTGTTGCTTCCCCAATGCACATCCTTCACACAATTCATTTACATTTGATATTTTTTGCAGTCCCTGCACCAATTCCTTTTGGTGCAGCAACTTGAAACTCTAAAAATTCAAATGACCAAGTCTCTTGTGCCAGAGCCAGGGATCATCCTTTTGCTCCATTCTTCTTGCACTCTCAGTAGCATACTTGAGAGTTAGAGGAAAACTTCTGTTCCTCTTCATTTGGATTTCCACCATTAGGTTCTTGCTGCTCCCTCTCTCAAAGATCTTGCAAGTGTCATCACCAAAATGCAGGTGATATTTGTGCTCAATGAGCTGACCAACACTTAGCAGATTTGAATCAAGTTCTGGAACTAGCATCACATCTCTGATGTACATCTTTCCATTTTTGGTTTCAACAGCAACGCTTCCCTTGCCTTTTGTATTCACCAACATTCCATTTCCCATCTTTACTCTTGTAATGCTGTTGTAGTCAATGTCATGTAGAAGGTTGGCATTTGCTGTCATATGATTACTACAAGTACTATAAATAAGCCACACATTTTCTTCTACTGCAACACTTGCAGCATGAGTAACACAAAACATGTTCGTGTCACTCTCCTCTATGCTATTTGCCTGTTGATTTCCCTTGTAGTTACAATCCTTCCTGACATGACCAAACTTATCACAGTTTGAGCATTTTGGTTTCCCTTTGAACCAACATTCACCTGTATCAAGCTTATTACAGACATAACATTTATAATACCCTGAGTTGCTACTGTCCTCATTGTTGCTCTTCATTTGCTGATTTGATTTTCCCTCCCACTTCTTTCCTTTACCTTTCCAGTTCATTTTCTTCTTAGAATTCGAAATAGATGGCTCACTCCTATTTGAGTTAAGGTTGAGTGTTTGGAAAGCTTTTTCAGTCTCTTCATCATGACTTGACAACCTATGATCGAAAGCTTTCAGAGTTCCCATCAGATCCTGAACACCTAGAGTTTCCAGATCCCTAGTCTCCTCTATAATACTAACTATAGCATCATACTTCCTATTCAAGCTCATAAGGATTTTCTGTACTACTCTTTTCTCAGGTATTGGTTCTTTGTAGGTTCTCATCTGATTAACAATATTCGTCAATCTAGTGCTATAAGCACTTAACAACTCAGTATCATTCATTTTTGTATACTCAAAATCTCTTCTAATAGATTGTACCTTGACAGCTCTGACCTTTACTGATCCTTTGTACTCAAGGCTGAGTGCATCCCATGCAGCTTTGGCAGTCTTCTCATTTGAGATTCTGGGAAAAATCTCATCTGTGACCGAAGTCTGCAAGATAATGAGTGCTCTAGCATCCTTCTTGATATTCGACTTCAGTTCAGCCAATTGTGCAATTGTCACCTCTTCTGCTGCATCTGGTCTTTTGTATCCTTCTTCTACGAGGCTCTATAGATCTCGTGAGATGAACATGGTCTCCATCTTGATTATCCAGAAATCAAAGTTCTCTCTATTGAAGATTGGAACTCTGCTTTCTGAACTACCTCCTGATATAGCCATTCCAGTAGCAGAAAAAAAAATAAAGACTTGTGTTTGTTTTTGTTTTGTTTCTGATTTAACAGATGGTACACCTCAGTTGATATTGATCAACGGAGCTCTGATACCATGTTGTAATTCATGTTAGAATTCACAATACTTCTACTTTCGCTATGGCGAGTGTGATCAGATACCAGTTCGCTGTGGCGAGTGGCGACCTTTTACTCGTGGCGAGTGAAGTATTTCACATTGTTCGCTGAGGCGAATGGTGTTTGAAGAAGAGTAGATGAACTGAACTTATGCAGTCTGTTCTTTGATCTAAAATTCTTATTGATTACAGAGCAAACACTTCTCTTTTATAGGGAGCAAATTAACCTACAAAATATCTTAAGCTAGAGATCAACTTGACAAATTATAGTAATTTGATACTACAAATATCTAGCAGAAAATCTCAGTGGAGTGAACAGTGAAGCAGCTGCTGGAAAGCATATCAGCTTTTCCAGACAGTTTCCTAGTCTGAACAAGAAAGCATTAACTTCAACAATATATGACTGTAACAAAAAAAAAAAATATTGCATGCCTTGTTCTAAAATTCCAATAAAGTTTAAAGTATTTATTCTTATTCTTTTGTATTTGTTTTCAGTGTGATCGATTTATGCTTTACTACTGGTTAGATTTCAAAATGGCAGTTTGTACCCAGAGAGCCCTTGGGTCTCTTCCTTCAGCTGAAACAGGACCACAGTGGAAGCACGATGTTTTTCTGAGTTTCAGGGGTGAAGACACCCGCAAGGGTTTTACATCCCATTTATATCATGCATTGCACTATTGGCAAGCAATCAAGACTTTCAAGGATGACCGGGAGCTTGATATAGGATCAACTATTTCTCTGGAGCTGTTGAGAGCAATTCGAGAATCACAACTTGCCATTGTTGTTCTCTCGCCTCACTATGCTTCTTCCACTTGGTGCTTGGATGAACTAACAAAGATTATTGAGTGCATGGAGGTGAGAAATGCAATTTTGCCTATATTTTATGACGTGAATCCCTCAGATGTACGAAAACAACAAGGGAGTTTTGGAGAAGCCTTCACCATGCATGAAAAAAAATTTGGAGAGGTCGACACGAAGAGGGTGAAGCAATGGAGAGATGCATTAAGAAAAGTGGCAAATCTTTCAGAGTGGGATTCAAAGAATTACAAGTAAGCATTTGAATGAACAACCATCTTTTAGATTGACTGATTTCAAATTTATAATAATCTGTTTGTTCCTCTCCTTCTTTTGTGTTCTTGTTTGTTTGTTTCCTACAGTTCAGAACGAGAGCTCATCGAAAACATTGTAAAGTTTGTGTGGAGAAAAGTGCATCCTAATCGTAAATTGTTAGATTCCACAGAGCCGTTAGTAGGAATTGACTTTACACTTGAACAATTAGGTTCGCTTTTAGCTCTCAGGGAGGCGCGCAATGAGAAACCCAGCCGAACGGTGGGTGGCGCAACCCCGGGCGTCGCCTGCAGCCCTGGCGCACACGGTGGCAGGAAGTCGAGGCGCTGCCGCGTCGCACACAGTGCTTCTCCTGGGCCAATCCTGGGCTCAAATGGAAGAGGAGGCCGAGTAACGTCGATTGCTGGATGGCGCTTGCGCCGTGGCGGTCGGACGGCGGAGATCGGAGCGTCGGCGATCCGGATCGGGGAGAGAGAAAAATGAATAGTAAATTACTACAGTAAAGGTGAACAGTAAATGGTAAAAAACCCGAAATGGAAATTCTGATATTTTCCCAAAAATTCCAGGCTTTATAGTCACTTTCCAGAATAGGAAATAACTTCCACATGTCGTAATTTCTTCATACGACGTCCGTTGCACGCGTGCCATGTGTCTACGAACTCATATCGTCGAGCTCTACAACTTTCGTGAATAAAACTTTTCGAAATTCACAACGGATCAAAAGTCAACTTTTGACCCATTGAACTTAAACGTTTTTCAAATTTTAACTCTCACTTCCGACTAATTAAAAGCGCAACGACTAATTAAAAGCGTACGAAATACCAACTCTCAAAAACATCCTTCCATTAATTACGAGAAATTTACAAGTAATTAAACACGAAAATCGGGTTACTACATTCTACCCTCCTTAAAGGAATTTCGCCCCGAAATTCAAGCACACTACCCTACAAATAATTGAGGGTACTTAGCCCTCATATCCGACTCTAATTCCCAAGATGCATCACCCTCATCATGGTGACTCCACAATACCTTGACCAACTCTACCTCCTTCCTTCGAAGCTTCTTTGTTGACCTGTCCAGAATACGAACAGGTTCAACAACGAATGTCGCATTCTCATTCACTTTAATAGTGCCATGATCGATCACATGTGACTCATCCGGTACATACTTCCTCAACATCGAAACATGAAAAACATTATGCACACCAGACATGCTAGGAGGTAAGGCAAGCCGATAGGCTAAATCCCCTACCTTCTCGAGAACCTTAAAAGGTCTAACGTACCTTGGCGCCAGCTTTCCCTTCTTGCCAAATCTCACCACACCCTTCATAGGTGAGACCTTCACGAATACATGATCACCAATCTCAAACTCCACCTGCTTTCTCTTCAAATCAGCGTAGCTCTTCTGCCTACTCTGAGCAGTTCGGTGATAAGAGCACAATGTGCGACGATATTAATATGTTTACGCCCTCATTTATGCTTTGTTTAACCCTTATTTATCTAAGATAGAGTCATAATTTAGTTTAGTGTCGTTTTGGTAGAGTTTTGATAAAATGTGCTTTAGAGTCCAAAAAATGACTAAGTTTAAGAATTCTGGAAAATAGTGAAAAATATGTCTTTTTTGTGATTCTGAGATGAATAGAATTGTGACTTATCCTTTTCCAAATTTTCTGAAATTTGGTATGCATTTTATTGGCTTGCTAATGGGTTCTGTGTCAAAGATACAGATCAATCGGAGTATTGAGCAAAAAGTTATGCTCGACTGAAGACACAAAGGTCAAATATTCTGAGAGAATGTCCATTCGCCAGAGCTCGCTCGCCAAGTCCTTGTTCGTCCGCCAACCACCTTGCTCGCCAGAAGATCAGCCGCCAACACTAGCTCGCCAGCTTGCACATATCCGCTCGCCAACCATCCGCGCATGCCAGTATACATAATTCGCGCGGCCCGCCAAGAAGCCTCGCCAGTACCCGATACTAGCAAAGTCTGTTCTCGCGAGCAGAGAGGAATTTCCGGTAATGTTTTCAAGCGGCTGCAAGCGTGCCAAGTCATTCCCAAGAGCTTTGCAACGTCCAAGAAGCTTCCTATGCGTGTCCGAAAAGAAATCATTAGCCGGCCAAGCAAGAGTTTCTTTGTTCAAAAAAGAGAGAAAAGCCTATTCCAACTCGGATTGGGAAACCTTATTTATTGAAAATTTCTATCCCGTTTTGAACAAGGAAAACTCTCCCAAATCAACCTTTCCCTTCTCCTATAAATAGAGGCCGGCACCATGAAGAAAAGGGTCACATCTTTTGCTAAAACACAAAGCCAAAGCTCTACCAAATTCTCCCCAAAAGTCCTACATAAACCCTAGCCGAAATCACCTCCACCTTCACCCAAGTTTCTGTTGAAACTTGGAACCTTTGTCTGCCGACACAGCCCTTTGCCGAGCAACCTCCATACCTCTTCCATCTTCCGGCGAATCCACACGAGTCGAAGTCATCAAGGTGTCTACAAAAGTGTGATCCACTCCATTCTCTCGGTTTAGTAAAGTTTATGTAGTTATGTTTAGTTTTGTCTATAAAACTTGCATGTATTTTTGGTTTTGGATTATATGTCTATGTATGAACCGAATTGGAGATTTGTTTTATAATTTGTATGTTAATGATTTGTTGAATGTGATGCTTAGATTTAGGTTTAAGTTTCGGCAACAATGAATTTGCATGTTAATTTGTAATATAAAACTTGTAAGATGAGTACACTTAGATAATTAGGATAGTGGTATTGATGCATGTTGAGAATTTAAACTGGTTAGAACTAAGGTGAGGGCTTATAATCGATACTTAGTGTTGTCTTTGAACATGATCTAGGTATTAGGTTTAATTTGCTTGAGTTATAATGAACTAAGTAGACGTATGATCACTTTGATTTGTTGTGGTCACCTAGAGTGGTTAACCTTAGGACTTGCATGTTAAATAAGAAGATTGATGACCTTACTTGTTTGCTTGTTTTCGATTAATAGACTTTAGAGCTTCAATGTTACGAGTTGTATAACGGTAGCATAATTTTTAGGATCACCTTGCGAATAGCTCGATTTTAAAACATTAAAAAAGTCTTTCAACTAAGTAAGATCGGAAACGTTCTAGTTGTGATCGAAACTTGTTTAAGTTCAATGCATGCTAAATACTTGTTCCTTGCTTTCTTGTGTGCGAATCTTATTTGTTAAAGAGTTGAGTGTGGAGTGCTTTGTGTGAAAGATGTCGACCAAACTTGTAAATAATAGACTTAGGATTTATTTTCGTGCCTAGTGTTAGGGCAGCCCTTGCTGCCGAACCTCACCTCAATCCCCCTTGATTTCTTGTGAATATGTATATGTGTATATAAGTGTGACAATTGTGTGCATATGTATTTGTGAATATTTGTATTAACATTCTCATATTTCAGGTACCCTTAATCCCCGGCTAGAACGATCCCACTTATTCTATACTACTAACGATTGTAGGGTTATTATTGCTTGATGCTCGCTTTGGCGACTCATCATTCGGATCCTATCTCGAATGATCGAGATCTTCTCTGTGGTCTCCTGAACAATCTCAGGACCCAAGAGCCCACTCTCGCCCACTTCCGCCCAACAAACAGGAGATCTACAAGGTCTCCCATAAAGAGCCTCATATGGCTCCATGCCAATACTGGAGTGATAACTGTTGTTGTAGGCAAATTCAATCAGCTAAAGGTGATCTTCCCAACTCCCCTTGAAGTCCAAAACACAAGCTCTCAACATGTCCTCGATCACCTAATTCACCCTCTCAGTCTGCCCATCTGTCTGAGGGTGGAATGCTGTGCTCATATCCAATGTGGTCCCCATGGCCTTCTGGAATCCGGCCCAGAACTTGAAAGTAAAAGGAGCATCCCGATCTGATACAATGGATACAGGTACTCCATGAAGTCTCACTATCTCCTTCACATACAACTTGCACAAAGCCTCCACCGAGTGCATCATCGACACTGGGAGATAGTGCGCCGACTTCGTCAATCTATCAACAATCACCCACACAGCATCATGCCCCAACTTGGACTTAGGCAACCCAGTCACAAAGTCCATAGAGGTGCGCTCCCACTTCCATTCCGGAATAGATAGCGGCTTCAACATGCCCACTGGTCTCTGATGCTCTGCCTTCACCTGCTGACAGGTAAGACATTTGGATACATACACTGCCACATCTCTCTTCAACGCATTCCACCAGAATTGCCTACAAAGATCATTATACATCTTTGTGCTCCCTGGGTGTATCATGTATCGTGATCGATGTGTTACCCGAAGAATCTCCTCCTTGAGGTCAACACAATTCAGTACGCACAACCTGCCCCTGAATCTCAACCCACCATCAGATCCGACAGTCCACTCAGACGGACACTCATCCATCAAATCAGCTACTAACTCAGCCAGTTTCGCGCGAGAGAACTCATCATGTGCTTGACCCTGAATAATCCTGGAAATCAAGGTGGGCTGTACCGAAACACTACCTAGGAAGGTCCTATGCTCCCTACCGGATGGCACAAGGTCAAACTCAGAAGCGGTCTCAAGCATGAACAACTCCTGGATCATGAGAGAAGCAATAGCACGTCTCGGTCTCCTACTCAAGGCATCCGCCACTACATTGGCCTTTCCCGGATGATACTCCAAGGTGAAGTCATAGTCCTTAAGGAGCTCCATCCATCTCCTCTGTCTCATGTTCAGCTCCTTCTGAGAGAACAAATACTTCAGACTCTTATGATCTGAGAAGAGCTGAAACTTCAAACCATACAAGTAATGCCTCCAAATCTTCAAGGCAAAGACCACTGCAGCTAGCTCTAGGTCATGAGTAGGATAATTCTTCTCATGAATCTTCAACTGTCTAGAGCCATAGGCAACAACACCACCATGCTGCATCAGCACACACCCCAAGCCTTGATGAGATGCATCACTATATACGACATATCCACCCCTACTTGTGGGAATAATCAACACTGGGGCTGTGGTCAGTCTTGTCTTCAACTTATTGAATGCCTTCTCACACTCATCTGTCCATAAAAACTGGACATCCTTCTTGGTCAACTTGGTCAATGGAGAAGAGATGCTAGAGAACCCCTCAATGAATCTCCGATAATACCCAGCCAAACTGAGAAAACTACGAACCTCCGTAGCAGTCTTGGGGCGACCCCAACTCATCACGGCCTCAACCTTGGAAGGGTCTACCGAGACTCCATCCTTCGAAACCACATGACCAAGGAACTTGACTTCCTCCTTCTAGAATTCACACTTCTCGAACTTGGCATACAGCTTAGCCTCCCTAAGAATCTGCAGCACAATTCGCAAGTGCTCCTCATGCTCCTCCAAGGACCTAGAATAAATCAAGATATCATCCACGAATATCACCACAAACTTATCCAAGAACTGGCTGAAGATGCGGTTCATCAAGTCCATGAAAACTGCAGGTGCATTGGTTAGACCAAAGGACATGACAACAAACTCGTAATGCCCATATCGAGTCCTAAAAGCGGTCTTGGGAATGTCCTGCTCTTTCACCCTCAACTGATGATAACTAGACCTCAAATCAATCTTAGAGAACACCACTGCTTCTCTAAGTTGATCAAACAAGTCATCAATCCTGGGCAAAGGATACTTGTTCTTGATGGTCACCTTATTCAACTCCCGATAGTCCACACACATCCTAGATGACCCATCCTTCTTCTTCACAAACAACACCGGAGCACCCCAGGGAGAAGTGCTGGGCCTGATGAACCCCTGCTTGAGTAGCCCCTCAACCTGGACCTTCAACTCCCGAAGTTCATTTGGTCCCATCCTATATGGCGCCTTCGACACTGGCGCGGTACCAGGTACCACATCAATGGCAAAATCAACTACCCTCCTCGGAGGTAACCCTGGTATCTCCTGGAACACATCAGCATACTATGAAACCACTGCAATATCCTAAATAGTTACCTCGCTGCTCACAGACTCGATATGTGCCATGACACTCTCCCATATAGCATTATCAGACTTGAGGCAGTGATAACGAAACTCCGGTTGCCCGGGAATAAGAAGTGACACTATCATGTTAAAGTAGTCAATCAATGTATGATGCTGCCTCAACCAATCAACTCAAAATCACATCATAAGTGTGGTCTGGAAGCACAATCAAAGATGCAGAGAACTCTCTGCCTCCAATCACCACAGGGCATGCTTTACAAATCATACCAAGCTCCAAGGAAACACCCAAAGGTGATATGACACACAAAGATCCAGCTAGAGGCGTAGGAACCAATCCTAACACCTCTACCACAGAACTAGATATGAATAAATGAGAAACGCCCGTATCAAACAAGACTCTAGTAAGGTAATTTAAAACAGACAAAATACCTTCCACCCTTGTGCCTCACTGGCCAATGGCATACACTCTGGCTTGCCCTACCGTTAACTGTCTCTGCTGATCCACCTGCCCCCCAGGCTGGGTTCGAGGACACACTCTAGCAATGTCCCCGGGCTGCTTGCATGTGAAGCATACTCTAGGAATTGACTTCCGGCAATCCCTGGATATGTGGCCCAGCTCGCCACAGGTGAAGCATCTCCCAGGTACTGCCTGCCTAATGGGTGTGGCTCTGATGGGTGCACCCGCCACCCTAGCTGGAGCCTGCTGAGCAGTCCGCTGTTTCTTCCAAGGTGCCCCTCTGTGACCTGCACCACTGCTCACTGCAACAGCCTTCCCCTTCCCATGGGGATCTCTCAGAGCAACCTCACTAGCATGAAGCTTGGCCTCTTGCTCTAGGCGCATAGCACTCTCATACATCCTTGCCTTAGAAGATAGGCAAAGGGCAGATATGGTCGTCCTGAACTCATGCCTCAACTCTCAGAGGAATTTCTGAGCTAACGACACCTCGTCCATTGGCCTGACAAACCGGTACAGCTGCGAGAACCGGGTCTCATACTCTCTAACATCCATCGCCCCCTGTGTCAGAGAAATGAACTCAAGCTCCAACTGTTCACTCAATGTGGCTGGAAAATACTTCTCCCTGAAGAGTTCCACAAAACCCCCCCACGTGAGAGCAGTCACATGTCTCACCCTCTGGGTACTCCTCCACCAGTCTAGAGCATCATCCTTGAGGAAGAATGTGGCTATCTTCCTCTTCTCGATCTCGGAGCAAACAATCATATCAAAATGCTTCTCAATTTCCTGAATCCAATGATCGGCCACTAGGTGATCAAGTCCTCCATGGAACATGGGTGCCCCCACCCTTCCAATCTCTCGGATCAACCTCAGCACGCGGCCGTCATCAGGCATAGCCACAGGAGGAGCAGGCTGCTCAACCAACGACACCTCCACCTCCTCATAGAACTCCTCGACAGGGCGGACTCTGCCTCCACCCAGTCGGGCCCTACCTCGGCCTCTAGCTCTACCTGCACGACGATCCATCCTACAAAGCAAAGCAACATTTGATTAATACTTGCATAAACTTAAACCGAAGTATAAGTTAGACACGGAAGGGCCCCAACTACCCTCATTAATAGGTAACTGATCCTTCCTACCGCTTATATACGTGCTTAAGTTATATCTATTCCAACTATACTAACTTAGGCATCGGAGAGGAGAAGACCGGCTCGCCCGGTATTCCCCTTAGTAAGCAGGTTTACAGGAGATCACGTGAAGATTCATCTGTCTCTACAAGGCCTACGGGTTTGTGCAGAAACAATTGGCGCCGTCTGTGGGAACTTTGGACAAGAAACCACGTAAGCACTATCGATGGCAGAGAATTCGGAAGCAAGGCAGGAAATGAATACCGCCGAGGAGCAGCGTGTTGCACCAATGAAAACGCTTGTCTCCACCCCGGTCGTTATGCGGGAGCAGTGCAGCGACCAGGGCGATCAGGAAGGCGGGAGCTGTGGGAGGCCGACCGGCATGCCGGGGCCACACCAAGACAGCTCGCGCGGGAAAGGCCCGGCGGAGAATGACAGGCCTGTGCACCGGGGCTTTTCTCTGACGTTCTCGGATGATCCGAGTGACCGAGAGGAGAGCCCGCGCTGTAATAGTGACCGAGACACCACGTATAGCCCCGACCAGAGCGGTATGGCGGGAGAGATACGGGCAATGGCCGCAGAGGTCAGTCGCCTGCGTGAGGAGGGCGACCGGGATAGAGCCAAGTCCAACGCCCAGTATGGAGAAATGGAGGCAGTGAACGCTGCCCTGGTAGCCGCCCTGGAGAGAGGACAACAACGCAACAACGCTATGACCAGGGCACAAGCACCCCCACCAACTGAGTCTCGACGGTTTGAAGCGGGGCAGTCATCAGGCAGGAGGCTCGGTGATCCCGAGCGAGCGGAGTCACCGGCCGGCACTGCACCGCCCAAGAACACGCCGACGCCCCTTCAGACACATGCTTCGTTCGAGGATGAAGCCATGACCTCGACTGCACGGGCATTGCAGATGCTCGCCGACACCGTGTCGGATTTGAAGGCCCAAATGGAGGCCAACGAGAGAAGAGCGGCACGGCCGATGGAAGGCGAACGGTTCAACGAACGCATGGGCCCTTTCTCGCACCGGGTTATGGAGTCGAGGAGGTCTGGTAACCAGAAGTCCCTCAAGCTCACCTATTCAGGGTCCGGTTGCCCGTACCAGCACCTGGATAGTTTCCGGTCCCAGACATGCGCCAAGGGATACTCCGATGCAGTATGCTGCAATATTTTCCAGGAAACTCTGTCTGGAGAAGCGCTCAGCTGGTTCTATGAGCTTCCGGCAAATTCAATCCAGGCCTTCGAACAGTTGGCCGACCGGTTTGTAGGCCGCTTCATCCTCCGGGTCGTGGGAGCCCGCACATCGACCATCCTCTTCAACTGCATACAAGTGCCCGGCGAGGAATTGAGAACTTTCGTCAACCGTTGGCAGACGGCAACGGCCGGGGTTCGGAACCTTGACAAAGGTATCGCCGAGATGGCGTTCAAGCAAGGGCTCCGGCCGGGAAAATTTTCCTACGCCGTGCGGGTGGAACTCCCGCAGGGGTATGACGAGTTGATGGCAATGGCCATCCGGCACGCCCAGGCCGATCACGAGACGTACGGGCAGCACCTGCTGAAGAGGAAGTGGGAAAAGCAGCAGGAAGACCACCCCCGGGAAGAGCACCCCCCCACCCCGCCAAGAAGACAAGACCAGCCAGCAGACCGAGAACCGATCCGCCCGACCGAGCCGGCCCAGCAGAAATTGGGGGCAACGGCAGCAAATGCCCTATCATGATAAGCCCTAGGGCGAGCACAAGCCGGCGCAGTTCCGCCAAGAACGCCCCCTGGCAATCATGCCAACACAACCGGCCGGTCAAGAAGTCTTCACCGCTCTCACCTCTTCGTACGAGGACATTTTACTCGAGAATGGGAACATCATTCCCCCACCGCCCAGGAGAAAGTACCCGAAGGGGAAGCTTACCACGGCGCAAACGGGCAAGTATTTCTCCTATCATGATGAGGCTACTCATCGAACGAGCCAGTGCTATGCTCTCAAGACAGCGGTGGAGGGTTTGATTAGTAACGGCCAGCTCCAACGGTATATAGGGGAAAGGAGAGCAGATCCCGACCGGGAGCAAGACCGGGACTGGTAGGCTCGCCAAGCCACCAAGCGGTTAGTTTGGCATACTACCTGTTCAACCGCTGTAACACCACAAGATGTATATACAAACTACTTTCAAGAAAAATTCCACCGGTTCCATCAATTCAAGTATGTTGATAGTCAAGGGATAATACAAGCAGAGGCTGTTCGGGCAAGTTTACAAAAAAGAGCAAGGGCAAAATCCTAAGGAGCTACGCCTCCCCCCTCAGCGGGCAATCCGCCAGCCTCTCCGGATGAAGCAGCCGCGCCTTCAGCAATCTGAGGTCCACCCTCCCCTTCCGGTTGCTCTTCCGCCGACTGCTCATGGATATCCGACTGCTCATGAATATCTTCATCAGCAGCCTTCGGCATCCGGGAAGTATCCAGGTACCCCTTCTGCTCCCATTCCGTGTACGCATCCGCGATGCCCGATTCCCTGGCCTTCTCCAGGAACTGAAGGAACTGATCGCTCTCATGGTATTTGAGAACAACCCGCTCGTACAGTTCCGGGTCCTCTTTCCCGGCCGCAGCGGCAGAGGCGGCGCGCACGGCGGCAGCTCCCACCTGGAGCTCGTCCACCCTAGCCTCCAGTTCGGCCTTCTCCTCCTCAGCCAGCTCCTTCTCCTTCTCCTTCTCCAGGCTCCGGACCCGCTCCTCCAGCTTGGCCACCTGCTTCTTGGCCCTCTCCTCCGATCTGGCCTTCTCTCGCTCCAGCCGGGACCTCTCTGCTTCCAGCCGCTCTCGGCCTCCTGTCAGCTTGGCCACCTGCCTCTTCAGCTCCTCGCTCGGATCGGGCTGGTACAGATTGTACAACAATTGCATAACAACAGAGAGCCAATTAAGCAAGCAACAAAGGAAATGAGTAACAAGCGGTACAATGGCACCGGGCAATTCTTACCTGCAGGACCGACTCCTTGAACTTTTGGCGCTTACCGCCCGCCAAGGCTCCGGTGACCTCAGACCTGTCCAGACCAAGGCCGGCCAAGTCCGCCGCCAGCTGCCGGGCGAGTGCACTCTCCGGGCTTCCCCTCTGTGCCTCCGCAGGCACGGGGCTACTCTGCCGGGCAGTGGCAGCCTTTTCCCCAGCGGAACTCGATGCACCGCTGGTTACCTTGAGCCGTTTGGCTAGATTCTCACTGGACGACCCGCCGGTCAGCGTCACCAGCGTGGAGGGAGGAACGCCCATGATCCTCCGACTCTTCTCACCCTGGCCGTCAGGCGAAGAAGATTGCGTGCTTAATCAGGTCACCCGGGTGACGAGCGGGACTGACCCCGGCCGGTATGGAATCCGGCTCACTCCACCGGAAATCTTCAGTGGCCCCCCGGTAGTCTTGCCCTTACCGGGTCCCGCCTTGGGCGCAGCAGGGTGGCTCTTCACACGCGCCAGGACATAGCCGTCGTCCTCAACATCCATGGCCCTCGGCTCGGGATGAACCGTAAGCCGACCGGACTCCTCGTCCACTGAGGTCCGTGAAACGGCCTCGCCTTTCTCCTTCAGCATCGCAAGAAGCTCTTCACCGTCCATGGATAGGGTGGTGTCGGGTTTGATGACCGCCCGGGAAGATGCACCTGCAGGACGAGCAAATGTTAGTATTTAAAATAGCTAGCAAAAGTGTCACCGCTAGAACTTGCTACGCACCGGGATCTCGCCCGAGACAGCAATACTCCATCACTTCCCGCCGGATGAAGTTGTAAGAGCTCCGTTCGAGATCATCCCAACATCCAAGTATGGTCGTGATCCTCTCCTGCTCCAACTCGGAGAGCTCGAACGATTGATCCCCAAGGGGCTGGAAGGCACCAGGAACCTGGTACATCTTCCTCCTCTTCTGCCACTTCCCGCCCGCCATCACCACCTTCTTCCTCCAGTTGTTATCCACCCAAGAAGGCATATGGGTGATGATCGGTTAAAAGCACCGGGCATTGAAGGACAGGCAACCCCGGGACCCCCGCTTCTTCGAGTATGATAACCTGTATAGTGCCCGAAATTCATTTACCGTTGGCATACTCATCCCGGACAACTCGTACAGGCAGCCGAGGCTCAGCAGTCGCCTCCACTGGAGCCCTGGAAGCTGCATGGGAGATACTTGTAGTGCACTGAGCATGTACTGCACAAAGTCTGGAAGCAGGAGCGAAAACCCGTGGCGAAACTGGTCTAGATGCACGGCAACCCAACCTGCCTCCGGGTTACAGGCTGACTCTCCGGGATTCAGTGGCCGTAGTGCCACCTCGTCCGGGATACTCCACGTCTCCCGGAACGCAGCAATCTCTCCGGGGTTCATGCTACCCTCCGGCTCGTCACACACCACGGCACCTTTCCCTCTCCCGATGGTGTAGCTCACGGGCGGAGCACCAGCAAGGCGCACACCGTGCGGTATTCCCTTAGATCCTGAGGACCCGGAAGACGAAGCCCCGCTCCGGGAGCGGTCAGCGGCTTCAGACCCCAGGGATTCCGAACCGAGCCAGTCCTCCAGTCTCTCCTCATCGTCCACAACGGGACGCCTGACAGCCGATTCGGAAGCCCCATCAGAACTTGCAGAAGACATTTTTTAACCTAAGGGGAAGAAAAAACAAAATCCTAGCGCTGGTCAGCAACAGGCTAGAACAGCGCTCTCTGTGGCCCCTCTCCAAGTTTACCGCAGACGCTCCGCTTAAAACAACTCAATCGGCGACAGAGATCCCCTCCCCCCGCCGCAAAAACACCGAAAAGAAAAACAAGAACAACACTAGCCAAAGAAAGCAAGAACTTACCGATTAGTATGCTCAACCGAGGAAACTCCGCCCTGCGAAAACAGCGAGCAATGGTAGGAGAAGAGTAAAAGAGCACTTGAGGCACCTCCATAGAGCTTTCGCCAGATTTCTCTCTTTCTCTTAGTCTCTCTGAGCAAGAAGCAAAACAGAACGAAGAAGGCAGAGGAGGCCCTTTTTATAGAGAGGTTCGGTGCCCTAGGCGCTTGTAATCCCCCCAAACACGCAATCAGAGCAACTCAAACGCTCGCGAATCCAGACCTTCCATCTCAGACTGCTCCCTATCAGCACGTGTCCCAGCATCAGTAAACTGCCCACGCCATCATAACTGATGGGACTGATGGACTTCCTCCTTAAATGCATGTCAGCCACTTGTCCCGCCTGCTGGCGACAGGTAAGGGAGTTAGGAGCGGGAACCGAGGCTTCAGGCCCCCCCCCCCCCCCCCCACTTCCCCAGGCTCCTACGGGTTTATGCAGAAATAAATCCGATATACCATACCAGAAGATAATAAACATAAAATTTTATATAATGACTTGGGAATACAAAGGTTTCTAGGTTCCTTAAACCAAAGTAGATAATATTTGTTCTAAAACATCAGTTTTACCTAGTCAAAAAACGTAAACTCCACTTGTACATTTTAATAATCTCAACAAATATATTCATAAACCTATTTCCACAATCCAAAAAATTGAACAAATGATGAAAGAAAGAAAACCTGAACCAAGTAACATCTCAGTAATAAATAATCATCATATTTCTACAGACTCTTTTGACAGTGACACTAGCACCATATCCAAAATTAATCAAACATTTCAAGGTATTCAAATTAACGGAATTAATTATCCAAAAAAATGAAACTTCAAATCATGGACAAAACGTCATTTACCTTTAGATATCCAGCCTAGTAATATCCCTAATGTTCAGTTCTCAGTCTCTTCTGAAAAAAACTTATGAATGGAACATAGATAATTTATATGGACAAGAAATATTAAATAAATTACATCACATGTCTATGGCTGCAAATAGCTACATGACCAACCACAATTTTACTCAACTTGAAATTGTTGATATATTATCAACTGGATTTACAGGAATGCTTCATTCCTGGTGGGAAAAACATCTTACATATAAATCTAGAGAAAAAATTAAATATGCAGTCTAGAAAGACGAAGATGGAAATCCCATCTTTGACGAACACATTGGAATGGGAATTCCAGATAGAGTAAACACCTTATTCTTTACAATTATCCAATATTTTATTGGAACACCTAGTCATATTACCTCCAGAATCCATATGATCAACTTAGTAACCTTAGATGTTCAACATTAAGTGACTTTAATTGGTATAAAAATGTTGTCATCTCCAGAGTCATGCTTAGAGATGATAGTAACCAACCATTTTGGAAAGAAAAATTTATTAATGGTCTACCAAAATTATTTGCACACAAAATTAGACAAGTCTTAAGTAGTGAAAACAGTCACATTGATTATGAGTCACTCACATACGGAAATATAATTACCATTATTCAGAAAAAAAAGATTAAAAATGTGTATAGATATGAAGTTAAGTACCTGTTTCTGCACAAACCCGTAGGCCTGCGGGAAACCGGTGAATCTTGATGTGATTTCCTCCTGCGAACCCTGCTAACTAAGGGGAATACCGGGCGGGCCGGTCTTCTCCTCTCCGATGCCTAAGTTAGTACCGTTGGAGCAAATAGATAACTTAAGCGGGAATGATAAGTAGTGGGAGAGTTGAGTTACCTATTAATGAGGGTAGTTAAGACCCTTATATAGGTGGTCGATCGTGAGGTCTGGTTTTACTCTTCGATGTGGGACTGGTTCCCTTCTGTTCGTACGCAAAGGGGCAGCTAAGGTGACCTGTTCGGCAGGCTGGTGTCCCCGGCTCCCGGGCCCCCAGTCATAAGTTAGACTGCTGGGCCTCGGGTCCGGGTGCTGGGGATCCTGCTCCGGACCTCGGTCCGGCCCCGGACATGCTAGCTGCGGGTCTGTGGGCCTGTGTAGCCCCTCTATGGCTACTGTCAACAGTACCTAAGCTAAAAATAATAAGAAAACAGCTAAATACGAATTAGGAAATTTTTGTGAACAATATGGTCTACCTTCTCTTCCTTCTTCTAGAAGAAAGAAGCAAAAATCATGAATCAAACAACTATTACTCTAGTAAAAGAAAATTTACCCGAAATAAATTTATAAAAACAATAATTTTACTCCTAACAAATTCTATTCTAAAAATAAATTTCACAAAAATAAAACAAATACTTCATACAACAAACAAAAAAGAAAACCTTCTGATAAAACTAAATGTTACAAATGTAACAAGTCTGGTCATTTTGCCAATAACTGTCCAATTAAAAATATTATAAAACAACTCAAAATAAGCCAAGAAGAACGTGATAATTTTATTCAATTACTAGAATTAGGAAATACAGATTCTGAAGTCAAAAATAAATCTGTTGACAGTATATATGGTGCACCGCCAAGCATATTCAACGACCTCGTAGACCGGCCAACCGGCGCAATAGGTCCTACTTCCGGCATGTATCAGGTAGACCGATACCTCGGCTACATCTCCATTATGAAAAATCACGTGTGCCGCATCCGGAAGGCGTGCCACCGGGTTCCGCAAGAAGCTTCGTGAGTAGGAAAAGTGTATATCTGTCCCACATTGGAAACATGGTGTAGGAGGGGGCCTTCCTTCGTTATAAAAGGAAGGCTTCTCCCTTAGAATTTGATGACTGGCAACTGGGCATTCCACACTTGTAACACCACCTCAAAGGCTTATTAGCCGGCTATAGTATATTCTAAGTGGACGTAGTCATGCCCACCGATGGCATGCCGAACCACTATAAATCCCTGTGTTATTATATCTTTATTATGCTTCTAGTTTAGCCCTCCGGGTTTAAGCAAAAATAATTGGCGCCTTTTGTGAGAAGATTTTCAAAAAGTTCATAGTGCTCTACTGGGTGTGTTACCCGGCTAGCAGGTCCAAATAATAGTGCTCAATAGATCATGCCACCCTATCCCATCCAGGGTGGGGATTAACCCGGTGGCCAGCTAGTCAACCGCCTTGGTCAGCAAGTCAACGAGCTACAACCTGGTCCAACAGGCCAACGGGTCGGCAGCTGAAGCCCGTGTAACGTCTCCGCTACTCCAGCACCCCGCAGCTCCCCAACCTGGAGATGATTCGTTAGGCACCGTTGAGTTCATAATACCACCGGTGCCATGACCCCGCAACTCCTCTAGCCACTCTGCACCGCATGCAGCTTCCGGGTCGTCTTCCTCTCCAGCAGCCGCTCCGGCAGGTTCCGGTGGCTTTCCTTCCCGGGTCACCGTTCCAACATGTGGCCGCGCCCTTACCGATGCACGAGCCGGCCGACATCAGTCAAGCGAAGCCTCTCTGGGTTCGCCGACGAGTCTTCCTCTCCGGGTTCCCGCTAGCTGCAACTCCAACCGTTCTGGCGCCACACCGGTTATATCTCACCGGTAGCTTTGCCCGGCAGTTCAATAACCCTCTGGGAGGTTAACTTGATCCAGTGGTCACCCGGTCTTCGCCGATCTAAACAAAAGAGGCTAGAAGAACATTTTTCTCAACACACCCAGATTCCTTCCCTGGCCACCCACCCGATCTGCTATGTGACTCAGATGAGAATTTGGAATCGTGTTTGCAATGGCAGAAGAAGCAGGCTTTTGGGTCTTTCAATTGGCTCCATCAGGTCCGATTGATTTGATGATGGCTGTTGAATTCTATACGGTGAGCATATGTGATCTTCTCAGAAGTTGAATTTAATTGGTTTCCATTTCTTCTGTTTGATACTGATGGGGTGAGTTGAGAAATTTATGGTGGCAAGCCAACTGAAGGGAGAAATTACAGTGATGGGGTTAGAATGGGAGCTCTTGGTTTGATGTTGAAATTTATGGTGGAAAAAATACTTATTCTAATAGATACTTGGGGGACTGATGTCTGGTTACTGCTCCATTTTTTTATTGGGTTTTACATTCCAGTACTTGCTTGACTTCAAGCTGCAAGTTGCTAGCTTCTTCATTTGGAAATTTCTCTAGGATTTGGGTGCAGAAGTTTCTTCATTCAGAGTTTTCTCTTGAAAGGCAGTGCCTAACTGTAGCTGGTTCAGCTAAGGTTATGGGACTGTTGGTATTAGCCTGCGTTATTTGCTTTGGTTTCAGTAATGGTGTTGCTGGGGATTAACCTCCCGACAGTTATGCTTTCCCGTTGAAGGTTAACATGACCCCATGCAGCAGTAATTTGGTCTTCTCCGGGTTTAAACAACAGGAAGCAGCAGTTCTCTTCTTCGCTTTTACCAAGTCAGCATAATCAAAGCTGCTAGTTCGCGTCAGTGGTAAATAGTCAGTGTTGACAGTACATATAGTACACCGCCAAGCACATCCGGCGACCTCGTGGACCGTGCAACCGGCATCGGGGGTCCTACTTCCGGCATCTAGCGAGTAGACCCGCACCCCGGCTACATTTCCATTGTTCCACATCACCGGTGCAGCACTCGGAGGCAGTGCCACCGGGCGCCTGAAGTAGCTTCGTGAGTAGGGAAATGTGTAATAGTATAGTTAGCATCCCACATTGGAAACATGGTAGAGGTGGGAGCCTTCCTTCTCTATAAATAGGAGGCTTCCCCCTTATTATTAAGAATCTTGGATCCAAGGCATTCCACCCTTGTAACCCGATGGCTTATTGGCCACGCCTACTGGATTCCAAGTGGACGTAGCCGTGCCCTCCGATGGCACGGTGAACCACTATACTTGCAGTGTTCGGTATAGCTTAATTATTGTCCTGTATCTACTAGACCCCCGGGTTTAGGCAGAAACAATTGGCGCCGTCTGTGGGAATACTTACAAAAGGTTGTGTTGCTCTGCCGGCGAGCTACTGCCCGGACAACAGGTCCCGAATGATCAGCAGCTGCCCAGCTACCCTGCCCAGCCCAGCAGCCCAAGGCAGCTGGTCTGCAAGGAGCATCTCCCGGCCCAAGGCCCAGTCCGGTGCGGTCAGCAATGGTCAACGCGGGCCAACACTTCCGGTGCGGTCAACCCCGGCCTTCTCGCCCGTCACCGCCATCTCCTCCGGCCCCCGTGCCTCCGGTGGTTTCCTCTCCGAGCTCCGGTGCGGCACCTCATCCCTCCAAGCCCAGCAAGCACTGCCGGCCAGCACCACCCAGCAGGCTCCTCCCGGTCAGCCCTGCATGATCCACGCGCGAAGGCTCCGGTGCGGTTGGGACTTGGGCGCCAATTGTTTCACCGGTCAGCTCAGCCCTCTCCCCGGTCGCCTGCTGCCATCCGGTGCGACCCATGCAGCACAGCCAATCCGGGCGCGCGAGGCACCGTTCACGTTGGGCTCCGGTGCGGCTTCGGCTCCGTGCAGCAGGTCCGGCGCTTCAGCCCCTTCCCGGCTTCGTTCCCCGGTGCAGCAGCCCCGGTGCGGATCGTCGACCCCGGTGAGGCACGTCTGGTCAGTTTTCGGCAGCCCCGGTGCGGATCGTCGACCCCGGTGAGGCACGTCTGGACAGTTTTCGGCAGCTCCGGTGCGGCTCGTCGTCCCCGGTGCAGCACGTCTCCGGCGCATCAGCTTCCAGCAGGTCCGGTCCGGGCATGGGCCCCCGGACGCAAGGGCGAGATGGAGAGCCCCGGCCGAGGAGAGAGTCCGGCCGAGAATCCCCGGACGAACGTCCCCGGGCGAGAGGATAGAGAGAGTCCCCGAGCGGAGGTGCCGGCCGAGCGGTGGTGCCGGCCGAGAGAGTCCCCGGTCGAGAAGGCAGTCCGGCCGAAGCAGAAGAATTAGAAGCAGAAGAGAGAAAGCAGGAGCAGGAGAAGCAAAAGGAAATTGGCGGGAAATGGAGAGTTCAAATGGCATGACCCGGTCAACGTCATCATCCCATGCATCTTGGGCCAGCTTCCAGCAGATTGGGCTGCAGCAGTATTCTTTTGGCACCCAAGCATCTTCTCTGGACACCAACTGCTCCAAGCAGCAAGATCAGGCTGCTCTCTACACCCGTAGACACTCACCGGGCAACTCGGGAATTATTCCCGCATGCTATTCCAACACCCGACGGCTTTCTCCAAAGCTAAGTATTCTAACCTATCTATTATTACTCAACGCGTGCTTCACCTGTGCATAATCTGTTGGGAAATATTGATAATTAGACATGTGATAAAAGTTCTGCTCATCATTATGCATCGATCGATCATCTCAGCATAGCAATGCATCGCATATCAGTATGCATCATTGCACGCATGTCATTATGGGCTTATTAGTGCTGCTCATACCATTATGCATCGCATTACAATGCATAGCACTACGGTGCACACATTCCGATGCATCGCATTACAATGCATAGCACTACGGTGCACGCATTCCAATGCATCGCATCAATGCATCGCATTACAATGCATAGCACTACGGTGCACGCATTCTGATGCATCGCATTACAATGCATAGCACTACGGTGCACGCATTCCAATGCATGTAGACCTCGTCTCGATATGGCATGTCGCCCGGTCGAGGTCCACCCAGTTACATCTCACTTGGGGGACTCGTTTCGATATGGCATGTCGCCCGTACGAGATCCGCCCATCGGTTACATCGCATCCAACCAGCTCGAGAGTACTTTCCGGAAACATAATCACCCGGACCCATGGCTTTTTCACAGGGGGACTCGTTTCGATAGGCATGTCGCCCGTCGAGTCCGCCCGCCTCCATGGCAAACGCATGGGCTTTATAAACCGGGCGAGTTTACATCCAACACATGTACTCTTGTCCAGCAGGATAAAAACCATGCGTCGCATTGAACCGCGATACTGTCCAGCAGGATAAAAACCCTGCATCGCACTGAACTGCGATACATTTGGGGATACTTGGCGAGACTCGTTATCTCAACGCCACCCCACCGGGCAGATTGTTTCTCTAACACAGAACAAGTCTCCCCGCAGGCTAACAAACCTGCACATTTACCTCAACGCTTATCCAACAAAAACTGAGAAGAACTAGCAAGTGTTGAACCGGCGCTTCAACATAGCCGCAACACTCTCCGGGGTACATGTTGGCTTATTCCACGCACCAACAGGCCTCCCCGCAGGCTAGTGTATTGCCATCATTATGCATCACATTACAAAACATCGCACTACGGTGCACGCATTCCAATACATCGATTTACGGTAGATCTGTCCGACGGCTCAGCGCCCGGACGGAATCGCCAGCTCTCCGATCCGTCCGGTGGCTTGACGCCCGGACGGGATCGCCAGCTCACCGATCCGTCCGACGGCTCAGCGCCCGGACGGAATCGCCAGCTCTTCGATCCGTCTGACGGCTCAGCGCCCGGACGGAATCGCCAGCTCTCCGATCCGTCCGGTGGCTTGACGCCCGGACGGGATCGCCAGCTCACCGATCCGTCCGGTGGCTTGACGCCCGGACGGTATCGCTAGCTCTCCGATCCGTCCGGTGGCTTGACGCCCGGACGGGATCGCCAGCTCACCGATCCGTCCGACGGCTCAGCGCCCGAACTGAATCGCCAGCTCTCTGATCCGTCCGGTGGCTTGACGCCCGGACGGTATCGCCAGCTCACCGATCTGTCCGACGGCTTAGCGCCCGGACGGTATCGCCAGCTCTCCGATCCATCCGGTGGCTTGACGCCCGGACGGTATCGCCAGCTCTCCGATCCGTCCGGTGGCTTGACGCCCGGACGGGATCGCCAGCTCACCGATCCGTCCGGTGGCTTGACGCCCGGACGGTATCGCCAGCTCACCGATCCGTCTGACGGCTCAGCGCCCGGACGGAATCGCCGAGCACACCGATCCGTCCGACGGCTCAGCGCCCGGACGGAATCACCGAGCACACCGATCCGTCCGACGGCTTAGCGCCCGGACGGTATCGCCAGCTCTCCGATCCGTCCGGTGGCTTGACGCCCGGACGGTATTGCCAGCTCTCCGATCCGTCCGGTGGCTTGACGCCCGGACTGGATCGCCAGCTCACCGATCCGTCCGACGACTCAGCGCCCGGACGGAATCGCCAGCTCTCCGATCCGTCCGGTGGCTTGACGCCCGGACGGGATCGCCAGCTCACCGATCCGTCCGACGGCTCAGCGCCCGGACGGAATCGCCAGCTCTCCGATCCGTCCGGTGGCTTGACGCCCGGACGGGATCGCCAGCTCACCGATCCGTCCGGTGGCTTGACGCCCGGACGGTATCGCCAGCTCACCGATCTGTCCGACGGCTTAGCGCCCGGACGGTATCGCCAGCTCTCCGATCCGTCCGGTGGCTTGACGCCCGGACGGTATCGCTAGCTCTCCGATCCGACCGGTGGCTTGACGCCCGGACGGTATCGCCAGCTCACCGATCCGTCTGACGGCTCAGCGCCCGGACGGAATCGCCGAGCACACCGATCCGTCCGACGGCTCAGCGCCCGGACGGAATCGCCAGCTCTCCGATCCGTTCGGTGTCTTGACGCCCGGCCGGTATCGCCAGCTTACCGATCCGTCTGACGGCTCAGCGCCCGGACGGAATCGCCGAGCACACCGATCCGTCCGACGGCTTAGCGCCCGGACGGTATCGCCAGCTCTCCGATCCGTCCGGTGTCTTGACGCCCGGACGGTATCGCCAGCTCACCGATCCGTCCGACGGCTCATCGCCCGGACGGAATCGCCAGCTCTCCGATCCGTCCGATGGCTTGACGCCCGGCCGGTATCGCCAGCTCACCGATCCGTCCGACGACTCAGCGCCCGGACGGAATCGCCGAGCACACCGATCCGTCCGACGGCTTAGCGCCCGGACGGTATCGCCAGCTCTCCGATCTGTTCGACGGCTTGACGCCCGGACGGAATCGCCAGTTCTCCGACCGGTCCTTTCCGGCGGGTCACCCCCTCCGGTGGGTCACCCCGGCTTCAGCAGGCCCAGTCCTGTTCAGCAGCGGCTCCGCCAGTACTGCCCGATCAGGCTTCAGCGCGTCAGGACCGGTTAAACCCGGATCCTCCCTGGCCACCCACCACCTCATCACTCCCGGCACCCCAACACTCCCGGCCAAGTCACATCTCCAGCACGAGCTTGGGGGACTCGACATTCGGACACCTCGAGAAGAGCCCAATCTTACTTAGGGACTTGGGGGACTGGAGGTAGTAGGTCGGTAGTAGGGGTGACTCGGTCACCGCCTACGCTTGGCGGCACATGATGATTAACTCCCCAAGTAAGATTGCACTCTTACTCGGGAACTTGGGGGACTTGTTGACAGTACATATAGTACACCGCCAAGCACATCCGGCGACCTCGTGGACCGTGCAACCGGCATCGGGGGTCCTACTTCCGGCATCTAGCGAGTAGACCCGCACCCCGGCTACATCTCCATTGTTCCACATCACCGGTGTTGCACTCGGAGGCAGTGCCACCGGGCGCCTGAAGTAGCTTCGTGAGTAGGGAAATGTGTAATAGTATAGTTAGCATCCCACATTGGAAACATGGTAGAGGTGGGAGCCTTCCTTCTCTATAAATAGGAGGCTTCCCCCTTAGTATTAAGGATCTTGGATCCAAGGCATTCCACCCTTGTAACCCGATGGCTTATTGGCCACGCCTACTGGATTCTAAGTGGACGTAGCCGTGCCCTCCGATGGCACGGTGAACCACTATACTTGCAGTGTTCGGTATAGCTTAATTATTGTCCTGTATCTACTAGACCCCCGGGTTTAGGCAGAAACAGTCAGAAAAAAAAAAGAAAAAAAAAAGAGAAGAGGCAGCCCGGGTCAGCCTCCCGGTCCAACAGGCCCAGCCTAGTCAACTGTCCAACAGGAGACCTGCAACTGGACGCGCGACGCCTCCGGTGCATGCTAGCCCCAGGGAGCGAAGGCTCATGCCTCGCAGTGTCCGGCAAGGCGAAGCACTAGTCGCCTTGCGGTTTTGCCTCCTAGTGACCCAGACCGAGCGGTGTTACCTAGGCTCGCGCCTTGCACAATCTTGGTTGTCAGCCCTAACCGGGTCACGCAGCCCTCCTCCCGCTGCTCCAGCTCCACTCCGGCACCGATGTCAACTTCTCCGGGTCCCAGTGACTCGCCTCCTCCGGCTAACGAGCGGTCGTCTCCTCCGGGTGCTGTCTCGATCGACGAACACAGAACCTCAACACCACCGGAGGCCATGGTGTAGATCGAACCCGAAGCGTCTTTGGGTCCATGCGGTGGGTACCTGCAAAGGGTAAACAAAAAAAAAACAAAGAAAGAAAGAAAAAGCGGAGAGAAAGAAGAAAGACGAAGAGAAAAAGAGCGGGAAAGAGGAGAGGAGACGAGGAAAAACAAAAAAAAAGGGGGTCGGTCCTATTAACATGTCCCAGCGTGCCAGGCAGAGTTGGGCTAGGGGGGGATTTTGGGCCAAGCCGGATTGAGTTGCAGCAAGTTGGACCAGACAGCAATCTTCTCTGGCCACCCACTAATCTCCTTTGGACACCCAAGCTGTTCTCTACTCCCGTAGACAATCACCGGGCAGCTCGATAATCATTCCCGTGGGCTATTCAAACACCCGACAACTTCTCCAAAGATAAGTACCACCTTTTATATCATTATGTCTCCACATGATTACTTTGGTTATATTGGTACTGTTGACAATAGCCGCAGAGGGGCTACAGCAGACCCGCAGCAGGTGCACCAGGGCCCGGCCCGAGGTCCAGGACCGAACCACCAACACCCGGCCTCGGGGTCCAGTAGTCTATCCGGCTGCCAGGGACCCTGGGACCGGGGGCGCCTGCCTGCCAAAGAGGTCACCAGAACTGCCATTTGAAGGGAACCAGTCCCACATCGAAAGTGAGGCCAGCCCTCACCCCCAACCACCTATATAAGGGTCCCAACTACCCTCATTAATAGGTAACTTATCTCTCTCACCGCTTACATACGTGCTTAAGTTATATATACTCCAACTATACTAACTTAGGCATCGGAGAGGAGAAGGCCGGCCCGCCCGGTATTCTCCTTAGTGAGCAGGTTTGCAGGAGATCAAGTTGGATTCATCTGTATCTACCAGGCCCCAGGGTTTGTGCAGAAACAATTGGCGCTGTCTGTGGGAACGATTTTTGATCCACGAGAAAAGTTAGCATTGCTCTACCAAGGAGTAGAGCCCGATCGATCCTTTGAAAGATAGTTAAATACGCAGTCCAGAAGCCATGGAAGGAAGGAAGATAAAAACTGGCACCGGACGGTTGAAAGAGCGAATTCAGATCCCCGACCGGGCCCGTAATAAAGAGGCTGAGGTCGGTGCGAGGTTCGCCCCTTCTCCGGACCAAGACAGAAGTCACGATCGCCAGGATTCAGAGAACCCCGACTTGTATGGTGCGGGAGAGGAAATAAAGAAGATGAAGGCAGAAGTCGAGCGGTTGCGAGCAGAGGGCGGCCGAGACCGGCTAAGGGCAGATGCCCGGTGCCAGGAATTGGAAGCAGTAAACACCGCCTTATTAGCGGCCCTGGAAGGAGGCCAGCTGGGCACTCCTCGGGCGGCGTCACGGCCCGCAAGCAAGGTTAGCGAGTTCCCGCACCTCGAAGTGGGACAGCCAGCGGGAAGAAGAAGGACCGTGTATATGCCCACGCCTCTCTTTTCGGAAGCTTTGAAAAACTCCGGTCCGGTCGAGTTGCCGTACCGCGCGAGCCAGGCGTCAAGCGAGCAGGACAGTTCTACCGCAAGGACGCTCGAAACGCTCTCCGCCTCAGTGTTGGACATGAAGGACTGTTTAGACGCCAGTGAGAAGAAAGTAGGGCGACCGCGGGACAGTGCACGATTCAATGAACGTATTGGACCTTTTCCGTGCCGGGTTAGGGAATCAGAAAGGTCTGGTAGCCTAAGGCCCCAAAAACTGGCGTACTCGGGAACGAGATGCCCGTATCAGCACCTGGACAGTTTCAAGTCGCAGACGGGCACAAGGGGCTATTCAGATGCCACGTGCTGCAACGTGTTCCAAGAGACGCTCTCCGGGGAGGCGTTGAGCTGGTTCTACGAGCTGCGAGTGAACTCAGTTGAAACTTTCGAACAGTTGGCCAACAAGTTTGTCGGCCGGTTTATCCTCAGGGCCAGGACCGCTCAAACATCAACGATCCTTTTCGATTGCATGCAGGCTGACCACGAACCGCTGCGCGCTTTCGTTAACCGGTGGCAAATCGCCACGGCCGGGGTCAGGAACCTGGACAAGAAGATCGCGGGGATGGCCTTCAAGCAGGGGTTAAGACCCGGAGAACTTTCGTACAACTTGCGAGTGCAGGAGCTGCTGGGGTACGATGACCTGATGACCGTGGCCGTCAGGCATGCTCAGGCGGACCACGAGACATACGGGGATAAGGTTCCCAAGCGGAAATCAGATGTCCCACTACCACCAACTCCCCGTGAAAGCAAAACCGGGCGGAAAGATCGCGACCATGCGCCCGCGACTAGCCAGAAGGCCGAGGTGCGGGAGGATTGGCGACCCTGCCGGACCGGTGACAACAGTTCCCGGCCAGGGAGAAGACCACCGCTTGCGCGACCGGCACAGCCCTCGGCAGCAGCGCCAGTAGAACGACCACCGCGGGCCCTAGCCATTATGCCAGCAGCAAAGCCCGAAGATCCAGCCCTTCGCACCGGCGGTCCGAGACCCCAGAGAGCGGTTGTAAACCGACAAGTCCGCCCGGATGGCCCGAGAGAGAACCGGCCGGGAGCTCGGCAAGTAGGAACCATAAGCACCCGACCCCCCGGGGGGATCAAGGTGCACGGGAGCATAAGCATGATACATGGCGGGGGCTATATAGATCAGCTCACCCGGAGCTCAAAGAAGCGATGCTTAAGATCGATTCGGGGTAAAGAGGTGTATGCCTTTGGAAGTAGAAGCGGCCAAGCCGCCAAAACCGGATGGAAGTCGGTTACTTTCTACGAGGAGGAAGAGCCGGAGGATCTGATCCAACCCCACAACGACCCCTTCCTCATCACGATCGAAATAGACCACTGGATAACTAGTCGTATGCTGATCGATACCGGGGCCTCTGTCAATGTAATGTTCCGAGACGCGTACAAAGGGCTGCAGAGAGGAAGGAATAAGTTATCCCAGGATAACGAACCACTTATAAGCTTCTCCGGTGAGGTAGTCCAGCCTTTGGGATCGGATTACCTACCATTGATCTTCGGCGAGGGAGACAAGACAAGGAAGGAGCACCTTGAATTCATCGTTGTGGACTGCCTGTCGTCGTACAATGGCATAATCGGCAGGCCAGGGTTATGGAAACTGAAGACATTTATTGCCGGCCATATGCTGATGTTGAAGATACCTTCACCGGCCGGTGTCATTACTCTGCGCGGGGGCCAGAGGATCGCTCGTAAATATTATGCGGAGGCCCTGACCCACGGGAGGAAGCAGACCGAGGTCTTCACGGCCACTCAGCAAGCGCCAGTGCCGGATCTAAGTATTGACCCCCGTGATCACTCCGATTCAGTCAAGAAAAAGCTAGAGCCACCTTCGGCCGTGGAAGAAACCGAAGCGATCTGCATTTCGGCAGACCACCCAGAGCGAGGTGTGGTGATAGGGACACAACTCGATCCGGTTGTCAGGCAAGAGCTCATCGCCTTCCTCCGGGACAACAGTTCGGTCTTCGCATGGTCATACGAGGACATGCCAGGCATATCCTTGGAGATAGCCGTCCATAAGCTAAATTCATTGCCCAACGTTCTCCCGGTAAGGCAAAAGAGGAGGTCCTTCAGCCCGGCAAAGTATGAGGCGATCAGAGAAGAGATACAGAAATTAAAGGGCATAGGTTTCATCCGGGAAGTCCAGTACCCTCGCTGGCTCGCTAACGTGGTCATGGTGCCGAAGAAGGGAACCGGCCAGTGGCGTATGTGTGTGGATTTCACTAACCTAAACCGGGCGTGCCCAAAGGACAGCTTCCCGCTCCCCCGGATTGATCAACTTATAGATTCCACGTCCGGCTTTAAGCTGCTCAGCTTCATGGATGCCTACACCGGGTACAATTAGGTTAGGATGCACCCGGATGATGAGGAACACACATCATTCACAACCGACCGAGGTACCTACTGTTATAAGAGGATGCCGTACGGTCTAAAGAATGCCGGGGCCACCTACCAGCGGATGGTGAACCGAATGCTGGAGCAAGAAATGGGTAAAGCCGTAGAGGTTTACGTAGATGACATGCTGGTCAAGAGCTTGACTGCAAGGGCCCACGTCCGGGATTTGGCCGTAGTCATCGGCAAGATGCTCAAATTCGGAATGTGCTTGAACCCGAAGAAGTGTATTTTCGGGATTTCAGAGGGCCTGTTCCTAGGCCACATCATCAGCCAGCGAGGGATAGAAGCCAACCCGCTGAAGGTCCAGGCAATTCTAGATATGGAAACGCCAAGGGAGAGAAACTAGGTCCAGATGCTGACTGGCCGGTTAGCCGCCCTTGCCAGATTCATCTCCCGCCTAACCGATAAGTGCGCCCCGTTCTTCAAACTGCTCAAGGCCCAACAGACCAGGAAAATCCACTGGGCGGTGGAGCATGAGGCGGCATTCCAGTCTATCAAGACATATCTGTCTGCAGTGCCTCTCCTATCCAAACCAGTGCCGGGCGAGATGCTATACCTCTATATAGCCGCATCCGAAACGGCCGTCTCCGCGGCTCTCGTCAGGAAGGAGGGCACGCTCGAGCTTCCGGTATATTATGCGGGAAAGGGACTTACTGGAGCCGAGGGCCAGTACCCCGACATAGAGAGATTGGCTCTGGCCCTGATTGTTAGTGCCAGGAAGCTCCGCCACTATTTCTAGGCTCATTCCATCACCTTATATACCAATCACCCTCTGCGGCAGATCCTGCAAAAACCATACACCAGCGGTAGGCTCGTGCGGTGGGCAGTTGAACTGGGAGAATTCGACATCACTTATGCCCCGCGAACGGCCATCAAGGGACAGGCAGCTGCGGACTTCATATGTGAGCTCACCCCAATGGTGGCAGAAGTGCACCCCACCCAGTACGAGGACGCCGAGGCAGTACGGACCGTAAAGATCAAACCGGGCCTCCCCAACGGCTGGAAGCTTTACGTCGACGGCTCCGTAACGAGCAAGCGGAGCAGAGCCGGTGTCATGATAACCTCGCCCGATGGCCAATCATACGAGTATGCCTTACGGTTCCTTTTCAGCACCTCAAATAACGCTGCCGAGTATGAGGCCCTCATAGCCGGTTTGCAACTGGCCAAGGAGTTGGGAATCCCGTCCATGGACATATACAGCGACTCCAGCTTAGTGGTGAACCAGATGAATGGGTTGTTTGAGGTCAAGGAACCCCAGCTATCCTCCTACCAGGCTTTGGCCAAAACCCTGATTGAGCCATTCCAGGGCGCCACGATCCAGCACATTCCCCGAGAGGCAAATAGGCATGCGGACGCCCTCGCAAGGTTGGCAACCGGAAACTACCCTCCAGAGTACCGGAGAGCTAAAATTGAAACTCTCCAGAAGCCGAGTATAAGTAAGACCATCTCCGAAATATTTGCGGTGGAAGAAGCGCCACCAAGCTGGATGGATCCAATTGTCAAGTATTTAACTGACAAAATCAGCCCTCAGGATGCGGTGGAGGCCAGGAGGCTACACCTCCGGTGCGCCCAGTACGGTCTCCTCAATGACCAGTTATATTGAAGAGGGCACAGCTTCCCCCAGCTGAGGTGTGTGACAAAAGAGGCAGGAGAGGCTATCATGCGAGAGATCCACGAAGGAGTGTGCGGTAATCACTCTGGCGCAAGGTCATTATCCCACAAGTCGCTCCGGGCGGGGTACTTCTGTCCAGATATGGCAGCAACATCAAGAAAAATTACAGGCGGCTGTCACAAATGCCACATGTACGCCTCTGCACCCCATGCCCCGGCAATCGCATTGTCAATCCTGTTAGCACCATGGCCGTTCGCGCAGTGGGGATTAGACATCATTGGCCCTTTCCCTATAGCTGTGGGACAATACAAGTACGCCATCGTAGCAGTGGACTATCAGACTAAGTGGGTCGAGGCAGAACCTCTGATAAAGATCACCGAGGAGCGAGTGGGAAAATTTCTATGGAAGAACATCTACTGCCGGTTCGGGGTACCCCAGACTATTGTCACGGATAATGGAACATAGTTCAATAATGCCGATCTTATCCAGTACACAGCTTCCATGGGGACCCGGATGGTGTTTGCCTCAGTAGTACACCCGCAGACCAACGGCCAGGTAGAAGCGATCAACAAGATTATCAAAACCCTTCTCAAGAAGAAGCTGGATGCCAAGAAGGGATGCTGGGCAGAGGAACTCCCCGCGGTACTATGGGCCATCCGGACGACAGCGGCAGAGGCAACAGGAGAGACCCCGTTCTGCATGGCATTTGGGAGCGAAGCGGTACTCCCTATGGAGACTAGCATACCCAGCGGCAGGGTCGAGAATTACGACGCCGAAACAAACGCCGAGGGCGTACGGCTCAACCTGGACCTTATAGAAGAGCGGCGCAACCAAGCGCATATGCGAAACCAGGCCTACAAGCAGCGGGTCACCCGGTACTATGACAAAAGGGTTCGGGAAAGGAAGCTACAAGTGGGGGACTGGGTCATGAAGAAAATCCAGAAAAAACCGTTGGCCTTGGAACCAACGTGGGAAGGACCCTACCAAATCACCGCAGCTGTGGGCCCAGCAACATTCCACATCATAGATACCGATGGCATCTATTCCACCCGCCCCTGGAATATTCAGCACCTGCGGTTCTATCCTAAGTAATATCACTCATCAAGGGACAATAGTATAATTGGCATCAGTATTGCAATACGCAGTTTGTTCATCATCAATAAAGCTGGTTACAAGGCACACATATAGGCAAGCCAAAAAGAAACAGCTAGTTAGCGCCTCCGGAGCCCCCAATCCCTGGCCCGCCACCTTTTAGAGCTTGCTCTTGCTCCGCCATCTCGATCAGGGCTATGTCAGCCTCCATCCGCTCAGCATCAAGCCATCCTTTCTCCCTCCACTCCAGATAGGCATCACTTATGCCCTTTGACCGGGCCTCCTCCAGCATCTCCTCAAGCTCCACCGACTCCCTGAAACTGTCGACAGCCTTATCGGCCACCTCAGCAAGCTGGGATTCCGTGAGCTTCTCCCTTCCCTGGGCGACTACTGTAACTTGGGTCTGCAGCTCCAAAACCCTCGCCTCCAGATCCATAATCCTCCCTTCCCGGGCAGCAGCCTGTCGATCGGTCTCCTCCTTCTCCCGTGAGAGTTCACGGCGCAACCGAGCGGTTTCTTCTTTCTCCCGCACAAGCTCGGTGCTCAACCGACCGACCTCCTCTCTTTCCTCCGCAAGCTTGGCTTCCGCCACGTCCACCCGCACACTCAGCTCCTCCACCCGCCTCTCCAAAACTACAGCAGACTCCCCTCTGGGCTCCGCGGCATAAAGGCTATGAGCTAGCTGCCAAACGTAAACAAAGGAACATTGGCTCGTATCACTCCAGGGAAAAGGAAGCACAGGAAACACTTACCCGAAGAACTAGTTCCATGGGCTTCGTCCTGCTCTCGCCCGGTTGTTCCGTCCCAGGGCCCTCCCGATCAAGTCCCAAGGTTTCGACGGCAGATGCCACGAACCTACCAAAGCCACGCCCGGAACTACAATCGGCTTCCGGTCCTCGACTCCTTCGACCGCCCACTTCCACGGCCGGAGCTACTGCCCGCTCGATCGATCCAGCCGAGCTTGACGCCCCGGCATAAAACGTCCTCGCCCTCTTCGCCGGAGCTTCGCCGTGGCCGCTTCGACGATACCCGGTCGTCTCTACCGTTTCCCTCTCCCGCGAGGTCCGTACCGCCATCAATCGCGCCACAGGTTCTGCACCTGGCAGGGCCACCGAGCGCACTTCCCGGATAAGGAGTGGGGAGTTATTCTCACCGCCAGGCCGCCTGCCATAGTGAGAGTCCGGAAACACGAGCGGTACAGGCCTGTCATGCTCCCTGCGCTTCTAGGTAACTGGATCAATAACGGTTTTCGTGGCCTCCTCCCCCATCTCCATCAACCTCGGGGCCACAAGCTCTTCGTCCGGTTCGACAGTCTCCTCGCTCCGAATGGCGAGCCGGGGGGCATTAGCTACAAAACGATCAACCGAGCAGTCAGATACAAGCAACCATGCAAAGACAAACAGTGCAAGATACCTTACCAGGTTTCCTCCCCATCCTGCATATCTCCAGCACATTCCACCGGATGAAGTTATAGGAGCTCCGACTCAGGTGGTCCCAGCAAGTAAACAGCTGGTATATCCGTTGCTTCTCCAAATCGCCCAACCAGTACGTCTGTTCCTGATCGATCGATTGATAAGCCCCGGGCACCTGATAGCCCCTCCAAGTACGCTGCCACCTGCCACCGGCCAGCACCACCGACCTCCTCCAGACATCTGAAACCGTCGACGGCAGATGAGTGATGGCAGGACCGAAGTCCCGCGCGGCAAAATTCACACAACCGCTGCACTGGGCCTTTCTGCAGTAGGAAATCTTGTACAGCGCCCGAAATTCATTAACCGTGGGCCAGTCCATATAGCTCAAACTGAACAGACACCCGAGACCAAGCAGCTGCCTCCATTGGTTGCTCGGAAGCTGGGCCGGGGAAAGCTTTATCGAGCTCAGCATGTACTGGACAAATGACGACAGCGGCAGCGATAGCCCGTGTCGAAACTGATCGTCGAAAATGGCAACCCAACCCGGTTCCGGATTACAGGCCAGTTCCCCGGGATGCAAGCCTCGAAGCTTAATAGAGTTGTCGATATCCCACTTCGCCCGAAACTCCCTGATCTCTCTATCATTCATGCTTCTGATTGGCTCATCACAGAAAATCACCCCATCACCATCCAGTAGCTCATGCCGCATAGGCCCGCGGTTTGCACCGACAGAATACGCAGATCTCCCAGAAGCCATAAAGCCTAAACAAAAGAATTCACCTCTGAAGCACAGACAAACAACAGGCAAAGAGTAGCAAGATGCGGCAGGAGGAAAACAGAGGGAATGATAAGTAGGGCAACAAGAAAAGTGAGGCAACCCCAACCGTGGATCCCCTCCATCTCAGACCGCCCCCTGCCAACACGTGTCCCGGCATCAATAAGGGATCCCATACTATCATATGGGACTGATGGGCTCTCCCCTTTATTGCATGTCCGCCACCTGGCCCACTTACAAGCGACAGTTGGGGGAGATAGGAGCGCACAACGAGGCGTCCACTCCCCTCGCTTCCCCAGAAAGCCAACCTCGAACCAACCGGCTCCGCAGCCTCTCTCCGGCTATGATCATTCAACCGGCTGTATGGCTTCTTCGCTGCATATCTTGAAGACTTCTTATCGGTTATGGTTTCCCAAACCGCCTCGAGAGCATTGTCCCGGGTATGAGCCATCCGCCCGGCACCATGGCAGTTCGCGGTTATGATCATTCAACCGGCTGCATGGCTTCTTCGCTGCATATCTTGAAGACCACTTATCGGTTATGGTTTCCCAAACCGCTACGAGAGCATTGTCCCGGGTATGAGCCATCCGCCCGGCACCATGACAGTTCACGGTTATGATCATTCAACCGGCTACACGCCATTTCACTTGGGACTCGTCTCGATATGGCAGAACGCCCAGTCGAGGTCCACCCAGCTGCATCTCTCTTGGGAGACTCGTCTCGATATGGCAGGACGCCCGGTCGAGCTCCACCCACTGGTTACGTAACACCCAACCGGCTCGAGAGCATTTTCCGGGAACGCGATCCACCCGGCCCCATGGCATTTCACTGGGGGACTCGTCTCGATATGGCAGAACGCCCGGTCGAGCTCCGCCCGGAACCATGGCATTCCACCGAACATGTGACATTCAACCAACTCCAAAACATTCTACCGGTTGTCACTTTCCTTCGCCTATGGGCAGGAACGAGCCAGCAACAACTCGAGGCTTCTAAACGCATGGGCTTTATAAACCCGGGCGAGCTTACATCTAATCCATGTACTCTTGTCCAGCAGGATAAAAACCCTGCATCACACTGAACTGTGATACATTTGGGGATACATGGCGAGACTCGTTATCTCAACGCCACTCCACCGGGCAGATTGTTTCTCTAACACAGAACAAGTCTCCCCTCAGGCTAACAAACCTGCACATTACCTCAACGCTTAACCAACAAAAGCTGAGAAGAACTAGCAAGTGTTAACCGATGCCCCAATACGGCCGTAACACTCTCCGGGGTACCTGTTGGCTTAGTCCACGCACCAACAGGCCATCCCGTAGGCTAGTGACGTGAGCCGGAGCTCGCATGCAATAATAAACCCTGCAATCGTTAGTAGTATAGACATAAGCAGGGATCGTTCTAAGCCGGGGATTAAGGGTACCTAAAATATGGAATTGTTAGACAAATATATACACATATATATACAAAAACGTCACACATATGGGGGATAGGTAGTTCGGCAGTAAGGCTGCCACTAATGCTAGGCACGAAATAACTTGCTGAAAATAAATCCTAAGTCTAATATTTACAAGTTTGGTCGACATTCTTCCACAAAGCACTAACACGAAAACAATCAAAACACATAACAAACAAGCAAATAGGACTCACGGCAAGGTATTAACGCGTTCTAGACTCAACTTAACTCCAACCCAATTAGCTCCTTATCGGTTTACCAATTAAGACTCTCTAGTACTTCAAGATTAACTTATCGTCTAACCCCAAAGTTATACTAAACATATTTGAGAACACTTATCGTCGAAAACAAACATGCAAAGTAATTAGGCACAAGGTCTTTTTAGTTGGAAACAAGTTAATAAAGTAAGGTTGTCAATCATCTCATCAACAAGCATGTTCTTTAAATTACTCTAGCCCTCGTGAAAACAACACAAACAAAGTAACTCGTTGATTACTTAATCCATATTAATTTTCGGCTAATGAGATTAATAAACTACGTATTGCAATTACATAGCTACCAATCTTTAAGCATACGAATTTAAAGAACAAGTCAAGAAAACCCTAAAATCAATTCAACACATGTTTTGCCGATTATCCTACATACTAATTCATTACATATTTTCCTTACTCTTTAGCATGCAATCTGTATTCTTACATCCAAACTCCAACTAAAGATAAAGAAAACAAATTGAACATGCAAATCATAAAACCAAATTTCAATCCAATTCATACATAGACATAAAAATTGAAAATAAGAATTCATGCTAACTTCATAGACAAAGTTTAACATAGCTACAACCAAAATTACATAACCAAGAGTAGGGAGTGGATCACACATTAGAAACCTTGGAGACTTCGTCGTGTATGGATCCGGTGGTTGGTGGTGTCAGATGAAGGCTGCTGCTCGGCAGTTGGAGGTGTCGGCAGCAAGGTACCAAGGTTTCGGCAGAAATTTTGGGTGTGGTGGAGGTGGTTTTGGCTAGGGTTTTTGTGTAGGATTCTTGGGAAATTTAGGTAGAGCTTTGGCTAGATTTTTACTTTGGAATGTGACAAGTTTTTCTGTAGGAAAACATGGCTTTATATAGAGGCAAATTCGGCAGAAACCCTAGGTAGAAAACCTAGTCCAAATCAGCAAAGGTAATCCTTGTGCAACAAGGTTTTGGTTCCTTCCTTTCTTGGTTCTTCTAGGAAACTTATTTTTCTGATTTTTTCTTCAATGCCTTGGCTTGGTGTTATCCTCTAACCTTCCTTAAGCTTGGACCATCATCACATATGCATTTGTACACCATTTGGTCCATCAAAAACAGAAATCACAAAAAGGAGGCAGTAGGTTCCTGGAATCGGCAGAACAGACGTTGTTGCAGTAACTCCGGCATATCTCCCTCCTCGGAGCTCCGATTGATGCGATTCCAAGTCTCAGATAAACTAGACACACAAAGCAACCTCTATATAAAACAGTTTGATTAAATTCCTTGTGAGTCGTCGGGAATGACTTTTCGAAGTTGGGACACAGTCCCAGGAAAATCCTGGAAGTCCCTGGATTGGTTTGCTCGAACTGCTGAGTTGCAGCCATCGTTTGGGTGACTTCCCGAACTCCGATTGATCTGAAATTTTAACACAACATTCCTCAGTATATGAGTATTAAGCACACCAAATTTCATTGAATTCGGACAAGGATAGATCATATTTTTACTCATCTCAAAATCACGAAAAAGACATATTTTGCACTATTTTCCAGATTTCTTATACTTAGTCATTTTTCGGACAATTAAGCACATTTTACCAAAACTCTACTAAACTAACACTAAACTAAATTATGACTCAATCTTAGACAAATAAGGGTTAAACAAAGCATAAATGAGGGCATAAACATATAATATCGTCGCACATTGTGTTCCTATCAACTACCCCACACTTATCATTTGCTAGTCCCTTAGCAAACTAAACTAAACTAGACTCTAAACAAACTATTGCCCCTAACAATTTGTCTCAGGCTCGTATGTACACATAGCTTTCAAGTTAATGCATGAGAATGATAAGCACGAAAATTCCAAGTTTCATGAACATGTAACATCAATAGAAGCATATAAGAGCAAAAGGTAAGCATGTAAATATGTTAAAGCTAATCCAATCCTCCTCACTAGGCATACTCTCTTCTTTTCTCTCGAAGCATGGTTATTCACACATAAGTATATGCAAGTGAAAGATAATGAATTACGAAGAGTAACTTGCATATGTCAAATAAACGAAAGCACTTTGTGAATTTTTATGGAAAAACCTCATATGACAACTATATGCACCAATGAACCAAAACCATATGCTTACTCTTGAGATAATCTCCACAAATCAAGTTTAACCATCTTAAGAATCATGAAAAAGATCAAGAAAAAGGTTGTAATGGGGCTAGGCTAAGAGGTATTCGATATTTGGATAAGGAGGTTTAAAAACGTCACCATGGCCTTTGGCAAAGCTCAAATCTCCTTATGTCTTCTCGCCGAAAGGGTCAAATTTCATCTTGTTGGACCCATACTTCATTCTTTTCTTCCCATAATATTACAACAAAATTCAAGACAATAGCCATGCACAATTTTTTATTTTTCATGCCTATGCCGTGCCCTTCAATCTCATATTTTCTTTCTTGCTCTCGGCATTTTTCTTTCTTTTTCTTTTGATCCGAGCACACTTTTTCTCTTTTCTTTCCTTTATTAAGGCACGGCATGCATATACATTTTTCATATAAATTCATGGCTAAGTCTACCCCACACTTGTTCTTCTTCATCACACACGCGAAAACGCTTTCAAAAATCCAAGCTTTGCCAATACTTTGATCAAGGGTAAAGGCACAACTATCTAAGCTCATGGAGAGTGTTTAAGGGTGATGAAAGAAAAGTTCAACGTAGGCTCAAAGGGGTTTACTAAGGTGTCCCACGACGGGCTCCAATAGGGCTCATGCTTTATTTGGCTTTGGTGGTAAACCTGAATGATCTTTATTCAATCATATTCAAAATCAAAGTATTTTATGATATAAACGTTTCGAAAATCAACAAGAGTAAGTTCTAGCATACTAGAGTTCATTAAAAAGCTATGGCACATAGTCATCGAATATGCAAAGAATTATGAGGTTTCATGCTTCCTACGAATCTATTGAATTTTATCTTTATATCGCTCAAGAAGAAAGCAAATTGGCACAAAAGCTCACATAGGTTGTTTAGGAAATAAACTAGCTAAAACATGCATGCTTGATAATCAACAAGTCCTACATGCTCCTACCAATGCACATAATCCATGAAACTAACAATTTTAATTGTATGCACAACCATCATCTATGTATGCAAAGAGGAGAAAAACATCATTGACATATTAGGGGCATCCTAAGACTCGAAACAAACAAATTAAACACTCTATTTTTGTGGAACAATTTCTGAAATTTTCTTTTTCTAAACTAAGCACACAAAAACAAAAAACAAAAACGGAATATGTTATCCTACCCCACACTTAGAAAATTACATTGTCCTCAATGTATGCACAAATATATATCAACGAATTTCCTAAACATGCAATAGTCTAACATAAGCCAACATATCATCACAAATCAAAGAAAGAGAGAAGGGTTAAGAAATTTCAAACTCTCGGTGATGGCTCCTTCACTTTTCTTTGATCGAATTGGGTTGCCTCCCAAGTAGCGCTTTGTGTTTATAGTCCATAGCCTAGATTTTTCACCGTGTGTTGATTGACGTGTGTTCATCTTGCTCCAAAGTAACTCAAATCAGCATGAAGAAGCTCAAGAAGTAGCTCGTTGAAAGTTGTATCTGATCCGGCACTTGTGGAGGATAGCGTATCCGGCAGCAGGATCTGTGTGTCCGGTAATTGTCTAGGCGTGTCCGGCGTATCCTGTGGCGTATCTTCCTTGTGTCCGGCCGCTTGTGTGAGCTCGTCAATCCTGCCGGCAATGGCAGGTCCGACAGGAGGTGGAGGTGTGGCTGGAGTTGGGCTCTGCTGTTCGGCAGCAAGGTGGAGCGTGTCCGATGTTGTGGTGCTTAAGCTGCCGGCAATTGCAGGTCCGACAGCTTGGTTCGGTGGTGGCTTGGAGGCAGTAGGTGGTCGGCCACTTGTCTCGGCAGTGGATGCTTGCGAAGGCTGCAGCTCGGCCGCAAGTGTCTCGGCATGGACAATAGCTACGGCAGCCCCTTGGCGTGGAGGATCGTGGACAATGATTTCATCGTTTAGAGGCTCAAATGGCTCGTAGTACGGCTTGAGTCTATGTCCATTTACCTTGAATGTGTTTCCCGTAACTACATTCCGAATCTCAATGGCTCCATGAGGAAATACTTGAAGAACAATGAATGGTCCAAGCCAACGAGAGCGCAACTTACCCGGAAAAAGTTTGAGTCGTGAATGATACAAGAGAACTTTTTGGCCAACTTCAAACTTCTTCCGTCGAAGCATTTTATCATGAGCATTCTTGGTCTTTTGCTTGTAAATCCATGCGGCTTCATAAGCTTCATTCCGTATTTCTTCAAGTTCGTTGAGTTGAAGCTTCCTATGAAGGCCGGCCTCATCAATACTCATGTTGAAAGCCTTCACCGCCCACCATGCTTTATGCTCAAGTTCAACCGGTAAGTGGCATGCTTTGCCATATGTTAACCTAAAAGGTGACATACCTATCGGTGTCTTGTACGCAGTCCTATATGCCCACAAAGCGTCATCGAGACGATCACTCCAATCCTTCCTTGAAGGTCCAACGGTTTTCTCAAGTATTTGCTTGATCTCTCGATTACTTACCTCGGCCATTCCACTTGTTTGGGGGTGATAAGGTGTAGATACCTTATGAGTGACTCCATACTTCTTTAATAAGGCTTCAATGGTGCGGTTACAAAAATGGGATCCTCCATCGCTAATCAAGACTCTTGGAACTCCAAAACGTGAAAAGATGTTGGTCTTGAGAAACTCGGCTACCACCTTGGCATCGTTGGTGCGTGTAGCCTTGGCTTCAATCCACTTTGACACATAATCAACCGCAAGCAATATGTAAAGAAAGCCCTTACTCGAATGAAAGGGTCCCATGAAGTCAATCCCCCAAAGATCATGAATCTCAATAGAAGTGATGGGGTGTAATGGCATTTGATCCCGTGGTCCAATATTCCCCATTCTTTGGCATCGATCACATGACTTACAAAACATGTAAGCATCTTTAAAAATTGTAGGCCAAAAGAATCCACACTCAAGTACCTTCAAAGCGGTCTTCTTTGCTCCAAAATGCCCTCCACACGCCTCGCTATGACAAAATGTTAAAATCGGTTTATGCTCGTGCTCGGCAACACATCTTCTAAGCACTTGATCACTACATTGCTTCCATAAGTACGGATCATCCCAAAGATAATGACGTGACTCCTTCTTGAGTTTCTCACGTTGGTGGCGTGGTAAAGTACATGGGAATGTCCGAGTGGCAAGAAAGTTGGCAATATCGGCATACCAAGACTCATGCACTTCAAGTCGAAAAAGTTGCTCATCCGGAAAGGATTCCAATAGGGGCAGCCGATCCACATCTTTAACAAGGCGACTTAAATGATCGGCTACAACATTCTTTACTCCTTTCTTGTCTTTAATCTCAATATCGAACTCTTGAAGTAAAAGAATCCATCGAATGAGCCTCGGCTTAGCATCCTTCTTCGTCATAAGATATCTCAAAGCGGCATGATCACTATAAACAATAACTTTGGAATTCAAAAGATATGAACGAAACTTTTCCAAAGCAAAAATTACTGCTAAGAGTTCTTTCTCTGTTGTAGTATAGTTGAGCTGAGCATCGTTGAGAGTCCTTGAAGCATAGTAAATGGCGCATGGCTTCTTCTCAATTCGTTGTCCAAGTACCGCTCCAAGTGCATAATCACTAGCATCACACATCAACTCAAATGGCTCATCCCAATTCGGTGACACCAAGATCGGCGCCGAACATAATAGCTCCTTCAATCGGCAAAAAGCAGTCTCACACGAATCCGTCCACTCAAACGTCACCTCCTTTTGTAACAAGTTGCTCAATGGCTTGGCAATTGAAGAAAAGTCTTTAATAAATCTTCGATAAAACCCCGCATGGCCAAGAAAACTTCTCACATCCTTCACACACCTAGGGCTCGGCAATGCTTGTATTAGTTCCACCTTGGCTTTGTCAACCTCTAAGCCTCTTGCCGAAACAATGTGCCCTAGTACAATACCTTGCGTGACCATGAAGTGACACTTCTCCCAATTGAGCACAAGATTTGTCTCTACACACCTCTCAAGTATCTTCCCCAAGTTCCCCAAACATGCATCGAAGGTGCCTCCATAAATACTAAAGTCATCCATAAACACTTCGATAATGTCTTCAATAAAATCCGAGAAGATAGCATACATACATCTTTGAAACGTACCGGGTGCGTTGCATAGGCCAAATGACATTCGTCGATAAGCAAACGTGCCAAATGGACAAGTAAAAGTGGTCTTCTCTTGATCATCCGGGTGTATCATGATTTGATTGTAGCCACTATAACCATCAAGAAAGCAATAGAAAGAATGGCCGGCTAACCTCTCTAGCATTTGGTCCATAAACGGCAAAGGCATGTGATCCTTCCTCGTTGTAGCGTTGAGCTTCCTATAGTCGATGCACATCCGATGACCGGTTACAAGTCTTTGTGGCACAAGCTCATTCTTCTCATTCTTGACAACCGTTACACCACTCTTCTTCGGCACTACTTGCACGGGAGATATCCACTTACTATCCGAAATTGGGTAGATCACCCCACAATCAAGCAACTTGATAATTTCTTCTTTCACAACTTTCATCATGGGAGGGTGAAGTCGACGTTGAGCTTCCTTTGTCGGCTTAGCTCCTTCTTCTAACAAGATGCGATGAACACAAGTAGTAGGGCTTATTTCCTTGATTCCGCCAAGGTCCAACCTATGACAGTCTTGTACTTCTTAAGCACTCTTATCAAATCAACTTCTTGCTTCTCACTAAGCATTGAAGACACAATAACCGTTAGAGTATCTTCTTCTCCAAGATAAACATACTTTAAGTGATTAGGGAGTTCTTTAAGTTCTAACTTCGGGGCCTCTTCCACACTTGGTCGAAATTTTATTGTGGCACTTGGAATTGACAAGAACGAGTTCTTTGTGTATATTGGAGTGGCGTCAAGCTCGGCAACCACCTCTTTAAGACTCGGCATCATGGTGTATGGCTCGGCAATGCTTGGCTCGGCAACGCAGCCCTTCTCTTGTTCAAACGTGACTCGTTCTCCCTTCTTGTCAAATCCGACCCCTTGCTCAATCGCTAATTGCTATGCATCGAGCGAGGTTGACATAACTTGCTCGACCTCCTCCAAAACATCAATGGCACAACCTTCCTTCAAATCAACATTGGGGAATTTCATGGCATCAAATACATTAAACTTGATTACCTCACCATCAAACTTCATAGTTAGGTTGCCCTCGGCCACATCTATCTTCGTGCGTGCCGTCCTCATAAATGGTCGCCCTAGTAGCAATTGAGTGCTATTCACCGGCGAATCCTCCATCTCAACCACATAAAAATCGGTAGGGAAGATCAATTGGTTGACTTGCACAAGCACATCCTCCACATACCCCTCCGGATACTTACTTGAGCGATCCGCAAGTTGAATGATGATATTATCCTTCTTGAGAGGCCCTATACTCAATGTTTGATACACATTGAGTGGCATGACATTGATCGATGCTCCCAAATCTAACATCACATCCTCAAAACGAGTATTGCCTATCACACAAGGCACATTGAAGCTTCCCGGATCCTTCATCTTTGGTGGCAACTTTCTTTGAATAACGGCCGACACCGTTTCGCTCATAGTCACCACACGAGTCTCCCTCGTATGCCTTCTAGCCGTGCAAAGCTCCTTCAAAAACTTAGCATACTTTGGTACTTGCTTGATGCATTCCAATAAAGGAATGTTGACTTGCACTTTCCGGAAAATCTCCAATACCTCCTCATCGGACTTATCCTTCTTCGATTTAGCAAAGCGAGAAGGGAATGGAATGCTTGATGTCGGCACTCCTCCCTTGCTTGCTTGGTTCGGCCCTAACTCATTCTTTGATGTTGCAGGATCATACTCAAGCTCATTGCGTAGCCCCTTGTTCTTCACATTGTTGTTGCCGGCATCTCTACCATGCTAGGCAGCATGGTTCTTCTCGGCAGCATCATTCTTGCCGGCTGCTGCCCCATTGTTCACATCAACATGGCTGCCGGCAATTGCAGGTCCGGTAGCCATCTCTTCATCCTCAATGACCTCAAAAGTTACTCGCTTCTTCTTTGGACTTGATGGAGGAAACAACTCTCTTCCGCTACGAGTTTGAATCACTTTGGCTTGCTCGTTCCTCGGATTGGGAATCGTATTACTTGGCAACTTTCCTTGCTCATTAAATCTTCCCATAAAATCTACAACTTGGCCCATTTGAGTCTTGAGCTCTCCAATGTCCTTTTGATGATTTTGTTGCCCCGCGAGCAATGCTTGAGTAGCACTTGACAAAGATTGGGGCAAAGCATCATAGTTGGGATTGTTCGGTGCGGCTTGGCCTTGGCTCGGCCCTCCTTGAGTGTGGTTCGGCAATGCAACAAAATTCCCTTGGTTCGGCTGAAATGGTTGCCGAGGCACAAACAGTGCCCTCGGTGCAAATGGTACTCCTCCCTCTCTCGGTTGCATAGGTGCCCTAAGCACATTGTCATTATTCGCCCATCGAAAGTTAGGATGATCATTGAACCTCGGATTGAAATTTCCAAACCGTTGGCCTCCTTGAAAGCCAATAGCATTGCACTCCTCTACTCCCTCATTAACTCCAAATTGAGGGCATTGTTCGGTCTCATGGCCCTCGGTGCAAATTCCACATACCATAGCACGCTTCTTCATCAAATTACTCACCAAGTCGGTAAGCTTATCAACTTTCTCCTCTAACTTTGAGCTCGAAGACGTCTCATGCACTTTCTCACTCCTTTGCACATTGCTTCGTGCCATGCCATATTGTTGGTTGTTCAAGGCACGCACTTCCAACAAACTTCTTGCCACACCGGCGTTTAACTCCAAAAAGCTACCTCCCGCGGCCGAATCAAGAAACTCTCTCTCCATGACACGCAATTCCTCATAGAAATATTGTAGCAAGAGCCCATCGCTAATGCCATGCGATGGACACAAAGAAACTAGTGACTTGAACCTCTTGGCGATTACACAATATTTTTCAAAACGAGCAATAGCGAGTTCTTGATCTAAACGTTACAAGCCACGGCATTGGCGATTACACAATATTTTTCAAACAATGGCACACACAAACAAGTTCGGCAAAGCATCAACAAATTTCGGCAATAGAGAGCAAAAATCCAAACGTCCATGATCATGTAATTGCTAAGTCTAATTTCTTTTAAAATTTGTTCTAACTCTCGAAGTACGTGGAGTAGAGGAGATAACGGTACAATGGACTGATACTGTACAGCCCCCGGTAGTATCATGCTTAACCCGATATACCTCAAGAGTTGAACCACACAACATGTTTTATCTTTGAAGAAAATAGGCCACATATGTCAAGTTATGTTCTAGCGTCTAAAGTGAGGTGATGCTTCGGCACAAGCTGTCGACTAGGTCGTGCGGATTTTACGTTTCAAAGGTCATTAAAATCACGGAGGGCGAACCCCCTACAGGAACCAGGCAGGACTCGTTGTTGGACACCACGGAGGGCGAACCCCCTATCGACTCACTCACCGAGAATGAACATCAGTCTGTGGGCCTTGAGATCCAGTTAGACAAACCTGAGAACCATATCGATGATAATAATTTCCCCATACTTTGTAAAACAAACACGGATCCCTAGCAGTCTACAAGTGTTGATTAAAACCGCCCTCAACCTCATAGAAGTAATACTATTGCCGAAAAGTCGCTTATATGCGTGTGGGGGGGGGGGGGGGGGGGGGGGGGGGGGGAAGTATCCCGCGTTTCCCAATCTACATAGAAACGGTTTCCAACATAGCACCATTCACATGAAGGGTTTTGGTTATGATCAACAAAAGTGGCTTCACCTACATGTTACACTTTAGAAACTACAATAAACTCAAACATACACAACACTATCAACTTCCTAGAAATTAAACTAAGTGATCACAAGCATACATCAATATACATCATGCAACTTCCAAAATTTAAACTCTACATGCCGAAGCATATTTCTACTTTACAAAATCCCAAAATAAAATTAAAAATTACAACTTTACACATATACAACAAAAATTTCCAGCAACATTATATACACAACAATAACATAAAATACGCTTTTATAATCCCCGGCAACGGCGCCAAAAATTGACGTGAGGCGGAGCTCGCATGCAATAATAAACCCTGCAATCGTTAGTAGTATAGACATAAGTAGGGATCGTTCTAAGCCGGGGATTAATGGTACCTGAAATATGGAATTGTTAGACAAATATATACACATATATATACAAAAACGTCACACATATGGGGGATAGGTAGTTCGGCAGTAAGGCTGCCACTAATGCTAGGCACGAAATAACTTGCTGAAAATAAATCCTAAGTCTAATATTTACAAGTTTGGTCGACATTCTTCCACAAAGCACTAACACGAAAACAATCAAAACACATAACAAACAAGCAAATAGGACTCACGGCAAGGTATTAAAGCGTTCTAGACTCAACTTAACTCCAACCCAATTAGCTCCTTATCGGTTTACCAATTAAGACTCTCTAGTACTTCAAGATTAACTTATCGTCTAACCCCAAAGTTATACTAAACATATTTGAGAACACTTATCGTCGAAACAAACATGCAAAGTAATTAGGCACAAGGTCTTTTTAGTTGGAAACAAGTTAATAAAGTAAGGTTGTCAATCATCTCATCAACAAGCATGTTCTTTAAATTACTCTAGCCCTCGTGAAAACAACACAAACAAAGTAACTCGTTGATTACTTAATCCATATTAATTTTCGGCTAATGAGATTAATAAACTACGTATTGCAATTACATAGCTACCAATCTTTAAGCATACGAATTTAAAGAACAAGTCAAGAAAACCCTAAAATCAATTCAACACATGTTTTGCGATTATCCTACATACTAATTCATTACATATTTTCCTTACTCTTTAGCATGCAATCTGTATTCTTACATCCAAACTCCAACTAAAGATAAAGAAAACAAATTGAACATGCAAATCATAAAACCAAATTTCAATCCAATTCATACATAGACATAAAAATTGAAACCAAGAATTCATGCTAACTTCATAGACAAAGTTTAACATAGCTACAACAAAAATTACATAACCAAGAGTAGGGAGTGGATCACACATTAGAAACCTTGGAGACTTCGTCGTGTATGGATCTGGTGGTTGGTGGTGTCGGATGAAGGCTGCTGCTCGGCAGTTGGAGGTGTCGGCAGCAAGGTACCAAGGTTTCGGCAGAAACTTTGGGTGTGGTGGAGGTGGTTTTGGCTAGGGTTTTTGTGTAGGATTCTTGGGAAATTTAGGTAGAGCTTTGGCTAGATTTTTGCTTTGGAATGTGACAAGTTTTTCTGTAGGAAAACATGGCTTTATATAGAGGCAAATTCGGCAGAAACCCTAGGTAGAAAACCTAGTCCAAATCAGCAAAGGTAATCCTTGTGCAACAAGGTTTTGGTTCCTTCCTTTCTTGGTTCTTCTAGGAAACTTATTTTTCTGACTTTTTCTTCAATGCCTTGGCTTGGTGTTATCCTCTAACCTTCCTTAAGCTTGGACCATCATCACATATGCATTTGTACACCATTTGGTCCATCAAAAACAGAAATCACAAAAAGGAGGCAGTAGGTTCCTGGAATCGGCAGAACAGACGTTGTTGCAGTAACTCCGGCATATCTCCCTCCTCGGAGCTCCGATTGATGCGATTCCAAGTCTCAGATAAACTAGACACACAAAGGAACCTCCATATAAAACATTTTGATCAAATTCCTTGTGAGTCGTCGGGAATGATTTTTCGAAGTTGGGACACAGTCCCAGGAAAATCCTGGAAGTCCCTGGATTGGTTTGCTCGAACTGCTGAGTTGCAGCCATCGTTTGGGTGACTTCCCAAACTCCGATTGATTTGAAATTTTAACACAACATTCCTCAGTATATGAATATTAAGCACACCAAATTTCATTGAATTCGGAAAAGGATAGATCATATTTTTACTCATCTCAAAATCACGAAAAAGACATATTTTGCACTATTTTCCAGATTTCTTATACTTAGTCATTTTTCGGACAATTAAGCACATTTTACCAAAACTCTACCAAATTAACACTAAACTAAATTATGACTCAATCTTAGACAAATAAGGGTTAAACAAAGCATAAATGAGGGCATAAGCATATAATATCGTCGCACATTGTGCTCCTATCAGCTAGCGCGCTCTGGGGGACTCGTCTCGATATGGCAGAACGCCCGGTCGAGGTCCCGTGAACTCCGCCTCGCACCGATATGGCAGGACGTCCGGTCGAGGTCCAGACTGCAAGTTCATCCGGGACTCGTCTCGATATGGCAGAACGCCCGGTCGAGGTCCCGTGAACTCCGCCTCGCACCGATATGGCAGGACGCCCGGTCGAGGTCCAGACTGCAAGTTCATCCGGGACTCGTCTCGATATGGCAGAACGCTCGGTCGAGGTCCCGTGAACTCCGCCTCGTACCGATATGGCAGGACGCCCGGTCGAGGTCCAGACTGGAAGTTCATCCGGGACTCGTCTCGATATGGCAGAACGCCCGGTCGAGGTCCTGTCAACTCCGCCTCATACCAAACACAGCCCAACGCCCGGTCACGCCCAATCTTCAATCCGGACTTGGGGGACTGGGCACCGTTGGGTTGGTAACCCTGCGGGTCTGCAGGACAAGAGCAAGACAGACTTTAAGTCCCCATTCAAGATTGCACTTGACCGGGAACTTGGAGGACTTGTTGACAGTAGCCGCAGAGGGGCTACAGCAGACCCGCAGCAGGTGCACCAGGGCCCGGCCCGAGGTCCAGGACCGAACCACCAGCACCCGGCCTCGGGGTCCAGTAGTCTATCCGACTGCCAGGGACCCTGGGACCGGGGGCGCCTGCCTGCCAAAGAGGTCACCAGAACTGCCCTTTGAAGGGAACCAGTCCCACATCGAAGGGTGAGGCCAGCCCTCACCCCCAGCCACCTATATAAGGGCCCCAACTACCCTTATTAATAGGTAACTTATCTCTCTCACCGCTTACATACGTGTTTAAGTTATATATACTCCAACTATACTAACTTAGGCATCGGAGAGGAGAAGGCCGGCCCGCCCGGTATTCTCCTTAGTGAGCAGGTTTGCAGGAGATCAAGTTGGATTCATCTGTATCTACCAGGCCCCAGGGTTTGTGCAGAAACAGGTACATTAAACATGCGATAAGTGTGTGCGCATGATTACCTGCTACACTGAACGGAAGCCGAAGCTCGCATGCAATGATAACCCTACAAAAATGTCGTTAGTAGTATGAGCAAGTAGGGATCGTTCTAAGCCGGGGATTAAGGGTACCTGAGATATGAAATTGTTAGACAAACATATATACATATATACATCAAACACGTCACAATTATGGGGGATAGTGGTTCGGCAGCAATGCTGCCCACGTACTAGGCACGGCAACAGAATTTAAATGTTGAAAATAAATCCTAAGTCTACTATTTACAAGGTTGGTCGACATTCTTCCACAAAACACTAACACAAAAGCAATCAAAACACATAACAAACAAGCAAGTAAGACTCTCGGCAAAGTGTTAAAGCGTTCTAGACTCAACTTAACTCCAACCCAATTAGCTCCTAACCGGCTACTAATTGATTAAGACTCCTCAAGTATTTTAAGTGACTAACCGCCTAACCTTAAAATTATACTAGTCATCTTTGAATATTCTAACCGACGTAAACAAACATGACAAGTAATTAAGCACAGAATCTTTTTCTTTAGTTGGAAACAAATCAATAGAGTAAGGTTGTCAATCATCTCTTCAACAAGCATGTTCATTTAAATTACTCTAACCCTTGTGAAAAACAATACAAACTAAGTAACTCGTTGATTACCTAATCCATATTAATTTTTCAGCTAATGAGATTAATAATCTACGCATTGCACTTACATAGGCTACTAATCTTTAAGCACACGAATTTAAAGAACAAGTCAAGAAAACCCTAAAATCAATTCAACACATGTTATTGCCGATTATCCTAATTACTAGTTCATTACATATTTTCCTTACTCTTTAGCATGCAATCCATATTCTTACATCTAAAACCTTACTTGAAGATAAAGAAAACAAATTAACATGCAAATCATAAAACCAAATTTCAATCCAATTCATACATAGACATAAAAATTGAAACCAAGAATTCATGCTATCTTTATAGACAAAGTTAAACATCGCTACACAAAAATTTACAAAGCCAAGAGTAGGGAATGGATCACACATTAGAAACCTTGAAGACTTCGTCGTGTATGGATCCGTGGATGATGGTGCTCGGATGGGCTGCTGCTCGGCAGTAAAGGTATCGGCAGCAAGGGATCAAAGTTTCGGCAGGGAACTTTGGTGTGGTGGTGGTGGTTTTGGCTAGGGTTTTTGTGTAGGATTCTTGGGAAATTTAGGCAGAGCTTTGGCTAGATTTTTGCTTTGGAATGTGACAACTTTTTCTGTAGGAAAAGTTGGTATTTATAGGGGATAGAGAGAGAGGCTGCCGGCCACAACCCTAGATGCAAAAGGGATTCACAAAACCTAATGGGATTAGGTTTTGCAACCTTCCTTTCATAGTACAATTAGGTTTTCTATTTCTGAATTTTTCTTCAAGGCTTGGGCTTCACATCTTCATGGACTTCTTGTATGATCATTGGACTTCAATTGATGTGGCTTGGTCCATCGAAAAATGCCCCATATGCCGGCAGCACACATTGACACACAATCTGCCTCTATTCGGCAGCTTCTCCTAGTGTGACTAGGAGAACTTCTTTCTTGTATTTTTCTTCAATGTCATGGCTAGGTGTCTTCCTCTAACCTTCTTTAAGCTTGAACCAACTTCACATATGCGTTTGTGCACCATTAGGTCCATCAAAAACAGAAAACACAAAAAAGGGGCAGTAGGTTCCTGGAATCGGCATATTTGACCTTGTTGCAGTAATTCCGGCATAACTCCCTCCGTGGAGCTCCGATTGATGCGATTCCAAGTCTCAGATAAACTAGACACATATGGCCATCTCTCCATAAAACAGTTCGACCAAATTCCTTGTGAGTCGACGGGAATGAGTTTTCGAAGTTGGGACACAGTCCCAGGAAAATCCTGGAAGCCCCTGGATTGGTTTGCTCGGACTGCCATTTTGCAGTCAACTTTTGGGTGGCTTCCCGAACTCCGATTTATCTGAAATTTTAACACGACATTCCTCAGTATCTGAATATTAAGCACACCAAATTTCATAGAATTCGGACAAGGATAGATCATATTTTCACTCGTCACAAAATCACGAAAAAGACATATTTTGCATTATTTTCCAGATTTCTCAAACTTAGTCATTTTTCGGATTCTTAACCATTTTTCACCAAACTCTACCAAATTAACACTAAACTAAATTATGACTCAATCTTAGACAAATAAGAGTTAAACAAAGCATAAACGAGGGCATAAGCATGTAATATCGTCGCACATTGTGCTCCTATCAACTACCCCACACTTATCCTTTGCTAGTCCCTTAGCAAACTAAATTAAACTAGACTCTAAACAAACTATTGCCCCTAACAATTTGTCTCAGGCTCGTATGTACACATAGCTTTCAAGTTAAATGCACGAGAATGCTAAGCACGAAAATTCCAAGTTTCATGAATATGTAACATCAATATGAACATATATGAGCAAAAGTAAGCATGTAGACATGTAAAAGCTAATTCAAATCACCTCACTAGGCATGCTCTCTTCTTTTCTCTCGAAGCATGGTAATTCACTCAATAGTATATGCAAGCGAAAGATAATGAATTACAAAGAGTGACTTGCATATATCAAAGAAACGAAAGCACTTTGTGAATTTTTATGGAAAAACCTCATATGACAACTATGTGCACCAATGAACCAAAACCATATGCTTATTCTTGAGATAATCTCCACAATCAAATTTAACCATCTTAAGAATCATGAAAAAGATCAATAAAAGGGTTGTAATGGGGCTAGGCTAAGAGGTATTCGATATTTGGATAAGGAGGCTCAAAACGTCACCGTGGCATTTGGCAAAGCTCGAATTTCCTTATGTCTTCTCGCCGAAAGGGTCAAATTTCATCTTGTTGGACCCATACTTCATTCTTTTCCTCCCATAACATTACAACAATAATCTAGACAATAGCCATGCACAAAATTGATCTTTTCTATGCCTATGCCGTACCCTTCTTTTTCTCACGGCTCTTTTATTTTCTTTTTAATTCGAGCCAATTATTTTTTTCTTTTTTTCTAGGTACGGCATGCATACATTTTACATACAAATTCATGGCTAAGTCTACCCCACACTTATTCTTCTTCATCACACACGCGAAAACGCTTTCAAAAATCAAGCTTTGCCAACACTTTGATCAAGGGTAAAGGCATCACTATACTAAGCTCATGGAAAGTGTTTAAGGGTGATGAAAGAAAAGGCTATACGTAGGCTCAAAGGGGGTTTACTAAGGTGTCCCACGACGGGCTCCAATAGGGCACATGCTTTATTTGGCTTTGGTGGTAAACCTAAATGATCTTTATTCAATCACATTCAAAATCAAAGTATCTTATGATATAAACGTTTCGAAAATCAACAAGAGTAAGTTCTAGCATACTAGAGTTCATTAAAAATCTATGGCACATAGTCATCGAATAATCAAAGAATTATGAGGTTTCATGCTTCCTACGAATCTATTGAATTTTATCTTTTTATCGCTCAAGAAGAAAGCAAATTGGCACAAAAGCTCACATAGGTTATAATCGAAATAAATTAGCTCAAACATGCATGCTTCATAATCAACAAGTCCTACATGCTCCTACCAATGCACAAAATCCATGAAACTTACAATTTTAATAGTATGCACAACCATCATCTATGTATGCAAAGAGGAGAAAAAACATCATTGACATATTAGGGGCATCCTAAGACTTGAAACAAACAAATTAAGCACTCTATTTTTGTGGAACATTTTCTGAATTTTTTCTTTTCTAAACTAAGCACACAAAAACATAAACGGAATACGTTATCCCACCCCACACTTAGAAAATTACATTGTCCTCAATGTAAGCACAAATCTATATCAATGAATTTCCTAAGCATGCAATCGACTAACATATACCAACATAACATCACAAATCAAAGAAAAAGAGAAGGGTTAAGAAATTTCAAACTCTCGGTGATGGCTCCTTCACTTTGCTTTGATCGACATGGGTTGCCTCCCAAGTAGCGCTTTGTGTTTATAGTCCATAGCCTAGACTTTTCACCGTGTGTTGCATGTGTTCATCGTGCTCCAAAACATCCAAAATCGGCAAGAAGAAGATCAATGAGAAGAGTGTTGCATAGTGTATCCGATGCTTGGTTTTCTTGCGTGTCCGGTGCGGGTGGCGTGTCCGGCCTTGGTACTGCCGTATCTGGCGTATCCTCTTCGTACCCAGCCTCTTGTGGCCGTGTGTCAACCCTGCCGGCAATGGCAGGTCCGGCAGGGGGTGGTGGTGCAGCTGTTCCAGGGTGCTCGGCAGCTTGAATTGTGGCCGGTGTTGTGGGGGTAGATGGTGTTCGGATGGCACATGGTGGACCGGCAAATGGTGGTGAATCATGGACATTGGTTTCATTATTTAGGGCCTCAAATGGCTCGTAGTAAGGCTTGAGTCTATGTCCATTTACCTTGAATATGTTTCCCGTAACTTCATTCCGAATTTCTATCGCTCCATGTGGAAACACTTGAAGAACAATGAATGGTCCAATCCAACGAGAGCGCAACTTACCCGGAAAAAGCTTGAGTCGTGAATGATACAAGAGAACTTTTTGACCAACTTCAAACTTCTTCCGTCGAAGCATCTTATCATGAGCAACCTTAGCCTTTTGCTTGTAAATCCATGCGGCTTCATAAGCTTCATTCCGTATCTCTTCAAGTTCGTTGAGTTGAAGCTTCCTATGAAGGCCGGCCTCATCAATGCTCATGTTAAAGGCCTTAACCGCCCACCATGCTCTATGTTCAAGTTCAACCGGTAAGTGACATGCTTTGCCATATGTTAACCGAAAAGGAGACATACCTATCGGTGTATTGTATGCGGTCCTATAAGCCCATAAAGCATCATCGAGACGATCACTCCAATCCTTGCTTGAAGGTCCAACGGTTTTCTCCAAAATTTGCTTGATCTCTCGATTACTTACCTCGGCCATGCCACTAGTTTGGGGATGATAAGGTGTAGAGACCTTGTGTGTGACTCCATACTTTCTCAATAAGGCTTCAATGGTGCGGTTACAAAAATGGGATCCTCCGTCGCTAATCAAGACTCTTGGAACTCCAAAACGTGAAAAGATGTTGGTCTTGAGAAACTTGGCCACCACCTTGGCATCATTGGTGCGTGTAGCCTTGGCTTCAATCCACTTTGACACATAATCCACCGCAAGCAATATGTAGAGAAAGCCCTTACTTGAAGGAAACGGCCCCATGAAGTCAATCCCCCAAAGATCATGAATCTCAATGGCGTTAATAGGAGTGAGTGGCATTTGATCTCTAGGTCCAATATTCCCCATTCTTTGGCATCGATCACATGACTTACAAAACATGAATGCATCTTTAAAAATTGTAGGCCAAAAGAAACCACAATTAAGTACCTTCAATGCCGTCTTCTTAGCCCCAAAATGACCTCCACACGCCTCACTATGACAAAGCTTAAGGATAGGCAAGTGTTCATGCTCGGCAACACATCTTCGGATCACTTGATCGCTGCATTGCTTCCACAAGTATGGCTCATCCCATAAGTAGTGCCGAGCATCCTTCTTCAATTTTTGCTTATGGTGGTTCGGCATGGAGCTAGGCATTTGTCGAGTGGCCAAGTAATTAGCCAAGTCGGCATACCATGGCACATGTGCATCCATGCGAAAGAGTTGCTCATCCGGGAAATTCTCAATAAGGGGCAGCCGATCCTCTTCTTTAACAATTCGACTCAAATGATCGGCTACAACATTTTCTATTCCCTTCTTGTCTTTAATCTCAATATCGAACTCTTGAAGCAAAAGAATCCACCGAATAAGCCTTGGCTTTGCATCCTTCTTTGTCATGAGGTATCTTAAGGCGGCATGATCACTATAAACAATAACCTTGGAATTCAAAAGATATGATCGAAATTTTTCCAAAGCAAAGATTACCGCTAAGAGTTCCTTCTCCGTTGTTGTGTAGTTGAGTTGTGCATCGTTGAGAGTCCTTGAAGCATAGTAAATGGCGCATGGCTTCTTCTCAATTCGTTGTCCAAGTACCGCTCCAAGTGCATAATCACTAGCATCACACATTAACTCAAACGGCTTGTCCCAATTAGGGGAAACTAGAATCGGTGCCGTACACAACCTCTCCTTCAATCGGCAAAATGCTTCTTCACATGCCTTTGTCCACTCAAACGTCACCTCCTTTTGTAATAAGTTGCTCAATGGCTTGGCAATTGAAGAGAAGTCTTTGATAAATCGACGATAAAACCCCGCATGGCCAAGAAAACTTCTCACATCTTTCACACACCTAGGGCTCGGCAATGCTTGAATTAGCTCCACTTTGGCTTTGTCAACCTCTAAGCCTCTTGCCGAAATTATATGCCCTAGAACAATGCCTTGCGTGACCATGAAGTGACACTTCTCCCAATTGAGCACAAGATTTGTCTCTACACACCTCTTAAGTATCTTCTCCAAGTTCCCCAAACATGCATCGAAGGTGCCTCCATACACACTAAAATCATCCATAAATACTTCGATAATGTCTTCAATAAAATCCGAGAAGATAGCATACATACATCTTTGAAAAGTGCCGGGTGCGTTGCATAGTCCGAATGGCATCCGCCGATAAGCAAACGTACCAAATGGACAAGTAAAAGTGGTCTTCTCTTGATCGTCCGGGTGTATCATGATTTGATTGTAGCCACTATATCCATCAAGAAAGCAATAGTAAGAATGACCGGCCAACCTCTCTAGCATTTGATCCATAAACGGCAAAGGCATGTGATCCTTCCTTGTTGTAGCGTTGAGCTTCCTATAGTCGATGCACATCCTATGACCGGTTACAAGTCTTTGTGGCACAAGCTCATTCTTCTCATTCTTGACAACCGTTACACCACTCTTCTTCGGCACTACTTGCACGGGAGATATCCACTTACTATCCGAAATTGGGTAGATCACCCCACAATCAAGCAACTTTATAATCTCATCTTTCACAACCTTCATCATGGGAGGGTGAAGTCGACGTTGAGCTTCCTTTGTTGGCTTAGCTCCTTCTTCTAACAAAATACGATGAACACAAGTAGTAGGACTTATTCCCTTGATATCCGCTAAGGTCCAACCTATGGCGGTCTTTTACTTTTTAAGCACACGTATCAAATCTACCTCTTGCTTCTCACTAAGCATTGAAGACACAATAACCGGTAGTGTATCTTCTTCTCCAAGATAAACATACTTCAAGTGACTTGGGAGTTCTTTTAGTTCTAACTTTGGGGCCTCTTCCACACTTGGTCGAAATTTTGTTGTGGCACTTGGAATTGACAAGAACGAGTTCCTCGGATACAATGGTGTGGCCTCAAGCTCGGCAACCACCTCTCTAAGGCTCGGCAACATTATGAATGACTCGGCATTGTTGCTTGGCTCGGCAATCCCTTGCTCGGCATGGCTTGGCTCGGCTTCATCATGCACTCGTTCTCCCCTCTTGTCAAATCCGACCCCTTGCTCAATCGCTAATTGCTATGCGTCGAGCGAGGTCGACATAACTTGCTCGACCTCCTCCAAAACATCAATGGCACACCCTTCCTTTAAATCAACATTGGGGAATTTCATGGCATCAAAAACATTGAACTTGATCATCTCACCATCAAACTCCATAGTTAGGTTGCCCTCGGCCACATCTATCTTTGTGCGCGCGGTCCTCATGAATGGTCGCCCTAAAAGCAATTGAGTGTTGTTGACCGGCGAATCCTCCATCTCAACCACATAAAAATCGGCGGGGAATATCAATTGGTTGACTTGCACCAACACATCCTCTACATAGCCTTCCGGATATTTGCTTGAGCGATCCGCAAGTTGAATGATGACATTATCCTTCTTGAGAGGCCCTATACTCAACGTTTGATAAACATTGAGCGGCATGACATTGATCGATGCTCCCAAATCCAACATAACATCATCGAAACGTGTATTGCCTATGACACAAGGCACATTGAAGCTCCCCGGATCCTTCATCTTTGGTGGCAACTTCCTTTGAATAACGGCCGACACCGTCTCGCTCATAGTCACCACACGAGTCTCTCTAGTATGCCTTCTTGCCGTGCAAAGCTCCTTCAAAAACTTAGCATACTTTGGCACTTGCTTAATGCACTCCAACAAAGGAATGTTGACTTGCACTTTCCGGAAAATCTCCAATGTCTCTTCATCGGATTTATCTTTCTTTGTTCTAGCAAAACGTGAAGGGAATGGAATGCTAGATGATGGCACACCTCCCTTACTTGCTTGGCTCGGCCCTTCATTCTTTGATGTGGCGGGATCGTACTCAAGCTCATTACGCAGCCCCTTATCTTTGTTCGGCATCTCTCCTCTTCTCGGCATCACCATTGTTGCCGGCTGCAGCCCTGCCGGTTGTGCCCCTCTCGGCTTCATGCATGTGGCTGCCGGCATTATCATGGCCGGCAGCCCTCTCTTCATCCCCATTAATACCTTTGAAAGTCACTCGCTTCTTCTTTGGACTTGTTGGAGGAACCAACTCTCTTCCGCTTCGAGTTTGAATCACTTTGGCTTGCTCGTTCCTCGGATTTGGAATAGTATTGCTTGGCAACTTCCCTTGCTCATTAAACATTCCCATGAAATCCACAACTTGCCCCATTTGAGTCTTGAGCTCACCAATGTCCTTTTGATGATTTTGTTGCCCCGCGAGTAATGCTTGAGTAGCACTTGACAAAGATTGAATCAAAGCATCATAGTTTGGATTGCTCGGTGCGGCTTGGCCTTGGATAGGCACGGCTTGGTTTTGGTTTTGGTTCGGCACTGCCCCATAAACTCCTTGGTTCGGCATGTATGGCTACCGAGGCACATATGGTGGCCTCGGTGCAAATGGTGCTCCTCCCTCTCTCGGTTGCATAGGTGCCCTAAGCACATTGTCATTATTCACCCATCGAAAGTTCGGATGATCATTGAACCTTGGATTGAAATTGCCAAATCGTTGGCCTCCTTGAAAACCAATTGCATTGCACTCCTCTACTCCCTCATTAACTCCAAATTGAGGGCATTGGTCGGTCTCATGGCCCTCGGTGCAAATTCCACAAACACTAGCACGCTTCTTCATCAAATTACTCACCAAGTCGGTGAGCTTGTCCACTTTATCTTCTAACTTTGAGCTCGAAGACGTCTCATGTACTTTCTCATTCCTTTGCACATTGCCTCGTGCCATGCCAAATTGTTGGTTGTTCAAAGCACGAACTTCCAACAAACTTCTTGCCGCTCCGGCGTTCAACTCCAAAAAGCTACCTCCCGCGGCCGAGTCAAGAAACTCTCTCTCCATGACGCGCAATCCCTCATAGAAATATTGTAGCAAGAGTCCATCGCTAATGCCATGCGATGGACACAAAGAAACTAGGGACTTGAACCTCTTGTAGTAGTCGAAGAAAGTCTCATCTCCGGCTTGCTTCACACTTGTAATTTGCTTCCTCAGATCAGTGATACGTGAAGCAGGAAAGTATTTGAGTAAAAACTCATCCATCATAGTACTCCACGAAACAATGCGACCACTAGGCACCTCAAACAACCACTCCTTTGCTTGATCTTCTAGAGAAAACGGAAATGCCTTCATTTTGAAGTGTTGCAAATCGGTCCCTCTTGGACACATAGACTCCGTAGTGAAGTTAAACCACTGTAGATGCTTATTAGGGTCCTCACTTGGCATCCCATAAAATGACTTCAGCTTATGGAGGAATCCACTCCTCAATTCAATCTCTCCAGTCTTGTCAGTTTCCAAGGGAGGATAAGTAATATTAGAAGGAGCAACTCCAGCTCCAGCAACATGACCATTCTGTGATCTGATTGATGCCATGATCTCTTCTTCTTCTTCTAATTCGGCAAAGGCTTCAAATTCTGGATTCTGAAGATCACAAGACGATGACACAACTGAAGGTGAGCTCGGCACTGATGATGGAATGGACGGCACACTAGGTGATGATGGCAAGGATGATGACACTGATGAACTGGTTGGTGACGATGGAGGTAATGGCACAAAACGAGCAAGAGCGAGTTCTTGGTCTAAACGTTGCAAACGGCCTTGAAGATCTCTTGCCCAAATACTAGATTCGGACATGCACTATCTATGATAATAACTTACCACGGAGGGCGAACCCCATATCGACTCACTCACCGAGAATGAACATCAGTCTATGGGCCTTGAGATCCAGTTAAACAAACCTGAGAACCATATCTATGATAATAACTTCCCCATACTTTGTAAAACAAACACGGGTCCCTAGCGGTCTCAAGTGTTGATTAAAACCGCCCTCAACCTCATAAAAATAATACCAAGTTAGCGTCTTTATGCGTGGGGGGCCAACGATGGACTAATTCCAACATTGCAGGGCCCGTTTCCCAATCTACACAAAAACATACCTAACATGGCATCACTCGTATGAAGGGTTTTGGTTATGATCAACAAAAGAGGCTTCACCTACATGTTATACTTTAGAAACTACAATAAACTCAAACATACACAACATATCAACTTCCTAGAAATTAAACTAAGTGACTACCAACATACATCATTATGCATCATGCAACTTTCGAAATTTAAACTCTACATGCCGAAGCATATTTCTACTTTACAAAATCCCAAAATAAACTTAAAATTTACACTTTACACATTCACAACAAAAATTTCCAGCAACATTATATACACAACAATAACATAAAACAAGCTTTTATAATCCCCGGCAACGGCGCCAAAAATTGAACGGAAGCCGAAGCTCGCATGCAATGATAACCCTACAAAAATGTCGTTAGTAGTATGAGCAAGTAGGGATCGTTCTAAGCCGGGGATTAAGGGTACCTGAGATATGAAATTGTTAGACAAACATATATACATATATACATCAAACACGTCACAATTATGGGGGATAGTGGTTCGGCAGCAATGCTGCCCACGTACTAGGCACGGCAACAGAATTTAAATGTTGAAAATAAATCCTAAGTCTACTATTTACAAGGTTGGTCGACATTCTTCCACAAAACACTAACACAAAAGCAATCAAAACACATAACAAACAAGCAAGTAAGACTCTCGGCAAAGTGTTAAAGCGTTCTAGACTCAACTTAACTCCAACCCAATTAGCTCCTAACCGGCTACTAATTGATTAAGACTCCTCAAGTATTTTAAGTGACTAACCGCCTAACCTTAAAATTATACTAGTCATCTTTGAATATTCTAACCGACGTAAACAAACATGACAAGTAATTAAGCACAGAATCTTTTTCTTTAGTTGGAAACAAATCAATAGAGTAAGGTTGTCAATCATCTCTTCAACAAGCATGTTCATTTAAATTACTCTAACCCTTGTGAAAAACAATACAAACTAAGTAACTCGTTGATTACCTAATCCATATTAATTTTTCGGCTAATGAGATTAATAATCTACGCATTGCACTTACATAGGCTACTAATCTTTAAGCACACGAATTTAAAGAACAAGTCAAGAAAACCCTAAAATCAATTCAACACATGTTATTGCCGATTATCCTAACACTACCAGAAAAGGGGTTATAGCCGACGATATGGGAAAAAACGGCCGACGAAATAGTACCTCGTCGGCTATAACCCCTTATAGCCGACGAACTACTATTTCGTCGGCCACATCGTCGGCTATAATATTATAGCCGACGACTGCCGACAACTCGTCGGCTATAACTATAGCCGACGAAACGTTTTTGGTTATAGCCGACGAGGATGGTATTCGTCGGCTATAAGAGTTATAGCCGACGAAAAGTTTTTGGTTATAGCCGACGAGTAGGGTATTCGTCGGCTATAACTCTTATATCAGATCGACCTTCTGCATCAGGGAGCTCATTCGTCGATGAAATCGTCCAAAACGCTCTGAAATCGTCCAAAACCTCGGCCATAAGCTTGAAAGGTACGTATATTGCTGTGTGTGTTGATTTAGTTGGTTATATGCAGAAGTGTGTTAATTTAGAGTTTAATTAGAATAAATGTGTGATTAATTTGATATATATATATATATATGTGTTGAGATGAGATTATTAATGGGTTGATATATATGTTGTATTGGTTAGATAGAATTGAAGTTTTGTTGAAGATTAGTGATTGATTGTTGATTTATAGGTGATTTTAGATGAATTTGATGAAAAAATGTATATATATATTAATTAATTTAATTGTAATTAAAAATATATTGTTGGTATATATAAAAAATACATTGTGTTTAATTAATTAGGGAGATTGACGATGTTTTAATTAATTTAGGGATGCATGTGTATATATATATATGTGTGTGTGTAATGATGAATTTTTTAATTAATTAGTACGTGCGTACGTACGTAGTACGTGCATATATACATATCTATATATAGCTATATTTATTTCTTGAATTTACAGGATGGACAAGAGTTGGATTACCCTTGGAAGATGGGATGAGGCGTATCATGATGGAGTTAGGAGTTTCCTGGATTTTGTGATGGCTAACTGTGGAGACACTACACTTCATTATTGTCCGTGTAAAAAGTGCAAGTGTGCCACCCCACGACACCGGTTTTCCATAGAGACAGTGGAGCAACACCTGGCTAGATATGGATTTTGGGTCCTATACACTAATTGGATTTATCACGGTGAACCAGAGTTTGCGGGTCGTCATGATCATGGACAATTTGCGGAGAGAGGGAGTTCCTCCAATGATCCGACAACGAACTGGATCAACGATATGTTTCCTCGTGAGAGCGGTGTCTTTGAGGAAGCACCAGATGTGCAACTCCCACCTCCGGAGATGGAGTGTTTCCCTGATATTGAGCCACTCGAGCCATTACCCCGATCTCCGGTCAACACAAGTGGTATGGAAAAGTACAACAACCTGATCGCATTGCAACAGACTCCGTTGTACCCCGGATGCAGTAAGACTGTCCTTGAATCTGTCATGGGAGTGATGAAGATCAAAACGGAGAACAAAGGCACTGTCAAATCGGTTGATGATTGGCTTCGGCTATGGGGTGGGGCGATGCCCCCCGGACATCGGCTTCCTACCAGTCATCATAAGGTGCGACATATCCTTAAAGATCTCGGCCTTTCCTACATCAAGATTCATGCATGCAGATACGATTGCGTTCTGTTTTACGGGGAAGGACTTGCAGATCTTGAATACTGCCCATTATGCAATACAGAGCGGTATAAGTTCACTCCTAAAGGGAACAAGAAAGCTGTGAAGATACTTCGGTACTTCCCGCTGATTGATAGGCTTGAGCGGTTGTTCATGTGTGCTTTCACGGCCGAAGCTATGAGATGGTGGGCTGAGAGGAATGTGCCTGACGATGACACCCTTAGACATCCCGCCGACGGAGAGGCTTGGAAGAAGAACGTGCTGGAGTTTCCCGAATTTGCATCAGAGGTTCGAAATGTTTGGCTAGGGCTATCATCCGACGGTTTCAACCCTTTTGGCAAGAAAGAGCTTCAGTACAGTGTGTGGCCAGTTATTTTGATTCCGTACAACTTTCCACCGTGGATGTGCATGAAGAAGGAATATAACATGCTCACATTGTTGATTCCAGGCCCAGGTTATCCGGGAAAGTGTCTCGATGTGTATTTGAGACCCGTAATTGAGGAGCTTCGGTACTTGAGTCTGAACGGCCACCTGGTCTACGACCGGTTCAAAAATGAGATGTTCCGGATGCATGCCATGCTTGTTGGCACGATCAGTGACTTTCCTGGGAGGGGTATGTTGTCGGGCAGCGTCACCAGGGGTTACAGGGCTTGTTCAGAGTGCATGACTGTTGATTGCTCCAGTCCTCATTGCAGCAAGATTGTCCAGATGCGTCACCGTCGTTGGCTTCCGCATGACCATCCATTTAGGGACGATGCACAGGCTTTTGATGGGACTGAAGAAAGGGGCTGGGCACCGGAGCAATGGACAGGGGAGGAAATATTGGCAGTGTTGAATGAGTATGACTTTGGTCCGCTTAGCAATCATCCCGATGTGTTGCGCACGATTCCAGAGAGGCCGGATCGGTATAGGTTCTGGTCACACAAGAGCATCTTATGGGAACTTCCTTATTGGGCCAGGTTGGCTACCAGATACTACCTGGATGTCATGCATATAGAGAAGAACGTGGGTGAAGCCGTGGTTGGCACAGTTTTGAATTGGGAGAAGAAAACAAAAGACACCCCCAAGGCACGCGTTGATCTGAGAAATATGGGACTGCGGGACCATTTGTGGTTGAGAGAGGGCAGGAGCAAAATGCCCCAAGCTCCTTACACCGTCACCAGGGACCAGAAACATGAAATCTTTGGATGGCTGAGTAATGTCAGGTAACTTTTTATTAATTAGGCATGTATTCCCTAAAGAATCCATCTGTTGTTGGACGACTATATATGCATGAAATCTAATTGTTGTTAATGGCTATGCAGGTATCCTTATGGCTATGCGGGTAACATAAGCAAGTGTGTTAACTACCGAGACAACAAGATGTACGGATTGAAGAGTCACGACTGCCATGTACTGCTTCAACGCCTCTTCCCTATTTTCATTCGAGCGTACTTGGAGGATGAAGTGGTTGAGCCGTTGGTGGCGTTGTCAAGATTCTTCCAGAAGTTATGCGCTAGAGAAGTTAGGAAATCAGACCTCATGAGAATGCATGAGGAAATCGTTTTTATCTTGTGCAAGTTCGAGAGGATATTTCCCCCAAACTTCTTTGACATCATGCCTCACCTGATGATCCATCTTCCCCAACAATTGTTGCTTACCGGTCCCGTACACTACACTTGGATGTATCCCATCGAAAGGTACATGTTATTCATAAATTTGATTTATACATGTTTTTAAATAAAAGTTGCATGCTCTTAACATGCACTTGTTAACCTTGCAGACAACTTCGAGACTACAAGAAATATGTGCACAATAAATCTGCGCCTGAGGGGTGTATTGCTGAAGCTTACATTGCGCATGAGTGTGTAACGTACGCCAAGTTGTACTTGGGAGCGATGGAGGACCCCCCACAACATCCAAGTCGAGATGACCCCGAGTTCAACCTATCTATCGTCGCCAACTCTGTTGTACCATACGGAAGCTTCAAGAAAAAGGGTGTGGACAAGTTGCCTGACCATGAGGTAGGGATTGCCCACTGGTGGGTTCTAATAAACTGTCCGGAGGTACAATATTGGAAACGTCACCATCTTCACAGCAAGGAAGTTCGCGGTGATGTCGAGTACCACAACACGACGTTTGCAGACTATTTTCCACAATGGGTAAGTGTATAAATATATATATTAGATGGCTTTCTTTTACAGTTCCCTATTCTTTAATCATAAACACACCGAGTGATTTGAGTTATATTTTTCAGCTGATGCAAGTGGCTGCGAGGGGTGGTCATACAAATTACTCAGAGGAATTGAGGCTGTTGTCGATGAAGCCGATATCTTCCACAGTCCGCCCAATGTGTGATGTCAACGGCGTTAAGTATATATGTGAAGCTAGAGACGGGGAACGCAAAACACAGAATTGTGGGGTGATGGTCGATGGTGCAGAGGGGGGCGTGGATTTTTACGGTGTCCTACAGTCAGTTGTTGAACTCATTTATGGGAACCGCATGAAAGTCCACTTGTTCAAGTGTCGATGGTTTGATACTAGGCCGCACCGCTTACGGATCGATCAGTACGGCATACTTTCGGTGAATACCGCCACTAGTGTGTATGAAGACGACCCCTTTGTTTTCGCCACAGCGGCCAAAAAGGTCTTTTATCTTGACGATCCTTTGAACAAAGGCACGTGGAAGGTAGTTAACCATGTGTCTCAGCGAGACATATACAGTGCTACCACACTTGGTGTGAGCACAGAGTGTCAAGAAGCGACCGCATACCAAGAGCCGGACGCCGGCGACATTCCGGAATCCTCCACCATCCGCGATAATAATGTGACGCCGGGCAGAGTGGTTCGACTTCCTAGGGGTCAGGTGCCCATGTATGATGTTAATCCGAATCGTCTATATCAGGCAGACGATGACTCAGACGACGAGTACGAGCACCGGTTGCCAGATATTAACTACTATACTACGTCTGACTCAAGTGATGAGGATGATTCTGATTATCATCCTTAGTATACTATTTATGTATGTATTTGTGTACGATGGTGCATGCATGAATACATTTTTGTCCTTAATTACCGTTTTCCGAGTTTATGGGAAATTGTATTGAATTGTTTGTGTTATGTTTAGGAATTTATCAGGTGAAATAGGCAATTTTCAGGCCCTAAATGGCAAATTTTCAGAAACATCAGAATTATAGCCGACGAAATGGACCATAATTCGTCGGCTATAATGCCCATACTTTAGCCGACGACTTGCAATTCGTCGGCTATAATGCCCATACTGTAGCCGACGACTTGCAAGTCGTCGGCTAAAGTATATTGACCGAAACCATACGTAGACCGTTCAAATGCAAAAGTGTCGTGAAATAAGATACGACCGAAATATTGAAATACGACTACGGTTGAAAAATGGGAAGATTCCGACAAAATCTGTGTGCCGAATGTTGCGATTAGGTGTTTTTTACTTCCGTTTTCCTATGGGTAGCCTGACGGTCGGTAAATTTTTGGAGAAAAATTTTTATACGGTTAGTTGCGTCGCATCGATTTGAAACTATTCTCTGTTGAAGGTCAGGCCAAAAAACGTCATTTAGACGGGCCAATTGCCGTTTTAAAGCGTTTCGAGGTTTGACCATGCAGTTTGACCGTCCCGATCGAGCCTTTAACGTTGTCAGATGTAGTTGGATTTTTTTTCCTACATGTATTTAATCTTAACGGTGATATCTGACGGTTGGAATAGATTTTCCAAACTTTTAGATTAGAAATCGGAACATATGCACTAATATTCCTTAACTTATTTACTAAGTGTTTAAGTGAATGTATAGTTTCAAATAGTTGCTATACGTAGACCGTTCAAATGCAAAAGTGTCGTGAAATAAGATACGACCGAAATATTGAAATACGACTACGGTTGAAAAATGGGAAGATTCCGACAAAATCTGTGTGCCGAATGTTGCGATTAGGTGTTTTTTACTTCCGTTTTCCTATGGGTAGCCTGACGGTCGGTAAATTTTTGGAGGAAAATTTTTATACGGTTAGTTGCGTCGCATCGATTTGGAACTATTCTCTGTTGAAGGTCAGGCCAAAAAACGTCATTTAGACGGGCCAATTTCCGTTTTAAAGCGTTAAGAGGTTTGACCAAAAGTTGACCAGGGAATAGCCGACGAAATACTTACCTTCGTCGGCTAAACTCTTGCGATCCGCGCCGTTTCATTGTCCGCCGTTGGATGGGCGAGATCTGACGGCTGGTGAGAGCTTATAGTATAGCCGACGAGATTCATATTATAGCCGACGAGATTCATAGTATAGCCGACGACATTCATATTATAGCCGACGAGACACTTAACTTCGTCGGCTATAATCGGCCCGCAAAGCCCAACTCCGGCCCGGCCCGGAATTTGGCCCGGCCCGTAAGAGTATAGCCGACGAATTTCGTCGGCTATGACTATAGCCGACGAATTAAAATTAAATCGTCGGCTATAGTCCTTCGATTTAAACCGAGCCCTAGGCGCCTCTCCCTCATTTTCTGCTTAGAACCCAAATTTCCCAATCGTTCCCCACCCCTCCCCGACGCCGACCGACCACGACGGAGCCTCCCCGACGCCGATATACCCTCCCCGGCCCCACCCGATTCCTCCCCGCCCCGGCCCCCTCCTTCCCGAGCCCTCCCCGACCCGAAAGCCGCTGCCGGAGCCGCCCCGAGCCGCCCTACCCGCCCCTACCGCAGCCGCCCCTACCAGCCCCTGCCGCAGCCGCCCCTGCCCGCCCCTGCCGCAGCCGCCCGTAGCCGCAGCTGCCCCTGCCGCAGCCGCCCCTGCCGTCGTCGCCGCCGTCGCCGTCGCCGCCGCACCGCACCACCGGTCCTCGTCCAGACTGCACCACCATGTCAGGTAGTCCCGATCGAGCCTCATTTAGGCTTTTTATTAATTTTGTCGAATTTTGTGAATTTTAGGGTTTTTGTGAATTTTTTGTGGAATTTAGGGTTTTTGTGAAATTTATGGAATTGTGTGGATTTTTTGTTAAATTTGTTAATTTTGTGGAATTTATATACTAATTTTGTGGATTTTTTGTTAAATTTACGGTTTTTATATACTAATTGTGGAATTTTGTTGAATTTATATACTAGTATACTAATTTATATACTAATTTATATATAATTAGGTATAAATATTTTTTTTCATTTTTATGACGATATATATATATATATATATATTTTTCGGAATATATATATATATATATAATTAGGTATAAATATAGTTATGTATATATATGATTAGGTGTATATATATTTAAAAAAGTTTTTTATTTTTTTGTGAAATTTAAGGAATTTTGTGTTATATTTCGGAATATATATATATAATTAGGTATAAATATATTTAGGTACGTATATATATAATTAGGTACATATACAATGAATGATGTTTTTAATTTTGTTTTGTGGAATTTTTGTGCAATTTATGGAATTTATATACTAATTGTGCAGGAAACCGGCGCTTTGTAGACCGATGGCTTGGCAGACGGACCGAGAGCGACCCCGACGCTCAGGCAGGATCCAGCCGTGGGGGGAGCGGATCCAGCTGTCGTCGGGGCCTAGGCCGGCCTTTGAGTCGACGAGAGGAGACGTTGATGGGATTGACCCCGAGCGATCCACGTGGGGGCTCCTCGTATGAGTCGACGGGAGCGGGCCCTGACTCGAGTGTCGGAGGAGGACGCAGAGCCACCAGACCCCAGTGCACTTCAGCACTGTTCCAGGATCGGCAGCCGACCCCACCGCGCGCCGATCTGGACCCTCCAGAGATGCTCCCTGTCCCCCCACAGCGACAGCGTCCACAGCTACGGGGCCCACCGTCAGGGGGAGCAGGCCCCTCAGGGTCCACGCCCCGTATGTCTCCGCCATCGGGGATGTACATGGTCCAGTTCCTCCCTGCCATCCCTGAGTACGACGCTAGGGGGAGGCAGATTTGGAGGCACGACCGGCCCCACGAGATTCCCTGGGAGGAGGCCTACTTCTACAGTCCTTTCGACTCAGAGGACTGCCGCGGCCTGTGGGCCGTTCGTGAGAAGGACAAGCAGTACAACGACGCAGGTAATTGGTTAGTTTAATTAATTATTTAGATTGTTTAATTAATTATTTAATTAGTTAGTTTAAATAATTATTTAACTATGTGTTCATTTTAACAGGCGTCCTCGTCAATAAACCCGCGGGGACGAGACGGACCAGAGGGCCAGCGAACATGTCGACCCTGGAGAGGGAGCTGGCCGGTGGGATCAGAGAGATCCTGCCCGGTCCCGGTGAGGATGGACGCCCGATTGAGCTGAGAGACACCACCACCAAGTACATCAACGCGACGAGCATGCTCGTGCGGGACAGGGTCCCACTGTTGTGGCCCGACTGGGGCTCTGTGCCCGATGAGATCAAGGCGCGAGTGTACAATGCACTGTCGGTGAGTTAAATATGATTTTTATTATAGAAAATAAACAATTATGAATTCAGTCCTTATAACTATATAAAAATATTTTCTAATTAATTTATAATGTTGCAGCAATGGTTTAGAGTCCATCCTACCTTGGACTGGTGGAGAGACGAGCAGCTGAAGAACAGGTTATGTGTTTTGCTTTTTTTTGTATAAATATATTTATTGGCAGTGTACGAATATATCTAACAGTTGTGTTCTGTTAATATAGGTACTCCGAGTGGAAGAACGAGCTGTCCACGCACTACAGGACGTACCATGTGGAGCAGCGCTTGGGGCGAGCTGCAACCCCCCACGAGTTCCGGTACAGGGAGTACGAGTGGCTATGGCTGGTAGCCTACTTCGGGAGCGACAGGGTCTCGGTAAGAAAATTTAGCCTGGTAGTATATAACTTTTTAATGTTATTTAATAATTAAATTATGTAGTTACTTAATTCAATTAATTAGTTAGTTAGTTAGTTATTAGTTATTAAATTAAGTCAGTTGGTTAGTTACATAGTTAGTTAGTTCGTTACTAAATTAAATTAAATTAAATTAAATAAAATTAGGTAGTTAGTAAGTTAGTTAGTTACTAAATTAAATTAGTTAGTTAAGTAGTTACTAATTAAATTAGTTAGTTAAGTAGTTACTAATTAAATTAAATTAGTTAGTAACTAAATTAGTTATTAATTTTATTTTGGTTAGTTCCTAATATTTTAATTTAGTTACTAATTTATATTTGCGTTTATATGTTTGTTGTTATAATACAGAAAATCTCGCGGACGAACAGCGACAACCGCAGGAGGAACGAGCACCCCCACCACGGCGGCGCCCGCTCCTGGAGGCAGTGGGCAGAGATGGCGAGGAGGGACCGACCGCTGAGGCCGTTGTCGTGGATTCATGCGCAGATGTATCCGGGGCGTCCCGACCAAGTGGTAAGTATTCGTCCATCTTCAATAAAAGTGTTTCATGAAATTAATTTATATATATATTTTTTAATTCGTTTATTATATTTTCTTGTCAATTAAGCGGAAATAGATGCGGAGACCGACGCGATCACCTTCGGGATCGCGCGAGACACTCTGGGAGACGGGGCGTCCGACGAGGCGATCGCGGAGTTTGCCTCCACGATCGACACCCTTGAGCCGCGCTTGGCCTCTCAGATCATGCACGCGGCGGTAGGGACGGGGAACAACTACTTCTACCAGAGAGGCCTAGGCGCGGCGGGAGATGGGGTTCTCAAGTTCACGCCGGCCAATCCCAGCACGCAGCGTGCGGCTTCGACGAGAGGAGACTTGCAGACGCAGCTGCAGAGGACTCAGGCGGAGTTGGCGAGGGCGGTGGAGGCGCTCCAGCAGGCGGAGTTGGCGAGGGCCGCGGAGGCTTCGGCGCAGCAGGCCAGAGACGCATCTGTGGCGGAGATGTACCGATGGATGCAGCAGTCTTGGGAGGCGCAGCAGGCTGGACTCCAGCCCCCGCCTCCGCCACAGATGCCCCAGTTCGTCGTCCCCACTCCCCCCCCGCATCGGAGTACGCCAGCCGATCAGGACAGCCATAGCCACCGGAACTCGAACGATCCGGTCGACGACGCTACGCGTTTAGGGGGTGATGATGAGTAGATATAGTGGGTTAATTTGTACAGTATGTAGGATATTAGGGATGGATTGATGTGGATATTTGTTGGATATTTGGATGTTTGTTTGTGCATTTTCTGCAGCCCCCGAAGACGAAGAGAAATTGGGCCCGAGTTAAATTTTTTAATTTTTTTAAATATTTAGGAGTTATAGCCGACGATATTGGCATTATTTCGTCGGCTATAAGTGCTATAGCCGACGATTTTTACCAAATTTCGTCGGCTATAACGGTTATAGCCGACGAAGATGACATATGTCGTCGGCTATACCCTCCCGGCTTCCGGCAAAAAAAGCCGTTCCTGGTACCGGCGATTGGTATGGCCGACGATAGTGTCGTCGGCTATACTTCGGGTTAGGGGCAATTACGTAATTGTTGAAGCCGACGATCTTGTCGTCGGCAATGTTCGAAGTATAGCCGATGAGGCTTTTGTCGTCGGCTATACCTAGTGTTTTATAAGCCGACGACTTACCCCGTGTGTCGTCGGCTATACTATAGCCGACGGAGCAATCCCGACGAGATAATAGCCGACGATACTTCGTCGGCTATGACTATAGCCGACGAATTAATGGAAACGGCCGACGAGATGGCGTCGTCGGCTATGACGCCTTTTCTGGTAGTGTAATTACTAGTTCATTACATATTTTCCTTACTCTTTAGCATGCAATCCATATTCTTACATCTAAAACCTTACTTGAAGATAAAGAAAACAAATTAACATGCAAATCATAAAACCAAATTTCAATCCAATTCATACATAGACATAAAAATTGAAACCAAGAATTCATGCTATCTTTATAGACAAAGTTAAACATCGCTACACAAAAATTTACAAAGCCAAGAGTAGGGAATGGATCACACATTAGAAACCTTGAAGACTTCGTCGTGTATGGATCCGTGGATGATGGTGCTCGGATGGGCTGCTGCTCGGCAGTAAAGGTATCGGCAGCAAGGGATCAAAGTTTCGGCAGGGAACTTTGGTGTGGTGGTGGTGGTTTTGGCTAGGGTTTTTGTGTAGGATTCTTGGGAAATTTAGGCAGAGCTTTGGCTAGATTTTTGCTTTGGAATGTGACAACTTTTTCTGTAGGAAAAGTTGGTATTTATAGGGGATAGAGAGAGAGGCTGCCGGCCACAACCCTAGATGCAAAAGGGATTCACAAAACCTAATGGGATTAGGTTTTGCAACCTTCCTTTCATAGTACAATTAGGTTTTCTATTTCTGAATTTTTCTTCAAGGCTTGGGCTTCACATCTTCATGGACTTCTTGTATGATCATTGGACTTCAATTGATGTGGCTTGGTCCATCGAAAAATGCCCCATATGCCGGCAGCACACATTGACACACAATCTGCCTCTATTCGGCAGCTTCTCCTAGTGTGACTAGGAGAACTTCTTTCTTGTATTTTTCTTCAATGTCATGGCTAGGTGTCTTCCTCTAACCTTCTTTAAGCTTGAACCAACTTCACATATGCGTTTGTGCACCATTAGGTCCATCAAAAACAGAAAACACGAAAAAGGGGCAGTAGGTTCCTGGAATCGGCATATTTGACCTTGTTGCAGTAATTCCGGCATAACTCCCTCCGTGGAGCTCTGATTGATGCGATTCCAAGTCTCAGATAAACTAGACACATATGGCCATCTCCCCATAAAACAGTTCGACCAAATTCCTTGTGAGTCGACGGGAATGATTTTTCGAAGTTGGGACACAGTCCCAGGAAAATCCTGGAAGCCCCTGGATTGGTTTGCTCGGACTGCCATTTTGCAGTCAACTTTTGGGTGGCTTCCCGAACTCCGATTTATCTGAAATTTTAACACGACATTCCTCAGTATCTGAATATTAAGCACACAAAATTTCATAGAATTCGGACAAGGATAGATCATATTTTCACTCGTCACAAAATCACGAAAAAGACATATTTTGCATTATTTTCCAGATTTCTCAAACTTAGTCATTTTTCGGATTCTTAACCATTTTTCACCAAACTCTACCAAATTAACACTAAACTAAATTATGACTCAATCTTAGACAAATAAGAGTTAAACAAAGCATAAACGAGGGCATAAGCATGTAATATCGTCGCACATTGTGCTCCTATCATACACCGGTAATTTTTAGCTTGTCTCTGCATAGCAACATGGTCTTTCGTATGTGTGATTGGCTGAGCTATAACACCTGGAAAGGGTAAGCCAGTAACAACGACTGAGGCATTCCAACGGGTAAGCCAACAACACCGGAGGCATATATCATGCACTCTCAAAATATCGAGCATTGCATGCTTTCATCCTATACTTGCTAAATGTATGAGCATGGTTCATTATGCGTTTTTCAGTGTTGCGCATATCATTATCAGCATCGCATATCAGTATGCATCGCTGCAGGCCATCAGTACTGCATTGCATATCAGTATGCATCGGTCGCATTTCAGTACTGCACACCATATCAGTACGCATCTTTCGTGTGTATAAACCAGTAACAATGGCTAAGGTATTCCACCGGGAAACTATAAGCCAGTAACAACGGCTGAGCCACCCCACCGGGAGAGCTTGTCCTCTAGCACAGGCAACTCGTCCCGCAGGCTAAAAACCCTGCACATGTACCACCGGGCTTTATAAACCCGGGAGATAGTATCCTCTAACACAGGAGCTTCTTCCCGCAGGCTAAAAACCTTGCACATACTCCACGCCTGCAGGAACAAAGGCAACAAGACACATGGGGACGGCATGGCTAAGCCACCCCACCAGGAGATAGTATCCTCTAACACATGAGCTTCTTCCCGCAGGCTAAGAACCCTGGACGCACGAACTTAACTATGAGCGGGAAAGCTGCACTGCCTTTCCCCGCATATCCGAACATAAGAACAAACTAACGAGAATATTCGAGCTCCCGGTCAGGTCCTATTTCGAACTGGGGGACTTATTAAATGCAATATATAGATACCATACTTGAGTGATAGCGCAATCATATTCGCATGTCAGTATGCATCGCATGTCAGTATGCACGCATATCAATAAGCATCGCATTTCAGTGGACGCATATCCGTATGCATCGCATTTCAGTGCATGTGACCATCAGTGTGCGTCGGTTACATCAGTATGCATCGCATTAACGGTATTCCAAAGGCATTCCAACGGTTTCCCAAAGGCATTCAAATGGTATTCCAAAGGCATTCCAATGGCCGAGGCACCCCACCGGGAGAATTGTTCCTCTAACACAGGCCAAATCTTCCCGCAGGCTAGAAACCCTGCATATACTTCACACAAAACTGTGAAAAGTTTGGGGACAAATGGCCAAGCCATCCCCCAACGGGAGATTGTTCCTCTAACACAGGCCAACTCTTCCAGCAGGCTAAAAACCCTGCACATATCTCATGTCTGTTCCAACAAAGGCTGTGACACGAATGGTGACATACCCAAGAACAATTGGGTCACCGCATCGGGAAATAGTATCCTCTAACACAGGAGCTTCTTCCAGCAGGCTAAAAACCCTGCATACCTTTATGAGTGATAGCACGATCATGATTGCATATCAGTAAGCATCGCTCGGTCATTTCAGCACTGCTCGATCATATCCGTATGCATCGCATTTCGGTACTTCACGCATATCAGTACGCATCACTCATATCAGTGTATGCACGCATATTGTTATGCATCGCTCGTATCATCGCTACACATATATGAGGCGGGATTATTCGAACTTCCGGCCAAATCCAAATCTCCCCGGGCGTAGAGGCAGGATTATTCGAAAGCCTAAACTTCTTGATTTAGGCGCATATGTATCAAGTGATAATATGAGATATATTCTACTCATGAACGTCTGTAATTCAGTAAAATCCTCTTTGGTAATACCAACGGGAAGCAACCCGGCAAAAAAAAAAAAAAAAAAAAAAAGAAGAACAAAGGAGAAAAACTTCGCTCCAGTCAGTGGTCCACGGGTCAGCCGCCCAGTCAAACCGGTCAGCGGGTCGCTCCCAGGCCCAACATGCATCCCGGTCAGCGGGTCAAGGTTTCCATCGGGTCAACGTGTCAACCTCCGGTTGAAACTTCTCTGGGCACCCACTGCCGTTGCGATCCGGAGCGTCGTCTCCTCCGGGCTCCGATGCTCCGCTTCCCCCGGGTCCGGCTAGCAGCGGCAATGGGTCACTTACCCCGGTTCTGGCCTCCCTCCCTAACCTATGCCGAGCTTGCGAGTAATCTTCGAAGATGGTCTCTCCGGTGCCTCACCTAGCCACCGTTGCTGCTGGCCTCGAACTCCCGCGCCCTAGCGCTGATCGGACCCGGAGGCGACATCTCCGGCATGGCGCTGCTAGGATTGGCGATACTGCCTCCTCCTCTCCGGTACGGGTCCACGCCGCTGTGCCCCCCCTCCCCGGTCGTCCTCCTCTCCAGGCTGGGTCTTCATCTCCGGGCAGTCGTCCCCCCCCCTCTGGTCGCCTCCCTCTTCGGCCGCCTCCCTCTCTGGTCACCTCCCTCTCCAGTCGCCTCCCTCTCCGGCCGCCTCCCTCTCCGGTCACCACCCTCTCTGGTCGCCTCTCTCACCGGTGGCTCCTCTCCGAGTGCCAATGCTCCTCTCCAGGCATGAGACGAGAGCAGAGAAAGAAAAAGCAGAGAACAGAGGAAGGAAAGAAAGAGAAGAAACAGGAAAAAAGAGCGGGAAGAAAAGAAAAAAGCAAAAGAAAAAAAGAAAGCAGCCAGAAAAAGAAGCGGGTCAGCTAGTGGGGGTCAGCGGGTCAGCAGCAACATTTCTCCATTCTGGAATTTGGTATGGGCACCCAACCCGGAGAGCACTAGCAAGGAAACATCACTTCCGGTAAAGATCAACCAACAACAAAGGCAGTTCACCGGGAAACGTGGGGGACTCGGTATTCGAACGCCCGGTATGAGTCCATCTTACTTGAGGAGTTGGGGGGCTAGTGGGGGTGACATCACTCGGTCGTCACCTACACTTGGCGGTACATGATATTAAATCCCCAAGTAAGATTACCTCTTACTTGGGAACTTGGGGGACTTGTTGACAGTATATATGGTGCACCGCCAAGCATATTCAACGACCTTGTAGAACGACCAACCGGCGCGATAGATCCTACTTCCGGCATGCATCGGGTAGATCGATACCTCGGCTACATCTCCATTATAAAACATCACCGGTGCCGCATCCGGAAGGCGTGCCACCGGGCTCCGCAAGAAGCTTCGTGAGTAGAAAAAGTGTATATCTGTCCAACATTGGAAACATGGTGTAGGAGGGGGCCTTCCTTAGTTATAAAAGAAAGGCTTCCCCCTTAGAATCTGATGACTGGCAACTGGGCATTCCACACTTGTAACACCACCGTAAATGCTTACTAGCCGGCTATAGTATATTCTAAGTGGACGTAGTCATGCCCACCGATGGCATGGCGAACCACTATAAACCCCTTTGTTATTATATCTTTATTATGCTTCTAGTTTAGCCCTCTGGGTTTGAGCAGAAACAGAATCCATATTAGAGGAGTCAGATGAAACATCTTCTTCCCCTAGTTCGGGTACATCATCCCCAGATATTACCATAGGATGTAAAGACACCTGTTGTAAAACCATAAATGTTCTTTTAAAACAAGAAGAACAAGAAGAATTATTAATGTATCTAATTGAAAAAATCGATAATCCAGAACTGAAGGCTGAATACCTTAAAAAATTAAAAAAATCAATTACACAAGAACATGAAGTCAATATTCCACAGCTAAATATATCTCTTACTACTACTTTTGAAAATTTTTAAAAATAAGACACAGCATATCCGATTTAGGTGGTATTCAACAATACAATGATGGTACAGTTAGAAGAAATTTCAATTCCCCTAATTCAAGCCATCCTCGAATACAAGAAATAGGACAATCCTCTAGGCATTCTTTTAGAACAGCCATACATTCTTTTGCTGGTTCCACTACAGCCGAGTCATCTTTATCAAGAAGAGATCTTTATTTAGAAAAAGAAATAAGAAATATTAGAATAAAAGATTTAGAAGACGAAATAAAGAAATTACAAATTAAAAATATTAATACTACTTCCCAAGTTAGTTATCCTACCTACGCAGAAAATGAAACTACAGATGGAGAAACTTCACCTACTCCTACGGCCAGAGGTTTTGAAGTTGTTCTCTTATTAACCCCCAATTAAGTATATATAGGGCCTTCCACTAAGGGATCCCTCATTTTGTTCATTTTAAGGGATTGATTATTAGGCCAACTTTTTGATTGAATTTTTACATCTCCACCGTTCAATTACTAGGTTTATATGTGTAGATCATTCATGTAAATTTTTAGCCAAAATAGTAATCGTTAAGGCATCTAACTAGATGAAATCAATGGACGTATGAAATCTGTCAAACCTGAACCGTTCATGTTTTTATTTGTAAATTACAATTTTCAATGCTCTAACGATTATCAAATGGAATGAAATTAAATTTCCAGATATGATCTACTCATATAAACATGAATGTTGAACGGTGGAGATATTAATATGTGATCGAAAAGTAGGTTAAATGAGAGATCCCTCAAAATGATCAAAATGAGGAATCCCTCATTGGAAGGGGGCTATATATATATATATATATATATATATATATATATATATATATATATATATATATATATATATTAATTATCGAAATAAAGATAAGTTAAATGAACAAATTTGGAAGTTACAATAACAACACTCCTCCTAAATATAATGTTCAGGCAAGTCCAAGTGGAACCCATGGTACCTCTAACCAAGAATCACTTTTCAAAAGGCTACGAGGTATACTAATGAGTTCATGCTTGATGTTGATTATCTTGTCTGTCTTCAGTCATGGATTAGTTTAGCTGATCCGAATACTAGATTGTCTCTTACAAGTTAGAAACTGCATTTAGAAGATATAGATAGACAGAATGAGAAGATACTTCAATTCAATGCAAGTGGCCATATAATATTTGAACAGAAACTACATCAATGCTTGTTCAATAGATACTTGTATAAGGAGATCAGAACTCTTTTAGTGTCCGATAGATATTTTTCAGATCACTCTCAATGAAAGATGAAAGGTAAAACAATAATACAGTAAGAAATTCTTTCCCTCTGCTGTAACCAAGTAGTATATATGTTGGATTATGTCATTGTCTTGAGCTTCATTGTTCTGAGTAATAAATTGGCCAGTAAACGGTACCCAATGATCATTATCACCATAGCTCCCACTTTTATTCCTCCTGAATCAAGTTTCAATTCTTTGATGAAGGGAGACTCACAACACTCATATCCACCTCTGTTCAAACTTGAATCAACCATGCTGAATTTTCAGCTGTAGCCTGTATGTGTGATAGTTGAACGAGATATATCTTACCCACAAAATAACTGATTTTTGTTAGCAAGCAAAATATGGGAAAAAGATTATACGGCCCTGTTGAAGTCGACCTCAGAAACTAGTAGTAGTGTAGATGTCGTATAGGAAACCAATTGACCTGATTATATTATATACAGTTGTCACTGGTACAAATTCCTCATCGTCCATATAAATGGTATATTGTATCTTCAACTAGTAATACAATGCATCATTAAGGTGCTAAGTGAATAAGCATTGCAAATTCGTAGGCGTTTCATGCTCTGTTAAAGGTACCTTCAGATCGATTCTTATCTGTAGCTTTCCCTACCAGAAAGGTCTAAATGGATGACCTTGAACAGAAAGAAAAAAAAAAAGAAAAAAAAAAAGAAGAGTCTTCATAAAGAGTCTTCATATTAACTGATTACTTAACTGATCTCATGCCCTCATTTTTATAACTACATTTAACCTCTCAAGGTACACCTTTCTTTTCCCAGTTATGTAATTGTGTGCCATTTATCATATCTGCACATAAAAAATTTAATACAATATTTATTTTAATTTTAGAGATTAATGAAATAGGAACCAAGCATGGTGTATCTTTACGAAATATTACTGAACCAATAGTTTGGCAAATTGCGTATGTACGTAGTATTTTTGAGGAAACAGATTGTCTGTTATCAGCTTCTAATGGCTCCGAGTAGTTAAAGATCATAATAGTCTAAGCTACGTACCTTGTGTTTAACAAACAGTATATGTCTTATATTATAGATAGGCCGGCATTTGTGTCCTGTAGATGTCTTATAGCAAACTAGTTAATGTAGTTGCTTGGTACAATTTTATCATCCTCAATGGTAAATTATATCATCTATTAGTAATGAAGCATATATTTCTGCGGAGCTATGAAAAATGGAAATGTAGTGTTAGTCAAATCTTCCATGATAAATAAATTAGGGAATTGTCTAAACCTTGAAAAGGCTGAACTCTTTTTCCAAAACTCTTGAGCTTTGTTGAAGAACATAGACTTCTATCAGTGTACTATTAATAAACTATGCTTCTTATATCTGGTTCTTTTATGAAATTTATTATGTGCATCCCTCCCAGTTCCATCCCAGAAAACAGAGGACTTGTGATGAAGCCTTCAAGAAAGCACACATAGTGCAACAGTGGGGAGTCATGTGCATACATGATTAATTGTTGAGTTCATTTATGTCTTATAAACCTCGCCTGATGATTACTTTCTTGATTGTGGGTATGAAACTAAGCTTATCCAAGAAATTGTTTAAATAGTGTTCTAACAAAGTGGTCGTGCATTCAAATCGTGGTCGTTCTAAAAAGAAGTTATTTAGATTGATTTCAGTAGATCGAAAGAGGATGCATATTATATGAGGGTTCGTGGCCATTTTGGATAGCTATTTCTTGCAGTTTCCTTATAGCCAAATCTCCCAGAATTTAGACTTGGTAATTTTCTTGTCAGTGTCAGAGAGGTTTTCTGCAACAAATGGCCATCTACAAAATCAACTTCTTTCTCCAATTTTTGAAGCAAAATGTTATGAAGCAACTTAAAGGTTATCGTTGTTGATGTAGATCAATTAAAACAGCTGAAAAAATTGGCAAGAAAGACAGCTAGTGCTTGATTTCGGAAGTAGAATTGTGTTTCCAACCAGAAATAAATATTAATCTGTGGAAGGAGATATATAAAAACCATATTGCCGGCTAATCAATCAGGATGCTTTCAAAATATTTGCCTTAGAAGGTTGTGATTTGGGATTTTGTAAGATGCCTCTGAGGTTATGAATTTCAACTGAAGGTTGGTGATGACGGACCTGCCAAACTAGTTAAGTTGGACAACTAAGGTTCTGGCTGATGTTAAATCCAAGGAAGATGAAAAACTTGCAATGGATTTTCATGCAAGTTTAAACATGAAATATTATCTTCAATATGTTCCAGTACATTGATTACGTTCATTATGCACCATTTAAGATTTCATGGTCTCTTCTGGCTACAATAGGGGAGATTGACCATATGCATCTTCCCACAAGCTAGCATCTGCCCTGCTGCTTGGTATCCCAAAAGTCATTATTGTCTCTGTATTTGGCATCTCGCAGTAACTGATCTTTGTTTTGGGTGATTGAAATCTATATTTTGTGTGTCAAGAGTCGGCAACCATGGATACTGAAGGAGGCTAATTTCTATAGCTTGAAGTACATAATTATATGATGAATATAAGTAGAGCCGCAAATTCAAGTACAGTTGGACGTTAGACAAACATTTAACATGAACATTTTAGAGCCCTCTGATTGCAGAAGAGCGGATTGTTACTATTAGTCGGAAGAGTAATAGTAAATGCATGTTGAAACATTACTGATTAATATTCTAAACTCTTATGGGTAGAAAAACCCCAAGACTAGAAACAGAAACATTACCTAAGGCCTTGATCTGTGGATCTGATTGTATTTAACTAAAAAACTACCAATTCAATTTGAATGCAAAGCATGCATTAGTCTAAGGACACTACCAGAAAAGGGGTTATAGCCGACGACGCCATCTCGTCGGCCGTTTTCATTAAATCGTCGGCTATAGTCATAGCCGACAATACTTCGTCGGCTATTCTCTCGTCGGGAATGCGCCGTCGGCTATAGTATAGCCGACGACACTGAGGGTAAGTCGTCGGCTTATAAAACACGCGGTATAGCCGACGAATAAAGCGTCGTCGGCTATACTTCGAACATTGCCGACGACAGGATCGTCGGCTTCAACAATTACATAATTGCCCCTAACCCGGAAGTATAGCCGATGATAGTGTCGTCGGCTATACTTCCGGCATAGCCGACGACACTATCGTCGGCTATACTTCCGGCATAGCCGACGAATTAATCGTCGGCCATAACAATCGCCGGTACCAGGAACGGCTTTTTTTTGCCGGAAGCCGGGAGGGTATAGCCGACGAAATATGGCCCATTTCGTCGGCTATAACCCCTAAATATTTAAAAAAATTTAAAAATTTAACTCGGGCCCAATTTCACTTCGTCTTCGGTTTGGCTGCAGAAAATCCACAAACAAACATCCAAATATCCAACAAATATCCACATCAATCAATCCCTAATATCCTACCTACTGTACAAATTAACCCCCTAGCTAACTAGTCATCTACTCATCATCACCCCCTAAACGCGTAGCGTCGTCGACCGGATCGTTCGAGTTCCGGTGGCTATGGCTATCCTGATCGCCTGGCGTACTCCGATGCGGGTGGGGAGTGGGGACGACGAACTGGGGCATCTGTGGCGGAGGCGGGGGCTGGAGTCCAGTCTGCTGGGCCTCCCAAGATAGCTGCATCCATCGGTACATCTCCGCCACAGATGCGTCTCTGGCCTGCTGCGCCGAAGCCTCCGCGGCCCTCGCCAACTCCGCCTGCTCGAGCGCCTCCACCGCCCTCGCCAACTCCGCCTGAGTCCTCTGCAGCTGCGTCTGCAAATCTCCTCTCGTCGAAGCCACACGCTGCGTGCTGGGATTCGCCGGTGTGTACTTGAGAACCCCATCTCCCGCCGCGCCTAGGCCTCTCTGGTAGAAGTAGTTGTTGCCCGTCCCCACCGCCGCGTGCATGATCTGAGAGGCCAAGCGCGGCTCAAGGGTGTCGATCGTGGAGGCAAACTCCACGATCGCCTCGTCGGACGCCCCTTCCCCCAGGGTGTCTCGCGCGATCCCGAAGGTGATCGCGTCGGTCTCCGCATCTATTTCCGTCTAATTGACAAGAAAATATAATAAACGAATTAATAAAAAAAATATATAAATTAATTTAATGAAACACTTTTATTGAATATGGGCGAATACTTACCACTTGGTCGGGACGCCCCGGATACATCTGCGCATGAATCCACGACAACGGCCTCAGCGGTCGGTCCCTCCTCGCCATCTCTGCCCACTGCCTCCAGGAGCGGGCGCCGCCGTGGTGGGGGTGCTCGTTCCTCCTGCGGTTGTCGCTGTTCGTCTTCGAGATTTTCTGTATTATAAGAACAAACATATAAACGCAAATATAAATTAGTAACTAAATTAAAATATTAGGAACTAACCAAAATAAAATTATTAACTAATTTAGTTACTAACTAATTTAATTTAATTAGTAACTACTTAACTAACTAATTTAATTTAGTAACTAACTAACTTACTAACTACCTAATTTAATTTAATTTAATTTAATTTAGTAACGAACTAACTAACTATGTAACTAACTAACTAACTTAATTTAATAACTAATAACTAACTAACTAATTAATTTAATTAAGTAACTACATAATTTAATTATTAAATAACATTAAAAAGTTATATACTAGGAGGCTAAATTTTCTTACCGAGACCCTGTCGCTCCCGAAGTAGGCTACCAGCCATAGCCACTCATACTCCCTGTACCGGAACTCGTGGGGGGTTGCACCTCGCCCCAAGCGCTGCTCCACATGGTACGTCCTGTAGTGCGTCGCCAGCTCGTTCTTCCACTCGGAGTACCTATATTAACAAAACACAACTGTTAGATATATTCGTACACTGTCAATAAATATATTTATACAAAAAAAAGTGAAACACATAACCTGTTCTTCAGCTGCTCGTCTCTCCACCAGTCCAAGGTAGGATGGACTCTAAACCATTGCTGCAATATTATAAATTAATTAGAAAATATTTTTATATAGTTATAAGGACTGAATTCATAAATGTTTATTTTCTATAATAAAAATACGATTTAACTCACCGACAGTGCATTGTACACTCGCGCCTTGATGTCATCAGGCACAGAGCCCCAGTCGGGCCACAACAGTGGGACCCTGTCCCGCACGAGCATGCCCGTCGCGTTGATATACTTGGTGGTGGTGTCTCTCCTCTCAATCGGGCGTCCATCCTCACCGGGACCGGGCAGGATCTCTCTGATCCCACCGGCGAGCTCCCTCTCCAGAGTCGACATGTTCGCTGGCCCTCTGGTCCGTCTCGTCCCCGCGGGTTTATTGACGAGGACGCCTGTTTCATAATTAAAATGAAGATATAGTTAAATAATTATTTAAACTAACTAATTAAATAATTAATTAAACAATCTAAATAATTAATTAAACTAACCAATTACCTGCGTCGTTGTACTGCTTGTCCTTCTCACAAACGGCCCACAGGCCGCGGCAGTCCTCTGAGTCGAAAGGACTGTAGACGTAGGCCTCCTCCCAAGGAATCTCGTGGGGCCGGTCGTGCCTCCAAATCTGCCTCCCCCTGGCGTCGTACTCAGGGATGGCAGGGAGGAACTGGACCATGTACATCCTCGATGGCGGAGACATACGGGGCGTGGACCCTGAGGGGCCTGCTCCCCCTGACGGTGGGCCCCGTAGCTGTGGATGCTGTCGCTGTGGGGGGACAGGGAGCATCTCTGGAGGGTCCAGATCGGCGCGCGGTGGGGTCGGCTGCCGATCCTGGAACAGTGCTGAAGTGCACTGGGGTCTGGTGGCTCTGCGTCCTCCTCCGACACTCGAGTCAGGGCCCGCTCCCGTCGACTCATACGAGGAGCCCCCACGTGGATCGCTCGGGGTCAATCCCATCAACGTCTCCTCTCGTCGACTCATAGGCCGGCCTAGGCCCCGACGACCGCTGGATCCGCTCCCCCCACGGCTGGCTCCTGCCTGAGCGTCGGGGTCGCTCTCGGTCCGTCTGCCAAGCCATCGGTCTACAAAGCGGCGGTTTCCTGCACAATTAGTATATAAATTCCATAAATTGCACAAAAATTCCACAAAAAAATTAAAAACTTCATTCAATGTATATATACCTAATTATATATATACCTAAATATATTTATACCTAATTATATATATATATATATATTCCGAAATATATATATGATATATATATATATATATATGTATATCCTCCTAAAAAATCTTGTTAATTCCACAAAATTAATAAAAAAATTCCACAAAATTCCTTAAATTTCACAAAAAAAATAAAAAACTTCATTAAATATATATATACCTAATTATATATATACCTAAATATATTTATACCTAATTATATATATATATATATAATTATATATATATTCCGAAATATATATATATATATATATATATATATATATCCTCCTAAAAATTCTTGTTAATTCCACAAAATTAAACAAAATTCCACAAAATTCCATAAATTTCACACAAAAATAAAATACGTCATTAAATATATATATATACCTAAATATATTTATACCTAATTATATATATATATATAATTATATATATATATTCCGAAATATATATATATATATATATATATCCTCCTAAAAATTCTTGTTAATTCCACAAAATTAAACAAAATTCCACAAAATTCCATAAATTTCACACAAAAATAAAATACGTCATTAAATATATATATATACCTAATTATATATATACCTAAATATATTTATACCTAATTATATATAAATTAGTATACTAGTATATAAATTCCACAAAATTCCACAATTAGTATATATATAAAAACCCTAAATTTAACAAAAAATCCACACAATTCCATAAATTTCACAAAAACCCTAAATTCCACAAAAAATTCACAAAAACCCTAAATTAAAAAAAAAAACAAAATTCCACAAAATAAATAAAAACCCTAAATGAGCAATCGATCGGGACTACCTGACATGGTGGTGCAGTCTGGACGAGGAGCTTGGTGGGTGCGGCGGCGACGGCGGCTAGGGGCGGCGGATCGATCGGCTCGTCTGGTTCGGGTCGGGGAGGCGTCGAGAAGCTCGGGCACGGGGCGGGGAGGGGTCGGGTAGGGCAGGGGAGGGTCGGTAGGCGTCGGGAGGCGTGGTGGTGGTCGGTCGGCGTCGGGGAGGCGTGGTGGCGATTAGGGATTTCGGCAAAAATCCAGAAAATGAGGGAGAGGCGCCTCTGTTGCGGTTTAAATCGAAGGACTATAGCCGACGATTTAATTTTAATTCGTTGGCTATAGTCATAGCCGACGATATTCGTCGGCTATACTCTGACCCGACATCCGGGCCGGGCCGAAGTTGGGCTTTGCGGGCCGGTTATAGCCGACGAAGTATGGATTTCGTCGCCTATAGTGTGGACTATAGCCGACGATTTGATTTTAATTCGTCGGCTATACTATAGCCGACGAAATTCGTCGGCTATACTCGTCCGGGCCGGGCCGAAGTTGGGCTTTGCGGGCCAGGTATAGCGGACGAAATAGTTATGTCGTCGCCTATAATATGAATCTCGTTGGCTATATTATGAATCTCGTCGGCTATACTTCACGCTCTCAGCAGCCGTCAGATCTCGCCCATCCAACGGCGGACAATGAAACGGCGCGGATCGCAAGAGTTTAGCCGACGAAGTTAAGTATGTCGTCGGCTATTCTTTGGTCAAACTACAAAGTCAAACCTCTAAACGCTTTAAAACGGAAATTGGCCCGTCTAGATGACGTTTTTTTGCCTGACCTTCAGCAGAGAATAGTTTCAAATCGATGAGACGCAACTAATCGTATAAAAATTTTCCTCAAAATATTTACCGACCGTCAGGCTACCCATAGGAAAACGGAAGTAAAAAACAGCTAACAGCAACATTCGTCACACAGATTTTGTCGGAATCTTCCCATTTTTCAACCGTAGACGTATTTCAATATTTCGGTCGTATCTTATTTCACGACACTTTTGCATTTGAAGGGTCTACGTATAGCAACTATTTGAAACTATACATTCACTTAAACACTTAGTAAACAAGTTAAGGAACATTAGTGCATATGTTCCGATTTCGAATCTAAAAGTTTGGAAAATCTATTCCAACCGTTAGATATCACCGTTAAGATTAAATACATGTATGAAAAAAATTCCAACTACATCTGACAACGTTAAAGGCTCGATCGGTACGGTCAAACTGCAAAGTCAAACCTCTAAACGCTATAAAACGGAAATTGGCCCGTCTAGATGACGTTTTTTGGCCTGACCTTCAACAGAGAATAGTTTCAGATCGATGAGACGCAACTAATCGTATAAAAATTTTCCTCAACATTTTTACCGAACGTCAGGCTACCCATAGGAAAACGGGAGTAAAAAACAGCTAACCGCAACATTCGGCATACAGATTTTGTCGGAATCTTCCCATTTTTCAACCGTAGACGTATTTCAATATTTCGGTCGTATCTTATTTCACGACACTTTTGCATTTGACGGGTCTACGTATAGCAACTATTTGAAACTATACATTCACTTAAACACTTAGTAAACAAGTTAAGGAACATTAGTGCATATGTTCCGATTTCGAATCTAAAAGTTTGAAAAATCTATTCCAACCGTCAGATATCACCGTTAAGATTAAATACATGTATGAAAAAAATTCCAACTACATCTGACAACGTTAAAAGCTCGATCGGTACGGTCAAACGAAGTATGGTCCATTTCGTCGGCTATAATGCTTATCTTTCCGAAAATTTGCCATTTAGGGCCTGAAATAAATTCCTGAACATCGCACAAACAATTCAATACAATTTCCCATAAACTCGGAAAACGGTAATTAAAGACGAAAAAAGTATTCATACATGCATGCACCATCGTACACAAATTCCACATAAAGAGTATACTAAGGATGGTAATCAGAATCATCCTCATCACTTGAGTCAGACGTAGTATAGTAGTTCATATCTGGCAACTGGTGCTCGTACTCGTCGTCTGAGTCATCGTCTGCCTGATATAGACGATTCGGATTAACATCATACATGGGCACCTGACCCCTAGGAAGTCGAACCACTCTGCCCGGCGTCACATTATTATCGCGGATGGTGGAGGATTCCGGAATGTCGCCGGCGGCCGGCTCTTGGTATGCGGTCACTTCTTGACACTCTGTGCTCACACCAAGTGTGGTAGCACTGTATATGTCTCGCTGAGACACATGGTTAACTACCTTCCACGTGCCTTTGTTCAATGGATCATCAAGATAAAAGACCTTTTTGGCCGCTGTGGCGAAAACAAAGGGGTCGTCTTCATACACACTAGTGGCGGTATTCACCGAAAGTATGCCGTACTGATCGATCCGTATGCGGTGCGGCCTAGTATCAAACCATCGACACTTGAACAAGTGGACTTTCATGCGGTTCCCATAAATGAGTTCAACAACTGACTGTAGGACACCGTAAAAATCCACGCCCCCCTCTGCACCATCGACCATCACCCCACAATTCTGTGTTTTGCGTTCCCCGTCTCTAGCTTCACATATATACTTAACACCGTTGACATCACACATTGGGCGGACTGTGGAAGATATCGGCTTCATCGACAACAGCCTCAATTCCTCTGAGTAATTTGTATGACCACCCCTCTCAGCCACTTGCATCAGCTGAAAAATATAACTCAAATCAGTTGGTGTGTTTATGATTAAAGAATAGGGAACTGTAAAAGAAAGCCATCTAATATATATATTTATACACTTACCCATTGTGGAAAATAGTCTGCAAACGTCGTGTTGTGGTACTCGACATCACCGCGAACTTCCTTGCAGTGAAGATGGGTTCGTTTCCAATATTGTACCTCCGGACAGTTTATTAGAACCCACCAGTTGGCAATCCCTACCTCATGGTCAGGCAACTTGTCCACCCCCTTCTTCTTGAAGCTTCCGTATGGTACAACAGAGTTGGCGAAGATAGATAGGTTGAACTCGGGGTCATCTCGACTTGGATGTTGTGGGGGGTCCTCCATCGCTCCCAAGTACAACTTGGCGTACGTTACACACTCATGCGCAATGTAAGCTTCAGCAATACACCCCTCAGGCGCAGATTTATTGTGCACATATTTCTGGTACTCTCCAAGTTGTCTGCAAGGTTAACAAGTGCATGTTAAGAGCATGCAACTTTTATTTAAAAACATGTATAAATCAAATTTATGAATAACATGTACCTTTCGATGGGATACATCCAAGTGTAGTGTACGGGACCGGTAAGCAACAATTGTTGGGGAAGATGGATCATCAGGTGAGGCATGATGTCAAAGAAGTTTGGGGGAAATATCCTCTCGAACTTGCACAAGATAAAAACGATTTCCTCATGCATTCTCATGAGGTCTGATTTTCTAACTTCTCTAGCGCATAACTTCTGGAAGAATCTTGACAACGCCACCAACGGCTCAACCACTTCATCGTCCAAGTACGCTCGAATGAAAATAGGGAAGAGGCGTTGAAGCAGTACATGGCAGTCGTGACTCTTCAATCCGTACATCTTGTTGTCTCGGTAGTTAACACACTTGCTTATGTTACCCGCATAGCCATAAGGATACCTGCATAGCCATTAACAACAATTAGATTTCATGCATATATAGTCGTCCAACAACAGATGGATTCTTTAGGGAATACATGCCTAATTAATAAAAAGTTACCTGACATTACTCAGCCATCCAAAGATTTCATGTTTCTGGTCCCTGGTGACGGTGTAAGGAGCTTGGGGCATTTTGCTCCTGCCCTCTCTCTCAACCACAAATGGTCCCGCAGTCCCATATTTCTCAGATCAACGCGTGCCTTGGGGGTGTCTTTTGTTTTCTTCTCCCAATTCAAAACTGTGCCAACCACGGCTTCACCCACGTTCTTCTCTATATGCATGACATCCAGGTAGTATCTGGTAGCCAACCTGGCCCAATAAGGAAGTTCCCATAAGATGCTCTTGTGTGACCAGAACCTATACCGATCTGGCCTCTCTGGAATCGTGCGCAACACATCGGGATGATTGCTAAGCGGACCAAAGTCATACTCATTCAACACTGCCAATATTTCCTCCCCTGTCCATTGCTCGGGTGCCCAGCCCCTTTCTTCAGTCCCATCAAAAGCCTGTGCATCGTCCCTAAATGGATGGTCATGCGGAAGCCAACGACGGTGACGCATCTGGACAATCTTGCTGCAATGAGGACTGGAGCAATCAACAGTCATGCACTCTGAACAAGCCCTGTAACCCCTGGTGACGCTGCCCAACAACATACCCCTCCCAGGAAAGTCACTGATCGTGCCAACAAGCATGGCATGCATCCGGAACATCTCATTTTTGAACCGGTCGTAGACCAGGTGGCCGTTCAGACTCAAGTACCGAAGCTCCTCAATTACGGGTCTCAAATACACATCGAGACACTTTCCCCGATAACCTGGGCCTGGAATCAACAATGTGAGCATGTTATATTCCTTCTTCATGCACATCCACGGTGGAAAGTTGTACGGAATCAAAATAACTGGCCACACACTGTACTGAAGCTCTTTCTTGCCAAAAGGGTTGAAACCGTCGGATGATAGCCCTAGCCAAACATTTCGAACCTCTGATGCAAATTCAGGAAACTCCAACACATTCTTCTTCCAAGCCTCTCCGTCGGCGGGATGTCTAAGGGTGTCATCGTCAGGCACATTCCTCTCAGCCCACCATCTCATAGCTTTGGCCGTGAAAGCACACATGAACAACCGCTCAAGCCTATCAATCAGCGGGAAGTACCGAAGTATCTTCACAGCTTTCTTGTTCCCTTTAGGAGTGAACTTATACCGCTCTGTATTGCATACTGGGCAGTATTCAAGATCTGCAAGTCCTTCCCCGTAAAACAGAACGCAATCGTATCTGCATGCATGAATCTTGATGTAGGAAAGACCGAGATCTTTAAGGATATGTCGCACCTTATGATGACTGGTAGGAAGCCGATGTCCGGGGGGCATCGCCCCACCCCATAGCCGAAGCCAATCATCAACCGATTTGACAGTGCCTTTGTTCTCCGTTTTGATCTTCATCACTCCCATGACAGATTCAAGGACAGTCTTACTGCATCCGGGGTACAACGGAGTCTGTTGCAATGCGATCAGGTTGTTGTACTTTTCCATACCACTTGTGTTGACCGGAGATCGGGGTAATGGCTCGAGTGGCTCAATATCAGGGAAACACTCCATCTCCGGAGGAGGGAGTTGCACATCTGGTGCTTCCTCAAAGACACCGCTCTCACGAGGAAACATATCGTTGATCCAGTTCGTTGTTGGATCATTGGAGGAACTCCCTCTTTCGGCAAATTGTCCATGATCATGACGACCCGCAAACTCTGGTTCACCGTGATAAATCCAATTAGTGTATAAGACCCAAAATCCATATCTACCCAGGTGTTGCTCCACTGTCTCTATGGAAAACCGGTGTCGTGGGGTGGCACACTTGCACTTTTTACACGGACAATAATGAAGTGTAGTGTCTCCATAGTTAGCCATCACAAAATCCAGGAAACTCCTAACTCCATCATGATACGCCTGATCCCATCTTCCAAGGGTAATCCAACTCTTGTCCATCCTGTAAATTCAAGAAATAAATATAGCTATATATAGATATGTATATATGCACGTACTACGTACGTACGTACGTACTAATTAATTAAAAAATTCATCATTAATTACACACACATATATATATATATATATACACATGCATCCCTAAATTAATTAAAACATCGTCAATCTCCCTAATTAATTAAACACAATGTATTTTTTATGTATACCAACAATATATTTTTAATTACAATTAAATTAATTAATATATATATACATTTTTTCATCAAATTCATCTAAAATCACCTATAAATCAACAATCAATCACTAATCTTCAACAAAACTTCAATTCTATCTAACCAACATATATATCAATTACCCATTAATAATCTCATCTCAACACACATATATATATATATATATATATATATATCAAATTAATCACACATTTATTCTAATTAAACTCTAAATTAACACACCTCTGCATATAACCAACTAAATCAACACACACAGCAATATACGTACCTTTCAAGCTTATGGCCGAGGGTTTGGACGATTTCAGAGCGTTTTCGAAATGTTTTCGACGAATGAGCTCGCTGCTGCAGAATGGATCTGATATAAGAGTTATAGCTGACGAATACCCTCCTCGTCGGCTATAACCAAAAACTTTTCGTCGGCTATAACTCTTATAGCCGACGAATACCATCCTCGTCGGCTATAACCAAAAACGTTTCGTCGGCTATAGTTATAGCCGACGAGTTGTCGGCAGTCGTCGGCTATAATATTATAGCCGACGATGTGGCCGACGAAATAGTAATTCGTCGGCTATAACCACTTATAGCCGACGAAGTACTGTTTCGTCGGCCGTGTTTTCCCATATCGTCGGCTATAACCCCTTTTCCGGTAGTGGGAGCTATCCTTAACTATTCCAGATAGCCTATTTTTATTTTTTTTTCGAATAAAGAAAAGAACTTTATAAATAAAATATGACTCAATCTAGCGAGTCGAATACAATTGTATCATAACACTGATAGGAGCACAATGTGCGACGATATTATATGCTTATGCCCTCGTTTATGCTTTGTTTAACCCTTATTTGTCTAAGATAGAGTCGTAATGTAGTTAGTGTCAATTTTGGTAGAGTTTTGTGAAAAATGGTTAAGAATCCGAAAAATGACTAAGTTTGAGAAATCTGGAAAATAGTGTAAAATATGTCTTTTTCGTGATTTTGAGATGATTGAAACTGTGGTCTATCCTTGTCCAAATTCTATGAAATTTGGTGTGCTTAATATTCAGGTACTGAGGAATGTCGTGTTAAAATTTCAGATCAATTGGAGTTCGGGAAGTCACCCAAAAGATGGCTGCAAAACGGCAGTCCGAGCAAACCAATCCAGGGGCTTCCAGGATTTTCCTGGGACTTTGTCCCAACTTCGAAAAATCATTCCCGACGATTCACAAGGAATTTGATCGAACTGTTTTATGGGGAGATGGCCATATGTGTCTAGTTTACGTGAGACTTGGAATCGCATCAATCGGAGCTCCACGGAGGGAGATAAGCCGGAATTACTGCAACAAGGTCAAATCTGCCGATTCCAGGAACCTACTGCCCCCTTTTTGTGTTTTCTGTTTTTGATGGACCAAATGGTGTACAAATGCATATGTGAAGATGGTCCAAGCTTTATGAAGGGAAGAGGAAGACACTAGGCCATGGCATTGAAGAAAAATTAAAGAAAGAAGTTCTCCTAGTCACACTAGGAGAAGCTGCCGAATAGAGGCAGATTGTGTGCTTGATGTTGCTGCCGGCAATTGGGGCATTTTTCGATGGACCAAGACATGTCAAATGAAGTCCAAGATCATATAAGAAGTCCATGAAGATGTGAAGCCCAAGCCTTGAAGAAAAAATTCAGAAAAGAAAACCTAATTGGATTAAGAAAGGAAGGTTGCAAAACCTTAATGAACTAGGTTTTCTGAATCCCTTTTGGCTTAAGGGACTGCCGGCAGCCTCTCTCCTTTTTCCTCTATATATACCCCCACTTTTCATTCAGAAAAACCATCTCATCTCTTGCAAAACACTAGCCAAAACTCTACCAAATTTCCTACTCAAAGTTCTAACCCGAAACCCTAAAAATACATAGTCACCGATTCACCACCACCAATCACCACCGAACCATTCCCTGCCCTAGCTACTGCCGAAACTCTTCCACCACACCAAGACGAAGCTCTCCAAGGTTTCTAAAGTGTGATCCATCCCTATGACTTGTGTTTTTATTTTCGGTTTAGTCACATATTGTTGTTATAAAAATACTTTGTTTCGTTTGGTTTTGTATGATGAACATAAATTGAGACTTTTGTTGGAATTTATGTGATGACTTTGCAATCTTTAATTCATGGATTTTGTATGTTTAGATAATCAGGGCAATGGTATTAAAAGCATGTTTAGGATTTAAATTGGTTAGTGGGTTAAGGATGTTCCTTATAAACCGAAACATTAGTTGTGCTTAAGCATTTGTTGTTTGCATGTAAATCTAGGTGTTAGGTTTCATCTAACCTGAGTAGAATGAATAAAACTATAGGCCTAGCGGTTGTTTTGATTTGTTGTGCTCACCTAGGGTATAAAACCTTAGCTAAAACTTGCATGTTAAATAAGATGATTGACAACCTTGCTTATTTGCATGTTTTCGATTTAAGACTCTTGTGCGTTATATGTTAAGTCTTAACCGGATTAGCATAAATATCTTTAGGGCTAGAGTGAAAGTTTGTCCTAAAAGAACTTGAGGAAGTCTAGTAACTAGGTACAGAGCGAGAGCTCTAGTTGCGGTCGAAACGAATTTGAATTGTGAACATGCTAAATACTAGTCTCTTACCTTCTTGCATATGAATCTATGTTTTAAAGAGTCTTTTGTGTGAACTGTTTTGTGAAAGATGATGATCACCTGTAAATATTAGATTTAGGATTTTATTTTCTGTTTTTATTGTTGCCGAGCCTAGCATTAGGGCAGCTTGCTGCCGTACCATCCATATCCCCCATTGTGACGTTTTCTTGTATATATGTGAATATGTTTGTGTCTAACAATTTCATATTTCAGGTACCCTTAATCCCCGGCCTAGAACGATCCCTACTTGCTTATACTACTAACGATATTTTGTAGGGTTATTATTGCATGCGAGCTTCGGCTCAACATCAATTTTTGGCGCCGTTGCCGGGGATTATAAAAGCTTGTTTTATGTTATTGTTGTGTATATATGTTGCTGGAAATTTTTGTTGTGAAGTTGTAAAGTTGTAAATTTTAAGTTTATTTTGGGATTTTGTAAAGTAGAAATATGCTTCGGCATGTAGAGTTTAAATTTTGAAAGTTGCATGATGTATAATGATGTATGTTGGTAATCACTTAGTTTAATTTCTAGGAAGTTGATAGTGTTGTGTATGTTTGAGTTTATTGTAGTTTCTAAAGTGTAACATGTAGGTGAAGCCTCTTTTGTTGATCATAACCAAAACCCTTCATGTGAATGGTGCTATGTCGGAGGCCGTTTCTATGTAGATTGGGAAACGCGGGATACTTCCCCCCCACGCATATAAGCGTTTCTTCGGTAATAGTATTACTTCTATGAGGTTGAGGGCGGTTTTAATCAACACTTGAGACCGCTAGGGATCCGTGTTTGTTTTACAAAGTATGGGGAAGTTATTATCATAGATATGGTTCTCAGGTTTGTTTAACTGGATCTCAAGGCCCATAGACTGATGTTCATTCTCGGTGAGTGAGTCGATAGGGGGTTCGCCCTCCGTGGTGTCCAACAACGAGTCCTGCCTGGTTCCTGTAGGGGGTTCGCCCTCCGTGATTATAATAACCTTTGAAACGTAAAATCCGCACGACCTAGTCGACAGCTTGTGCCGAAGCATCACCTCACTTTAGACGCTAGAACATAACTTGACATATGTGGCCTATTTTCTTCAAAGATAAAACATGTTGTGTGGTTCAAACTCTTGAGGTATATCGGATTAAGCATGATACTACCGGGGGCTGTATCAGTCCATTGCACCGTTATCTCCTCTGCTCCACGTACTTCGAGAGTTAGAACAAAATTTAAAAGAAATTAGACTTAGCGATTACATGCTCATGAACTTTCCGATTTTTCTTCTTGTGGCCGAACCATATTGTTGCTTTGCCGTGTATGTTGTGCCGTGAATGTGTATGTATTGCCGAATGTTTATATATGTTTATCATTGTTTGAAATATGATTATGTAATTGCCAATGCCGTGGCTTGTAATGATGTATATTCTTGTCTTCGATTTCTTTATGAGGTTCTAAACTTGTTTAAATGTTGCAAATTTCAGAAATAATGCATGTCCGAATCTAGTATTTGGACAAGAGATCTTCAAGGCCGTTTGCAACGTTTAGATCAAGAACTCGCTATTGCTCGTTTTGTGCCATTACCACCATCTTCACCAACCAGTTCATCAGTATCATCATCCTTGCCGTCCTCCCCTATAGTGCCATCCATTTCAGAGTCAGTGCCGAGTTCACCATCAGTAGTGTCATCGTCTTGTGATCTTCAGAACCCAGAATTTGAGGCCTTTGCCGAATTAGAAGAAGAAGAAGAGATCATGGCATCAATCAGATCACAGAATGGTCATGTTGCCGGAGCTGGAGTTGCTCCTTCTAATATTACTTATCCTCCCTTGGAAGCTGAAAAGAGTGGAGAGATTGAATTGAGGAGTGGATTCCTCCATAAGCTGAAGTCATTTTATGGGATGCCGAGTGAGGACCCTAATAAGTATCTACAGTGGTTTAACTTCACCACGGAGTCCATGTGTCCAAGAGGGACCGACTTGCAACACTTCAAGATGAAGGCATTTCCGTTCTCTTTAGAAGATCAAGCAAAGGAGTGGTTGTTTGAGGTGCCTAGTGGTCGCATTGTTTCGTGGAGTACTATGATGGATGAGTTTTTGCTCAAGTACTTTCCCGCTTCACGTATCACTGATCTGAGGAAGCAAATTACAAGTGTGAAGCAAGCCGGAGATGAGACTTTCTTCGACTACTACAAGAGGTTCAAGTCCCTAGTTTCTTTGTGTCCATCGCATGGCATTAGCGATGGGCTCTTGTTACAATATTTCTATGAGCGATTGCGCGTCATGGAGAGAGAGTTTCTTGACTCGGCCGCGGGAGGTAGTTTTTTGGAGTTGAATGCCGGAGCGGCAAGAAGTTTGTTGAAAGTTCGTGCATTGAACAACCAACAATTTGGCATGGCACGAGGCAATGTGCAAAGGAACGAAAAAGTGCATGAGACGTCTTCGAGCACAAAGTTAGAAGATAAAATGGACAAGCTCACCGACTTGGTGAGTAATTTGATGAAGAAGCGTGCTAGTGTATGTGGTATTTGCACCGAGGGCCATGAAACCGAACAATGCCCTCAATTTGGAGTTAATGAGGGAATAGAGGAGTGCAATGCAATTGGTTTTCAAGGAGGCCAACGATTTGGCAATTTCAATCCAAGGTTCAATGATCATCCGAACTTTCGATGGGCGAACAATGATAACGTGCTTAGGGCACCTATGCAACCGAGAGAAGGAGGAGCGCCATTTGTACCGAGGCCACCATTTGTGCCTCGGCAGCCATACATCCCGAACCAAGGACACTTTGCTGCATTGCCGAACCAGTCACAAGGAGGGCCGAGCCAAGGCCAAGGCCAAGCTTCGCCAAGCAATCCGAACTACGATGCTTTGATTCAATCTTTGTCAAGTGCTACTCAAGCATTACTCGCGGGGCAACAAAATCATCAAAAGGACATTGGTGAGCTCAAAACTCAAATGGGGCAAGTTGTGGATTTTATGGGAAGATTTAATGAGCAAGGAAAGTTGCCAAGCAATACGATTCCAAATCCGAGGAACGAGCAAGCCAAAGTGATTCAAACTCGTAGCGGAAGAGAGTTGTTTCCTCCAACAAGTCCAAAGAAGAAGCGAGTGACTTTCAAGGGAATAAATGAGGATGAGATGGCTGCCGGACCTGTCATTGCCGGCAGCCATGATGGAGATGCCGAGGAGAACCATGTTGCCGAGCATGAAGATGATGCCGGCATTGTTGCTGCCGAGAGGAGTAGAGGTGCAGCCGAGAAAAAGGGTGATGCCGGCAACCATGGTATGAATGATAAGGGGCTGCGTAACGAGCTTGAGTACGATCCCGCCACATCAAAGAATGAGGTATTGCCGAACCAAGCAAGCAAGGGAGGGGTGTCATCATCTAGTGCCCCATTCCCTTCACGCTTTGCTAGAACAAAGAAAGATAAATCCGATGAAGAGGTATTGGAGATTTTCCGGAAAGTGCAAGTCAACATCCCTTTGTTGGAATGCATTAAGCAAGTACCGAAGTATGCTAAGTTTTTGAAGGAGCTTTGCACGGCTAGAAGGCATACTAGGGAGACTCGTGTGGTAACTATGAGCGAGACGGTGTCGGCCGTTATTCAAAGAAAATTGCCACCAAAGATGAAGGATCCGGGAAGCTTCAATGTGCCTTGTGTCATAGGCAATACTCGGTTTGATGATGTTATGTTGGATTTGGGAGCATCGATCAATGTCATGCCACTCAATGTGTATCAAACATTGAGTATAGGGCCTCTCAAGAAGGATAATGTCATCATTCAACTTGCGGATCGCTCAAGCAAATATCCGGAGGGCTATGTAGAGGATGTGTTGGTGCAAGTCAACCAATTGATATTCCCCGCCGATTTTTATGTGGTTGAGATGGAGGATTCGCCGGTCAACAACACTCAATTGCTTTTAGGGCGACCATACATGAGGACCGCGCGTACAAAGATAGATGTGGCCGAGGGCAACCTAACTATGGAGTTTGATGGTGAGGTAATCAAGTTCAATGTTTTTGACGCCATGAGATTTCCCAATGTTGATTTGAAGGAGGGTTGTGCCATTGATGTTTTGGAGGAGGTCGAGCAAGTTATGTCGACCTCGCTCGACGCATAGCAATTAGCGATTGAGCAAGGGGTCGGATTTGACAAGAAGGGAGAACGAGTCACGTTTGAGCAAGAAGAAGCCGAGCCTAAAGTAGCCGAGCCATGCATTGCCGAGAAGGGGGTTTATGCCGAGCCCTTCATGATCATGCCGAGCCCAATGGAGGTTTGTGCCGAGATAGAGGCTCGGCCATACAACAAAGTTTTTGATTCGTTCTTGTCAATTCCAAGTGCCACAACAAAATTTCGACCAAGTGTGGAAGAGGCCCCAAAGTTAGAACTAAAAGAACTCCCTAGTCACTTGAAGTATGCTTATCTTGCAGAAGGAGATACACTACCGGTTATTGTGTCTTCAATGCTTAGTAAGAAGCAAGAGGAGGATTTAATTTGTGTGCTTAAGAAGTACAAGACCGCCATAGGTTGGACCTTAGCGGATATCAAGGGAATAAGCCCTACTACTTGTGTTCATCGTATCTTGTTAGAAGAAGGAGCTAAGCCGACAAAGGAAGCTCAACGTCGACTTCACCCTCCCATGATGAAAGTTGTGAAAGAAGAAATTATCAAGTTGCTTGATTGTGGGGTGATCTACCCAATTTCGGATAGTAAGTGGATATCTCCCGTGCAAGTAGTGCCGAAGAAGAGTGGTGTAACGGTTGTCAAGAATGAGAAGAATGAGCTTGTGCCACAAAGACTTGTAACCGGTCATCGGATGTGCATCGATTATAGGAAGCTCAACGCTACAACGAGGAAGGATCACATGCCTTTGCCGTTTATGGATCAAATGCTAGAGAGGTTGGCCGGTCATTCTTACTATTGCTTTCTTGATGGATATAGTGGCTACAATCAAATTATGATACACCCGGACGATCAAGAGAAGACCACTTTTACTTGTCCATTTGGCACGTTTGCTTATCGGCGGATGCCATTCGGACTTTGCAACGCACCCGGCACTTTTCAGAGATGTATGTATGCTATCTTCTCGGACTTTATTGAAGACATTATCGAAGTGTTTATGGATGATTTTAGTGTGTATGGAGGCACCTTCGATGCATGTTTGGGGAACTTGGAGAAGATACTTAAGAGGTGTGTAGAGACAAATCTTGTGCTCAATTGGAAGAAGTGTCACTTCATGGTCACGCAAGGCATTGTTCTAGGGCACATAATTTCGGCAAGAGGCTTAGAGGTTGACAAAGCCAAGGTGGAGCTCATACAAGCATTGCCGAGCCCTAGATGTGTGAGAGATGTGAGAAGTTTTCTTGGCCATGCGGGGTTTTATCGACGATTCATCAAAGACTTCTCTTCAATTGCCAAGCCATTGAGCAACTTGTTACAAAAGGAGGTGACGTTTGAGTGGACAAAGGCGTGTGAGGAAGCTTTTTGCCGATTGAAGACTATGCTATGCACGGCACCAATACTTGTGTCCCCTAATTGGGACGAGTCATTTGAGTTGATGTGTGATGCTAGTGATTATGCACTTGGAGCGGTACTTGGACAACGAATTGAGAAGAAGCCATGCGCCATTTACTATGCTTCAAGGACTCTCAACGATGCACAACTCAACTACACAACAACGGAGAAGGAACTCTTAGCGGTAATCTTTGCTTTGGAAAAATTTCGATCATATCTTTTGAATTCCAAAGTCATTGTTTATAGTGATCATGCCGCTTTAAGATATCTTATGACGAAGAAGGATGCTAAGCCGAGGCTTATTCGATGGATTCTTTTGCTTCAAGAGTTCGACATTGAGATTAAAGACAAGAAAGGAGTAGAGAATGTTGTGGCCGATCATTTGAGTCGCCTTGTTCATGAAGAGGATCGGCTGCCCCTTTTAGAAACATTTCCGGATGAGCAACTTTTTCGACTTGAAGTACATGAGCCTTGGTATGCCGACATTGCAAATTTTCTTGCCACAAACCGATTTCCCAAAGAGATGCCGAGCCACCAACAAAAGAGAATAAGGAAGCAAGCTCGACACTTCTTGTGGGATGATCCGTACTTATGGAAGCAATGTGGTGATCAAGTTATTCAAAGATGTGTGCCGGAGAATGAGCATCGCTCCATCCTTTCTTTTTGTCATAGCGAAGCTTGTGGTGGACATTTTGGACCGAAGAAAACGGCTTTGAAGATACTTAATTGTGGTTTCTTTTGGCCTACGATTTTCAAGGATGCATTCATGTTTTGCAAAACATGTGATAGATGCCAAAGAATGGGGAACATTGGAGCTAGAGACCAAATGCCGCTCACGCCTATCATTGAGGTTGAAATTTTTGATTTATGGGGTATTGACTTCATGAGACCGTTTCCTTCAAGTAAGGGCTTTCTCTACATATTGCTTGCGGTTGATTATGTGTCAAAGTGGATCGAAGCAAAGGCTACACGCACCAATGATGCCAAAGTGGTAGCCAAGTTTCTCAAGACCAACATCTTTTCACGTTTTGGAGTTCCAAGAGTCTTGATTAGCGATGGAGGATCCCATTTTTGTAACCGCACCATTGAAGCCTTATTGAGGAAGTATGGAGTCACACATAAGGTTTCTACACCTTATCACCCCCAAACAAGTGGTATGGCCGAGGTAAGTAATCGAGAGATCAAGCATATATTGGAGAAATCGGTTGGACCTTCAAGGAAGGATTGGAGTGATCGTCTCGATGATGCTTTGTGGGCTTATAGGACCGCGTACAAGACACCGATAGGTATGTCTCCGTTTCGGTTAGTTTATGGCAAAGCATGTCACTTACCGGTTGAGCTTGAGCACAAGGCATGGTGGGCAATTAAGGCCTTCAACATGAGCATGGATGATGCCGGTCTTCATAGAAAGCTTCAACTCAATGAACTTGAAGAAATTCGCAATGAAGCTTATGATGCCTCTTGGATTTACAAGGAGAAAACAAAGGCTTACCATGACAAGATGTTACGAGGAAAGAAATTTGAGGTGGGGCAAAAAGTTCTCTTATTCAACTCAAGACTTCGACTCTTTCCGGGTAAGCTACGCTCACGGTGGGTTGGTCCCTACATCATCACTCAAGTTTTTCCTCATGGTGCAATAGAAATTTCAAGCCTCACCTCGAGCAATATTTTCAAAGTGAATGGTCATCGTCTCAAGCCATATTATGAGTCTTCCTCCAAACACATCATTGAGGAGTGCCTTGTTGACGACGCACCACTTTCGGGACATCATGAGGTCATTGCCGGCAGTCCCCACATGGAAGAACCGGCCTCACACATGGAAGCCGAGCAGCAGCCGCCGATTCCAGCCTCACCACCACCACCTGCCGGACCTGCCATTACCGGCAGGGTTGACACACAGCCACACAAGGCCGAGCACAAGGCTGACACGCCAGAGGATACGCCAGATACGGCAGAACCACGGCCGGACACGCATCCGGATACAATGCCTTCTACAAGCACCGAATCGGATACACTATGCAACACTCTTCTCGTTGACCTTCTTCGTGCCGATTTGGGATGCTTTGGAGCACGATGAACACATGCAAAACACGGTGAAAAGTCTAGGCTATGGACTATAAACACAAAGCGCTACTTGGGAGGCAACCCATGTCGATCAAAGAAAAACGAAGGAGCCATCACCGAGAGTTTGAATTTTCTTAACCCTTCTCTTTTTCTTTGATTTGTGATGATATGTTGGAATATGTTAGTCGATTGCATGCTTAGGAAATTCATTGATATTATTTTATGCTTACATTGAGGGCAATGTAATTTTCTAAGTGTGGGGTGGGATAACGCATTCCGTTTTTGTTTTTGCTTTTGTGTGCTTAGTTTAGAAAAGAAAAATTCAGAAAATTGTTCCACAAAAATAGAGTGTTTAATTTGTTTGTTTTGAGTCTTAGGATGCCCCTAATATGTCAATGATGTTTTTCTCCTCTTTGCATACATAGATGATGGTTGTGCATACAATTAAAATTGTGAGTTTCATGGATTATGTGCATTGGTAGGAGCATGTAGGACTTGTTGATTATTAAGCATGCATGTTTTAGCTAATTTATTTCGATTATAACCTATGTGAGATTTAGAGCCAATTTGCTTTCTTCTTGAGCGATAAAAAGATAAAATTCGATAGATTCGTAGGAAGCATGAAACCTCATAATTCTTTGCATATTCGATGACTATATGCCATAGCTTTTTAATGAACTCTAGTATGCTAGAACTTACTCTTGTTGATTTTCGAAACGTTTATATCATAAAATACCTTGATTTTGAATGTGATTGAATAAAGATCATTTAGGTTTACCACCAAAGCCAAATAAAGCATGAGCCTATTGGAGCCCGTCGTGGGACACCTTAGTAAATCCCCTTTGAGCCTATGTTGAGCCTTTTCTTTCATCACCCTTAAACACTTTCCATGAACTTAGTATAGTGATGCCTTTACCTTGTGTGTTGGCAAAGCTTGATTTTTGAAGGCGTTTTCGCGTGTCTGATGAAGAAGAACAAGTGTGGGGTAGACTTAGCCATGAATCTATATGTAAAGTGTACTAGATGCTGTGCCATAGAAAGAAAGAAAAAAAAAAATGCTCGGATCAAAAGAAAAAAAAAATGCCGAGAAAAAGAAAGAAAAATATGAGATTGAAGGGCACGGCATAGGCATGAAAAGAAAAATTTTGCGCATGGCTATTGTCTAGATTATTGTTGTAATGTTGTATGGGAAGAAAAGAATGAAGTATGGGTCCAACAAGATGAAATTTGACCCTTTCGGCGAGAAGACATAAGGAGATTCGAGCTTTGCTAAAGCGCATGGTGACGTTTTGAGCCTCCTTATCCAAATATCGAATACCTCTTAGCCTAGCCCCATTACAACCTTATTATTGATCTTTTTCATGATTCTTAAGATGGTTAAACTTGATTTGTGGAGATTATCTCAAGAGTAAGCTTATGGTTTTGGTTCATTGGTGCATATAGTTGTCATATGAGGTTTTTCCATAAAAATTTCACAAAGTGCTTTCGTTTCATGACATATGCAAGTCACTCTTTGTAATTCATTATCTTTCGCTTGCATATACTTATGTGTGAATAACCATGCTTCGAGAGAAAAGAAGAGAGTATGCCTAGTGAGGTGATTTGAATTAGCTTTTACATGTTTACATGCTTACCGTTTACTCTTATATGTTCATATTGATGTCACATGTTCATGAAGCTTGGAATTTTCGTGCTTAGCATTCTCGTGCATTAACTTGAAAGCAATGTGTACATACGAGCCTGAGACAAATTGTTAGGGGCAATAGTTTGTTTAGAGTCGTAGTTTAATTTAGTTTGCTAAGGGACTAGTAAAGGATAAGTGTGGGGTAGTTGATAGGAGCACAATGTGCGACGATATTATATGCTTATGCCCTCGTTTATGCTTTGTTTAACCCTTATTTGTCTAAGATAGAGTCGTAATGTAGTTAGTGTCAATTTTGGTAGAGTTTTGTGAAAAATGGTTAAGAATCCGAAAAATGACTAAGTTTGAGAAATCTGGAAAATAGTGTAAAATATGTCTTTTTCGTGATTTTGAGATGATTGAAACTGTGGTCTATCCTTGTCCAAATTCTATGAAATTTGGTGTGCTTAATATTCAGATACTGAGGAATGTCGTGTTAAAATTTCAGATCAATTGGAGTTCGGGAAGTTACCCAAAAGATAGCTGCAAAACGGCAGTCCGAGCAAACCAATCCAGGGGCTTCCAGGATTTTCCTGGGACTTTGTCCCAAATTCGAAAAATCATTCCCGACGATTCACAAGGAATTTAATCGAACTGTTTTTATGGGGAGATGGCCATATGTGTCTAGTTTACGTGAGACTTGGAATCGCATCAATCGGAGCTCCACGGAGGGAGATAAGCCGGAATTACTGCAACAAGGTCAAATCTGCCGATTCCAGGAACCTACTGCCCCCTTTTTGTGTTTTCTGTTTTTGATGGACCAAATGGTGTACAAATGCATATGTGAAGATGGTCCAAGCTTTATGAAGGGAAGAGGAAGACACTAGGCCATGGCATTGAAGAAAAATTAAAGAAAGAAGTTCTCCTAGTCACACTAGGAGAAGCTGCCGAATAGAGGCAGATTGTGTGCTTGATGTTGCTGCCGGCAATTGGGGCATTTTTCGATGGACCAAGACATGTCAAATGAAGTCCAAGATCATATAAGAAGTCCATGAAGATGTGAAGCCCAAGCCTTGAAGAAAAAATTCAGAAAAGAAAACCTAATTGGATTAAGAAAGGAAGGTTGCAAAACCTTAATGAACTAGGTTTTCTGAATCCCTTTTGGCTTAAGGGACTGCCGGCAGCCTCTCTCCTTTTTCCTCTATATATACCCCCACTTTTCATTCAGAAAAACCATCTCATCTCTTGCAAAACACTAGCCAAAACTCTACCAAATTTCCTACTCAAAGTTCTAACCCGAAACCCTAAAAATACATAGTCACCGATTCACCACCACCAATCACCACCGAACCATTCCCTGCCCTAGCTACTGCCGAAACTCTTCCACCACACCAAGACGAAGCTCTCCAAGGTTTCTAAAGTGTGATCCATCCCTATGACTTGTGTTTTTATTTTCGGTTTAGTCACATATTGTTGTTATAAAAATACTTTGTTTCGTTTGGTTTTGTATGATGAACATAAATTGAGACTTTTGTTGGAATTTATGTGATGACTTTGCAATCTTTAATTCATGGATTTTGTATGTTTAGATAATCAGGGCAATGGTATTAAAAGCATGTTTAGGATTTAAATTGGTTAGTGGGTTAAGGATGTTCCTTATAAACCGAAACATTAGTTGTGCTTAAGCATTTGTTGTTTGCATGTAAATCTAGGTGTTAGGTTTCATCTAACCTGAGTAGAATGAATAAAACTATAGGCCTAGCGGTTGTTTTGATTTGTTGTGCTCACCTAGGGTATAAAACCTTAGCTAAAACTTGCATGTTAAATAAGATGATTGACAACCTTGCTTATTTGCATGTTTTCGATTTAAGACTCTTGTGCGTTATATGTTAAGTCTTAACCGGATTAGCATAAATATCTTTAGGGCTAGAGTGAAAGTTTGTCCTAAAAGAACTTGAGGAAGTCTAGTAACTAGGTACAGAGCGAGAGCTCTAGTTGCGGTCGAAACGAATTTGAATTGTGAACATGCTAAATACTAGTCTCTTACCTTCTTGCATATGAATCTATGTTTTAAAGAGTCTTTTGTGTGAACTGTTTTGTGAAAGATGATGATCACCTGTAAATATTAGATTTAGGATTTTATTTTCTGTTTTTATTGTTGCCGAGCCTAGCATTAGGGCAGCTTGCTGCCGTACCATCCATATCCCCCATTGTGACGTTTTCTTGTATATATGTGAATATGTTTGTGTCTAACAATTTCATATTTCAGGTACCCTTAATCCCCGGCCTAGAACGATCCCTACTTGCTTATACTACTAACGATATTTTGTAGGGTTATTATTGCATGCGAGCTTCGGCTCAACATCAAACACATCCAAAACACTTTCTGGAACATCATCAAAACAAGATAAACTTGTTCTAGCCTCAAGCCAAAATGGCCGTTACATACCCTCTTGCTGCCATATACAGACAAAACAAGAAGTTGTGGTAGTACCCACGATGGTATATAGAAATAGGTCCATTCATTGAACACTCCATGCTCCGCTCTTACAGAATAGCTCGAATCATCTTTTAGTACTACTCTAGAAGATTCGATGGTATCACAAATGTCAAAATAGAACTTAGTATGCTGAATCAAGCCACCGGCACTACCAGAAAAAACAGTATTACCGACGAAAAAAAAAAACGGCCGACGACATACTTTTTTCGTCAGCTATTCCCAAGAATGGCCGACGATTTTTTATTTCGTCGCTAAAAATAAAAAATCGTCGGCTATTCCCCAAGAATGGCCGACGATTTTTTCTTTCGTCACTAAAAAATATATTTCGTCGGCTATACCCATAGAATGACCGACGATTTGGATTTTCGTCGGCCTTTCTCTTAAAGTATAGCCGACGAAAACTTTAGAAAGTTTGGCCGACGAAATTCTAATTTTCGTCGGCTATAAGTCTTTATATTTTCAGATCTGGACAGAAGCTGCTCATTTAAAAAAAAACGAAAAAAAAACTGGAGAAAGAGTGAAAAATCTGTGGGTATTGTTGAAATCCGTCCTCTCTTACATTGTGGAGCTATATATAGGTACGTATATGTGTATATATGTTGATTTTGAGTTTTAGTTGAGTTGATTTTGAGTTTTAGTGATTTTGATATAGGAAGTGATTTTTTGTTTTGTTGTTGTTTTAGTGTTAGAATGTATGTATATATGTTGATTTTGAGTTGTAGTTGAGTTGATTTTCAGTTAGAGTATAATTATGTGTTTTAATTTAATGTTATTTTAATTAGTGTTAAAATATATATAAATATGTTAATTAATGGTTGTTGATAGTGTAATGAACTTAAATAATGGTTGTTAATTAATGGTATATATATATATATATATATATATATATATGAGTTTGATGTTGATAATAATATATATTGTAATATATATGTGTTAATTAATTTATTATTAATTAAAGTTATACATATATATTATTATCAGGCTATATATGGATCGAGATAAGAGTTGGATTTCGCTTCCAAGGCATGACCGACGATACACTACAGGAGTTGTGGATTTTTTGCAGTTCGTCGAGGAAAATGCAAACGGGAGTGAATACCATTATTGCCCGTGCAAGAAATGTAAGTGTCGCAGTGATATGTGTCGATTTCCGATTAGGACAGTATAGGAGCACCTAAAGAGTAATGGGTTTTGGCCGAAGTACAAACGTTGGATATATCACGGTGAGCCATCATTAGATGGATCGCATGATCATGGGCAGTTTTTTGAGGCGGGCAGTAGTAGTACATCCAACGATCCAACAATGGCATTCGTTAACGACGTGTTTCCTTTTGAAAACGGTGTACGTGGGGAACAATATATGCATGACCCGGTGCAGCCGTTCCCACAAGTTGTCAACACTGCTGCCTTTGACAAGTACAACAAACTGATTGCATTGCAACAGACCCCTGTGTCTTCAAGTTCTGAGAAGACAGTTCTTCAAAGTGTGATGGAGGTAATGAGGATTAAAGTCGAGACAAAATCGAGCATCAGGCAAGTGGATGAATATCTACAGTACACTTCTTCGTTGTTGGAGGAGGGTCATCGTAATCCTACCAATCACCGTAAGGTCCGAAGTATCCTGAAAGATCTAGGGCTTTCCTACATTAAGATCCATGCATGCGCATTTGACTGCGTTCTCTTCTGGGGTAAAGATGCAGAAGGGAATGACCTTGCTAGCCTTGACGCATGTCCGATATGTCAGTCTGACCGATATAAGTTGACGGGAGCAGGCAATAGGAAACCTCTGAAAGTGCTTCGGTATTTTCCGTTGAGAGATAGGCTTGAGCAGTTGTACATGTCAGAAACCACCGCAAAAGCTATGAGATGGCACGGTGAGCGGGACGCGGGAGACGCAGATATCATGACACACATCTCTGACGGAGCTGCTTGGAAGCATATAAACAATGAGTTTCCTCATTTTGCGTCAGATGTCAGAAACGTCAGGCTCGGGCTGTCAACCGACGGGTTCAACCCTTTCGGCACCATGAGTCTTTCATACAGTATATGGCCGGTGGTTTTGGTACCTTACAACCTTCCTCCATGGATGTGCATGAAGAGGGAATATAATATGTTGACGTTGTTGATTCCGGGGCCTGGTTACCCAGGGAAATGTCTCGATGTGTATATGAGACCATTGATTTAAGAGCTTAAGGTATTGTGGGACGTTGGTCATCCCACTTTTGACAAGTACAAGCAGGAGACGTTCCACATGCATGCCATGGTTATTGGTACCATCAGTGATTTTCTTGCTTATGGGATGTTGTCGGGCAGCGTAGTTAGAGGATACAAGGCTTGTCCAGAGTGCCTCAGCGATTATGGGAGCACCCCTCATTGCAACAAGATATGCCGAATGGGTCATCGTGTGTTCCTTCCGGCGGATCACCACTGGCGTTACGAGTCCGCCGCATTTGATGGAACCGAAGAACACGGTGGTCCTCCCAGAAGATGGACGGGAAGAGAAATTTTAGCAGTGCTTAATGAGTACGATTTTGGGCCCCTCAGTAATCATCCCGATATTGTAGCGGAAATACCTGAAAGACCTGAGGAGTACAAATTTTGGACGCATAAGAGCATATTGTGGGAACTCCCGTACTGGTGTGAATTGCTGATCCGTCACTTCCTAGACGTTATGCACATAGAAAAAAAATATTTCTGAAAGTGTGGTGGGCACAACGCTGAACTTGCAGGGGAAGACGAAAGACGGTCCTAAGGCTCGCACTGATCTGCAAAACATGAATATCAGAAAACAACTATGGTTGAAACAAGGGAAGAGAAAAATGCCTCAAGATCCTTACATCGTCAAGCCTGAGCATAAACCAGAAATTTTCCATTGGATAAGTCGGGCCAAGTATCCTTCAGGCTTTGCTGGAAATATAGCCAAGTGTGTGAACAGACAATTCAACAATCTGTACGGGTTGAAAAGTCATGACAATCATATCCTGCTACAACGTCACTTCCCTGTTTTCATTCGACCATTCCTTCCCCGTCACGTTGTGGAGCCGTTAGTAGCGTTGGCAAGATTTTTCCAGAAGGTATGCACACGAGAAGTGAGAAAATCTGACCTCCGGGAAATGCAACAAGACATCGTTCATATCATGTGTAAATTTGAGATGATATTTCCTCCAAATTTTTTCGACATTATGCCTCACCTCATGATCCATCTTCCTCGGCAGTTGTTGCTTACCGGTCATGTGCACTTCACTTGGATGTATCCGATGGAAAGGTACGTATTTTACACCTTATGTTAATTTCCTCATCAATATATGTGATATAGTGTTAATGTATTATCATAACACTTTAAAAACATGATTTATAGGCAACTTGGACAATACGGTGGTTTTGTCCAAAACAGATCTGCACCTGAAGGACGTATAGCTGAAGCGTATATTGCGCACGAGTGCGTCACCTACATGAAGCTGTATTTAGGAGCGTTACAGGAAAGCATACCGGAAGATGTACCTTCACAGTTCAATCTTTCCATACTCTCCGACGATGTTGTACTCGGTGGAAACATGCCAGTTTCCTACAAGTTGAAAGATTATGAGGTAACCATTGCACATTGGTGGGTACTAATCAACTGTCCAGAAGTTCAGTTTTGGAAGAACATACATCTAAACTGTGAACAAGTAGGAGGTGATCTCGATTACCACAACCGTACATTCGCAGAGTTTTTCGGCCGCTGGGTACGTAACTTTAACACTATTATATACGTGTTTATATATTATTGTGTATAATTATTCATATTTATAGTTGATTCTGATGGTTGCAGATGGACCTTATTAAAAATGATAATCACCCAAATTGGTCGCACGAACTCAGACTTTTCGCGATGAGGCCGGTCTATTCAAAAGTTTATGCGACGTGCAAGGTGAATGGTGTGTTATTTCAATGTGAAGAGAGAGACCTCAGACTGAAAACACAAAATTCAGGGGTTATGGCACATGGTGGGGATGATGGAGTTGACTATTACGGTGTTCTCCATTCAGTTGTGGAACTACATTATGGGGAAGCATGAAAGTGCACCTTTTCAAGTGTAGATGGTTTGACACACGGCCGCAGAGCATGAAAACCGATCAATACGGCATAACTTCTGTGAACACTAGTACATCATGGTATGAGGACGACCCGTTCGTTTTAGCCACATGGGTGAAACAAGTGTTTTATCTTGATGATCTCGCCAAGGGTGACCCGTGGAAAGTAGTCAACACTATCCACCATCGCAACATTTACCGGGCATCTACACTTGGAGTGGCTGAAGAGAACGAGGAAGGGGGCACCGCGTATCAAGAGCCCAACTCAAACGGTATTCCTGACTCCTCTTTTATTCGCCTAGACACGCCGGTGCGAATTCGACGTGAAGAGCCACAGCTTGTTGATGTTGATCCAAATGAAGAAACTAACGAGGACTCTAGTGGTGAGGAACGACATAGATTACCCCTATCGAGCAATTCAGAAACCGAAGAAGACTCATCCGGTGATTCCGATTACAATCCGACGGATTAAGTAATTTAGATGATGTAATCCTTTCATTTGTAATCCACTCGATCATTTCTAATGAACGGGCGTGGGGATGAGCCTCCCAGCTAGGCTGGGTTCCAAACCCCTTAAAAAAAATTTTGAAATATGTTGACTGTTGGGTTTCTGTTTTTTTATGTTCAATTTTGGTTATATATGAACAGGACATAGGCATACGGGAGGTGTAACACCACAGATTTTTTAATTTTTTTTCACAGAATAGCCGACGAAAAATTCATTATTTCGTCGGCCATTATCATAATAGCCGACGAAAAATTCATTATTTCGTCGGCCATAAATTTATTGAAAAATAAATATTTTATTTTTGACAGAAAACGACAAAAGAATAGCCGACGAGTACTAGGTTTGATTTCGTCGGCTATGATTAAAAAAAAAAAAACACCAGCTTCCATTTTCTATCACTATCGACAAACCATTGCTTCATCCTTCAAATGCAAATGTGTCGTGAAATAAGATATGACCGAAATATTGAAATACGTCTACGGTTGAAAAATGAGAAGATTCCGACAAAATCTGTGTGTCGAATGTTGCGGTTAACTGTTTTTTACTTCCGTTTTCCTATGGGTAGCCTGACGGTCTGTAAATATTTTTAGGAAAAATTTTATACGATTAGTCGCGTCTCATCGATTTGCAACTATTCTCTGTTGAAGATCAGGCCAAAAAACGTCATTTAGACAGGCCAATTTCCGTTTTAAAGCGTTTAGAGGTTTGACTTCGCTGTTTGACCGTCCCGATCGAGCCTTTAACGTTGTCAGATGTAGTTGGATTTTTTTTCATACATGTTTTGAATCTTAACGGTGATATCTGACGGTTGGAATAGATTTTCCAAACTTTTAGATTCAAAATCGGAACATATGCACTAATGTTCCTTAACTTGTTTACTAAGTGTTTAAGTGAATGTATAGTTTAAAATAGTTACTATACGTAGACTCTTCAAATGCAAATGTGTAGTGAAATAAGATATGACCGAAATATTGAAATACGTCTACGGTTGAAAAATGAGAAGATTCCGACAAAATCTGTGTGCCGAATGTTGCGGTTAACTGTTTTTTACTTCCGTTTTCCTATGGGTAGCCTGACGGTCGGTAAATATTTTGAGGAAAATTTTTATACGATTAGTCGCGTCTCATCGATTTGAAACTATTCTCTGTTGAAGATCAGGCCAAAAAACGTCATTTAGACAGGCCAATTTCCGTTTTAAAGCGTTTAGAGGTTTGACTTCGCTGTTTGACCAAAAGTTTAGCCGACGAAAAGTCTATTTCGTCGGCTAAACTCTTGCGATCCGCTTATTGTCAGCCGTTGGATGGCTCAGATCCAACGGCTGCTGATTGTCCAAAGTATAGCCGACGAAATCTTTGAATTCGTCGGCTAAACTCTTGCGATCCGCGCCTTTTCATTGTCCGCCGTTGGATGGGGGAGATCGGACGGCTGCTGAGCGCCTAAAGTATAGCCGACGACATTCAAAGAATAGCCGACGACATTCAAAGTATAGCCGACGATAATAAAGATTTCGTCGGCTATAGTAAAGAATAGCCGACGAAATCTTTTTTAATCGTCGGCTATTCTATCAGGTATAAGGCTGAAACTGCCGAACCCTAGCCTCCATTTTCTGTATTTTTCATATTTCTCCCCCTCCGTACACCTCCGCAGCAATTTAGATTGCGTCGCACCGCCGCTCTGCTCCTCCTCCTCCTCCATCCGATCCGGCCACTCCTCCTCCTCCCCTCCATCCGATCCGGCCGGCCACTCTCCTCCTCCTCCTCCTCCATCCGATCCGGCCACTCTCCTCCTCCTCCATCCGATCCGGTAAGTTTTTTTTTTTTTTAAATAATTTTAATTTAAATATGTTAATTTAGGTTAATTTATTTATGTTAATTTAGATATAATTTATTTAATTATTTATATAAATTTAGAAATAATTTATTTATGTATTTATGTTAATTTAGATGTAATTGTTAATTTAGGTATTTATGTTAATTTAGGTATAATTTAGGTATTTGTGTTAATTTAGGTATAATTTAGGTATTTATGTTAATTTAGGTATAATTTAGGTATTTATGTTAATTTAGGTAATTTTTAGGTATTTATGTTAATTTAGGTAATTTTTTTTAAATTTATTTTAATTGTATAATTTAGGTGTAATTGTATAATGTATACGTATAAATTGGTTGTTTAATTATATAAATTGGTAACTTAATTGTATAATTTAGCTTAATTATATATATAGCTTAATTATATTTAATTTTAATTATATAAATTGTTATATATTTGTTATATATTTGTTAATAAATTTAATTGTTATATATTTGTTATAATTTAGGTATATAAATTGTTATATAAATTGTTAAATTAATTATATATATAAATTAGTAGTCTAATTATATATATATATATATATATTAATAAAGAAATATAGGTATAATTTAGGTAACATTTGAGAACCCTGACCACCTTATTTCGGCGAGGAGAAAAGGAAAGTCGACAGACGAGTCATCCAGTTCAGGTAACATTTGATTTTATTAATTAAATGTTTTATTAAAATTAACGCACTAATATTTAATTTTATTAACCAATCGTCGTTTTTGTGATAGGGACAGCCGCTAGCAATTCACGGAGGAATACGAGAGGTGACATATGTTTTGACACGCTCAGGAGAACTGTTTTGCGCAGCGGGAGGATTCAGATCAACGAACCTCCTAATCAGGAGGTTCAGGGGAAGAAAAAATGCGACTACTCGGGTTGCGTGGGGGCACTGATTAGGGACAGAGTCCCTATGTTGTGGACCCGGTGGGCTGATGTGCCTGAAGAGATAAAGAGGGAGGTGAACAACGCCGCGTCGGTGAGTAATTTAAAAAAATTAATTTATTTATCGTAATATTTAATAATTTTCGGTATTATTACAATTGTAAAACTAATAAAATATTATTTTTCAGACATTCTTCGAGATTGCCGAACACAAGCGGGATTGAGCGGACACCGTGCAGAACTCGAGGTACGTTTGTTTTTATGATATTATAATTATCTTATAATTATTAATATTTTATGATATTAATAATATTTCTAATGCACTTTTGTTTTTTTCGTAGGTTCAAAGAGTGGAAGAACGAGCTGCGTTCCCACTATAACGAATACGACAACCTTGGTCGTATGGGTACTCCCAGGGAGTTCATGTTCAGGGAGTACGAGTGGCGTTGGTTGAAGACAGTAGACTTCAACAACCCAGTTATGCAGGTAAATACTAAACTTCACTACAAATGGTTATTTTGTTAAAATTTTAATTATTAGTTTAATTATTTTATAATTATTACACTAATATTTTTTTATGTATTTTTCTAATATTTTATTATTTGTTTGAAGGAACGGTCTCGCATAAATTCTGCGAACCACCGCCGCAACACAACCCCCCATCATGCTGGTTCTAGGCCGTTTGCACAATATCAGGAGGAGGCGCTTAGAGATCATCCTGATAGCAACCCGTACGTGGAGACGTTCAAGGTCGCTTATCCACAAGCGACAGAACAGCTCGTAAGTCGTTCATTACGGTTTTAAAATTTTAATTATCAATTTTACTTAGTTATATATTTGTTAGAATATTAATTCTTTTTTTTTCCGTCCAATTAGGAGAGGGTCAACCAGGCCGAACAAGAGGTGTTCCAGCAAGTAGTTCGGGAGACACAACCGAACATTTCAGAGGCAGATCTGGAAGAAGCCCTGCGGCAGGTCGACCGGTCCAATGTCCAAACGGCAGCGAGGATGTTCGACGCAGCCTTCCCAAACCGGTCAAACAACTACTACTGCCGGGGTTTGGGAAGTTCTGGACTAGGGCTTCTGAAGACCACTAAGGGAGGTCAAAAGAAGGGAGGCGGGGAGAGCCAACAGATGAGGGGGGAAGTGCAGCGATTGGCCGCAGAATTGGTGACCTCGACCCAGACAGTACAGGAGCTGCGCCGCAGAACACAGCAGTATCATTTGGATATGGCCAGTTGGCATGCTGAATGCGACAGAATTCGGCGACACAACTACGACGGCCAAAAAAACTGGTGGTATGAGATGTTCGCGGCACAACAACAAAAACCTTCCACCCCCGCCCCCGCCCCCGTTTCAGTGGTTAGCGGAACCTCCAATACCTCAACCTCCCGAGTTCGGTCACCAAGATGACGAGCCTGATGGAGAGCAGGATGCTGGGGATGACCTGCTGGACTTTAGTGGTTTAGGTGATGATTAGAGTTATATTTTATGTATATTAGAACGAATTTAATAAAAAGGGTATTTAGACGTGTTTCTTGTTGGTGCAAATGCATGAACTGTTTTTGTGATTTGCAGGTTGCTTGGAATGGTAATTTAGAAAATAATTTAATTTTTTTTCCCCAAATGTAAGAAAAGCCGACGATTTTGGCATTATTTGGTCGGCTATAATAACTACAGCCGATGAATTTTACCAATTTTCGTCGGCTATAAGTTGTATAGCCGACGAAAATTACATTATTTCGTCGGCTATAACTAATTAATGCCTATTAAATATTAATATATTTCGAGGAAATAGCCGACGAAAATTTATAAAATCGTCTGCTATTGTTAAAACCCAATAGCCGACGAATTTCGTCGGCTATAGTTAATGAATTTCGTCGGCCATACTCGAAAATACCCGACGAAATTCGTCGGCAATTTCTCCCAGGTTTGGCCGACAAAAAATATTTTCGTCGGTAAGTTCGTCGGCCATACTCTACTATAGCCGACGAATTGGTTTTTTTCGTCGGCCATTGGTATAGCCGACGGGGTTTTTCCGACGATTTATAGCCGACGAAAATTTCGTCGGTAGAAGGTATAGCCGACGAAAAATTGGCATAGCCGACGAAATTTTTTTCGTCGGCTATTCACTCAGATCTGGTAGTGCGGGATCCCAAATTCGAAACCCTAGAGATTTAGAGTTTATTTGTTGGGCCCAAAACTTCCCCCGCACGTTTTTATCAAACAATATGAGCACCCATACTGATTTGGACACCCCAATAAACTTGGGCCTCCAAATAGTGGTGGGCTGACCCAAAGATGTGGGTACCCAAATCAGTCCTCCATCAGCCGCTGAAACATCGTCAGCCTCCATCGCAGCCACGGCCATAATTGCACCGCCGTCCACCGCGTCATCTGATCTGGGCATTCTTCCTTGCTCCGTCGCCGCCCCTACAACACGAACCCATCTTGGTCATCTCTCTGTTGCACTGCTTTGGCTTACCGACGCACACCAAGACGGCCAACCTTCATGATTTTGTGGCTTGAAGCTTTGTACACCGACCACAACAATGGAAGCTGTCTCAATCCTTATCAAGATCGCTGCCTTGCTCACCCACCACCAAACCAGATTAGAACAATAGATCTGACGTGATGGATTAATCCAGGTCGCCCCTACACTCAAGCCTTTGGAATTGGACGCTCCAAAATTTTTGAGTCTCGCGCATCGTGGTCGAGCTCGACCTGAATTCTCCATCCCAGCAAACAAACGTCGGAAGGCTATACCACCCCAACGACGGAGGAACGATTTCAGTTGAGAATCTTGGTGGAGGTTTTGGAGATCATGGTTGATTGATCCAACTTGCCAAAGAGATTGATGAGGCTGGGAGGCAGCGTTGTCCGATAGAGGGGTCAACATGGGAGATCGACCTTGGAGAGCCATGGGAACATAGCTGATAGCCTACGTTGCACAGACACGCCGAAACTGTGGCGTACCCCGTATCAGATACGGATATGCACACGATACGGTGAAATACGTCCGGACACGTGTGTCTAACTTGGACATGATATGGACACGCGCGTATTTGTGTTGGACACGCGCGTGTCTGGGTTACCAGAGGTTGGGTACAACAGGAACCAAAACGGAGAAAAAGAGAGAAGGGATTAGGTTCTGATTCTTTGAAATTGAAATAAGAATTGAACTGGGTTAAGAATGATGAGAAAATTATTCAATTACCGCAAGCAGTTGGATACAGTCGCCGGTGTTCTAGATCGACAGCGGCGACGCGGCGGTGTTGTTGCAGAAAGCAGAAAATTCAAGTCAAGCTTCAATTCGAGAAATTGAGAGTATAATCAAACTGGGAATGAAGAAGAGGAGCTGGGTTTACTGAAAGGAAGTGAGAAATCTGATCGGAGCTTCAAGAATTTGGCGATTTCTCAAAAACACGTCGACTGGTCTCTCCTCGAAGGAATTAATTCCAGAATTCAATGGATGATTAATGGGTATGAGTGGTTAGAGAATAAAGAGTGGAAGGTGATGGTATGGTTGCATGTGTGGCTCTTCGCCGGACGACGGCAGGATGTGGAGGAGAAGCTTGGCGGTGGTTCGGTGCGACAGAGAGAAAGAGAGAGAGTTGAGAGAGAGGAAAAAGTCTGTTTGCGTCGAGGTGGAGTGAAAAGAGAGAGGCAAAAGTGAGGTGGCAGATGGTAATAAAAGGAGAAACTGATGATAAGTAGATTTTGTATTGATATCAAACACCATTACTGAAGGATCCTACCTTATATACAACGCCTATTAAAGGCAGTTAAACATATATTTTCACATATATTTATAAACTATTTTGGATTGACTAGGTTATAATTTTATAAACTATTTTGTTTACATTTTACATATTTTTGTTATGCATATATATAATATTTAAAATAAAATTTAGTTAACGTGTCACCACGTGTCCGTATTTTAAAAAAAAATTGACGTGTCCGCGTATCGTATTGTGTCGAATACGGACACACGTACTCGTATCCGTACTATGTAGCTGATTGCAAAGACCAAAGGAGGCCACCATAGTTGAAAGTTGGGGAGGCTAGGGTTGAGGGAGAGAAAACCTCTCATGACTTCCAGATAGCCTTTGTTGAAAAGAAAAGGTCAAGAATGAAAACGCGTTGCTCCTACTAGCCTATTAGATATTCCTTCAATTTTAGTGGTTAAGAACTAAAATATTTCCATACCTACTTGATTGACCAAAACTTATTCAGTGGTTAAAAATAAAAAACTACACTACCACAGTTTGACACGTGGATAGAATGTAAATTAATGAGATTCAACGGAGTTAAACAATGTGAGGTCCGGCGAGTGAGGCATGAGCTCCACAAGACGACAACTACATGGTTTGCCTTTTTGAGTCCTTTTCTTCCTACTGCGCTCCTCTTACCTCCAATTTTCTACAACTATGTGGCATTACCCATTTCATCCTTCTACCATCGGCGAGTGAGAAATTGAGATGGACTGATTTGTGAAATTGATAGTTGGAAGGAACTAGAATCGAAGAGAGGAGGTGAAGCTTACCTGATGGTCCTAGAGGGGGGTCCCTGAAAACTTTTTCCGTCAATTTTGCTCTTAGGAATAGTAACAGTGGATGCTATCCTGTGTAGTAGAAAACGATGATTGAAAATAATGAAGGTGCAGAAATAAACAAATAACACCAAAATATTTTTTTACTATAAGAAACCCTGCAACCAGGGAGAAAAACTGTGTGCCCCTTACTCCTGAGGGACAAAACTTTCCATTATGCAATTCGTACACTTATACAAGATTTAGAAACTGGGATCAGCTAAGCCAGTTGCTATCAGGTTCCATACTCTAGAATGACAACCTAGTTTGCTATCCTAGTCTCTTGAACGTTCACCCTATCTTGTCCCCTAAGTGCTCACATGTGAAAGTTTTCTGAACTCAGCTATCTCTAAGCTGGTTCATAAAGAGCGCTAAACACTTCTCACAAGATTACGACTCTTGAGGGGATAGCTAACCTCGTTACTATTCTGTCTAGACTCGCATAGTCTAAATAATCAGCTCTCGTGTCTCTCTTGTCTCTAAGTGTTTTCCCAGGCACATATCAGAAGCTTCAATATTGAATTCAGCTACTTCCCAACACATCTCTTGGTATGGAAATGCAAATGCTAATGACATGGGTTTAACAAAAGAGTTTTTGTGTCCGGCTTTGAGGTTTATAATCACAAGGAAGACTCAAAGCAAATAAGGACATGCAAGGGAACTCAGACCCAGTAAAAACCAAATGCAAGACTCTACATTTTGAACAACCAAGGAGTCAATGATGCATTGATCTCCTTATATAGGCTGAGTGTGTGCTGCAGGATAGTAGGCACACCAACTAATGCAGAAAGGAAAGCTTTTTGGACTTTTGTTCTTGGCTAAACTCAGCATGTGAGAAGGCATATAAAGATATCATAAGACAAACAAATAAGACAAAAGACTTTCCTAACAATGTTTGATTTAAAAGAAAAAGATAAAAGATTTTGAAAGCTTTTTCCAAAAGCATAATAACACCATGGTTCAACAAAACATTTTTTTCACTGAAATCAAACAAGGACCAGCTGATATATTGGTTTGCGTATCACAATCCTAGCTGGAGTCTATGAGGACCATAGCTGATAGGTCATGGGTTGGATATAAATCACAACAACCAAGACTAACTTTGTCTTCAAGACTAGATAACTAGCTTTGCTGACAATTTGAATTTGAAATACGAATTTCAAACACATGTGAACACTCTGCAGCTAAAGCATAGATAAAGAGACCAAGCAACAAGACTCATAACGGTATCATAAGATACCCAGAAGAATTAGGACAACAGACGTAGCTGATATCCTCTGTGAAAAAACCATGAAATACATATGCATGTTTTACCTGATTACCAAGAGATAATGTTGGTTCTTCACGTTGATTTTCAACTTCAAACTTCACTTGATTGAACTTGATGATTCATAAAGACTGTGTTTTGTTCCATAGAGGATTGCCAACATCTTTATACTTACATTACCATATGAAGGTCCATAAGCCATGGGTGATTGAGAATTGGCAGTGAACAGAACAAGGCAAAAAACCCAGAAAAAGGAAAGGTATCAATTCGGGTTCAAAACGGAAAATCAACAACTCTAGCATGAATAATTTCATGGTGAGGGTAGGGCTGGACTGGCCGGAATCGTCGAATTTGGCCGGGAAGCTTCTATCATTCATCTCATCGATTCTTCCTCCCCGGTGCATGCATGTGTGATCGAAGACAATCAGTCCATAGCCGTTAAGAATATTAAGAGAAAGAGACCCTCCACCATCCTGCGGTATCCGGAGGCGGAGCTGAAGCTTTTGGGGGCGGGGTTGGTGGGAGAGCTCTATTCATGGGATTCCAGGTTCCGGAGGTTGAAGATGAACCATTAAGAATAACACTGACATATAAATAAGTTACAAGAACAGCAATAAACGTCCCAACAAGGTAGGTGTATTGGCTAAGGCATTTGGGTTCACAACCATGGTTCGACTCACCCTTTTCCTTTTTTTTTTTCCAAATTTTAGTCCAATTGATTAATGTCTATTTTTATTTTTCAAAGAAATACTTCATAATAAAGCTTTAGAAATTCTGAAATTTTGATATTATAATAAATTATTTGAAATAATTATTATTTAAATATTATATATATGGTCTTATGTTGTGTCACGCGTTCATATTTCACTTTTTAATAATTAAGAAAATTATTTAATTTTTCATAAAATCTCATAAATATCTCCGGCTCCAAAAAATTTCTTGCAAATTATCACCCTCTAAGAGAATTTGTGTCGTCCGAACATAAATTTTTCAGAATTTTGATATGGGTGAACAAAGCATATCATCGTGAGAGTGTGGTAATTTTTTTAGTACTCGAGTTATTTATTATGACTTTCAGAAGTTTTTTAACATTTCTAAAAGTAAGAAAAAGACAAAACAATATCACTTAGCGCCTTTCAGGCCGCATGTTTGTCCAATTTTACTCTTTCAAATTATTTCTAACTTCAAAAAATCTAAATAAATAGCTTGGGTGCTCGAAAAATTCCTCGAAAATTACCACGCTCTCAGTATGATGCGTGATAGGAGCACAATGTGCGACGATATTAATATGCTTATGCCCTCATTTATGCTTCGTTTAACCCTTATTTACCTAAGATAGAGTCATAATTTAGTTTAGTGTCATTTTGGTAGAGTTTTGGAGAAAATGTGCTTAATTGTCAGAAAAATGACTAAGTAAAGAAATCTGAGCAAAAAGTGTAAAATATGTTGTTTTCGTGATATTGAGGCCTGTGCTAAACTGATTTATCCTTTTCCAAATTTGATGAAATTTGGTGTACATTTAATTGGCAAGCTAAAGTGTATTGTGTCAAAATTTCAGATCAATCGGAGTTCGGGAAGTCACCCAAATGAAGGCTGCAACTTGGCAGTTTGAGCAAACCAATCCAGGGACTACCAGGATTTTCCTGGGACTGTGTCCTGAATTTCAGAATTTCTGTGGGACACATCGCTTGGAACCAGAGAACGAGCCATACGCCGTTGGAAAGCTCGACGAGTCTAGTTTTTCTGGGACTTGGAATCGCAGCAAAATATTTCCTGAGCAAAAAGTTATGCCGGTTTGAATGCACGAAGGTCAAGTCTGCCGAAAGAAGAAAACCTAAACCGAGTTCTACATGGATTTGGCTTACGAATGTGGACTGAATTCCATCCTTTGTGCAAGATTTTTGGCTGAATTAATTCATGGAAAACCTAAAGAGATATTGCTCAATTATTCAGCTATTATCTTGGGATTTTTCGGCAGAAAATAGAGGAAGAAAATCGCAACAAATCCTGATCAAATTCGGCAGAATTCCTGTGCACGTCATCCAACTTCCACGGACTCTCCCGGACAGCTCACAATGAATCTGAATTCGAGCCTTATATGGATAGAAAGCTACGGGAGTCTAGTTTCCAACTCAACTAGAATCACTTCAATATCTATTTTCTAGAGAAAGATATTCCATAATCTTCACTCGAAGGTCAAATCTGCTAGCAGGATAAGTTTGAGAAAAACTAGGTTTTGTAAACCCTAGCTGCCTCCCTTGCCTCTATAAATACCACAACATAATTTCAGAAATATATCTCTTCTCTCTCACTTTTCACTAGCCGAAACTCTGTCCAATTAGCACCACAAATCCCAAAGAAAATTCAAGCCGATTCCACCATTCACCACCACTTCCGATCGCAAGACATCATCCACCAACGAATCCTCTTTGCCGATTCCTCTACAAGGTTTCTTTTAAAGTGTGATTTACTCATCTCTCATGGCTTGTAATTTTCTGTATAATTACTTAACTTTGTCTATGAAGTTTGTAAGGATTTGTGATTTGTTATTTGGTTTTATTAATTTTACATTGGATTTCCGAAATTCTGTTATGTGTTTTGGTTTTCTTTTTGTTTAATTGATGAACATGTATATGATGAATTGATTGTATGTTAATAGGGCAGTAACTTTGTTTGATGATTTGATGATTTTATTTGGTTTATTTTCTGAATTCGTATGCACAACAAGTTTTAGGGTTAAGAAAAGCTTTAGCTAGGCTGATCTTGGGTTTAATTCTTTATGTTACCGAACCACAAATATAAGGTAAGTTATACACGAAGTTGATTTATCTTGTATTGGTTCTAAGGGATAGAGTAATTCAGAAAATATGCATGTTGAAGCAAGGTGAGGTGACGCCATACTTGTTGCATGTTTCCAATTCAACTCATTGTGCTTATGTGTTTCTTGGTTTAATTTCTACACGAAGTGTCTTTAAACTGATTAGCACTATGTTTAGGGTTATGCACGAAGCTAATTCTAAATAATTGAGGAGTTTTGAATGATTAGATGGACCACGAAGGGCTCTAGTTATAATTGGAACTAAATTGCATGAAATCGGATTCAATAAAGTTGCTGCCGTATTGTTGTTTGATCGGTTTGTTATGTGCATGTGAGTTTTGTGTGATGTGTATTGTGTGAAAGATGTTGATCACATATAAATATATAATTTAGGATTTAATTTCGTGTAGAATATAGAATCAAATTCTCCAACTCCCCCATATGATTTTGTAATGCTTTATGTGATTGAACGCCCTGATTTCCCCGGATTGAACGATCTCTACTTGTCCTATACTAACGATGACACAAGAGGGTAATATGTGTATGAAGTTGTTTTGCAGGTACAGATTGTGCTCGTATTATAGCTCCATCAATGCACTGTACGTGCCTGTGAAATGTTTTTGAGATATTTATCTTTTCGTGACACGGCTGCCCTTTAGAGAACAAAAATGAAACAGGTTGACTTAATCAAGGAATGTAAAATCGATAATATCGGCGATATTATCGTTTTTCCACCCCATCGATATATCGATTCACATTTGCCATTTTCTTGTCGAAATTTCCCGATATTTTCTGATATTTCGCCGATATTTCCATGAAATTTCCTATGTGTGTGAGAAAACTGGCCATAAAAGTCTTAACTTAAACAGCTTCAGCGTTAACTTGTGAGCGAAACTGATGATCAAAATCCATCAGAGAGAATTGCTGTAGCAGCCCGTGATGAAGGAATAAATGTTGAGCGAGTTATTCAAGAAGAGGTTATTGGAGATAATGATGGGAATGACTCCTTTGAAGCTGCCATGAACAGAGATAATATTCTACTCAATCCAAAGTCTAGAGGTTCACATGCTTCCCATTTTTCTTTGACGAGGCGCAGTTCATCTGATACGGGATCAGGAATCTCATCAAGCACTAGAGGGGGAGATACAGGAATAAATGTCATAAGACTTGTTGGTAGTGGTAGTAGAAATGATGATTACAATGGAGGGCAACAAATGTATTTTACTGAGGAACAACATTATACACATGCAACTCAAGATGACGATCATGGTGACAGAAGAGCAGGTCATGGATACAGTTGAGATGCCACAAGAGGCAACTTTAATCCAAGACAAAGGGTGATGGGAGTCTATCAAGAATTGCAGAAGATTCTTTGTTAACTAATTTTGGCTCAATAGGTATGGATCACAGTAATTATCAACCTTACAATCATGGTCAGAATTTACAATACCGTATCCATCCGGTGATAGTTCATGGTCACAGACATAAAGTAACTCGGATGTTGATAATTATGGAGCAACGCGTGGTCCATACTACGAGTCCCATAATCCTCAAAGATTGCCACTTGACCTATATGGTTGACATGTGAGTCAATATATGCAGAATTTTAAAGGAGAGCAATCATTCAACGAATATTCTTCGCATTTCGAACTTCGAACTTCCCATGACTCTACACAAGAAGATGAAGAAGGCAGTGCGAATTTCGAACTTCAGCGGTTTTCTGTATGGTTTTAAAAACTTCATGTAGTTGTCTTTGTGAAATATTATGTACAAATAATGTTAAAGGGTGTGATGGTCTAGCCTCCCTTTAGGTTTCACGCATAAATTATATATATTAAATCATATTTAAAAAAATATCAGCTCTATTCACGTAGTAATTCATATAACATTTCAATAATTGATATCTATTTGAGTTTATTAATATTTTCTTCTCACATACGATCGATAACATAGCATAAAACAACCTTAGAAAGTTTCAATACAAATTTCCATGTATTTCTTATAGTTTCCGTCGTTTTTGTCAAAATTTCTAATGGATCGATATTTTATCGATATTTCCGTCGAAATATCCGTATTTTGAAACGTCGATATTTCCTCGATATCTGATATTTTACTCCTTAGACGTAATGGATCGAGACTCAAACGTCATCGAAAATTTGTGATTTTTCTATCGTAGCCATATTCATTGTATCAATCATATCCTACAGTTGGTTTTTCCAAATTTGTTTCCTTATGTGTAGTTAGTTTGGAAACATATATATATATATATATATATATATATATATATATATATATATATATTTACCTATAACCTAATAAGCAAGTTATACTACATTAGTATGCATGTAGGGATTCACTTGCTTAAAACTAACAAAATGAAAATATGACCGTCTGATTTGTTCACGATAGTAAATTATTGTTATGGTGAAAATTTCACATATTTTGGTCGATGTTTGGGTCTCGATCACGATTGTGTCCTCCTCCCTCTCTAAGAGCAGCCGTGTCACCCGAAGATAAATTTTTCTAAATTTTTATATGGATGGACAGAGCACATCACCATGAGAGCGTGATAATTTTTAGAGATTTTTTTAAGCACTCGAGCTATTTACTAAGATTTTCGAAAGATTTATGAATGTTAAAAATAAATAAAAAGTCAAATCTGCGCCATGTGGCGGGTTCCTGGCCACGCAGTCTTCCACCACACAAAATTTTTACTCTTTCAAATTAATTACTATATTTTTAGAAGTTCAAAATTGTTTTATAAATACCGCTTCGATATTCGAAAAATTCTCCGAAAATTGTCACAGACTACTGGCAAAGTTTATTTTAATAATAGATTATTAAATTATAGATTCACTAGCAAAAACAAATCAAGAAAATTTGATGAGGTCTTTAAACAATCACCATAGACTTTTAAAAAATCGTAATAAATAGTTCGGATGTCTGAAAATGTATAAAAAATTCTCACACACTCATTAAGTTGTGTACCTTATTATGATGTCCATCAATTAGATATATATAGTATTTGGAATATGGATCCTCTTGATGGGTGTTTAGGTTATATAGGGTTGACTGAGCTGATCGAGGATAAAATGATAATGAAAACAGGTAAATTTTGTACCTAGGATGTTTCATGTCGTTGGGGGACATTTAAAGGTGTGATTAATCTAATCATATTTTCTCCGCACATTTGTGGCATAATGTCTACTTGTCAACATAACTAACATATAAGTTAAACAACATTAGTAGACATACAATGATTTTATTGAATAAAAAGTATCAAATTCAAAAAATGATAATTTTTCGATCCTAATATGACAACTAGGGCTGGGCACTGAACCCAATGGGAACCGGTTGGACCGGAAAAACCGAGCCGAGTCGACCGGTTTGGGCCGGTTTCTTTAAAGAAAATTATAGCCAATTCTCAGGCTGGGCCGGTCCTTCAATTTTTCTGGCCGGGCTCGGCCCATCAAATTTTGAGGTTTAAAACCCGAAAGCCCGAAAAGGTAAAAAAGAAAAATTAAAAATTACAAAATCCCTAGTTCCCTACACTGTAGACTCCAGTTCGGGACTTCGGGTACAAAGACTTCTTCAGTTCTTCCTAAAAACTAAAATCGCTAATTCGCGTTCGGCTTCTCCAGTTCGCTGCAGCTCGGCCAGGCCTTCTCAGCTTTCTCCAGTTTGCTCGGCCTTCTTCGATCTCCAGTTCGTCGCTTCTCAATTCTCATCCTTCTCCAGTTCGCTCGGCTTTCTCCAGTTCGTCTTCTCCAAACTCCAATCTCCACTTCTCTAGTTCGCCGAGACGCCGACTTCGCCCAATTCACAGTCAGACTCTCACCTTCGTCAGTTCTTAATTTCAGTAATTACATAACCAAAACGAATTGATTTGGTATTCGAACTAATTGAGCTGATTTAGTATTCTTGAGTTATTGATTTGGTATTCGAACTAATTGAACTGATTTGGTGTTTTTGACTTATTGATTTGGTATTTGAACTAATTGAAGAGCTTTTGGACTGTTTGTTAATTTTGATTTGGTGAATGTTAATACTGATTTAGACGTGAATTTGGGTTTGGGTTTATGTGTTTTGGTCATCAATCATCATAGCTGGCTATTTCTGAAGTCAGTAAGTTGATATTTTTTTGTGTTTTTTCCACTTATTGAATCAATTTGTTGCTGACTTGCTGTCTAAGCCTGTCTTAAACTTTGGACTTTGGAGATTTGAGAAACTGTTTTGAAAAGCTTTATTTTGAATTAGCCATATTATTCAGACTTGTACTGCACGTCTGCACCTATATGATATCTATTCTAATTGGATTACTGCACCTATATAGCTATATGATTTGAAATTTTGGCAAAGGGTCACGGAAAAGAGAGGGTTGTAGCTGAAAGTGAAGATGAAGCATAAGTGGAAGTTGTGGCATCAAAGAAAAGGAAAACAAGTGCAGCTGTTCCTGCTGCTGTTCCCCCTGCACTTGTTCTTGCTGATGGTGTTGGAACCTCCAACCCGAAGCCTCCACCAAGGGTTATGAAAATGATGCTTGCATCAAAGACGAAGAAAGGTACAAATATGTTTGGTTGCTTCATGAGAATTTTTCAGAGCATAATTGGTTGTGTAATCGTGTAGATAATTGGTTGAATATGTGCTGACTTCCACTATAGTTGATTAGTTGATGCCTTGATGGGGTGTTGGTCACACTGCAGTTGAGCACGTCTGCACCTATACCACATTATCACTTAATGACTATATGATATCTATTGTAAATTGGTAATTGGATTACTGGATTTACTGCACCTAAATGATATATTGATATGATCATAATCATCATATGATATAGTAAAGGCTGAGATTGGTTTTTGAGGAATTGAGGTACTGCATGACTGCATCTACATTCTATAGTCCAAATCATTGATCTCTGTGGACTGTGGTAGTGGTACAGTGGTACTGTTTAATCACTTTAGTGTTTACTCACTTTTTTTTTTTATTAGGGAGAAGATGAAAAGGATTGGAGCAGAGAAGGATTGGAGCATTGGAGCATTGGAGCAGTGGATGGCTGGAGGCTGTGGAGCAGCAGGACAACAACATTGTTTTTAACCGGTCCTTGAATTTTTAAGAAAAAAACTGGCCCGACATTCTGTGTCCGATCCCGGTCCCGGTCCCGGTACCGTGACTAAATATGTCGGTCTGAGACCGAGCCCACCCTTAATGACAACATAGTAGTAATAAGTACTTCATAAAAAAATTAACATGGTTCGCCATCGTTTCGACACCGATCAAACCAGTCAACCGTATGTTTCTTTCTACCTCCCTAAGAGCAGTCCTATCGCGCAACAATAAAATTCAAATTTATACATGGGTGGATAGAGCGCGTAACCGTGAGTTTGTGATAATTTTCGGTGAATTTTTCGAATACCTGAGCTATTTATTATGATATTCGAAAGATTTCTGAATGTTGAAAATAAATATAAAGTCAAATCTGCGCCATGTGGCGCGTTTCTGGCCACGCAGTCTTCCACCAAACAAAATTTATACTTTTTCAAATTAATTACTATATTTTTAGAAGTTCAAAATTGCTTTATAAATAGCTCCGGTATCCGAAAAATTCTCCGGAAATTGTCACGGACTACTCTCAAAGTGTATTTTAATAATAGATTATTTAATTATAGATTCACTAGCAAAAACACATCGAGAAAATTTGATGAGGTCTTTAAACAATCATCATAGATTTTTGAAAAATCGTAATAAATAGTTCGGGTATCTGAAAAATGTATAAAAAATTCTCACACACTCATCAAGTTGCATACCTTATTATGATGTCCATCAATTAGATATATATAATATTTACAATATGGATCCTCTTGAGGGGTGTTTAGGTTATATACGGTTGACTGAGTTGACCGAGGATCAAATGATGATGAAAACATGTAAATTCCGTACCTAGGCTATTTCATGTCGTTCGGGGGACATCCAACGGTGTGATTAAACACATTTGTATCAAAATCGCGTCATGTGGCAAATAATTGATTTTACATTAATTTTACAATTATGAAATTTTCTGAAAATCATAGTAAATAACTCGGATACTTAAAAAATTTGTAAAAAATTATCACACACTCACACTAGCGCTGTATATGTACCCATGTAAAAATATTAAAATTTGCAATGATACGACCGCCCTTAGGAGTTAGTAAGAAATTACTGTTGACTGGTTTGACCAAGATCGAAATGAAGGCGGACCCTGTTAATTTTTTTACGAACCACCTATTTCTACTCCTTTATTACAGTAGAAATGATAAATTTATCATTTTTCTAATTTTTTTACTTTTTATTCAATAAAATCATTATATGCCTACTAGTGTTGTTGAACATTGTTCATTGGTTTTGTTGACAACTAGACATTCTAATACAAATGCGCGGAAAAAATGTGATTTGGCTAATCACACTGATGGATATCCTCTACACGATATGAAACGGCCGTGATACGAAATTTACATATTTTCATCAATGTTTGGCCATCAGTCAATTCAGTCAAATCTAATGCATCATAAACACCAATCAAGAGGATCCATATCGCACATACCATAAATAATAAAATCTCTAATTAATGCACATTATAATAAAGTACGCAACATGGTGAGTGTGTGAGAATTTTCGACACATTTTTTAGACACTCGAACTATTTATTTCGGTTTTTCAAAGTGTGCGGTTATTGTTTAAGGACTTCGTCAAATTTTCTTGACTTTTTCTTGTTAGTGAATCTACTATTTATCGATCTGGTAGTAAAGTATATATGCTTCGCGAGTAGTCCGCCACAATTTTTGAGAAAATTTTTGAACACTGAAACTATTTTTAATTGAATTTTGAAAGAAAATACAGTAATTTATTTAAAAAAATAAAATCTTAATTAGGTGGATAAATTAGTAGTCAGAAACGCGCCATGTGGCCCAGTTTACACATTATTAATTATAAAACATAAAACATTTATAAAAAAAAAATATTAATTACATTAAATTACACATAACAATTAAATTCCCTAAACTCTAAACTTTAAACAATTTGTTTTTATTAAAAAAACCAACCCCAAGCTCTTCTCCTCTCTGCACCCTTTCTGCAACTCGTCATCATCAGAGTACCAGCATCACCACCGCCACCACTACCCGCCGCTGCCAGTCAATGTAAGTAAAGGCCCAATTCAGCTTATATGCGGTGGGGCTACTCCTCCCCCTGCAACTCATCATCGATCACATCAGCTCCCTTGTCACAATCACACGCGAATTTTCTCCTTCTCATCTGAACCAACAATGGCTATTCTAACCACTCCCCAATCCCGAACGACCCCCCGCACCGACACCATCCTCCTCCACAAAGCCTTCAAGGGCTTCGGCTGCGACACCTCCGCCGCCACCTCCCTCATCCTTTCCTCAGCCGCCGAGATCGATAAGGCAACGCTCTTCGACTTCGACCTCACCCTCCCGATTTAGGCCGGTGTGATGGGTTTTCTTGGGTGAGTCATTTTTGGTCATTCAGTGAACAAGGAAACTGGGTTGATGTGAAAGAAGGGTATGAAAGAAGACATAGGAATCCATTGACGACAGCGACCTAATCAAGGCCATGTTTGATTCCGACCCGATTTACATGAAACTGATTGAAATCATATGTTTGAGGGGATAATAAGCTGACCTACATAATTAGAGAATGATTAGAGGGAGATGAGAGAGACACAACTTGTGATTCTGACCCGCAACTGCAATTAGAGGTAGATGAGAGAAGAGAAAGGAAAGGAAAAAAAAGGCTGTGCATTAACAGCGCGTGCAAACGCAACCCCTGCCGTTTTAACAGTTTTTTGACTCAAGCACGCACCGAATAAGCTCTCATTAGACATGAATGTGGAGTTAACTGTTCTGCTATTTTGATTTAATATTAGGGAACATAATCAATCAAAGGCATCCACTTAAATTTGCCTAGATTAGAAGAGGTAGGCTCAGGCTGGAACTGCCAAAGCTTCTCGAAGATACTCAAATTAACAGTTCTCGAGTTTGAAAATCTTAAGATTAGTTCGGGTCCCAACTTCCTCCCTGATTCCTTGAGAATTCTCAGATGGAGTTGGTATCCTTCTAGATTTCTTCCAACAAGTTACCGACCAAATTTACTGACTGAAATTCGTATGGACAACAACAAACTTGTTCAGCTTTGGGATGATAAACTAGTAAGTCTGCATGTTATTCCTGAAGAAAAAGAAAAGGAAAAGGATGGACTAATTTTACAATCTCTTAGTTCTTATTTATTATTTTGAATATGTAGGTTTTAGGAAGTTAAGTATTTTTCTTTAATTCTATTGCTTTTGTTTTACGTTGTGAAGGACTTGCCTAACTTGGAGGATATGAGTCTTAGGAACTCCAGAAACTTGAGAAAGACCCCAGATGTCAGTAATATACCGAACCTTAAAATGTTGTATCTTACTGGTTGTTCTGATTTAGTTGACATACACACATCCATTGCTGTTCACAAAATGCTTAAACATTTGGTTCTCACGGGATGTAAAAGTATTAAGAGACTCCCGAGTAAGATAGAGATGGATTCTCTTGAGCTGTTAGTACTTTCTGGTTGCTCAAAACTGAGAAACATTCCTGAGTTCGGAGTCCATATGAAAAATTTGTTCCGTCTTGAATTAACTGGGACTATTATTGAGAGAATTCCTTCATCAGTGGAACACCTAGTTGGCCTTAATTTTTTGGAAGTGGATAGATGCTCAAAACTTGAGAAACTCCCAGAAGTCTTGGGGAAGATGGATTCTCTGGAGGAAATTATGATTAGTCAGACAACTGCCATAAGAGAGCCACCACCTTTCTTCTTTCATATGGTGTAAGTATAAAGATTGTTGGCAATCCTCTATGGAACAAAACACAACCCGTTTGTGTTATCAAGCCCAATCAAGTGAAGTTAAGAGGTCAAGTCAAGAAGAAGGTCCAACACAATCTTATGACAACTCAGGTACACTTATGCATGTGCATATCATGTGTTTTTCACTGAGGATAGCAGTAGTACTGTCTATCCTGAGTTTTCCTACAGTTCCTGGCTTATTTCAAAATGATCTTGAAAGCTGTACATTTATCTTATCTATGTAGGTTAGATCTTTCCAGTCATTTTGTTTTTCAAAATCCAAACAGCTAGCCATACTTGGCGCCCAAACTATCATAGGGTGAAGAGTTTTATTTTTCAACCCGTGAGCTTGATTTTTCAAGTTCTTGTTTGTTTTAGCTAGGTTTGTGATACACTTATCTATGCTCATGATAGTAGACTGTTTGTAATTAGGGAATAACTGTTTTGCCTAAACAAATGTGCTAACATGCTTTTTGAAAAGCTTTGCAAAACCTTTTTGTCTTCCTTTGAAAAATAAGCCATTTTGGGAAAGTCTGCTTTGTCCTTTATGTTTGGCTTTGTGTTTACGTTTCTATTGAGCATCTAAGCCAAGGACAAGAGTCCAAAACTTTCTGAATACATAGGTGTTGACAGTAGCCACAGAGGGGCTACCGCAGGCCCACAGACCCGCAGCTAGTGCACCAGGGGCCGGCCTGAGGCCCAGGACCGGATCACCAGCACCTGGCCCCGGGGTCCAGCAGTCTATCCTGCTACCAGGGGCCCGGGGTCCGGGGGCGCCTGCCTGCCAAAGAGGTCACCAGAGCTGCCCTTTGGTGTGCAAACAGAAGGGAACCAGTCCCACATCGAAGGGTAAGGCCAGACCTCACTCCTGGCCACCTATATAAGGGTCTCAACTATCCTCATTAATAGGTAACTGATCCTTCCTACCGCTTATATATGTGCTTAAGTTATATCTATTCCAACTATACTAACTTAGGCATCGGAGAGGAGAAGACCGGCCCGCCCGGTATTCCCCTTAGTAAGCAGATTTACAGGAGATCACGTGAAGACTCATCTGTCTCTACAAGGCCTACGGGTTTGTGCAGAAATAATTGGCGCCGTCTGTGGGAAGTTTGGACAAGAAACCACGTAAGCACTAACGATGGCAGAGAATTCGGAAGCAAGGAAGGAAAGGAATACCGCCGAGGAGCAGTGTGTTGCACCAGTGCAAACGCTTGTCTCCACCCCGGTCGTTATGCGGGAGCAGCGCAGCGACCAGGGTGATCAGGAAGGCGGGAGCTGTGGGAGGCCGACCGGCACGCCGGGGCCACCCCACGACAGCTCGCGCGGGAAGGGCCCGGCAGAGAACAACATGCCTGTGCACCGGGGCTTTTCTCTGACGTTCTCGGATGATCCGAGTGACCGAGAGGAGAGCCCGCGCTGTACCAGTGACTGAGACACCACGTATAGCCCCGACCAGAGCGGTATGGCGGGAGAGATACGGGCAATGGCCGCAGAGGTCAGTCGCCTGCGTGAGGAGGGCGACCGGGATAGAGCCAAGTCCAACGCCCGGTATGGAGAAATGGAGGCAGTGAACTTTGCCCTGGTAGCCGCCCTGGAGAGAGGACAGCAGCACAACGAAGCTATGACCAGGGCACAAGCACCCCCACCAACCGAGTCTCGACGGTTTGAAGCGGGGCAGTCATCAGGCAGGAGGTTCAGTGATCCCTAGCGAGCGGAGTCACCGGCCGGCACAGCACCGCCCAAGAACTCGCCGACGCCCCTTCAGCCACACGCTTCGTTCGAGGATGAAGCCATGACCCCGACTGCACGGGCATTGCAGATGCTCGCCGACACCGTGTCGGATTTGAAGGCTCAAATGGAGGCCAACGAGAGAAGAGCGGCACGGCCGATGGAAGGCACACGGTTCAACGAACGCATGGGCCCTTTCTCGCACCGTGTTATGGAGTCGGGGAGGTCTGGTAACTAGAAGTCCCTCAAGCTCACCTATTCAGGGTCCGGCTGCCCGTACCAGCACCTAGATAGTTTCCGGTCCCAGACATGCGCCAAGGGATACTCCGATGCAGTATGCTGCAATATTTTCCAGGAAACTCTGTCTGGAGAAGCGCTCAGCTGGTTCTATGAGCTTCCGGCAAATTCAATCGAGGCCTTCGAACAGTTGGCCGACCGGTTTGTAGGCCGCTTCATCCTCCGGGTCGAGGGAGCCCGCACATCGACCATCCTCTTCAACTGCATGCAAGCGCCCGGCGAGGAATTGAGGACTTTCGTCAACCGTTGGCAGACGGCAACGGCCGGGGTTCGGAACCTTGACAAAGGTATCGCCGAGATGGCGTTCAAGCAAGGGCTCCGACCGGGAAAATTTTCCTACGCCGTGCGGGTGGAACTCCCGCAGGGGTATGGCGAGTTGATGGCAATGGTCATCCGGCACGCCTAGACCGATCACTAGACGTACGGGCAGCACCTGCTGAAGAGGAAGCGGGAAGAGCAGTAGGAAGACCACCCCCGGGAAGAGCACCCCCCACCCCGCCAAGAAGACAAGACCAGCCAGCGGATCGAGAACCGATCCGCCCGACCGAGCCGGCCCAGCAGAAATTGGGGGCAACGGCAGCAAAGACCCTATCATGATAAGCCCCAGGGCGAGCACAAGCCGGTGCAGTTCCGCCAAGAACGCCCCCTGGCAATCATGCCAGCACAACCGGCCGGTCAAGAAGTCTTCACCGCTCTCACCTCTTCGTACGAGGACATTTTGCTCGAGAATGGGAACATCATTCCCCCACCGCCCAGGAGAAAGTACCCGAAGGGGAAGCTTACCACGGCGCAAACGGGCAAGTATTGCTCTTATCATGATGAGGCTACTCATCGAACGAGCCAGTGCTGTGCTCTCAAGACAGCGGTGGAGGGTTTGATTAGTAACGGCCAGCTCCAACGGTATATAGGGGAAAAGAGAGCAGATGCCGACCGAGAGTAAGACCGGGGCTGGTAGGCTCGCCAAGCCACCAAGCGGTTAGTTTGACATATTACCGGTTCAACCGTTGTAACACCACAAGATGTATATACAAACTACTTTCAAGAAAAATTCCACCGGTTCCATCAATTCAGGTATGTTCATAGTCAAGGGATAATACAAGCAGAGGCCGTTCGGGCAAGTTTACAAAAAAAGAGCAAGGGCAAAATCCTAAGGAGCTACTCCTCCCCCCTCAGCGGGCAATCCGCCAGCCTCTCCGGATGAAGCAGCCGCGCCTTCAGCAATTTGAGGTCCACCCTCTCCTTCCGGTTGCTCTTCCGCCGACTGCTCATGGATATCCGACTGCTCATGAATATCTTCATCAGCAGCCTTCGACATCCGGGAAGTATCCAGGTACCCCTTCTGCTCCCATTCTGTGTACGCATCCGCGATGCCCGATTCCCTGGCCTTCTCCAGGAACTGAAGGAACTGATCGCTCTCATGGTATTTGAGAACAACCCGCTCGTACAGTTCCGGGTCCTCTTCCCCAGCCGCAGCGGCAGAGGCGGCGTGCACAGCGGCAGCTCCCACCTGGAGCTCGTCCACCCTAGCCTCCAGTTCGACCTTCTCCTCCTCAGCCAGCTCCTTCTCCTTCTCCAGGCTCCGGACCCGCTCCTCTAGCTTGGCCACCTGCTTCTTGGCCCTCTCCTCCGATCTGGCCTTCTCCCGCTCCAGCCGGGACCTCTCTGCTTCCAGCCGCTCTCGGGCTCCTGTCAGCTCGGCCACCTGCCTCTTCAGCTCCTTGCTCGGATCGGGCTGGTACAGATTGTACAGCAGCTGCATAACAACATAGAGCCAATTAAGCAAGCAACAAAGGAAATGAGTAACGAGCGGTACAATGGCACCCGACAATTCTTACCTGCAGGACCAACTCCTTGAACTTTTGGCGCTTACCGCCCGCCAAGGATCCGGTGACCTCAGACCTGTCCAGACCAAGGCCGGCCAAGTCCGCTGCCAGCTGCCGGGCGAATGCACTCTCCGGGCTTCCCCTCTGTGCCTCCGCAGGCACGGGGCTACTCTGTCGGGCAGTGGCAGCCTTTTCCCCAGCGGAACTCAATGCACCACTGGTTACCTTGAGCCGTTTGGCCAGATTCTCACCGGAAGACCCGCCGGTCAGCGTCACCAGCGTGGAGGGAGGAACGTCCATGATCCTCCGCCTCTTCTCACCCTGGCCGTCAGGCAAAGAAGATTGCGCGCTTAATCGGGTCACCCGGGTGACAAGCGGGACTGCCCCGGCCGGTATGGAATCCGGCTCACTCCACCGGGAATCTTCAGTGGCCCCCCGGTAGTCTTGCCCTTACCGGGTCCCGCCTTGGGCGCAGCAGGATGGCTCTTCACACGCTCCAGGACATAGCCGTCGTCCTCAACATCCATGGCCCTCGGCTCGGGATGAACCGTAAGCCGACCGGACTCCTCGTCCACTGAGGTCCGTGAAACGGCCTCGCCTTTCTCCTTCAGCATCGCGAGAAGCTCTTCACTGTCTATGGATAGGGTGGTGTCGGGTTTGATGACAGCCCGGGAAGATGCACCTGCAGGACGAGCAAAGGTTAGTATTTAAAATAGCTAGCAAAAGTGTCACCGCTAGAACTTGCTACGCACCAGGATCTCGCCCGAGACAGCAATACTCCAACACTTCCCGCTGGATGAAGTTGTAAGAGCTCCGTTCGAGATCATCCCAACATCCAAGTATGGTCGTGATCCTCTCCTACTCCAACTCGGAGAGCTCGAACGATTGATCCCCAAGGGGCTGGAAGGCACTAGGAACCCGGTACATCTTCCTCCTCTTCTGCCACTTCCCGCCCGCCATCACCACCTTCTTCCTCTAGTTGTTATCCACCCAAGAAGGCATATGGGTGATGATAGGTTGAAAGCACCGGGCATTGAAGGACAGGCAACCGCGGGACCCCCGCTTCTTCGAGTATGATAACCTGTATAGTGCCCGGAATTCGTTTACCGTTGGCATACTCATCCCGGACAACTCGTACAGGCAGCCGAGGCTCAGCAGTCGCCTCCACTGGAGCCCTGGAAGCTGCGCGGGAGATACTTGCAGTGCACTGAGCATGTACTGCACAAAGTCTGGAAGCGGGAGCGAAAACCCGTGGCGAAACTGGTCTAGATGCACAGCAACCCAACCTGCCTCCGGGTTACAGGCTGACTCTCCGGGATTCAGTGGCCGTAGCGCCACCTCATCCGGGATACTCCACGTCTCCCGGAACGCAGCAATCTCTCCGGGGTTCATGCTACCCTCCGGCTCGTCACACACCACGGCACCTTTCCCTCTCCCGATGGTGTAGCTCACGGTCGGAGCACCAGCAAGGCGCACACCGTGCGGTATTCCCTCAGATCCTGAGGACCCGGAAGACGAAGCCCCGCTCCGGGAGCGGTCAGCGGCTTCGGACACCGGGGATTCCGAACCGAGCCAGTCCTCCAGTCTCTCCTCATCGTCCACAACGGGACGCCTGACAGCCGATTCAGAAGCCCCATCAGAACTTGCAGAAGACATTTTTTAACCTAAGGGGAAGAAAAAAACAAAACCCTAGCGCTGGTCAGCAACAGGCTAGAACAGCGCTCTCTGCGGCCCCTCTCCAAGTTTACCGCAGACGCTCCGCTTAAAACAACTCAGTCTGCGACAGAGATCCCCTCCCCCCGCCGCAAAAACACCGAAATGAAAAACAAGAACAACACCAGGCAAAGAAAGCAAGAACTTACCGATGAGTATGCTCAACCGAGGAAAGTCCGCCCTGCGAAAATAGCGAGCAATGGTAGGAGAAGAGTAAAAGAGCACTTGAGGCAACGGACGTCGCGGGGCACCTCCACAGAGCTTTCGCCGGATTTCTCTCTTTCTCTGAGCAAGAAGCAAAACAGAATGAAGAAGGCAGAGGAGGCCCTTTTTATAGAGAGGTTCGGTGCCCTAGGCGCTTGTAATCCCCCCAAACACGCAATCAGAGCAACTCAAACGCTCGCGAATCCAGACCTTCCATCTCAGACCGCTCCCTATCAGCACGTGTCCCAGTATTAGTAAACTGCCCACGCCATCATAACTGATGGGACTGATGGACTTCCTCCTTAAATGCATGTCAGCCACTTGTCCCGCCTGCTGGCGACAGGTAAGGGAGTTAGGAGCGGGAACCGAGGCGTCAGGCCCCCCACACTTCCCCAGGCTCCACGGCTGCATGGCAGTTCACGGTTAGGTATCATTCAACCGGCTGCATGGCATCTCACCGGTTATGAGTTTTTCAACCGCTTCGAGAGCATTGTTTCGGGTATGAGCCATCCATCCGGTACCATGACAGTTCACGGTTATGTATCATTCAACCGGCTGCATGGCATCTCACCGGTTATGAGTTTTTCAACCGCTTCGAGAGCATTGTTCCGGGTATGAGCCATCCATCCGGTACCATGGCAGTTCACGGTTAGGTATCATTCAACCGGCTGCATGGCATCTCACCAGTTATGAGTTTTTCAACCGCTTCGAGAGCATTGTTCCGGGTATGAGCCATCCATCCGGTACCATGGCAGTTCACGGTTAGGTATCATTCAACCGGCTGCATGGCATCTCACCGGTTATGAGTTTTTCAACCGCTTCGAGAGCATTGTTCCGGGTATGAGCCATCCATCCGGTACCATGGCAGTTCACGGTTAGGTATCATTCAACCGGCTGCATGGCATCTCACCGGTTATGAGTTTTTCAACCGCTTCGAGAGCAGTGTTCCGGGTATGAGCCATCCATCCGGCACCATGGTAGTTCACGGTTAGGTATCATTCAACCGGCTGCATGGCATCTCACCGGTTACGTAACATTCAACCGACTCGAGACCATCTCACCGGTTATGATCATCTAACCGGCTCGAGAGCATTTTTTCCGGGAACGAGATCCACCCGGCCCCATGGCATCTCACTGGGGGACTCGTCTCGATATGGCAGAACGCCCGGTCGAGGTCTACCCGGCCCCATGGCACGACCCCCGTCATGAGAACATTCGACCGACATGGGCTTTATACACCCGGGTGAGTTTACATCTAACACATGTACTCTTGTCCAGCAGGATAAAAATCCTGCATCGCACTAAACTGCGATCAATCTGGGGCTCTACGGCGAGACTTGTCACCTCAACGCCACCCCATTGCCTCAACGCTTATTCCAACACAAGCTGAGAAGAATTAGCAAGTGTTGACCGGTGCCTCAGCAGACCGCAACACCGGGGCCACCGCCCCGCAGCCTAGCAATATGGACTCGTCGCGATTTGGCAGAACGCCCGGTCGAGGTCGCAGCCTAGCAATATAGACTCGTAACGACATGGCAGAACGCCCGGTCGAGGTCCCATACTCCGACTCGTACCGATTTGGCAGAACGCCCGGTCGAGGTCGCAGCCTAGCAATATGGACTCATCGCGACATGGCAGAACGCCCAGTCGAGGTCCCATATTCTCCGACTCATACCGATTTGGCAGAACGCCCGGTCGAGGTCGCAGCCTAGCAATGTGGACTCGTCTCGATATGGCAGAACGCCCGGTCGAGATCTCATGCTCTCCGGCTCGCTCTAATATGGCAGAACGCGGGGTCCAGGTTCCATGCACACATCTATTGCATGGCGGATTTCAACGCCCCAAACTCATTCCATGCACACATCTATTGCATGGCAGATTTCAACGCCCCATACTCATTCCATGCACACATCTATTGCATGGCGGATTTCAACGCCCCACTATCATCTCCATGCTCATAGCACTACAACACTTGAGCACAGTACTACTTATATGACAAACGTACTCACAAACTGTTGCATACCATCGGTAACAGGTACTCACCCCGGTCACGCCCAATCTTCAACGCGGACTTGGGGGACTGGGCACCGTTGGGTTGGTAACCCTGCGGGTCTGCAGGACAAGGGCAAGACAGTTTAAGTCCCCATTAAAGATTGCACTTAACCGGGAACTTAGGGGACTTGTTGATAGTAGCCACAGAGGGGCTATAGCAGGCCCACAGACCCGCAGCTAGTGCACCAGGGGCTGGCCTGAGGCCCAGGACCGGATCACCAGCACCTGGCATCGGGGTCCAGCAGTCTATCCTGCTACCAGGGGCCCGGGGTCCGGGAGCGCCTGCCTGCCAAAGAGGTCACCAGAGCTGCCCTTTGGTGTGCAAACAGAAGGGAATCAGTCCCACATCGAAGGGTAAGGCCAGACCTCACTCCTGGCCACCTATATAAGGGCCCCAACTACCCTCATTAATAGGTAACTGATCCTTCCTACCGCTTATATACGTGCTTAAGTTATATCTATTCCAACTATACTAACTTAGGCATCGGAGAGGAGAAGACCGGCCCGTCCGGTATTCCCCTTAGTAAGCAGGTTTACAGGAGATCACGTGAAGACTCATCTGTCTCTACAAGGCCTACGGGTTTGTGCAGAAACAATAGGCAAATGTGTTGCTCTCTTAGAAGCACTCCTTGGCCTATAAATACCAAGCAAGGTTCCACTTGTTTGGTGGTTGTCTGTGTATTTGTTTTTGTATTTGTGAAAACCATTTTTGTATGATTTTCAGTTCATAAAGCCCTCTTGCTCTAAGTCTTTCTAGTGATTATAAATCTTAGAGCATTGGCTTGAACAATCTTTCAAAACTCATATTGCATTTACATTTGCATGCCATGAGATTGTGATTAGTGATGCAACAACCCGATAAGTGTTCATAGCTGAATTCAAGATTGAAACTTCTGTTATGTGCTTGAGAAAACACTTAGAGACAAGAGAGACACGAGAGATGAGTATTTAGACTAGGCGAGTCTAGACAGGATAGTAACGAGGTTAGCTATCTCCTCAGGAGTTGTAATCTTGTGAAAAGTGTTTAGCGCTCTTTATGAACCAGTTTAGAGATAACTGAGTTCAGAAAAGTTTCACATGTGAGCACTTAGGGGACAATATAGGGTGAACGTTTAAGAGACCATGAGAGTCTGAACATGATAGCAAACTAGGTTGTCGTTCTAGAGACTAGGAGAGTCTGGAACATGATAACAACTGGCTTAGCTGATCCCAGGTTCTAAATCTTGTATAAGTGTACGAATTGCATAGTGGAAAGTTTTGTCATTCAGGAGTTAAGGGCACGCAGTTTTTCTCCCTAGTTGCAGGGTTTCTACGTTATAAAAAACAGCTGTGTGTTATTTATTTTATTGTACTTTTTCTTTTATACTCGTTGAGTTGTGAATCGGGATAGTACAATTCATTGCTATCCTCGATATCAGCCTTTACACGAAAAAATTGCAAAGTGTCCTATTCACCCCCCCTTTAAGACCTTCATATGGAAAATCTGAAAACGCTACATTTTGAAGGCCAATCAAGTATGACAAGGAAGCATGGTGGGGGGTTTTGGGGATTATTTGGTAGCAAGAGTCCAGAACCTTGGGGCTTTGCCTTGCCTTCTCTAAGGGCTTTACGTTCTTTGGAGTCATTAAATCTTACTGATCATGGTCTCTCTGAAGGAGCTATACCTGACGATATCGGCTACTCCATGTCATCTCTACGATTATTAACTCTTAGTGGAAACAATTTTGTTAGTCTTCCTTCAACCATTAAATTCCTTTCTAAGCTTGAGAGGTTTCACGTGGGTAGATGCCAGAGGCTTCGACGATTGCCTGATCTTCCATCAAATCATCTGTTACATGTGATAGCAGATGTTTGTGCTTCCTTAAAACTGTTGTCAGAACCATCGAAACTATTGAACCCATATTCCACCAAGTTTTCCGAGTTTAGTTTCAGTTCTATCAATTGCTATGGACTGGTTGATGACGAAGGCTGGAATAATGGAATTCTTTCAATACTAAAGCGATTAGCTATTCAGGTCTGATGGAACATAACTGTTGGTGATGCTCTTCTTATTTCTGAGGTACTTAATGTGCTTAATAATATCTGTTGTAGCTTCAACTAGTCATTCCTTAAAACTAATCTAGCTACCTGAAAACTCTTTAACAATGTTTCAAATGGTAACGGGGTCTTCTTCCTTGACTAATGAAACAGCGTAATCATGGATTGGAATAGGTAAATCATTTGGTCTAGTGACATAGCTTTTACTTTGGAAGTGGAAGGTCTTGACTTTGAATTATTAACCAATTAAAGTACTAAACCGAATACTATATTTTCTGTTACAAGTTAGAAACTGCATCAAGAATATATAGACAGATCACAGCGACACGATTCAGAAGATTGGATATATTGGCATTTGATTTTTCAATAGAAATTGCAATAACGCTTATTGTTTATAAACTTATATTAAGAGATTGACACTTTTTCAGTGTAGTTTCTCAGATCAATTCGAAATCTCCAATGATGGATAAATGAAGAGCAATATACTAAGAAACTCTTTGCTCTAATCAAGTAAAAGTGTAGAACTATATCACTGTCCTGAGCTTCACTGTCCTGAGTAATAAATAGGCCAGTAGCCGATAACCAATGATCATTATCATCATAGCTCCCACTTCCATTCCCCCTGAATCAAGTTTCAATTGTTTGATGAAGGGAGACTCACAAGAGTCATATCCAGCCGTGTTCAAACCTGAACCCGAGCCTGAGCAACCATACTGAATTTTCAGCAGTAGCCTGTATGTGTGATAGTTGAACGAGATATAGCGTACCCACGAAATAACTGATGGAACTTTCTGCACATAGAATGAGAAATCAACATAACTGTCGTCACATATATGTTATATTTATCACTACTAGCTATGCAACATCATCTTCATGTGTGACAATCGTACCTGGATAAAAAATCCACCAGACAACATGAACGTCATAACAATGACGGAAGCAAATGTGGTTGCCTTCTTCAGATCAATAAATGCCGCACCTATGCTTAGTCCCAGGCCCTGCATTTTTCAAGTACAATCTCCAACAATGACGACAAAATACATAAACACAATCTCTAACAATGACAACAATATATAGTGCATTTATTAAAAGACCGAATTATGTGTATAGTTAGTTACTGTGGCCTTTTTACCTGAGCGGCTACAATGCTGAGGAAAATTGTAAGCATTGTTTGAAAAAATGCAGCAAATGTTCGCTTCAATCCCACCATCATATATACTATCACCAGAAACACTACAGGAAGCAGGAGATCCAGAGGTAGATCACTGATGTTTCTAGCTATAAAGTAAGAGCTCAGTTTGTACATCTCCACCGATCTCTCTTTTGCTACTATTGCTCTTTCTTGTGGAAATGTGAAAATTGCAGTGAATAAAGGAAAAAAGGCCCAGAATACTGAAATGAAGAACAATAGTCCTGCCTGCATGTGTTTAGACAAACAAAAATTGCATCACACAAACTCCATTCGTTACTGAACATAGAATATATGAGACATGTAATGCTTGCCTGATCGTGAAGTTGTTTCGAGGATGAAGCATTGGAGTGCCACCACAGGAGTCCTATGATTATAGCAGTTGATATAACTTGGATAATACGCATCCAGCTAAAGTACTCATGGCGTCTCTCCTTTAGTCCCCTCCGGAAAAGAATTGAAAACTGTTCCCACCAACTTGCCTTCGATTCCTTTGAATATGACCTTCCCTGCATCTGATGCTCACCATTATGAAGCAGTACAGAGTTTAGAAGACTTTTGAACTCAGTTTTTGAAAGTCTGTCTTGATTGGCAGCAACTAGAAACTGCACAAGGTTTTTCACAGTGATAGCTATGATAGTTAGAATTAAAGATTTTGGGAATGTATTTTTGTCAGACAGTTTGGCAGGTTAGAGAATGAAACATGATAATTATATTACCCAAAACTTTGGGTCAGGTTTCAGTTTCGTCCTTATTCTTTTAATTTAATCACGTGTGTCCTTCTACTTCTAATTTTCTATCAACCCGAGACAAAAATTCAATTTCACTTCGAATATGACGTCATCATCCGACATTATGTCCTTTGAAAAGGGTTGGAAACTGAAAAGTGGGCCAGCATGTCTCGTCCACATCTGAAAAGTGGGCCATCATGTCTCGTCCACGTCTGAAAAGTGGGCCATCGTGTCTCGTCCACGTCGGATGATGACGTCATGTTCGAAGTGAAATTGAATTTTTGTCTCGGGTTGATAGAAACTTAGAAGTAGGAGGGCACACGTGATTAAATTAAAAGAATAAGGACGAAACTGAAACCTGACCCAAAGTTTTGGGTAGTAAACTGAAATTAATCCTAATTATAATTAGAATATAATTATGCATAGTTCTTATTCATTGTGGTACTATAACAAGCAAAATATCCGACAAGAGTATTACTCAAGAATTCAGTTTTAGTTACCAACCTCATGGACAGAAGGCCCTCCGTCCTCCCATTCAGTTGGAAGTGATTTGTCATTTGTGTTACCATTTGCAAGATCAATGAGAAACTCTGCTGGATTCATAGATATCAGTGGAGCACAACCAATGGAGGAGAAGTACATCATTGCTTCAGAGGCTTTTCCGAAGTACAGGGAGCTTCCTCTTCCCAAGAGTATAAGTTTGTCAAACTTGCTAAAGATTCTACTTGATGGCTGATGTATAGTAGTCACCACAGTTTTCCCAGCCTATTATACACAACCACAGTCACATATATTTACTCTTTTGGTGTTCGTATAAATTAATCCAATACCTAGCTAGTACCTTTGCAATAATGTGTAGCATCTGAAGTATTCGAAATGCAGCAGTTGAATCAAGACCGGATGTTGGTTCGTCAAGAAACAGAAGTGACGGGTTTAGCAAAATTTCGTTGCCTATGCACACTCTTTTTCTTTCACCACCAGAAACTCCTCTAACAAGTATGCCACCAATTACTGTGTCTTGACACCTGAAAACCAATAGGAATATCAGTGCTCTAGCTTCTAAGTAAAAGCTAATGAATAACGTTACATGGATTGATTTTTAACCACAAATGCATACCTTTCCAGACCTAGATCACGGATCACATGCATGGCTCTCTCTTTTTTCTGGCTTTTGGTTAAGGAAATGGGAAGACGGAGCAGAGCAGCATAAGTAAGAGTTTCTTTGACAGTGAGGTGAGGGAACAGTAGATCATCTTGCATTACATATCCAATCCTGTTTATCGAAATGAAGTTTATCATTCTAAAAAAGAATATGAAGTTTATCTACATGTTATATGTGTAAATGCCTACTAGCTATGATATATTAATGTTCTTCATCAGATATTTGACATGTCAAATGTTGCTAGACTCTCATCATTCTGACTGATTTACTAGAAAGAATATGAAGTTACCTTATCAGTGGTCAAGATTGTGAGTCTAACAACATAACATGCTGAACTTTATAACAAAAAAGGAATACTTCCACTCAAGTATATACCTGTGTTTTAGAGACTTGGTGTATGGTCGGTCATTGTAAGTGATAGAACCGCTGTTGAGTTTCATCCGACCGCTGAGGAGATTTAGCAAAGTTGTTTTGCCCCCTCCTGATGGTCCCATTAGAGCAAGAACCTCCCCTGGATGCACTGAGCCAGTGATTCCTTGCAGTATGCAGCTTGGATTTGAGCTCTTCACACCTTCTGCTGCTACCTTATACTTGACAACATCTTGGAACTGCAACAGTTTATGTTAGAACCAATCTACGACCTTTTTTGTTAACGAATGTGATTATTGGCCGGACAATTTCGGTTCTATATAACTTGTAGCCCATATCTGGGGTTCGTCTCTTCACCTTGAGATAAATTGGTAAGGTAGGTTCTACATATAGTCTTTTGTCTTCATTCACATCTCTATGTTCTTCTCTTCTTGTAAATTGAGCTGTTGAATCATTGTCTCCTGTGTATATAAAGATTAGAGCTAATTAATCAACTTCTTTAATTTCTATCTTTGTTTCCATACTATTGTTTTCCTGTAGTGGCAAGGAATCAAGGAGAGTACTATAGATGTAACAAACGGGACTTCCAAATTTCTTTTAATTTGTTATCTGATTTCAGAAAATCACAAATTTATATCTTTTGGTCAGTTATTTTCTTTTTCTTCCTTCACCTGGTGAAATGCAGTCTTGCAAATGTCATTCATCATTTGTAAGTAATTAATATTTGTACCGAAAATATGTGATATTGTGCAAATAAGTATCATGAAGAAGATCAAACGTTAGTATGTATCTTACTATGCTTTGGACTCTGGCTCTGTACTCTCAAGGCAATATGATCTGAGATTCCTCCTACATCAAGAGAATAAGAATACCGTTGCAACCGAATATTGCTGGAAGCCTTGCTGAGAATGGAAGCTGATCTCATCTGGTACCCATCATTATTACGACCCCTGTGAGTAAGTTCATCAATATTGTCTAACAACAGTTGGGAATCTAATGACTGTGTTTTTTGAATCACTTTTCCAAGACTTGGTGATTCCGGGTTCTTCTCAAAACTTCTCCTAAGTTTTCGCAATATTCCAACAGAGCCGGAGTCCAAGTTAAGATCTCCTCCCATCTCCATGCCTTCTTCAACTGCTTCACAATTAAAACAAGTGCATTAGGAAAACCAACAGACTGTCGAACAAGAAGAAAAAAGCTTGAAAGTTCAGTTGTGATTCGACTAGCTAGAGATAAACAACGAACTAGCTTATGGTATTGATAACATCACAAGTAGATCACTTACTTGAGAGATAGCAACAAAGAAAGTAGTGGAAAGCTTGAGATAACCATGCATATGCATTGGAATTAATGTATGTTAATGACATTATAAATAGACCTGTTCGAAAACAGTTACAATGATACATTGCAGTCGATCTACAGTTTCCTCATTAATGAATCCGTATATGAACATGTGCATGAAAGGAACAGAATGTGATCGATCGTCTGCTTCATTCTATTCTCCACGATTGATATGAAATAATGGTCCATGATGCTATTTGTCTATCACTCTATATCACTTAATGTGACTACACTATATATACTACCGATATGTCATTACTTTTGAGATGAACTGTTGTCTCACTTAAAAATTGAGCCAAGTGATTAAGTTGAGGACACCATTAATGAAACGAGGGGTTTAAGGATATTGAAGATTGTACGTCAAGTCATGTATGAGGGTTTAGTGTACTTAACGTATAAACTAGTTAATAGCTCATGCAACTTAGCAGGGTTTTTCTTGTTATTGTTATGTCTTCAATTAGCAAATTACCAAGTACTTATTCATATCACTATACCAGTCATATCTGAATCGACCTGATCGAAGGAATTGTACCAGCTTCGATCTCCTCCACTATTTGCTACATGGTACTATCATAGTCATCTGTCATTTTACTACAGCTAGCTGCGCACTGGGTTTTCTATTGCTGACGCGTCCACAGTACTTCAGTACTGTGAGTGCATGCCCCAAACCATCTGTCATTTTACTACAGCTAGCTTCTTCAATCATATAACCTAGCTGCGCACTGGGTTTTCTATTGCTGACGCGTCCACAGTACTCAGTGCATGCCCCAAACCATAGGGGCGGTGCCCCAAAAGCTAGGACAGATTGATAACAAGGACACAGATTGATCACCCATGTACGAGCTAGTTTGGTGAGTGAAGCAATCCGAAACCGATTGGGCTGTTAGGTTTGGTACGTGGTCGATGCTGCACCTTAAGTACGGTGGGTGTAAAAGAACGATTAGTATCTATCCAAACTTAGTTTCGAAAGTACTAGATAGATATTTCTGAATTAATACAGTTTTTAATCTGAAAAGTTTGCATGATATATCATAGGGAAAATGCTCAAAACATTGTGTCACTTTTTTTGTATTTTAAATTTTGATATCTCACGTTTCAATAACTTTAAAATAGTGTCTAACTTCTTAATCTCATCGAAAATTAGTGTATGGAATGTTAGTTCCATGGCAAAATTATTTTAATGATTAAATAACCAATTTAACCTTTTAATTTATATTTTCTTTATTTTTAATATTTATTCTAATCCATTCACAAAAAAAAAAAAATTCCAACCAAATCCTTAATCTCCTTGAACACTCCAGTGGCTTCTTCGATCTCCTCCCTTCTGCCTCACCATTTATCCCATCTTTCATGAGACCATACTACCATACCTTGCGATTCCAATGTTAACCATCAATCCCATCTTTCATGAAGACTTGTAGACTCACCAACTCACTTAACAATCTCAAGACCTCATGCTTCCAGAAACCAACCCACCCAAATATGAAAAAACATGTCAGATGAAGAAAGACAGAGAGATTAGTGAAGGAACAAGTTCGATTTCGGTTTCTTGGTTACCTCCGCTTCTCAACCGCTTCACCTTTCGTTTAATTTCAGTTTTCTTGGACATCGGCTCGTCATATTGCATAAGATGGATTCTGATTACAGTTCCATACCCGAATAACGATGCCTAATCACAAGCAAATGACTAAGTCCATCTGATTAGGACAACCCAATAAATTTTTCAATTGTTCTGTTGATATGTTATGCGTGATTCTGACATTTTAGATGAAGAGGGTTTCCCAGATTTCTTTCGTTATCATCAGAAACGAATAGAGGAAAAAACTTAGAGAAAAAGAAAAGGAAAAAGAAAAACATATTAAAACATGAAGAGACCAAAGTACCCTGCAAAAATATGGTATATGACTGTTTTTTTAACGGAGTTAACGACTCGCGACACTAATCTTGTATACGGATAAAAACGTAAGACACTATTTTGAAGTTATTGAAATGTGAGATACTAAAAATTAGACTACGGAAAAGGTGAGACACTGTTTAGTCTATTTTCCCTATTGTTTGGACCCAAATTGACATTTGTCCGAAATTGTGGATCGAGGCCTACGAGGTTATTCATTAAAGAATAATCTGACATATATTTAAATCTTTCCTTCTTAGAAAGGAATTGGGGTTCCTTCGGAAATCTGAGAAGGAGGTGGTTTAAGGTAATTGAATCCTGATTGATCTCCGAATCTATTATGTTGCTTGATATGCAAGTATTAGGGTTTGAAATTCTCTATATAAGGAATTCTTATACAACTTGTAAAGGGTTCACAACCATCTTACAAACACACAAGATTTTGCGCATCGCAAATCTTGCAAAGTCTCCCCGGAGCATCTTACGCGCACTGCCTCCACAAACCGCAAACAACCACCATCCAACCTCGCTGCAACTTTACGCCCGCCACCGGTCGCTGTATACTTGCACGGTTGTCGAAGTGTGCCTTGCATTAGTGTCGAGAGTCGCTAAGACCTATCGCTTCTAGCATCCGCATATCGTAGCACACCTGCACCATACGTACAGAGCCGCACACTGCGCCATACGTACAGAGTCGCACACTCTCTTCGTGTCTGTGTTCGCTGAAGCACCCAGTGTCACTCGCTACGCCAGTAGCAAATCGAGTCGTTACTCCGGTAACAAAACATAAACCAATCTGCTATAGGTTGGAGGAGAACTATTCCCCGCGGTCTTAAATTATTGCTCTGCTTTGCATCACAAGATCGAAGTAAGATTACTCAATCTGCAATAGGTTGAAAGAAAATCCTAAAATACTTTTGTTAGGTCTTGTTCGAGCCTCTTACGCCGGCCTAGTCAACGCCCGCGTAACAGTTGCTTGGTCAAGAAGTCAGGAATTGGGAGCAAAAAGATACACTCGCCAGAGATACACTCGCCAGAGGTCGTCCGCATCGAAGTTGTACCTAACTCAAAGGTATTGGCACGCTCGCGCACATCACAACAAGACTCAAGTTGACGTCCGAAACCCCCACGTGTTGACCGTTCGCCGGGTGCTAAATCCGCCACAAATATTTTGGCACACCCAGTGGGACCAGTGTCAAGATTGCGGGATCTAATCCATATCGACGAGTCATGCCTCCTTGCAATAAACCAGAACACAGGTTGTGCACCTCGCACAACTCATCTGACTGTAGAGGTTTAACAGAGGCAAAAGTAAGCCTCCAGTTTGGAGGTGTGATGACTAACATTGAGGATCTTACGGAGGTCGTCAATGTTGGCAAAGGGGTTTCTGGAACTCCAGTAGCTGCTGGTAACCAGAGTGAACCCACCAGCATTTTGAGTAAGAATACGGCTGATGCCTCCGAATCTTTAGAGATTTCTGAGGAGAATAACAGTGCGGTCCTTGTCGTTACATCTCCCGAAGATGTAATGGACTCATTGAACCTGATGTTGGCAAAGTCAGCATCAACCGATAACGTTCTTCAGAGGATTGAAGCTAGTTTGAAAGAGCTGAGGACATAACAAATTGGGAATTCAGCTGACATTAGGTGGTTGGCGAATCAGCAGAACAAAACTGCTGGCCAGTTTGCTTCTCATACTAAGGACTTCAATGAGAAAGTGAAGACACAGCAGGAGCAGATGACCAAAACCTCGGCTGCTATTGAACAATTATCAATATTGTTCAGACAGAAGATAGAATCTAAGTTGCAGGAAACGTAGGAACCGACTCAGCTTGTGGTGGTAGGAAGAAGGCAAGGAAAGGGTTCTCCTAGCACGTTACGGCCACCTATTCAAACTCAGGGGCTTGATTTTACTGGAGCTTTAAAACGGAGAAGAGGAGGTGGAAGGCTTAATAACCCTCCAATTGAGGAAGAAACCGACGAGCCAGAAAAGGAGGAAGTCCAGGTTCTAACTCTAGATGTTGTGAATAAGCTATTTGAAGAAAAAATGAGGGTTATGCATGGTTTGCCAGATACCAACCGAACTTATGCTAATCCGTTTCCCACAGAGGTGAATGTGCTTCCATGGCAGCAGAACTTTAAACACGTCTGATTTACCCAATTCTTTGGGGATTCCTCGGTAGACGCTGAGACTCATATCACTCGCTTTAACAACGAGTGTGGTCCTAATGCAGAGAATTCCATACTCAAGCTGCGAGTATTCGGTACTTCATTAACGGGTTCGACATTAGCATGGTATAAGGATTTAGCGCCAGGGTCAGTTCCAGACTGGAGGACTATGGAAATCCTATTTAGAATCATGTTTGGGGTTGTTGTGGCCAAGGTCATTGTAAAGGTCCTGGGTGAAACAAAACAACAACCCGGAGAGTCAGCCATAGATTATCTAAAACGCTTTAAGTTGCAGTTAACCAAATGCAAAGCTAAGTTTTCAAATGATACTATAGTGGACCTAGCTATTGGAGGACTGGATATATATATAAGGAAGTCCAGGCTGGCTTTCAGCAGGTATACGTTACTGATATGGCTGATCTGACTATTAGGTTAGCCGACCAGTAAAATTGGATTGATCGGATGAAGGAGAAAAGAGAAAGGAAGAAAGGCATCCCATTATCCTACTATCCAGGCTCTTTGAAGTCTAAGCTGGGTGTCCCTTCTGGTTCAAAGACGATCGCAACTATACAAGCAGAGTCATCTCCAAACCTAACTTGGGTTGAGGAGGATGAAGAAGAAGGTCGCGAGAGCTTATGATAAACGGACTAAGAGCAAGTCTTATGGAGAATGCTATTTAGTCTGGAAAGCAATACTTCCCTTTGGCGAGCGCGATACAGGTCGTGGTAAGTGGTCTCCTAACCTTTGTCATTAACCGGATTATTGGAAGGGGCGCTTATCAACTCAGAGACATTGATGGAGAGGTCCACAAAAATCCCATTAATGGCCGCCATCTCAAGAAATATTTTCCTAGTATCTGGGAATACGAGGAGCCGCTGGCCATGGTTGAGGCTGAGGGGCAATCTTTTTCTTAACTTTACTCGCTTGGGGGGCAACCAGACTTAGTTTTCTTGGCTTCCCTTCACTTCACATTTCCGTACTTGCTTCAGCCAACGAAAACTGGGGGGCAACATAGGGCAATATCAGTGCACTCACGTCCGCCAGAAGCCAGAAGTGATTCAACCCAAGATTTTTTGAAACTGAAAGAGTTTCATTGAGGTTTATTAATCTCGAATTCAACCCTTGGACCAATACCTGTGGTCCTACTCTTATATTTTGTATTAATTTTCATTAATGCAATAAAAGTTAAATTCATTAAGGAAGACAGTATATATGTCTTTCTGAATTTAAATTCATTCAAAGACTTTGCAGTCAAAGCTTTTACAAAGTATAAAAGTTACAATATGAAGAGCTATTAACTAGCTATGAAACCATGTCTATACTAAAGGACCTTGATCGATCATAAGGAAGCTTTGAATTTCTATTTTTGAACTTTGTTTCAGAATTCCTCCGACAAAAAGGTGGACTTGAGACAGGTCCATCTCCTCGGTTTGTCGATAAGGAATTTCCTTCCTTGGATCTCTCTGCTCGTCATCCGTCTTGCCTTCTGAAATCAACAGACATAATATTCTTCATCCGCCACTTTTCCTAAATGATACCCAAGGATGGAGTATTTCCTCGGTTGGCAGAAGAACAAAAGGCAAGGATCCTCCATCCGCCAGGTCGAAGCAATCTAGATGCTACCATCTTTCCTTCCAGACCTAGCATGGATGAGGGTGTCAGCCGAAAGCCATTCCCAGTTTTCTGCCTAATTCTAAGGAGCAACTGAAAGAACGGGATCACAAGGCTGACAGATGACACCTAAGTCGATACCCAGTATTATACCAAAGGAGAACGTGAAGAACCTGACCAAATTCTGACCAACCATTTAGATATCACGTCATCCAAAGGCATAATACCAGATTATGCGACTTAAGATTTTACTAATACCAGATTACACGACTTAGAGGTGCTTATAAGAACATCTGGATGTAATCTGGTGGAAAAGACTGAGGCAGGCATAGGGGCTTTGGAGCAAAACTAGAGAGAGGAATAGACAACATGGTGAAAATTGAAGGATTGATCAATCTCAGCGAAGGGTTTCCTTTATATAACAAAATACGCAGAAAATCTAATGGCTGTGATTGATTCATGTTTACTAATGCGAACTGCCGAAAATTTATTGTGTAATTATCACATTCAACCGTTTGCGTTAGGAGCGGTGAAGGGGTTTGAATACCGAATCATTGGAAATTGATACTTGCAGTTATTAAACATTAAATCGGAGTGTTGAAAGACGAAGCGGTTTAAGAAATGGGCCAGATAGGGCGGAGTTGCATTCATTGGATCATAGCACCATAAGATAATTGTTTGTCAATTAAAGCCCAGTTTGTCAATTAAAGCCCAAACTATTTTGGAGGTGTTATCTTTAGTTCGTACAATTTCATCCCTAACCTCCTAATCTTGGACTTCAATAAATCAATATGGTTTATGAGCTTCTCCTCTTCGTTTTGGTGGTGTTGAGTTTCTTCCTGAAGAGTAGTTAGAAGTACCCTTTGCTCACTCACGTGTTGAAGACGTTCTTGCTGCCTGGCCCTAATAGCAGCTATCTTCTGGTCAAGTAGCTCCTTCTCTTTCTCCAGGCGAGCAATCTCGTTTTCATCATCATCATCACTAGCAATGGATATAAGAGCGGAGTAGTTGTTCACGGCACTGGTAAGAGCAGCAGTTGAGTCCTGAGTCTAAATGTTGGTGTGGTTTCGGATTGGATTTGGCTTTGGCTTTACACCACTATTTGGGTCGTCGTGATTGCTAGCTATCCGTAGCGTAGGATGCTACTTAGAGCCTGAGAGGTTCCGACCCGAGCCTGGGAGGCTCCGATCTATTGGGTCGTCGTGTTGCCAGCCAGCAGTAGTGTGGGACGCTACTTAGAGCCTGAGAGGTTCCGACTCGAGCCTGGGAGGCTCTGATTTATTGGGTCATCGTGTTACTGTACTGCTAACTAGCCGTAACGTGGGACGCTACTTAGAGCCCTGAGAATTTCCGCCCCGAGCCTGGGAGCTAGGCTCCGATTTATGATGTAGTCACTTTCCCATCAGTTTATTTTATTTGAGTTATGAATTGGTTTGGTTTTCAATGTCTAATGATTCATTCAGTACACCAACCCAGGGGTAAGTCATATTTTATAGAGCCACGGGATGGTTCCTACCCACGAGGTGGGTAGTCGCATATATTAGAGAGTGGGACGCTCATAGAGCCACTGGGATGGTTCTGACCCTAGCTTTTGGAGGCTAATTATTGGTCGGTGTACTGATTTATGATGAGTCGCCTAAGCGAGCATCAAGCAATAATAACCCTACAATCGTTAGTAGTATAGACATAAGTAGGGATCGTTCTAAGCCGGGGATTAAGAGTACCTGAAACATGAGATTGTTAGATAAAAACATATATACATATGCACAAAAATCGTCACATGGCGGAAGGTATGGCGTCGGCAGCAAGGCTGCCCATAACACTAGACACGAAATTACAATGCTGAAAATAAATCCTAAGTCTATTGTTTACAAGTTTGGTCGACATCTTTCACACAAAGCACTCGGCACTTAACTCTTTAACACATAAGACTCACACAAAAGAAAATAAGGAACAAGTATTTAGCATGCATTGGATTTAAACAAGTTTCAACCTACAACTAGAACGTTTCCGATCTTACCTAGTTGAGAGACTCTCTAATGTTTTAAGATTGAGCTATTCGCAAAGTGACCCTAAAAGTTATGCTACCGTTATACAACTCGTAACATTGAAGCACAAAAGTCTATAATCGAAGACATGTAAACAAGCAAGGTTGTCAATCATCTCATTTAACTGTAAGTTTTAGCTAAGGTTATACCCTAGGTGAGCACAATAGAATCAAAGCAGCATACGTTTAATCTTTATTCATTCTACTCGGGTTAGATGAAACCTAACATCTAGATTTACTTGTTTGTTAGACAAAACTAATGTGTCAGTTTTTAAGTCACGCCCTTAGATTACTAACCAATTTAAATCCTCAACATGCATCTATACTGCTGTCCTAATTATCTAAGTGTGTAAATCTTACAAGTTTTATATTACAAATTAACATGCAAAATCATTGTTGCCGAAACTTAAACCTAAATCTAAGCATCGAATCAAACAAATCATTAACATAAAAATTATAAAACCAAGCTCCAATTCGGTTCATACATAGACATATAATCCAAAACCAAAAATACATACAAGTTTCATAAACAAAACTAAGCATAACTACATAAAATTTACTTCGACTCGTGTATCACACTTTTGTAGACACATTGATGACTTCGACTCGTGTTGATCCGGCGGAAGATGGAAGAGATGGGGAGGCTGCTCGGCAATAGGTAAGTGTCGGCAGAAAAGTTCCAAGTTTCGGCAGAAACTTGGGTGAGAGTGAAGGTGATTTTCGGCTAGGGTTTATGTAGTATCTTTGGAGAGAATTTGGTAGAGCTTTTGCTTTGTGTTTTGCTTTGAGATGTGACTAGTTTTTCTATGGAAAAGTTGGCTATATATAGAGGAAAAAGGCTAGGGTTGCCGGCCTCAACAAGGAAGGGAGTTTTTCTTTTCCTAGTTGGCTTATGTTTCCTTGTTGGATAAATATTGCATTCTTGGACTTCTTTTTCTGAATTTTCTTCACAGCATGGGCTTCACATCTTCATGGACTTCATATGTGGATTTGAAAACTCCATTTGATGAACTTTGATCCATGAAAAATGCACAATTCGTCAAGAACACAGAACCAGCAGCAAGCTTGGTTTTCTCGGCTGGTATGACCTTGCTCCAGTAAATCCGACATAACTCTCTCCTCAGAGCTCCGATTGGTGCGATTCCAAGTCTCACAGAAACTAACCACGTAGAGCTTCCTCCATATAAAAGGGCTTGATCAAATTCTATGTGAAACGTTCGGAATGAATTTTTGAAGTTGGGACACTCTCCCAGGAAAAATCCTAGAAGTCCCTGGATTGGTTTGCTCAAACTGCTGATTTGCAGCCATCTTTTAGGTGACTTCCCGAACTCCGATTGATCTGTATTTTTGATAAAAAAAAAACCCTTTAGTAAGCCAATAATATGCATACCAAATTTTAGCAAATTTGGAAAAGGATAGGTCACAATTCCACTAATCTCAGAATCACGAAAAAGACACATTTTGTACTATTTTCCAGAATTCTTAAACTTAGTCATTTTTCGGATTCTAAAGCACATATTTTCAAAACTCTACCAAAATGACACTAAACTATATTATGACTCTATCTTAGATAAATAAGGGTTAAACAAAGCATAAACGAGGGCAAATACATATTAATATCGTCGCACATTGTGCTCCCATCAATTTCTCTTTTCCATGAAATATTGAACCAATGGGATTGACTTATTTTTCTATGAAAATTTGTATGAATAAAGAGACGGACAAGCGCAGAATTAATATTATTGTGTCGGTTTATGAGCGCAGGAAATGAGTATATATTATATTTGCATGGAAAACGAGATGAAATGAATATGAATGAGGGAATAAAAGATGCATGGTATGAATTTAATTATGAGTTTAAATTAAATGAATGCATTCTTAAACCTTATGTAGGATGATCTATGCTTTGAAAAGTTGTGGAAATTTCGAGGACGAAATTTTATAAGGGGGAAGAATTGTCACATCCTGAACGCAATTTTACTGAATTACTGAGTTTTATATTAGTTACCGACAAACGTATCTGTGCATGGTAATTTAGTAAGTTATTATTCACAGTTATTATCCGAAATTTTCCCACCATTCAGGAATTATCTATTGTGGTTCCAATGTCGTAGAGTCGACGATACGAGTTCGTCGAAAATTTCGAAATATTTTTCGGAGCCAGAACGATGTAAAAATGATAGTTTTCATTTTAGTCGTGAGTATAAAAAGAGAAATAGAAGGGCAATTGGGTAATCTGGACTTTCTGGAGGGGGAGGGGAAAATCAGAAATTTTCTTTTCCTTTTCCCTTTCTTTTTCCCCGACCCCGAGCTCCCAACTGCCTCGTTGGAGTTTCCGCCGCCGCGCTGCCTTCTGGCCACTGTTCGGTGCGCCATCGGTGCTGTTCGGTTCGTCTCTTCTCCTTCTTTAAGTCTACGGTGGTGATTTAAGGTGAATCGTCGCTGTTTAGGCATGCTAAGGTTGGGAGGGTTCAATTGTGTCGAACCGGGAACTCCCACGTCCGGCCATCTGTTGGCCCGATTTTGGGTCAGGAAAGAAAGGTCTCCTCTCGTACAACAATTCCATGGAAGGAATTGAGTCAATTCGAACCAGGTAAGGGGAAATTGAACTCTGAAATTTTTAGGATTCTTGGTGAATAGTGTCGATTTATAGGTTTTTATCAATCGACCTATTTAGACTTGAAATTGTGATTATTGTAGAAGGAAAAGTTGATCTAATTGTTGAGTAGGAACTTTTGGTAGATTTTAGTGATTTTTTGTGGCGGTGGCAGTGTTGACCGCCGGTTGACTGCCGCTACTGGCGGCGGTGCCGTGCCGCCGTGGTTGGTTTTTGAACCTGAAATTCTGTTATTTTATGCGTAATGTTATTCTTTTTTCTCAGTGGGAGGGTGGTTGCGGTTTGGGAGCAAATAGATTTTTAGTTGGTTAATGGGTTCTATTTCGGACCTGTTTCGGGTTTTCGAGGAAAATTCTGGGACGGGTCCTCACAACAGTGGCATGCATTCTTTATCGAAAAACATATTGCTAGGCAAATTAGAAGATTTCCACATCAGAGATGTTTGAGTTCGAAACTTTCCATACACCAATACACAAATCATATGCATGCACGTCTTCTGTTCCGAAACCGAAGTCTAATGATTGTTTGCTTAATAAAAGTTTAATTTTCCTAACAACAAAATTAAGATTACGAGCAGTACTTGTTTTCTGCTCAATTACTAAGTTTTTTTTTTCTTTATATAAAATGTATTATTAAATAACTCGCATACCCTTACATATGTCAGTGAGATCATTCAGGTCATTATCGATTAAACTACTTAACCAATTAGGTCACAGCTCCCTTACAGCTCAGTATTGAGTTACACATATTACAACACTTGCATTTAAATTGAAATCGTTGACCATTATTTTTATTCTCGATCACTTGCATGTTATCTTAACAAATTAAAGCTACTTTAATTTTCATATTTTGAATTGTTCATATAGAACCATAGCGTGACATTTGCATGTAACTAAATGCCATAATCTTACTTGGTAGAAGTAGTCATCTTTGATAGATCGACCTGATGTGACAAAAGTTTAATGAAGCAACCTTGTAGAGAAAAATGAAAACTAAATTTCTAGAGACAAGCAACTCCGTGATATGACTTTAATTTCAACCTCTTGAAAGAGTAGTAGACCTCGAAAGAAATATTCAAGATGAAGCTAAAGGGGTGACCTTGATTTACTCGGTCACTGGCATACATGGTCTTGGTCGACCAGGTCACAGTGGTTGAGGCTGACTGGATTGTGACTGAAGAAGAAGAATCAAGAATGCCACAAGACTTTGGGATGTGAATAGTACCGAATCCCTATCTGTGTGCTTCTATTGTCTTACCCTGCAGTGTCATATGTGACGCACACATTAAATTGCAACTAAATGCAATATTGTGCCAACCACTTGCAAGGCTTCGAATAATTCTACACTGGACAAAAGCTTGAGTAAGTATTTCAATTTGTAAATAGTTTTACAATCTATTTTATATTAAAATACTATATTACAAAGAAACACTTCTAGAACATATTCCACCGAAACAGACGAGGGAAAGTCCGCCTACCTCACAACAACAAGGATCAGGGAAATACTGCTCGAATGATTCCTAATTTTTCTTTTTTGGCCCAAATTAGTGTCTCATGTTCAACCCAGTAATTTGCATTTTCAAAAACTTTTGTTTTCTAGAGCTGCCTGCCACAACAATGATTGATTCTCTACATGCAGGCTTAGAATTCACACAGCAATACTTATTACACTTGAAGATCGAAGTGATTAGCCATGCATATATGATATAGATGTTCGTGGCGGATTTAGCACCCGGCGAACGGTTAACACGTTGGGGTTTCGGACGTCAACTTGAGTCCTGTTGTGATGTGCGCGAGCGTGCCAGTACCTTTGAGTTAGGTACAACTTCGATGCGGATGACCTCTGACGAGCGTACTTCTGGCGAGTGTATCTCTGGCGAGTGTATCTGTCTGCTCCCAATTCCTGACTTCTTGATCAAGCGACTGTTACGCGGGCGTTGACTAGGCCGGCGTAAGAGCCTCGAACAAGACCTAACAAAAGTATTTTAGGATTTTTTTTCAACCTATTGCAGATTGAGTAATCTTACTTCAATCCTGTGATGCAAAGCAGAGCAATAATTCAAGACCGCGGGGAATAGTTCTCCTCCAACCTATAGCAGATTGGTTTATGTTTTGTTACCGGAGTAACGACTCGATTTGCTACTGGCGTAGCGACTGACACTGGGTGCTTCAGCGAACGCAGACACAAAGCGAGTGTGCGACTCTGTACGTATGGCGCAGTGTGCGGCTCTGTACGTATGGTGCAGGTGTGCTACGATATGCCGATGCTAGAAGCGATAGGTCTTAGCGACTCTCGACACTAATGCAACGCACACTTCGACAACCGTGCAAGTATACAGCGACCGGTGGCGGGCGTAAAGTTGCAGTGAGGTTGGATAGTGGTTGTTTGCGGTTTGTGGAGGCAGTGCGCGTAAGATGCTCCGGGGAGACTTTGCAAGATTTGCAATGTGCAAAAGCTTGTGTGTTTGTAAGATGGTTGTGAACCCTTTACAAGTTGCATAAGAATTCTTTATATAGAGAATTCCAAACCCTAATACTTGCGTATCAAGCAACATAATAGATTCGGAGATCAATCAGGATTCAATTACCTTAAACCACCTCCTTCTCAGATTTCCAAAGGAACCCCAATTCCTTTCTAAGAAGGAAAGATTTAAATATATGTCAAATTATTCTTTAATGAATAACCTCGTGGGCCTCAATCCACAATCTCGAACAAATGTCAATTTGGGCCCAAACATTGCCCCCCAGCCTTTGAAATTGAGAAATCAACGAAATTGATAAAGGTTAGAAAGTCTAATCCGAATCCATTTAAAAACTGAAACGCTGCGTTGTTCCCTCTAACACGCAACTTTACCAAACTGAGCTAATACTGATTCCATGCATACTACAACACATCATCAATGTTCCAATTAACACCAACATTTAGACTAAAATAGAACACCCAAAATAAAGTTTCAACCAAACAAAATCATATAGATAAATTTTCATCTTAAATTCATGCATATAGCACCTCATAATAATATGAAAATTTATTAATGCAAATTGATCTGAAGACCGGGTTAGGTTACGTACCAAGCAAAGAGAAATTAACAAATAGAGCAAAAAGTGAAAGAAGAAGTCATAGGAATTTACCTCGAAAGTCCACGACTATCCCTTTATAGCTAGCTCCAAGCAACCCCAATATGATTAGATATATGAATTTCTGATCACACTTTACTTTTGAAAGATCTCCTGGTCTACCACTTCACATTCATTCTTTAATGGTATTATTATTAAATTACCGAGTTGAGTATTAACAAGGACTACAAAAGTAACTAAAACCAACTATTACACGTAACGAGAAACCAATACAATTGTATAGCCACATTATTGGACTTCCATTCCAACAAAATGTATGTTGCATCATAGAATTCAGAAACAATTTTCAATACTGAGTACTTAACTTCAAAAAATCACCACAATTCATTTAACTTATCAAAGAACACCAAAAGTCCATATTGAAACTACACGTACACATTGAAGTACAACTAAACAAAATTTCAAGTCAATTCAACTCTTCAATCATAATGATATTCAAGCTCAAAACTGCTCTACTGAAACTATACAAAAAGATTCCTGAACTGCAGTTTTAACTTCAGAAAATATCTATAAATCAGTCACCTTACCGAAGTACATGAAAATTTCCAGATGAAGGGTTCACACATGGAGGTACAACTCCACAAAATTTCAGACCAAATGGACTCTTAAATTTTACTGAACTACGAACTCAAATCTGCTGGACTGCATAAGGCAAAAAATTCAGCACACTGAGTGCCTAATGTTCGAAAATTCATCACGGTCTAACCATTCAATAAAAATGTAGTAAAATTTTCAGATCAATGGTTCACATATAAGAGAAGAACTCCACAAAATGTCAGGTACAAAGAAGGCTTAAAACTTAATCGAATCCGAACTGAAATCTGCTGCTCTAAAAATGCAAAATATTTTTCAGCAATGAGCACTTTATCTTCAGAAAATCTCTGTAAATTAACCACTTAACCAACGAAAATGAAATTTTCCAGATCAATGGTACACACAAGGAATAACAATTCCACAAAGTTTCAGACCAAACAAAAACTTAAATCTTAACTAAAATCGAACTCAAATCTGCTGCTCAGTAAATACGCAGCTATCATCAACTTCTATCAAAATCAAATCCCCAAGTTCTAAATAGCGTATAAGTTTGAAAGGTAGGTTAAGATAGCAAATTTAATCCGTGAAAACCTCAAAAACGCATCAATCAACTGAACCATGACCGATCACAATCCAATAGAAACTGAATTATAATCTTAACTATAAGGAAGGTTTTGCTTTCCCTACCAATCAACAACAAAGAGGATCAAACAACAAGTTATCAATCCCAAAAGTAAAATATAAATAAAATAAACTTAAAATTGTGATACTGTTCTCCAGGAACATAAACCATTCATTTAATAGACTTGCTCTAAGACAAATCCAATAGGATAAAAGGAACAACATTTACAGATTCAGACACAGCTCGTGCAATTCAGAATCAACAAATGAAACCACACCAGAAGTCTACAACAATATAACCTTACTAAAATCAAACGAATGAATATAATAATCATGGTCATCATGTCGATTACCATATGTAATCACAGCGGAAGACCCTAACCGAACATAATTTAGAATAGTCTCAAGTTTCCTAAATTTCTGAAATCTCAAAAGTACGATCCTATTTCACACCCAAAAAATTATACCCAGATATGATCATATTCCCACTCTGATACCAACTGTGAGGACCCATCCTAGAATTTTCCTCGAAAACCCAAAACAGGTCTGAAATAGAACCCATTAACCAACACTACCAGAAAAAAAGGCTTTTCCCGACGAAATGAAAAAAAACGGCCGACGACTAAAAATTTTCGTCGGCTATTCTCTAGAATGGCCGACGATTTTATTTTTCGTCGGTGGAAAAAAAAAATCGTCGGCCATAGTATGGGAATGGCCGACGATCCTTTTTTTTCGTTGGTAAAAAAAAAATAGTCGGCTATATTCATATTTTAGTCGACGATTTGGATTTTCGTCTGCCTTTCTCTGAAACATTAGCCGACGAAAAATTTTGAACTTTTGACCGATGAAATTGACATTTTCGTCGGCTATGATTTAAAAAAAAAAACAAAAAATGACCATATTCCATTTTCTATCTCTAACGATAAACCATTGCTTCATTCTTCAAACAGAAAAAAGTCGTGAAATAAGATATGACCGAAATAATGAAATACGTCTACGGTTGAAAAATGACAAGATTCCGATAAAATCTGAGTGTCGAAAGATGCGGTCAAAGGTTTTATTCATTCGTTTCCCTAATGGTAGCGTTACCTTCGGTAAATATTTTGAGGAAAATTTTTATACGATTAGTTGCATCTCATCGATTTGAAACTATTATCTGTTGAAGGTCAGGCCAAAAAACGTCATTTAGACAGTCCAATTACCATTTCTAAGCGTTTAGAGGTTTGACTCACCCAGTTGACCGTTCCAATCGAGCCTTTAACGTTGTCAGCTGAAGTTGGATTTTTTTCCATACATGTATTTAATCATAACGGTGATATCTGACGGTTGGAATAGATTTTCTAAACTTTTAGATTCAAAATCAGAACATATGCACTAATGTTCCTTAACTTGTTTACTAAGTGTTTAAATGAATGTATAGTTTCAAATAGTTACTATACGTAGACTCTTCAAATGCAAAAATGTTGTGAAATAAGATATGACCGAAATAATGAAATACGTCTACGGTTGAAAAATGACAAGATTCCGATAAAATCCGTGTGCCGAATGTTGCGGTTAACTGTTTTTTACTTTCGTTTTCCTATGGGTAGCCTGACGTTCGTTAAATCAATTTTGTAAAATTTTTATACGATTAGTTGTGTCTCATTGATTTGCAACTATTATCTGTTGAATGTGAGGCCAAAAACTGATGTAGGAAGGATGACAGCAAACATTGAAGAGCAGATTGATCGTTGCAAGTCAAAACCCGGTTTACTGCAGATTTGGCGTCCGGCGTCCGAATGACGATTGTGATACCATTCCACAAAGGGAACGACGCTAGGAATCAAACTCGTCGCTTTGCCACGACGTGTGGGCCTTTTCGGGCTTTCGAGTTCGTTTAGGGCCTCAAAACGGCAGTTTAATATGTTTTCAAGATTTAAGTTTTCTAATTTGTTTTGGATTCGTTTTGTTTTAATTCCTTGGGCTTTTAGGTTTCCTTGTTAGTTGCCCTAGGGTTTCTTTTCAGTATTTAAGCATCCCTTTGGGATCACATACAATTAATTAATCATATTTTATCAAAACCCTAAAAGTTTTCTCTTGATTCCTGGTGGATTCCAGACCTGTTCTTTAGAGTACGACGTTGATTGTACTCTCCATTCATTGAGGGTTCGACGTTGATCAACCCTTCCACACTTCTACTGCGTCAGAAACCGTCGTTTAACTAGACTAATTTCCGTTTTTAAGCGTTTAGAGGTTTGACTTAGTGGTTTAACCTATAGTTTAGCCGACGAAAATTATATTTCGTTGGCTAAACTCTTGCGATCCGCGCTTTTTCATTTTCCGCCGTTGGATGGCTCAGATCCGACGGCTGTTGATCTTCCAAAGTATAGCCGACGATGTTCATAGAATAGCCGACGAAATATTGTAAATCGTCGGCTATTCTCTAAGTTTAGCCGACGAAAATTATATTTCGTCGGCTAAACTCTTGCGATCCGCGCCTTTTTATTGTCCGCCGTTGGATGACTCAGATCTGACGGCTGTTGATCTTCCAAAGTATAGCCGACGAAATCTTTTAAATCGTCGGCTATTCTCTCTCCTTTAAATCTTTCAGCCCGCCTTTTTTCTCTCCTCCTCCGCTCTCCTCCGCCGATCTGCGTCTCTAATCCGCCGCTCCCCTCCTCCTCAAATCGGCGCCGGCGTCCTCCTCCTCCTCCCAAAATTTTCCTAAAATATCAGAATTTCCCAAAATATCTCAGCCGCCACGTGTACTGTTCATCCCTTTCCTTTTTTGGCAGCAAAGCTTCTTTTGCTCCGTTCTCCACCGTCCGGCCACGCCACGGTGCGTGCCACCTATCAAAATGCTCAGCTCAACCTCCTCTTTCGTTTGGGCTACGCCACGTCGGGAACCCTTGCATGGGCACGACGCAGTCTTGCCCGAAAGGTTCCGCCGCAGCGGGTGACGGAGCAGCTGTTGCTCCGGGTGAAGCCAGGGCTCGAGGTACCTATCTTCTAGTTCCTCTCCTTCCTCTGAGCACCTCTATGCTGGCCTCGAAGGGGGTAGCGGTTGAGCTTGGGGTTTTCTGATCCACTTTCCGACCGTATCCTCTGACGTTGCAGGTATATTTCGACTCCTTAAACCTTGATCTACATGTTGGTGGTCTTGGTTGCAGCTTTGGGTGAGGTTTTGGTGGCGGCGCGTGGGGCCTACGCACAACCACTTTGGGCGGCTTGTGGTGGCGTGTTTGAGAATTTTTGGGGCAGTAGGGTGTTCTGTTGTATCGTGCTCGTCGATATAAGCGCGGAGATATATTATTTTCGTGATTTGGTCGCCGTATGACCAAGTTATGCATTTTTGAATCCGTTAATTATGCGATTATTAATTTACGTGGATATCGACCTAGAATTTGAGCTTGATTTTCGATCCTAGGGTCGACTAGGCTGTCTAGGAGCCTTGAGAGGCTCTGGAAGAGGTTTGTCGCGTGTTGTCCAGCCTCGGGGTTAAGGGTTATGTGATCAAAGCGAATTATATTTTATTTTATTTAATTTGAATGCTAAGTTTTCGATAATGTCACTTAGGTGATTGACCATGCGTGAGTATCTCACCCTTGTGAGGTTGAAGACGCAGCGAAAGTAATTAAGGTGAGTAAACCTCACTGTGTTCGTATGTAATACGAGTTAATTTATAGTAATGAATCGTTAAATGTGAAATTATTTTATGAAAAGAAATATTTGTTTTAAATTAAATGAACTTGATCGACTACGGTTCATTGGTAAGTAAAATGATTTTAATATAAAAAAATAATTTTTAAAGTGTTTTATGATCAATGACTATAGTTGGTATTAGTGGACTATTCCTAAGTGAATGTTTACGTGTGTATATATATATATATATATATATATATATATATATATATATATATATTTACGTGAAATATATATATATTGAGATTATGTATTTGGGTGAATTCATTTTGCTATGAAATTATCATAATTGAGAATGTGTGAGTTATGTGGTGTGTGAATGTGTTGGTATGGAAACCAACGGCCAATGGGAGATCTGTCCTGTGTTATGATGGGGATCTCTCATGTATGACGATTATTGTCCACCCAGTGTGATGATGGGGGATCTTTGTGAATGTGTTGGTTTGGAAACCAATTGCCAGTGTAAGATCTGTCATGTTTGATGGGGATCTTACACGTGTGGCGTAGGGATCTCGCCTCCGTGGAGAAAGGGATCCTTACGGCAGTTATATCGGGAACCAAGCGTTAGGTCGGGTAATTGGTTATGATCAGTTAGAGCTCTAGTCTGTCTACCTTTGTGTGATTTGGAGGGGGAAGACAGTGGTCATCGTGCCCCGAGTTTTATCCTTTTGTTTGGTTGTGTGTTGTGGATTTATCATTCATGAGTTGAGTTTGTTTTGGGAATGTGATTTCCATTTTGCACGATATGAGGGATAACCGTGTGGGGTTATCTGGGTCTCATGCGTGCATGTTTTAAAAGGAAATTATTTGTGTTTTTCCTTTATTGTCCAAGACGGACAAGCTTCCTTATTTACAAGTGTCGTTGTGTTAATATGTGATTTCGTTATTATTCGACTTGTATTTCTTATGATTAAGGAAAGTGGGCCTTTAAAAGAAAATAAGGTGTGCGTTGTGTTTCTTGAGTTAAGATGGCAATATCTTGACTTCATTTTGGGGTTGTCGAATTTATTATATGCTTTCATTTGTTATATATTTGTGTAATTATTTGTGCGTAACTTTCTGAATTAAGCTATATGCAGGAGTCACTATTTTAATTGGTTGTGCGTGACTTCCTGAACTAATCTATTTGCAGGAGTCACGATTTTAATTGTGTAAGATTTGTACCTTCCTGAACTATGATTTTAAGCAGGACAGTCTAAATCTTACCTTGTATTTTTGTTTGCGTGTGGTATTATGGTTTAAGTGTTGTTGCGTGAGTCTGAGCTTACTCATACCAGCTTTAAAAAGCTTACCGGGTTTGTTGTTTACAACCCGGTGCACCAATCCATGCTGTAGGGGTTAATTGTGCAGGTGATGATTAGCAGAGTTTAGGCGGCGGTTGATTGTGCGGTGAGTAGAAGTGATTCTACTCATTAGTCTTGTTTTTCTTCAAGTATAGTGAGGCATGAGTGAATAATTACATTGTCCGATATCTCACAATTTGTGTAAGATTGAAAATGTAATATTTGTATTAACCAGAGTCGCATTTCTATGGACTCTTTAATGCATAATAATTTGTAATTTATTTTTAGTTCGTTGTGATTATTGAATTATCACGTGTTCGAATTTGAATTAGTCCAGTTATAAGTTGCTGAGTTTCATGGACGCATACGCCGGATACAACCAGATCAGGATGAAGACCGTTGATGAAGAGCATACATCTTTCACAACTGATCGAGACCTCTATTGCTATAAGAGAATGCCCTATGAACTCAAAAATGCCGGAACAACATACCAGCGGGTGGTGAACAAGATGCTAGAGCAAGAGATGGGTAAGACAGTAGAAGTTTATGTAGATGACATGTTGGTCAAAAGCCTGACCTCTGGATCTCATGTACGGGATTTGGCCGTAGTGATAGGAAAAATGCTGAGGCACGGCATGAGGCTGAATCCAAAAAACTGCATTTTTGGGATAACAAAAGGGATGTTCCTAGGTCATGTCATTAGCCAGCGAGGCATAGAGGCCAACCCAATTAAGGTCAAAGCAATTTTGGACATGGAGTTGCCAACCGAGCGGAACCAGATTCAGACACTGACCGGCCGGTTAGCAGCGCTAGCTAGATTCATTTCAAGGCTCACTGACAAATACACCCCCTTCTTCAAACTGTTAAAGGGTCAACAATTTATATGAACCGGAGAGATGCTATACCTCTACATAGCCACTTCGGAGACCGCTGTAAGCTCAGCTTTGGTAAGGAAGGAGGGAACCCTGGAGTTGCCGGTGTATTATGCAGGGAAGGGATTTACCGGTGTAGAGAGTAGGTACCGGGACATCGAAAAACTGGCACTAGCACTCATTGTTAGTGACAGGAAGCTGAGGAATTACTTCCAGGCCCATTCTATCACCCTGTTCACCAACCAACTCTTACGGAAAATCCTGCATAAGCAAGAAACCAGGGGCAGACTGGTCAGATGGGCCGACGAGTTGGGAGAATTTGACATCCTGTACACTCCCAGGACAACCATTAAAGGGCAAGCAGCTGTAGATTTCATATGCGAACTAATCCCAATGGAAGGAAAAGAGCGAGCAAAAGAATCAACAAGCCATGAGGGCGAGCCGAACGCTACGACCGCAGAGATAGTAGAAACTTGAGGATGAAAGTTGAACGTAGATGGGTCGGTAACACAGAAAAGAAGTGGTGCTGGCATTATCTTGACCGGGTCGGATGGTTACTCCTATAAATATGCCCTGCGATTCCTGTTCAACGCTTCTAATAATGTAGCGGAATATGAATCACTTATAGCTGGTCTGCAGGTGGCAAGAGAAATGGGCATCCCCACCGTTGATATATACAGTGATTCCGCACTAGTAGTAAACCAAGTCAACGGAACCTTTGAAGAAAAGGAACCCCAGATGAGCTAGTACCAGGCGCTGGCTAAAACCCTAATGGAGCAGTTCCAAAGGGCAACGATCCAACATGTCCCCCGGGACGAGAATAGGCACGCCAATGCGCTGGCAAGGCTGGCCACCAGCAACTACGCGCCGGGATTCCGGAAGGTAAGAATCGAGACGCTGGAAAAACCTAGTATAAGCCGAACAATCTCTCAAATATTCGCGGTTGAGGAGGCACTGCCCAGCTGGATGGATCCGATCAGAAAATACCTAACCGATAGGATAAGCCCGGAGGATAAAAAAGAGGCACGGAGATTGCACTTAAGGTGTGCGAGATACAACTTGCTGGATGGAAAGTTGTGCCGTAGGGGCCACTACTTCCCCCATCTGAGGTGCGTAACAGATGACGAGGGCCAGGCAGTTATGCGAGAGATTCATGAGCGGGTCTGCAGTAATCACTCAAGAGCAAGGTCCCTAGCGCACAAGGTGCTCCGGGCGGGATATTTATGGCCTAACATGGCAGTGGCTTCAAGAAAAGTCTCTGGAGCTTGCCACAACTGCCACATGTACGCCACAATCCCGCACGCCCCATCAATAGCCCTCTCAATCGTAATGGCACCATGGCCCTTCGCTCAGTGGGGACTCGATCTAATCGGCCCGTTCCCAATGGTGGTGGGACAATTCTAGTATGCTATTGTGGCTGTTGATTATGAAACCAAGTGGATCGAGGTGACACCGTTGATTAAGATAACAGAGGAGCGGGTGAAAAAATTTCTCTGGAAAAACATTTACAACTGCTTTGGCATCCCAAAGACCATTATAACGGACAACGGGACACAGTTCAACAACACTGACCTCATCGAGTACACGGCCACCTTGGGGACTCAAATGGTCTTCGCCTCAGTAGCACACCCGCAGACCAACAGTTAAGTATTATCAAGAAGCTCCTGAAGAAAAAGATTTACGATAAGAAGGGGCTATGGGCTGGCGAGCTACCAGCGGTACTATGGGCAATCCACACAACCACAACAGAGGCAACTGGAGAAACTCCGTTTTGCATGGCATTTGGGAGTGAAGCAGTCCTTCCGGTGGAAACTCAAATACCCAGCGACAAAATGGAAAATTATGATGCCGAAACCAACAACGAAGGACTACAGCTCAACCTAGATCTCTTAGAAAAGCTTCGGGACCAGGCTCATTTACGCAATCAAACATATAAGCAACGGGTGGCCCGTTATCACACAAAAGAGTGTGGGATAGAAGGCTGCAGGTTGGAGACTGGTAATGAAAAGAGTACAACAGAAGGTGCTAGCCCTCGAACCCACATGGGAAGGGCCCTATCAAATCACATAGGTTGTTGGCCCGGTGACCTTCCACATCAGAGGAACGGACGAAGTGAATTCCACCCACCCGTGGAACATTGAACACCTCTAATACTACCCAAGGTAGACCGCACGGTTTATCCCAGCTAAGGCTTCTAACGCTTTGGGGAGGTAGGCCCGGGCGGGCAAGCCATATTTAATACTATGAGATCTAACCCTCAAGTAGAAAAAAAAAAACATGTTCCATCCGATGGTCACATTTTGTATTGATAGGAGCACAATGTGCGACGATAGTACATGTTTATACCCTCGTTTATGCTTTGTTTAACCCTTATTTGTCTAAGATAGAGTCGTAATGTAGTTAGTGTCAATTTCGGTAGAGTTTTGGTGAAAAATGATTAAGAATCCGAAAAATGACTAAGTTTGAGAAATCTGGAAAATATTGCAAAATGTATCTCTTTCGTGATTTTGAGATGTGCAAAAGTATGACCTATCCTTGTCCGAATTCCATGAAATCTTGTGTGCTTAATATTCATATGTTGAGGAATGTTGTGTTAAAATTTCAGATCAATCGGAGTTCGGGAAGTCACCCAAAAGAAGGCTGCAAAACCGCAGTCCGAACATTCCAATCCAGGGACTTCCAGGATTTTCCTGGGACTGTGTTCCAACTTCGAAAAATCATTCCCGACGACTTGCAAGGAATTTGGCCGAGATATTTTATGGGGAGATGGCCCTATGTGTCTAGTTTACGTGAGACTTGGAATCGCATCAATCGGAGCTCCATGGAGGGAGATATGCCGGAATTACTGCGACAAGGTCAAAGCTGCCGATTCCAGGAACCTACTGCCTCCTTTTTGTGTTTTCTGTTTTTGATGGACCAAATGGTGTATAAATGCACTTGTGAAGATATCCCAAGCATATGGAAGGAAGGAGGACGACACTTGGCCATAGAATTGAAGGAAAACATGAAGAAATCAAGTCTCCTAGTCAAACTAGGATAAGCTGCCGATTTGAGGCAGATTGGATGCAAATTGTGCTGCCGGCAATTGTGGGGCATTTTCGATGGATCAAAGCTTATCAAAGGAAGTCCAAGACCTCATAAGAAGTCCATGAAGATGTGAAGCCCAAGCCTTGAAGAAAAATTCAGAAAAGAAAACCTAATTGGACTAAGAAAGGAAGGTTGCAAAACCTTATTGAACTAGGTTTTCTGAATTCCTTTTGGCTTAAGGGACTGCCGGCACCCCTCTCCTATATAAACCCCCACTTTTTCCACAGAAAATCATCATCTCATCTCAAGCATATTACACTAACCTAAAAGCTCTACCAAGTTTTCCAAAACACCAACATCTAAATACCCTAGCCGAACCATTCACCACCACCACCATATTGCCGAACCTCACCATCTTGGTTTCCTGCCAATTTTTGTTCTTGCCGAGCATCAAGGAGCAGCAGCCGATTCATCTAGTCACATTGAGGAGTCTTCAAGGTTCTTTAAAGTGTGATCCATTCCCCTATGGCTTTTGTATTTAGTTATGTTTGGTTGTTTTGTATGAATTTATTTCAATTCTTGATTTTTCTTGAAACTTTGTATAAACCGAATGATATATGTTATGCATGGTTTTTCTGAAATTTAACTTGTGTATTTTGTATGCTTTGATAATTAGGGCAGTGGTATTTCGCATGTTTAAGCTTGAAATTGGTTAGAACTAAGGTTAGGACAAATAAACCGACACACTAGTTATGATTAGCATGTAATTCTAAGTGCTAGGTTTCATGTGATAGAGTAACACGGATAAGTCATACGCTGGAGTAGTTTGTTTTGTGTTGCTCACCTAGGTCTAATAAACCTTAGAACTTGCAAGTTAAATAAGATGATTGACAACCTTACTTGTTTGCTTGTCTTCGATTAAGACTCGTGTGCTTAAATGTTAAAACGCGTAAAACCGGATTAGCATCACCTTAGAAGTCATACGCTGGAGTAGTTTCTAAGAATTTAAGAAGTCTAACAATTGGAAAACCGCTGGAGGCTCTAGTTGTGTCGAAACTAATTTAGGTCTTGAACATGTTAAATACTTGTCTCTTACCTTCTTGTATGCAATTTGCCTTGTTAAAGAGTCTTTTATGTGAACCGTTTTGTGTGAGAGATGATGATCACTTGTATATAGTAGTCTAGGATTTTATTTTCTGTTTTTCTTTTATCATTGCCGAGTCTAGTGTTAGGGCAGCATGGCTGCCGATCCAAACATATTCCCCTATTGTGACGTTTTTGTGTATATGTATATATGTTGTGTGTCTAACAATTTCATATCTCAGGTACCCTTAATCCCCGGCCTAGAACGATCCCTACTTACTCATGCTACTAACGATATTTTTGTAGGGTTATTATTGCATGAGAGCTATGGCTCCCATCAATTTTTGGCGCCGTTGCCGGGGATTATAAAAGCTTGTTTTATGTTATTGTTGTGTATATAATGTTGCTGGAAATTTTTGTTGTGAAGTTGTAAAGTTGTAAATTTTAAGTTTATTTTGGGATTATGTAAAGTAGAAATATGCTTCGGCATGTAGAGTTTAAATTTCGAAAGTTGCATGATGTTTAATGATGTATGTTGGTAATCACTTAGTTTAATTTCTAGGAAGTTGATAGTGTTGTGTATGTTTGAGTTTATTGTAGTTTCTAAAGTGTAACATGTAGGTGAAGCCTCTTTTGTTGATCATAACCATAACCCTTCATACGAGTGATGCCATGTTAGGTATGTTTTTGTGTAGATTGGGAAACGGGCCCTGCAATGTTGGAATTAGTCCATCGTTGGCCCCCCACGCATAACGACGCTAACTTGGTATTATTTTTATGAGGTTGAGGGCGGTTTTAATCAACACTTGAGACCGCTAGGGATCCGTGTTTGTTTTACAAAGTATGGGGAAGTTATTATCATAGATATGGTTCTCAGGTTTGTTTAACTGGATCTCAAGGCCCATAGACTGATGTTCATTCTCGGTGAGTGAGTCGATAGGGGGTTCGCCCTCCATGGTGTCCAACAACGAGTCCTGCCTGGTTCCTGTAGGGGGTTCGCCCTCCGTGATTTTAATGACCTTTGAAACGTAAAATCCGCACGACCTAGTCGACAGCTTGTGCCGAAGCATCACCTCACTTTAGACGCTAGAACATAACTTGACATATGTGGCCTATTTTCTTCAAAGATAAAACATATTGTGTGGTTCAAACTCTTGAGGTATATCGGATTAAGCATGATACTACCGGGGGCTGTATCAGTCCATTGCACCGTTATCTCCTCTGCTCCACGTACTTTGAGAGTTAGAACAAATTTAAAATAAATTAGACTTAGCGATTACATGCTCATGAACTTTCCGATTTTTCTACTCTTGTGGCCGAACCATATTAATTCTTTGCCGAAATTTTTGTTCTTTGCCATGAGTTTGTATGATCTTGCCGATTGTGATTTTGTGTTATTGTTTGAAATATGATTATGTAATCGCCAATGCCGTGGCTTGTAATGATGTATATTCTTGCTTTCTATTTCTTTATAAGGTTCTAACTTGTTTGAATGTTGCAAATTTCAGAAATAATGCATGTCCGAATCTAGTATTTGGGCAAGAGATCTTCAAGGCCGTTTGCAACGTTTAGACCAAGAACTCGCTATTGCTCGTTTTGTGCCATTACCTCCATCGTCACCAACCAGTTCATCAGTGTCATCATCCTTGCCATCATCACCTAGTGTGCCGACCATTTCATCATCAGTGCCGAGCTCACCATCGTTTGTTTCGTCGTCGTGTGATCTTCAGAATCCAGAATTTGAAGCTTTTGCCGAATTAGAAGAAGAAGAAGAGATCATGGCATCAATCAGATCACAGAATGGTCATGTTGCTGGAGCTGGAGTTGCTCCTTCGAATATTACTTATCCTCCCTTGGAAGCTGACAAAACTGGAGAGATTGAATTGAGGAGTGGATTCCTCCATAAGCTGAAGTCATTTTATGGGATGCCGAGTGAGGACCCTAACAAGCATCTACAGTGGTTTAACTTCACCACGGAGTCTATGTGTCCAAGAGGGACCGATTTGCAACACTTCAAAATGAAGGCTTTTCCGTTTTCTCTAGAAGATCAAGCAAAGGAGTGGTTGTTTGAGGTGCCTAGTGGTCGCATTGTTTCGTGGAGTACTATGATGGATGAGTTTTTGCTCAAGTACTTTCCCGCTTCACGTATCACTGATCTGAGGAAGCAAATTACAAGTGTGAAGCAAGCCGGAGATGAGACTTTCTTCGACTACTACAAGAGGTTCAAGTCCCTAGTTTCTTTGTGTCCATCGCATGGCATTAGCGATGGACTCTTGCTACAATATTTCTATGAGGGATTGCGCGTCATGGAGAGAGAGTTTCTTGACTCGGCTGCGGGAGGTAGCTTTTTGGAGTTGAATGCCGGAGCGGCGAGAAGTTTGTTGGAAGTTCGTGCTTTGAACAACCAACAATTTGGCATGGCACGAGGCAATATACAAAAGAATGAGAAAGTGCATGAGACGTCTTCGAGCTCAAAGCTAGAGGAGAAAGTGGACAAGCTTACCGACTTGGTGAGTAATTTGATGAAGAAGCGTGCTAGTGTATGTGGAATTTGCACCGAGGGCCATGAGACCGAACAATGCCCTCAATTTGGAGTTAGCGAGGGAGTAGAGGAGTGCAATGCCATTGGTTTTCAAGGAGGCCAACGTTTTGGCAATTTTAATCCAAGGTTCAATGATCATCCGAACTTTCGATGGGCGAATAATGACAACGTGCTTAGGGCACCTATGCAACAAAGAGAGGGAGGAGCACCATTTGCACCAAGGCCACCATTTGTGCCTCGGCAACCCTATCAGCCGAATCAAGGAGCATTTGGAGCCATGCCGAGCCAAGCACAAGTTGTGCCGTACCAAGGTCAAGGAGGGCCGAGCCAAGGCCAAGGCCAAGCCGCACCGAGCAATCCGAATTATGATGCTTTGCTTCAATCTTTGTCAAGTGCTACTCAAGCACTACTCGCGGGACAACAAAATCATCAAAAGGACATTGGTGAGCTCAAGACTCAAATGGGGCAAGTTGTGGATTTTATGGGAAGATTTAATGAGCAAGGGAAGTTGCCAAGCAATACTATTCCAAATCCGAGGAACGAGCAAGCCAAAGTGATTCAAACTCGAAGCGGAAGGGAGTTGGTTCCTCCAACAAGTCCAAAGAAGAAGCGAGTGACTTTCAAAGGTGTTAATGAGGATGAGATGGCTGCCGGACCTGTCATTGCCGGCAGCCATAATAGAGAGGATGCCGAGGAGAACCTTGATGCCGAGCATCATGATGATGCCGGCAATGTCATTGCCGAGAAGGAGAACCGAGCAGCCGGCAAGGGCCATTCTGCCGAGCAGGATAGTGTGGCCGGCAACAATGCCAAAGGAGGGGACCCATCATCTAGTGCCCCATTCCCTTCACGCTTTGCTAGAACGAAGAAAGACAAATCCGATGAGGAGGTATTGGAGATTTTCCGGAAAGTGCAAGTCAACATCCCTTTGTTGGAGTGCATTAAACAAGTGCCAAAGTATGCTAAGTTTTTAAAGGAGCTTTGTACGGCAAGAAGGCATACTAGAGAGACTCGTGTGGTAACAATGAGCGAGACGGTGTCGGCCGTTATTCAAAGGAAGTTGCCACCAAAGATGAAGGATCCGGGAAGCTTCAATGTGCCTTGTGTCATAGGCAATACACGGTTTGATGATGTAATGTTGGATTTGGGAGCATCGATTAATGTCATGCCACTCAATGTGTATCAAACGTTGAGTATAGGGCCTCTCAAGAAGGATAATGTCATCATTCAACTTGCGGATCGCTCAAGCAAATATCCGGAAGGTTATGTAGAGGATGTGTTGGTGCAAGTCAACCAATTGATATTCCCCGCCGATTTTTATGTGGTTGAGATGGAGGATTCGCCGGTCAACAACACTCAATTGCTTTTAGGGCGACCATTTATGAGGACCGCGCGCACTAAGATTGACGTGGCCGAGGGCAACCTAACTATGGAATTTGATGGTGAGATGATAAAGTTCAATGTGTTTGACGCCATGAGATTCCCCAATGTTGATTTGAAGGAGGGTTGTGCCATTGATGTTTTGGAGGAGGTCGAGCAAGTTATGTCGACCTCGCTTGACGCATAGCAATTAGCGATTGAGCAAGGGGTCGGATTTGACAAGAGGGGAGAACGAGTTATGAAGAGAACCAAGCCAAGCCATGCCGTGCAAGAGGAGGCCGAGCAATGCAATGATGCCGAGCAAGAAAGTGGTACGGCAGCCCCCTATGCCGAGCCATTCATAATGATGCCGAGCCTTAAAGAGGTGGTTGCCGAGCTTGAGGCCACAACATTGTATCCAAGGAACTCGTTCTTGTCAATTCCAAGTGCCACAACAAAATTTCGACCAAGTGTGGAAGAGGCCCCAAAGTTAGAACTAAAAGAACTCCCTAGTCACTTGAAGTATGCGTATCTTGGAGAAGGAGACACACTACCGGTGATTGTGTCTTCAATGCTTAGTGAGAAGCAAGAGGAGGATTTAATTTGTGTGCTTAAAAAGTACAAGACCGCCATAGGTTGGACCTTAGCGGATATCAAGGGAATAAGCCCTACTACTTGTGTTCATCGTATTTTGTTGGAAGAAGGAGCTAAGCCGACAAAAGAAGCTCAACGTCGACTTCACCCTCCCATGATGAAAGTTGTGAAAGAAGAGATTATCAAGTTGCTTGATTGTGGAGTGATCTACCCAATTTCGGATAGTAAGTGGATTTCTCCCGTACAAATAGTGCCAAAGAAGAGTGGTGTAACGGTTGTCCAGAATGAGAAGAATGAGCTTGTGCCACAAAGACTTGTAACCGGTCATCGGATGTGCATCGATTATAGAAAGCTCAATGCTACAACAAGGAAGGATCACATGCCTTTGCCGTTTATGGATCAAATGCCGCTCACCCCTATCCTTGTGGTGGAAATTTTTGATGTTTGGGGGATTGACTTCATGGGACCGTTTTCTTCAAGTAAGGGTTTTCTCTACATATTGCTTGCGGTTGATTATGTGTCAAAGTGGATCGAGGCAAAGGCTACACGCACCAACGATGCCAAGGTGGTAGCCAAGTTTCTCAAGACCAACATCTTTTCACGTTTTGGAGTTCCAAGGGTCTTGATTAGCGATGGAGGATCCCATTTTTGTAACCGCACTATTGAAGCCTTATTGAGGAAGTATGGAGTCACGCATAAAGTTTCTACACCATATCACCCCCAAACAAGTGGAATGGCCGAGGTAAGTAATCGAGAGATCAAGAACATTTTGGAGAAATCGGTTGGACCTTCAAGGAAGGATTGGAGTGATCGTCTCGATGATGCTTTGTGGGCTTATAGGACTGCGTACAAGACACCGATAGGTATGTCTCCTTTTCGGTTGATTTATGGCAAAGCATGTCACTTACCGGTTGAGTTAGAACACAAAGCATGGTGGGCCGTTAAAAAGTTCAATATGAGCATAGATGATGCCGGTCTTCATAGAAAGCTTCAACTCAATGAACTTGAAGAAATACGCAATGAAGCATATGAGGCCGCTTGGATATATAAGGAGAAGACAAGAGCGTACCATGACAAAATGATTCGAGGGAAGAAGTTTGAAGTTGGGCAAAAAGTTCTATTGTTTAATACACGGCTTCAACTCTTTCCGGGAAAGTTGCGCTCTCGTTGGCTTGGACCATTCATTGTTCTTCAAGTGTTTCCACATGGAGCCGTAGAAATTCGGAATGAAGTTACGGGAAACACATTCAAGGTAAATGGCCATCGCCTCAAGCCTTACTATTCTCCCTTTCAAGAGCACACGGTGGAAGAAGCCGCCGTCTTCGCCGCCCCACCATCATCCCCCCAAGCCGAGCTGCCTTCACAATCATATGATGCAGCCATGCCACCACCCCAACAAGTGGCTGCCGGACCTGCAATTGCCGGCAGCATCACCATGACGGCTGACACGGACACGGACGCACCAACGATCACCCTGCCGGACACGCCCCAACATGCCGAGCTGCTACCCCTGTTTTCTGCCGTACCACCACCCCCTGCCGGACCTGCCATTGCTGGCAGGGGTGACACACAGCCACACAAGACCGGACACAAGCCGGACACGCCAGATACGCCGGCAGAAGAACCCGATACGCCAGTCAAGCCGGATACGGCAAACAGAACCGAATCGGACACTTCATGCAACGATTTTCTCATTGAACTTTTTCTTGCCGATTTGGAATGCTTTGGAGCACGATGAACACATGATACACGGTGAAAAGTCTAGGCTATGGACTATAAACATAAAGCGCTACTTGGGAGGCAACCCATGTCGATCAAAGAAAAGCGAAGGAGCCATCACCGAGAGTTTGAAATTTCTTAACCCTTCTCTTTTTCTTTGATTTGTGATGATATGTTGGAATATGTTCGTCGATTGCACGCTTAGGAAATTCGTTGATATTGTTTTGTGCTTACATTGAGGACAATGTAATTTTCTAAGTGTGGGGTGGGATAACGTATTCCGTTTATGTTTTCGTGTGCTTAGTTTAGAAAAGAAAATTTCAGAAAATTGTTCCACAAAAATAGAGTGTTTAAATTTGTTTGTTTCGAGTTTTAGGATGCCCCTAATATGTCAATGATGTTTTTCTCCTCTTTGCATACATAGATGATGGTTGTGCATACTTGTAAAATTATGAGTTTCATGGATTATGTGCATTGGTAGGAGCATGTAGGACTTGTTGATTACGAAGCATGCATGTTTTAGCTAGTTTATTTCGATTATAACCTATGTGAGCTTTTGTGCCAAATTGCTTTCTTCTTGAGTGATAAAAAGATAAAATTCGATAGATTCGTAGGAAGCATGAAACCTCATAATTCTTTGACTACTCGATGACTATGTGTCATAGCTTTTTAATGAACTCTAGAATGCTAGAACTTACTCTTGTTGATTTTCGAAACGTTTTAATCATAAAATACCTTGATTTTGAATGTGATTGAATAAAGATCATCTAGGTTTACCACCAAAGCCAAATAAAGCATGTGCCCTATTGGAGCCCGTCGTGGGACACCTTAGTAAACCCCTTTGAGCCGATATTGAGCCTTTTCTTTCATCACCCTTAAACACTTTCCATGAACTTAGTATAGTGATGCCTTTACTGTGTGTTCCGGCAAAGCTTGAAATTTTGAAGGCGTTTTTGCGTGTGTGATGAAGAAGAACAAGTGTGGGGTAGACTTAGCCATGAATTTGTATGTAAAATATATGCATGCCGTGCCTTAGAAAAATTGAAAAGAAAAATTGTGCTCGGATCAAAAGAGAGAAAAATGCCGAGAAAAAGCAAGAAAAAGAAAAAAAAAATGTAAGGCACGGCATAGAAAAATAAAAATTGTGTGCATGGCTATTGTCTTAATTATTGTTGTAATGTTATGGGAAGAAAAGAATGAAGTAATGGGTCCAACAAGATGAAATTTGACCCTTTTTGGCGAGAAGACATAAGGAGATTCGAGCTTTGCTAAAGCGCACGGTGACATTTTGAGCCTCCTTATCCAAATATCGAATACCTCTTAGCCTAGCCCCATTACAACCTTATTATTGATCTTTTTCATGATTCTTAAGATGGTTAAATTTGATTGTGGAGACTATCTCAAGAGTAAGCTTATGGTTTTGGTTCATTGGTGCATATAGTTGTCATATGAGGTTTTTCCATCAAAATTCACAAAGTGCTTTCTTTTCTTGACATATGCAAGTTACTCTTTGTAATTCATTATCTTTCGCTTGCATATACTTATGAGTGAATACCATGCTTCGAGAGAAAAGAAGAGAGTATGCCTAGTGAGGAGGATTGGATTAGCTTAACATGTCTACATGCTTACTTTTGCTCTTATATGTTCATATTGATGTCACATGTTCATGAAACTTGGAATTTTCGTGCGTAACATTTTCATGCATTTAACTTGAAAGCTATGTGTACATACGAGCCTGAGACAAATTGTTAGGGGCAATAGTTTGTTTAGAGTCTAGTTTAAATTAGTTTGCTAAGGGACTAGCAAAGGATAAGTGTGGGGTAGTTGATAGGAGCACAATGTGCGACGATAGTACATGTTTATACCCTCGTTTATGCTTTGTTTAACCCTTATTTGTCTAAGATAGAGTCGTAATGTAGTTAGTGTCAATTTCGGTAGAGTTTTGGTGAAAAATGATTAAGAATCCGAAAAATGACTAAGTTTGAGAAATCTGGAAAATATTGCAAAATGTATCTCTTTCGTGATTTTGAGATGTGCAAAAGTATGACCTATCCTTGTCCGAATTCCATGAAATCTTGTGTGCTTAATATTCATATGTTGAGGAATGTTGTGTTAAAATTTCAGATCAATCGGAGTTCGGGAAGTCACCCAAAAGAAGGCTGCAAAACCGCAGTCCGAACATTCCAATCCAGGGACTTCCAGGATTTTCCTGGGACTGTGTTCCAACTTCGAAAAATCATTCCCGACGACTTGCAAGGAATTTGGCCGAGATATTTTATGGGGAGATGGCCCTATGTGTCTAGTTTACGTGAGACTTGGAATCGCATCAATCGGAGCTCCATGGAGGGAGATATGCCGGAATTACTGCGACAAGGTCAAAGCTGCCGATTCCAGGAACCTACTGCCTCCTTTTTGTGTTTTCTGTTTTTGATGGACCAAATGGTGTATAAATGCACTTGTGAAGATATCCCAAGCATATGGAAGGAAGGAGGACGACACTTGGCCATAGAATTGAAGGAAAACATGAAGAAATCAAGTCTCCTAGTCAAACTAGGATAAGCTGCCGATTTGAGGCAGATTGGATGCAAATTGTGCTGCCGGCAATTGTGGGGCATTTTCGATGGATCAAAGCTTATCAAAGGAAGTCCAAGACCTCATAAGAAGTCCATGAAGATGTGAAGCCCAAGCCTTGAAGAAAAATTCAGAAAAGAAAACCTAATTGGACTAAGAAAGGAAGGTTGCAAAACCTTATTGAACTAGGTTTTCTGAATTCCTTTTGGCTTAAGGGACTGCCGGCACCCCTCTCCTATATAAACCCCCACTTTTTCCACAGAAAATCATCATCTCATCTCAAGCATATTACACTAACCTAAAAGCTCTACCAAGTTTTCCAAAACACCAACATCTAAATACCCTAGCCGAACCATTCACCACCACCACCATATTGCCGAACCTCACCATCTTGGTTTCCTGCCAATTTTTGTTCTTGCCGAGCATCAAGGAGCAGCAGCCGATTCATCTAGTCACATTGAGGAGTCTTCAAGGTTCTTTAAAGTGTGATCCATTCCCCTATGGCTTTTGTATTTAGTTATGTTTGGTTGTTTTGTATGAATTTATTTCAATTCTTGATTTTTCTTGAAACTTTGTATAAACCGAATGATATATGTTATGCATGGTTTTTCTGAAATTTAACTTGTGTATTTTGTATGCTTTGATAATTAGGGCAGTGGTATTTCGCATGTTTAAGCTTGAAATTGGTTAGAACTAAGGTTAGGACAAATAAACCGACACACTAGTTATGATTAGCATGTAATTCTAAGTGCTAGGTTTCATGTGATAGAGTAACACGGATAAGTCATACGCTGGAGTAGTTTGTTTTGTGTTGCTCACCTAGGTCTAATAAACCTTAGAACTTGCAAGTTAAATAAGATGATTGACAACCTTACTTGTTTGCTTGTCTTCGATTAAGACTCGTGTGCTTAAATGTTAAAACGCGTAAAACCGGATTAGCATCACCTTAGAAGTCATACGCTGGAGTAGTTTCTAAGAATTTAAGAAGTCTAACAATTGGAAAACCGCTGGAGGCTCTAGTTGTGTCGAAACTAATTTAGGTCTTGAACATGTTAAATACTTGTCTCTTACCTTCTTGTATGCAATTTGCCTTGTTAAAGAGTCTTTTATGTGAACCGTTTTGTGTGAGAGATGATGATCACTTGTATATAGTAGTCTAGGATTTTATTTTCTGTTTTTCTTTTATCATTGCCGAGTCTAGTGTTAGGGCAGCATGGCTGCCGATCCAAACATATTCCCCTATTGTGACGTTTTTGTGTATATGTATATATGTTGTGTGTCTAACAATTTCATATCTCAGGTACCCTTAATCCCCGGCCTAGAACGATCCCTACTTACTCATGCTACTAACGATATTTTTGTAGGGTTATTATTGCATGAGAGCTATGGCTCCCATCATGTATTCCCATGCAGTTGTAACTAAGGCATGGATACTTCCTATTTAATGGAAAAGTGCTAATTTATCCAACACAATTAGCAAGACAACCCAACGGTTTAGACATACCACCGGGTATAAGTTTTAAAGTGCTAATTTTTCCAACACAACAAGCAAGGCAATCCAACGGTTCAGGCATACCACTGGGCATAAGTTTTAAAGTGCTAATTTTTCCAACACAATTAGCAAGGCAACTCAACGGTTAGAGCATAACAGAACAATAAGGCGGCAACAAATGAAAACATCTCATGTTAATGAACCAGCCCGGACTACAAGGCAATATACTAATCACCGTTTACAAAAAGGGCACAAAGCCATTGTTCAAAAGAAAAATACAAATAAAAACTTTATACAAGGAATCCAGGCCTATTGCTGCCCCCTTTCATCAACAGTAGCTTCGCCCCCAGTGGCTGAGGTTTCCCCACCAGAGTGGCCGGACGGTGGGCCGATAGTAGAATCTGAAGCATTCTGAGCACTTTGCTCCAGCTCCTTCTCTTTGGCTATATCCGCCGCCATCCGGTCAATGTTTAGCCACCCTTTCTGGGACCACTCACCGTACGCATCGTTGATCCCGCTGTCACAAGCACTATCGAGCAGGTCGCGTAACTGGGGTTAAAAAATACACAATTTAAATACCCTGCAAAATCGTCATTAGTATATGATTAGTAGGGATCGTTCTATCCGGGGATCAAGAAGGGCAATCGAAATTCAAAGCGTTAATACACAAGCACACAGTTATACATACAAAACTTGAAACAAAACTTGGGGGGATTTAAAGGTGAAAGGTACGGCAGCTACTGCCCTTAAAACCTAAATTACTATTTACAAGTGATCATCATCCTTTCACACAAAGCATAGTACAAAAGCAATCAAAACACATAACAATTAAACAAGTAGAGGACTCGGCAATCATATTAAAGTGTTTTAGACTCGACTTAGTTCCAACCTAACTAGTACCGGAAGAAGTTCACTAATCGATTTAAGACTTCGTAGATACTTAGGACTTTGACAAGCGCATTACCCTAATCTTTATGCTAATCTGATTTTAATGACACGAAGAGTAGACACTAAAATAAATTAACAATTAAGCACGTAAGTCTTTTTAGTTGGAGAAACGTTAATACATATGGCGTCACCCATCATACATCGACATGTAAATTCTTTAAACTACTCAAGCCCTAAGAAACAACACACATCAAAACCTCGAAGAGCTAGACTCAACCTATGTTTATTTCGGCAGGTAAGATCGACACCCTCAATATATTGCAATTGTATAGGGCAGCAATTTTGGTTGCACACGAATTTAAAGAATAAACCAAGTACGAATTTATAACTAAGTTAACATGCTTTGCCGAACCTAGATGACGAGTTGCCTAAGCACATCTTCAATAATAACCCTATAAGAAACGTTAGTAGTATATGATAAGTAGGGATCGTTCTAGCTGGGGATTAAGAGTACCTGACATGTAAAAAGTTAGAAACACATATTCACACATTTAAACAAACATTAAAACGAAATTGGGAGATTCAAAAGAGGTTCGGCAACAAGGCTGCCCTAAAACTACTAGATGCGAAAATAAATCCTAAAATACGACATAAATCCTAAAACTACTATGTACAAGTGATCATCATCTTTCACACCAAACAATTCACACAAATACTCTTTAATAAGTAAAACATGTATGTAAGAAGGTAAGGAACAAGTATTTAGCATGCTTTAGACTCAAACAAGTTTCGACCTACAACTAGAACGTTTCCGATTTTACCTAGTTGAAAGACTTCTAATGTTTTAAGATCTAGCTATTCGCAAAGTGATCCTAAAATTTATGCTACCGTTATACAACTCGTAACATTGAAGCACAAGAGTCTATAATAAAAAGTAAATAAACAAGTAAGGTTATCAATCTTCTTATTTAACATGCAAGTTCTAAGGTTAATAACTTTAGTTGAGCAACACAAATCAAAGCAACATACGTTCCATTTAGTTTGTTATTACTCTAGCCGATTAAACCTAGTACCTAGATTACATTCAAAGACGACACTGAGTACCGATTTTCATGCCCTCACCTTAAATTACTAACCGATTTGAATCCTAAACATGCATCTAATACCACTGTCCTAATTATCTAACAAAAAAATCAAACAAGTTAAACTCAGAAAAAATATTACATAAACAAACTTGAAATCGGTTCATACATAGTTTCAATAAAAACCACGAAACGAAATAAATTCCTACAAACTACACAAACATGAACCAACACAGTAGCCATAGTGGGAATGGATCACACTTTAAAAACCTTGAAGACTTCGCAAGATGTGGTGGAGACGCACGGCAACAAGTAGAACAATCACTACAAGAACAAAGGGTTTTACCGACAAAAAAAAAAAACGGCCGACGAAACTTTTTTTTCGTCGGCTATATCGAAGAAAAGCCGACGAATATTTTTTTCGTCAGGAAAAAAAAAATTTCGTCGGCTATTCCAATAGAATGGCCGACGATTTTTTTTTTCGTCGCTAAAAATTAAAAATCGTCGGCTGTTCTACGAGAATGGCCGACGATTTAAAGTTGTCGTCGGCTGTACTCTGAATAGAATAGCCGACGAAAATTTTGTGAAAAATCGTCGGCTATTCTACGAGAATGGCCGACGATTTAAAGTTTTCGTCGGCTATACTCTGAAAATGAATATGGCCGACGAAGTTGGTAATTTTGTCGGCTATAAGTCTTTATATTTTCAGATCTGGGCAGAAGCTGCTCATTTAAAAAAAAACGGAAAAAAAACGGGAGAAAGAGTGAGAAATCTGTGGGTATTGTTGAAATCCGTACTCTCTTACATTGTGGAGCTATATATAGGTACGTATATGTGTATATATGTTGATTTTGAGTTTTAGTGATTTTGATATAGTAAGTGATTTTTTGTTTTGTTGTTGTTTTAGTGTTAGAATGTATGTATATATGTTGATTTTGAGTTGTAGTTGAGTTGATTTTCAGTTAGAGTATAATTATGTGTTTTAATTTAATAATGTTATTTTAATTAGTGTTAAAATATATATAAATTAATATGTTAATTAATGGTTGTTGATAGTGTAATGAACTTAAATAATGGTTGTTAATTAATGGTATATATATATATGAGTTGCTGTTGATAATAATATATATTGTAATATATATGTGTTAATTAATTTATTATTAATTAAAGTTATACATATATATTATTATCAGGCTATATATGGATCGAGATAAGAGTTGGATTTCGCTTCCAAGGCATGACCGACGATACACTACAGGAGTTGTGGATTTTATGCAGTTCGTCGAGGAAAATGCAAAAGGACCGTACCATTATTGCCCGTGCAAGAAATGTAAGTGTCGCAGTGATATGTGTCGATTTCCGATTAGGACAGTATGGGAGCACCTAAAGAGCAATGGGTTTTGGCCGAAGTACACACGTTGGATATATCACGGTGAGCCATCATTAGATGGATCGCATGATCATGGGCAGTATTTTGAGGCGGGCAGTAGTAGTACATCCAACGATCCAACAATGACATTCGTCAACGACGTGTTTCCTTTTGAAAGCGGTGTACATGGGGAACAATATATGCAGGACCCGGTGCAGCCGTTCCCACAAGTTGTCAACACTGCTGCCTTTGACAAGTACAACAAACTGATTGCATTGCAACAGACCCCTGTGTGTTCAAGTTCTGAGAAGACAGTTCTTGAAAGTGTGATGGAGGTAATGAGGATTAAAGTTGAGACAAAATCGACTATCAGGCAAGTAGATGAATATCTACAGTACACTTCTTCGTTGTTGGAGGAGGGTCATCGTAATCCTACCAATCACCGTCAGGTCCGAAGTATCCTCAAAGATCTAGGGCTTTCCTACATTAAGATCCATGCATGCGCATTTGACTGCGTTCTCTTCTGGGGTAAAGATGCAGAAGGGAATGACCTTGCTAGCCTTGACGCATGTCCGATATGTCAGTCTGACCGATATAAGTTGACGGGAGCAGGCAATAGGAAACCTGTGAAAGTGCTTCGGTATTTTCCGTTGAGAGATAGGCTTGAGCGGTTGTACATGTCAGCAACCACCGCAAAAGCTATGAGGTGGCACGGTGAGCAGGACGCGGGAGACGCAGATATCATGACACACATCTCTGACGGAGCGGCTTGGAAGCATATAAACAATGAGTTTCCTTATTTTGCGTCAGATGTCAGAAACGTCAGGCTCGGGCTCTCAACTGACAGGTTCAACCCTTTCGGCACCATGAGTCTTTCATACAGTATATGGCCGGTGGTTTTGGTACCTTACAACCTTCCTCCGTGGATGTGCATGAAGAAGGAATATAATATGTTGACGTTGTTGATTCCGGGGCCTGGTTACCCAGGGAAATGTCTCGATGTGTATATAAGACCATTGATTGAAGAGCTTAAGGTATTGTGGGACGTTGGTCATCCCACTTTTGACAAGTACAAGCAAGAGACGTTCCAGATGCATGCCATGGTTATTGGTACCATCAGTGATTTTCCTGCTTATGGGATGTTGTCGAGCAGCGTTGTCAGGGGATACAAGGCTTGTCCAGAGTGCCTCACCGATTATGGGAGCACCCCTCATTGCAACAAGATATGCCGAATGGGTCATCGTGTGTTCCTTCCGGCGGATCACCACTGGCGTTACGAGTCCGCCGCATTTGATGGAACCGAAGAACACGGCCGTGCTCCCAGAAGATGGACAGGAAGAGAAATTTTAGCAAGACTTAATGAGTATGATTTTGGGCCCCTCAGCAATCATCCCGATATTGTAGTGGAAATACCTGAAAGGCCTGAGGAGTACAAATTCTGGACACATAGGAGCATATTGTGGGAACTCCCGTACTGGTGTGAGTTGCTGATCCGTCACTTCCTAGACGTTATGCACATAGAAAAAAATGTTTCTGAAAGTGTGGTGGGCACAACGCTGAACTTGGAGGGGAAGACGAAAGACGGTCCTAAGGCTCGCACTGATATGCAAAACATGAATATCAGAAAACCACTATGGTTGAAACAAGGGAAGAGAAAAATGCCTCAAGCTCCTTACACCGTCAAGCCTGAGCATAAATCAGAAATTTTGCATTGGATTAGTCGGGCCAAGTATCCTTCAGGCTTTGCTGGAAATATAGCCAAGTGTGTCAACAAACAATGCAACAATCTGTACGGGTTGAAAAGTCATGACAATCATATCCTGCTACAACGTCTCTTCCCTGTTTTCATTCGACCGTTCCTTCCCCGTCACGTTGTGGAGCCGTTAGTAGCGTTGGCAAGATTTTTCCAGAAGGTATGCACACGGGAAGTGAGAAAATCTGACCTCCGGGAAATGCAACAAGACATCGTTCATATCATGTGTAAATTTGAGATGATATTTCCTCCAAATTTTTTCGACATCATGCCTCACCTCATGATCCATCTTCCTCGGCAGTTGTTGCTTACCGGTCCTGTGCACTTCACTTGGATGTATCCGATGGAAAGGTACGTATTTTACACCTTATGTTAATTTCCTCATCAATATATGTGATATAGTGTTAATGTATTATCATAACACTTTAAAAACTTGATTTATAGGCAACTTGGACAATACAGTGGTTTTGTCCAAAACAGATCCGCACCTGAAGGATGTATAGCTGAAGCATATATTGCGCACGAGTGCGTCACCTACATGAAGCTGTATTTCGGAGGGTTACAGGAAAGCATACAGGAAGATGTACCGTCACAGTTCAATCTTTCCATACTCTCCGACGATGTTGTACTCGGTGGAAACATGCCAGACTACAAGTTGAAAGATTATGAGGTAGCCATTGCACATTGGTGGGTACTAATCAACTGTCCAGAAGTTCAGTTTTGGAAGGACATACATCTACGCTGTGAAGGAGTAGCAGGTGATCGCGATTACCAAAACCAGACATTCGCAGAGTATTTCGGCCGCTGGGTACGTACCTTTAACACTATTCTATACGTGTTCATATATTATTATGTACATTTATTCATATTTATAGTTCATTCTGATGGTTGCAGATGGACCTTATTGAAAATGATAATCACCCAAATTGGTCGCACGAACTCAGACTTTTAGCGAGGAGGCCGGTCTATTCAAAAGTTTATGCGACGTGCAAGGTGAATGGTGTGTTATTTCGATGTGAAGACAGAGACCTCAGACTGAAAACACAAAATTCAGGGGTTATGGCACATGGTGGGGATGGTGGAGTTGACTATTACGGTGTTCTCCATTCAGTTGTGGAACTGCATTACGGGGAAGGCATGAAAGTGCACCTTTTCAAGTGTAGATGGTTTGACACACGGCCGCAGAGCATGAAAACCGATCAATACGGCATAAGTTCTGTGAACACTAGTACATCATGGTATGAGGACGACCCGTTCGTTTTAGCCACATGGGTGAAACAAGTGTTTTATCTTGATGATCTCGCCAAGGGCGACCCGTGGAAAGTAGTCAACACTATCCACCATCGCAACATTTACCGGGCATCTACACTTGGAGTGGCTGAAGAGAACGAGGAAGGGGGCACCGCGTATCAAGAGCCCAACTCAAACGGTATTCCTGACTCCTCTTTTATTCGCCTACACACGCCGGTGCGAATTCGCCGAGAAGAGCCACTGCTTGTTGATGTTGATCCAAATGAAGAAACTAACGAGGACTCTAGTGGTGAGGAAAGACATAGATTACCCCTATCGAGCAATTCAGAAACCGAAGAAGACTCATCCGATGATTCCGATTACAATCCGACGGATTAAGTAATTTAAATGATGTAATCCTTTCATTTGTAATCCACTCATTTCTAATGAACGGGCGTGGGGATGAGCCTCCCAGCTAGGCTGGGTTCCAAACCCCTTAAAAAAAAAATTTGAAATATGTTGACTGTTGGGTTTTTGGTTTTTTATGTTCAATTTTGGTTATATGTGAACAGGACATCGGAATAGGGGAGGTGTAAAACCACTGATTTTTTTGGTTTTTTTTTTAGAAAAGCCAACGAAAAATGCATTATTTCGTCGGCTATTCTATTTTGGCCGACGAAAATTCATTATTTCGTCGGCCATAAGTTTTTTAAAATATAAATATTTCATTTTTGACCGAAAACGACAAAAGAATAACCGACGAAATAATTCTAAATTTCGTCGGCTATACTTATAATGGCCGACGAAAATTCTAAATTTCGTCGGCCATAAGTTTTTTAAAATATAAATATTTTATTTTTGACCGATAACGACAAAAGAATAGCCGACGAAATAACTCATTGTTCGTCGGCTATTCTTATAATGGCCGACGAAAATTCATTATTTCGTCGGCCATAAGTTTTTTAAAATATAAATATTTCATTTTTGACCGAAAACGACAAAAGAATAGCCGACGAGTACTAGGTTTGATTTCGTCGGCTATGATTAAAAAAAAAAGATCAGCTTCCATTTTCTATGACTAACGACAAACCATTGCTTCATCCTTCAAATGCAAATGTGTTGTGAAATAAGATATGACCGAAATATTGAAAAACGTCTACGGTTGAAAAATGAGACGATTCTGACAAAATCTGTGTGCCGAATGTTGCGGTTAGCTGGTTTTTACTTCCGTTTTCCTATGGGTAGCCTGACGGTCGGTAAATATTTTGAGGGGAATTTTTTGTACGATTAGTTGCGTCGCATCGATTTGAAACTGTTCTCTGTTGAAGGTCAGGCCAAAAAACGTCATTTAGACGGCCCAATTTCCGTTTTACAGCGTTTAGAGGTTTGACTTTGCAGTTTGACCGTCCCGATCGAGCCTTTAACGTTGTCCGATAACCTTGGATTTTTTTTCATACATGTATTTCATCTTAACGGTGATATCTGACGGATGAAATAGATTTTCCAAACTTTTAGATTCAAAATCGTAATATATGCACTAATGTTCCTTAACTTGTTTACTAAGTGTTTAAGTGAATGTATAGTTTTAAATACCTACTATACGTAGACCCTTCAAATGCAAATGTGTCGTGAAATAAGATATGACCGAAATATTGAAATACGGCTGCGGTTGAAAAATGGGAAGATTCCGACAAAATCTGTGTGCCGAATGTTGCGGGTTGCTGTTTTTTACTCCCGTTTTCCTATAGGTAGCCTGACGATCGGTAAATATTTTGGGGGAAATTTTTATACGATTAGATGCGTCGCATCGATCTGAAACTATTCTCTGTTGAAGGTCAGGCCAAAAAACGTCATTTAGACGGGCTAATTTCCGTTTTAAAGCGTTTAGAGGTTTGACTTTGTAGTTTGACCAAAAGTATAGCCGACGAAGTTATATTTCGTCGGCTAAAGTCTGGTGATCCGCGCCTTTCCATTATCCACCGTTGGATGGGGGAGATCGGACGGATGCTGAGGGACGAAGACTATAGCCGACGAATTATGTAATTTCGTCGGCTATGCCACAGCATGGCCGACGAAAAATGAATTATGTAATTTCGTCGGCTATGCCATAGCATGGCCGACGAAATCGCTTTATTTCGTCGGCTATACTATCGGGTATAAGTAAAATGCAGCCGAACCCTAGCCTCCATTTGCCCCATTTTCCCTAAACAATCTTCCTCCTCGAATCCGGCCCTCCTTCATCCGCCGATCCTCCTCCCTATTCCGGCAGCCCGGCGCCTCCTCCTCCTCCTCCTTGGTTCGGCAGCCCGGCGACTCCTCCTCCTCCCTGTTCCGGCCGCCCCTCCTCCTCCCTGTTCCGGCCGCCTCCCCCTCCTCCTCCTCCTCCCCGATTCGGTACCCGGCCTCCCTTTTTTTTTTTTTGTTTGTTTGTTATTTAATTGTTAATAAATTAAATTATGGTTAATAAATTATATATAATTGTTAATTTAGATATAATTGTTAATTTAGGTATAATTTATGTATTTATTTGTTAATTTGTGTATAATTTATGTATTTATGTTAATTTATGTATTTATGTTAATTTATGTATAATTTATGTATTTATATTAATTTAGATATAATTTATGTATTTATGTTAATTTAGTTATAATTTATGTATTTATGTTAATTTAGATAGAATTTATGTATTTATGTTAATTTAGGTATAATTTATGTATTTATGTTAATTTAGTTATAATTTAGGTATTTATGTTAATGTATGTAATTTTTAGGTTTTTATGTTAATTTAGGTAATTTTTGTAAAATTTATTTTAATTGTATAATTTAGGTGTAATTGTATAATTTATATGTATAAATTGGTTATTATATAAATCGGTAAATATTAAAATATGTTAGTATTATTGGGTATTATATTAATTAGAATTTGTTATTTAATATAATATAATTTAATATTAATTAATGTATTAATGCGTCTGGCTTTAGATGGCCGATGCATTTAGGCAGTTCTTCGGAGGCCGTCGTTCTAGATCTAGAGGTTCTGGAAATGCCGCCGGTTCTGGAAATGCCGCCGGTTCCCCAGACTCCGAGAGGACGGCTAGCCAGCCTGAGAGGACCACCAGCCAGCCGCGGAGGAGTGTGGATGCAGCCCAGCCGCGGCGGAGTGTGAGTGCTCGGCACCAGACCCTTCTCCAGGCGGGGCGGCCGTCGAGCACTTCACTTCCGCATATCGGTCCCTCTGTGGCGCCGAGGTTTAGTCGGCAGCTGTTTCACGAGGAGATAGCTGCCGACGTTCCTCAGGTTCGTATGCCTGAGGTTCATCGGGAGCCGATGCCGAGTCCGACTCAGTCTGCTGGTGACTCGACTGAGGGGCCTACTCTCCCAAACCAGCTCTTCCTCCCCTACAACATTCCTGCGATACCCGAGGTCGACTATCAGGGTCGGCCCCAGTGGCCTGATATGCCTCAGTTCGTGAGTGCTGCAGAGGCATACCAGCAGCAGCCATGGGAGAGCCCTGACCTCCTGATTTCGGCGAGGAGAAAAGGAAAGTCGACGGCAACCGAATCATCGGGTTCAGGTAACATTCGATTTTATTAATTAAATGTTTTATTAAAATTAACGCACTAATATTTAATTTTATTAACCAATCGTCGTTTATGTGATAGGGACAGGCGCTAGCAGTTCAACCCAGAGGAATACCAGAGGTGTCATCAGTTTTGAGACGCTCAGGAGAACGGTTGAACGGAGCGGGAGGATCCAGATTGACGAAGCTCCTAATCAGGAGGTTGGGGCGAAAAAGAAACGCGACTACTCGGGTTGCGTGTGTGCACTCATTAGGGACAGAGTCCCTATGTTGTGGGCTCGGTGGGCTGATGTGCCCGAAGAAATCAAGATGGAGTTGAACAACGCCGCGTCGGTGAGTAAATAAAAAAATTTAATTTATTTATCGTAATATTTAAAAATTTTCGGTATTGTTATAATTATAAAACTAATAAAATATTATCTTTCAGACATACTTTGTGGTTGCGGAACACAAGCGGGGTTGGGCGGACTCCCAACAGAGCTCGAGGTACGTTGGGAATGTCTTATTTGATAATTTGAAATATTTTATGATATTAATCATATTTCTAATGCACTTTTGTTTTTTTCGTAGGTTCAAAGAGTGGAAGAACGAGCTCCGTTCCCACTATAACGAGTACGGCAACCGTGGTCGTATGGGTACTCCCAGAGAGTTCATGTTCAGGGAGTACGAGTGGCGTTGGTTGAAGACCGTAGTCTTCGACAACCCGGCTATGATGGTAAATACTAAACTTCACTATAAATGTTTATTTTATTAAAATTTTAATTATTAGTTTAAATATTTTATAATTATTTCAGTTATATTTTTTGATGCATTTTTCTAATATTTTATTATTTGTTTGAAGGAACGGTCTCGGATAAACTCGGAGAACCGCCGCCGTAACACAATCCTCCATCACGGCGGTTCAAGGCCGTTTGCACAATATCAGGAGGAGGCGCTCAGAGATCATCCTGATTGCAACCCCTACGTGCAGACGTTCAAGATCGCTTATCCACAAGCGACAGAAGATCTCGTAAGTCGTTCATTATGATTTTAAAATTTAAATTATTAATTTTACTTTACTATCCATTTGTTAGAATATTAATTTTTTTTCCCCGTCCAATTAGGAGCGGGTGACCCAGGCCGAACAAGAGGTGCTCGAGCAAATAGTTCGGGAGACACAACCGGACATCTCAGAGGCAGATATGGAAGAAGCCGTGCGTCGGGTCGACCGCACCAATATCCAAACGGCGGCGAGGATGTTCAACGCAGCCTTCCCACAGCAGTCCAACGAGTACTACTGCCGGGGTTTGGGAGGTTCTGGACAAGGGCTCCTGAAGACCACTAAGGGAGGTCAAAAGAAGGGACGCGGGGAGACTCAACATATGAGGGGGGAAGTGCAGCGATTGGCCGCAGAATTGGCGACCTCGTCTCAGACAGTAGAGGAGCTGCGCCGCAGACAACAGCAGTACCAGCAGTATCAGTTGGATATGGTCCGTTGGAATGCTGAGTGCGCCAGAATTCGGCAATACAACTACGACGGCCAGCAACAGTGGGTTTATGAGATGTTCGCGGCACAACAAGAAGGCCGTCCACCCCCGCTCCCGTTTCAGCAGTTAGTGGAGCCTCCAATCCCTGAACCTCTCGAGTTCGGTCAGCAGGATGATGCGCCTGATGCTGTAGATGACATCCTAGACTTTAGTAGTTTAGGGGATAATTAGGGTTATATTTTATGTATATTGGAACGAATTTAATAAAAATGGTATTTAGACGTGTTTCTTGTTGGTGCAAATGCATGAATTGTTTTTGTGATTTGCAGCTTGCTTGGAATGGTAATTTAGAAAATAATTTAATTTTTTTTTTCCGAAATGCAAGAATAGCCGACGATTTTTGCATTATTTCGTCGGCTATAACAAGTATAGCCGACGAATTTTACCAATTTTCGTCGGCTATAACTAATTAATACCTATTAAAATAGTAATATATTTCGAGGAAATAGCCGACGAAGTTTTATTAAATCGTCGGCTATAGTTAAAACACAATAGCCGACGAAATTTTATTAAATCGTCGGCTATAGTTAAAACACCATAGCCGACGAAATTTTATTAAATCGTCGGCTATAGTTAAAACACCATAGCCGATGAACTTTTATTAAATCGTCGGCTATAGTTAAAACACCATAGCCGACGAACTTTTATTAAATCGTCGGCCATACTTAATGGATTTCGTCGGCCATACTCAAAAATACCCGACGAAATTCGTCGGCTATTTCACCCACGTTTGCCCGACGAATTTTTGGACTCGTCGGCCATACTTAACTATAGCCGACGAAATTTTTTTTTTCGTCGGCCATTGGTATTACCGACGGCGTATTACCGACGACTTATGGCCGACGAAATTTTCGTCGGCAGAGGGTATAGCCGACGAAAAAATGGAATGGCCGACGAAAAAATTTTCGTCGGCTATTCGGCCGTATCTGGTAGTGAATGGAACGATTTTTGGTTGGTGGTGGAATCGGGTTTGGCTAAGTATTTGGTGTTTGGTGCTTGACAGACTTGGTAGAAATTTTGGCTAGTACTTGTGCAAAAGATGAGATTATTTTATATTTGAGAATCGGCCTCTATATGTAGGGGAAAGGCTGTGCAAATCCGGCAGCAAATAGGTATGCACAAATCCTAAACCGATTTGGTTTAGGTTTCTTGCCGGCCAAGCTGAAGCTTCTAGATCTTCTTGTCCGATTTCTTCATGGATCACAGCCTTCATGGACTCCTTAATGGATTAACAGTATTTGCTTGATGGATCAAAGTCCATAGAATCGGCTGCAAGCTTCCCTAGCTCACCCGGGACAACTTTCTTCTAGAATCGGCAGCTTTCTTGCTTGCACTAGGGAATGTCTTCTTTCCATATTTTTCACTTCCTTTTGGTTTGGTTGACTCCCATATGCTTCATATAGCACAGGAACTGTTGATCTATGCATATGGATTCCATTTTGATGAAGAAATACAAAAAAATCACGAAAATGGGCAGTAGGTATTCTTCTCGGCAGGGCAGTGACCTTGCTGTCTTGTGATGAGCATAAATCTCTCCTTAGGAAAGCTTTTGATGCGATTTAAAATTCTTTTGAAACTAGACTCATAGAGCTGTCCGTGCATATATGGCATGCCTTCTAGTTCCTCGTGGTTCATCCTGGAGAAATTCTGGAAGTTGAGTGATGTGCCCAGGAAATTCCTAGAACTCCTTGGATCCGATTTTGCTTAGCAATTCTTGGCAGCTTCTTTTGCTCCAATTGGTATAACTCATTCCATTGCTCAATCATCAATATGTATCATGCCTATAAGAGAAGAAAAATCCATCAAAAGTATAACCGAAGCTTTACAGATCTAACGAAACATCTCTACAACTCTTTAAATCGGCTTTTAGCATTTTTCCACATTTTTATCTATTCTTAGCACGATTTTGATGTAATTCTACCAAATAATCAAGACTCTATTATATGACTCGATTCTACAACATTAAGGGTTAAAGTTAAAGTATAAATAAAGGTAAAACATATTAAGAACGTCGCATTTTATGTTCCTATCAACTACCCCACACTTATCTTTTACTAGTCCCTTAGCAAAACTAAATTAAACTAAGACTCTAAACAAACTATTGCCCCTAATGATTTGTCTCAGGCTCGTATGAACACATAGCTTTCAAGTTGATGCATGAGAATGCTAGGCACGAAAATTCAAAGTTTCATGAACATGCAACATCAATATGAACATGTAAGAACAACACATAAGCATGAAAACATGTAAAGCTAATCCGATCCTCCTCACTAGGCACTCTCTCTTCTTTTCACTCGAAACATGGTTATTCACACATAAGTATATGCAAGAGAAAGATGATAGAGGAAATAACTTGCATATGTCATAGAAAACGAAAGCACTTTGTGAATATGATATGGAAAACCTCATGTAACAACTATTTGCACCAATGAACCAAAACCATATGCTTACTCCTGAGAAAGACTCCACAAATCAAAGTTAACCATCTTAAGAATTATGAAAAATATCTTTTAAAAGGGAATAATGAGGCTCGACAACATAGGGTGTGAACATTTTAGGATATGTGATGCTAAAGACATCTCTTTAACAAAGCAAAGCTCGATTCTCCTTATGTCTCCTCGCCAAGGACCGTATATCATCTTGTTGGACCCCTTCTTCATCCTTAACTCCCCATAAGCATCACAAACATGGACAAAGGTCAATTTTTTTTTATAATGCTAGACCTTCATATACATACAAACTCCAAGTTTACAACAACTTTCACGACTAAAGCCATGCTAAAAAAAATTTCAAACCGTGCCTATTTTTCTCTTTCTTTTGGTTTGGACTTCACATTTTTCTTTTTTTTCTTTTCTTTTCTGTCCGATTCTTCTTCTTTTATTTTTCTAAGGCTACGTCATACTTTTACAATCACATTTTCATGGCTAAGTCTACCCCACACTTGTTTTTCTTCATCACTTCACGCGAAAACTCCTTCAAAAGTATCATGCTCCTTCTATTGCTCAATCATCAATATGTATCCTGCCTATAAGAGAATAAAAATCCATCAAAAGTATAACCGAAGATTTACAGATCCAACGAAACATCTCTACAACTCTTTAAATCAGCTTTTAGCATTTTTCCACATTTTTATTTATTCGTAGCACGATTTTGATGTAACTCTACCAAATACACAAGACTCTACTATATGACTCGATTCTACAATATTAAGGGTTAAAGCAAAGTATAAACGAAGGTAAAACATATTAAGAACGTCGCATTTTATGCTACTATCACTACACCTATTTCTTTGTTACATATTTTCCTTACAATTTTAACATGCAATCCGAAACTTATCTTTGAAAAAATTTATTAAAAACTTAAGTACGAACTTAACATGCATATTATCAAACCAAATTTGAAATCGTTTTACACATAGACATATAAATCGACACCTAAAATACATGCAAGTTTCATAGACAAAACTACACACAACTACATAAAATTAATACAAGCCGAGATGAGGGATGAAGTAGATCGGATCACACTTTGTAGACACCTTGAGAAGAACTTCAAAACGTGACTTGATGATCGGAATGGAGGCTTAGAACTTGGTACGGTTTGTGGACAGTGGAGTGTTTTCGGCTTGCTATTCTATGTAGGACTTTAGGCTGAATTTTGGTAGAGCTTAAGGCTTGTGTTATGCTTCGGGATGAGATGATTTTTCTGTGTTGAAGCCGTGCCTTTATATAGAGGGAGAAATTGCAAGAATCGGCAAGAGAAAAGGAGTTGTAATCCGGCAAGAAAAACCTTTTCCTCGCCTATTTTGGTTATTTCTTTCCTTTCGTTATTCTTCTAGGATTCTTCTTGCCGATTTTCTCTTGAATAAATTATAGATTTCTATCTTTACTTCTCTTGCTAGGATTCGGCAAGTCTTCTCTTCAACGAACTCGGAGAATTTCCCTAGTTGCAGCCGGCAAGGATTCTTTTTCCTAGTCGGACTAGGTTTTCCTTTTCGTCCTAGGATTCGACATCCTCTTCTTTCCTAATTTGAAATTTCCACTTTTTCTTTGCTTTGCCGACTTTCCTATTCTTGATTTAGCTCGGAAGCCTCTCCTTGTTGCACTAGGAACTCCACCTTGCTGCTGGAACACTTTTCCTCTCTCGGCAGGCAGTAACTTCCTCTTCTTGGCAGACTTTACCTTCCGGTAATGAATCAGGCATAACTCTCTCCAGAAAATAGCTATTGATATGATTCTAAATGTTCTGGATACTAGACTCACGCAGCTTTCTTTTCATATATGACTTGCACTCTGGTTCAAAGTGAGCTGTCCTAGAGAGTCCATGGAAGTTGGATGATGTACCCAGGAACTTATTGGATTGCGCCAGAATTTTCCTTGCGATTCCTTGCAGCTTCCTTTGGTATGATTTTCTAACTCCTTCTATTGCTGAATCATCAATGAGTCTACCGAAAATAAGAGAAGAAAAATTCGTGAAATCAAAGGTGGAGGTTTTACATAATCAACGAAACATTTAAAGACTCTCTATTAAGAACTTTGTTGAATTTCTGTAAATTTCCTATTTTTTAACACGTTTTCAATGTAACTCTACCAAAAACTCATGACTCACTTATATGACTCAATTCTACAAAAATAAGGGTTAAAGCAAAGTATAAACGAGGGTAAAACACATTAAGAACGTCGCATTTTATGCTCCTATCAGAAGGACCGGTAGCTAGTCAGATTGCCACCTGCTTCTTCAGGGCCGGGAGCTCTTCAGTGGCGTCTATCAAATACAAATTTTACAGACCCTGCAAGGAACAAGTAAGTCAGAAAAGGAAGTACAGCTTACTAGATGTGAGTAATGGAAGGGCAGTGAAAGTGGTACCCGCATTACCAACTTCCAGGCCCTCTGGCAATTCTCCTCCGAGGGGGGGCGTCTTTTGCCCTGATACGGTCGACCTCAATATTCTTGAGGTCTTTGAGCATGCACCGGATGAAGGGCTCGTTCGCACAGCCATATTCATTCATGAGCGCCCGGATGGGAGTACGCTCGATCACCGGAGGAGGAGGGGCTAAGGCCGTAAAGCTCGATACCTTGGGCATTACCACAACAGAGGGACTGGCGGCTGCCCGAGGCCATTTTGTCACATGCTCACTAACGTTCTTGCCTGTAAGCGTTGCTACGTCAGAGGCCGCCCTCTTCTCGCGGACCCTCTTCTTTTTTTGCCCCAGGTCAGCAACCTCCTCTAAGGTGGGGGAGGAAGGAGCACGGCCCGATGGATTTGCCGGCGCCTTGGCCCATGGCGAGGATAAGGCGACCATAGCCGGAGCCTTAGCTGGAGCACTGGTCAGTGAGGTCGTCGCCGGGGCCTTACCCTGGGCTTTGGTCTGACTGGTGGCCGGGACTCTAGGACTCGAGGTGAACCACCAGGGGCTTTGGGGGGAGCAGGGACTTTCCCACAGCCAGAGTCATAAACCTCCAGCAGGACAGCCTCCTCCCGCTAAGTTTTCTTCCCCGTCTCTAGGTCGACGGAGGTCCGGGCAGCAGTGGCCCCTTGCTTGGTTAGATTATGGAGAAGGGCTTGATCATCCATCTCTATAGTAAGTTGGCGAGCACATAATGGACCTTGGTCCTTCGCTGCCTGATAGAAGCACAATGTGCGACGATATTAATATGCGTATGCCCTCATTTATGATTCGTTTAACCCTTACTTACCTAAGATAGAGTCATAATTTAGTTTAGTGTCAATTTGGTAGAGTTTTGGAGAAAGTGTGCTGAATTGTCAGAAAAACGACTAAGTATAGAAATCTGAGGAAAAAGTGAAAAATATGTTGTTTTCGTGATTTTGAGGCCTGTGTTTGACTGACTTATTATTTTCAAAATTTGATGAAATTTGGCAGGCACATAACTGGAAAGCTGGAGTGTATTGTGTCAAAATTTCAGATCAATTAGAGTTCGGGAAGTCACCCAAAAGATGGCTGCAACTTGACAGTTTGAACAAAGATCACCAGGGTCTACCAGGATTTTCCTGGGACTGTGTCCTGACTTCCGGAATTTCAGTTTGGATTGAGTTCTTATTGTGAATTTGGAGTTGTGTGATAATTGAAGGTCTATCATTGTTATATTTGACCTTTGTTCACTATGTTTTGGGGAAGAAAAGAATGAAGTTTGGGTCCAACATGATGAAATTTAGCCCTTTAATTGAAGTCATAAGGAGTATTGAGCTTTGCTAAGTCTTGGTGACATTGTTATCACTACCATTCTAAATGAGAATTCCTTATGCCTAACCCCATCATCACCTTTATTTTGATATTTTCATGATTCTTAAGATTGGTACACTTTGATTGTGGAGATTTTCTCAAGAGTAAGCATATGGTTTTGGTCCATTCGTGCACATAATTGTTACATGAGATTTTCCAGAAAATACTATTCACAAAGTGCTTTTATTTGATGAAATATGCAAGCTATTTGTTGCCTTACAATCTGTTCTCTTACATATACCTTGAGTGAATATTGTCATAATCATGTGTGAAAAGAAGAGAGTATGCCTAGTGAGGAGGATTGGATTAACTTAACATGTTTACATGCTTATTTTTCTCACTTCTGACTTATTCATATCATGATTACTATCTATGACGCTTGGAATTTTTGTGCTTACAATAGAATGCGTAAACTTGAAAGCTATGTGTTTGAAAGATCCTGAGACAATCATTTAGGGGCAGTAGTAGTTTTAGTGTTGAGTCTTTTAGTTTTGTTTTGCTAAGGGACTAGCAAAAGCTAAGTGTGGGATAGTTGATAGGAGCACAATGTGCGACGATATTAATATGCTTATGCCCTCATTTATGCTTCGTTTAACCCTTATTTACCTAAGATAGAGTCATAATTTAGTTTAGTGTCCATTTGGTAGAGTTTTGGAGGAAGTGTGCTAAATTGTCAAAAAAACGACTAAGTATAGAAATCTGAGGAAAAAGTGAAAAATATGTTGTTTTCGTGATTTTGAGGCCTGTGTTTGACTGACTTATTATTTTCCAAATTTGATGAAATTTGGGAGGTACATAACTGGCAAGCTGGAGTGTATTGTGTCAAAATTTCAGATCAATTAGAGTTCGGGAAGTCACCCAAAAGATGGCTGCAACTTGGCAGTTTGAACAAAGATCACCAGGGACTACCAGGATTTTCCTGGGACTGTGTCCTGACTTCCGGAATTTTTGTACGACGCATCACTTGGAACCAGAAACTGTGCCATACACCTTTTGAAAGCTCTGTATGTCTAGTTTCATATGTGACTAGAATCGCAGCAAAAGCTTTCCTGAGAAAGAAGTTATGCGAGTTCTACATGGATTTGGCTTACGAATGTGGACTGAATTCCATCCTTTGTGCAAGATTTTTGACTGAATTAATTCATGGAAAACCTAAAAAGATATTGCTCAATTATTCAGTCATTATCTTGGGAATTTTCGGCAGAAAATAGAGGAAGAAAATCGCAACAAATCCTGATTAATTTCGGGAAAACTCATGTGCATGTCATCCAACTTCCACGGACTCTCCCGGATAGCTCACTTTGAATCAGAGTTCGAGCCTTATATGGATAAAAAGGTACGGGAGTCTAGTTTCCAAATCAGTTGGAATCACTTCAATAACTATTTTTTAGAGAGAGTTATGATGTAATCAATACACGGAGGTCATTCTGCCAAATTCAGAAATTCAAGGAAAACCTAAACCAATTCGGTTTTGGTTTGTGGCCGGCTTCTCTAAGTTACTTCCTCTATAAATACCAAGGCTTTTGGACAGAAAAAGGATCTCCTCTCTCTCACTTTTCACAAGCCAAAACTCTGTCCAAATAGCACCACACTTCCATAGAAAAATACTAGCCGATTCCACCATCAACATACATCAAGATCGCACCATTCCATCTTCCATTAAATCCACCTTTGCCGACGCTTCTTCAAGGTTCTTCAAAGTGTGATTCACTCATCTCTCATGGCTTTTATTTTTCTATATAATTACAAGACTTTGTCTATGAAGGTTGTAAAGATTTGTGGATGCTTATTTGGTTTATGTAATTCTATTTTAGATTTTCGGATTTCTTCTTTGATTATCTAATTGCCGATTTATGTATCATAGTATGTGACGATTTTTTAGGTAGGATTTAAGGGCAGTAGGTTTCGACATGATGCATGATTCTTTGTGGTTTATTTTTTGAATTCGTATGCAAAACAAATTTAATGCTTAAGGGCTGCGTAAGGCCTAGGTTGTTCTTTATGTGTTAATTTCATGTTGCCGAATGAGTATAGATTTAATCATACGCTGAGTTGGTTTAATTTATATCTATTCCAAGGGTTAGAGTAATTCATGAAAGTATGCATGTTGAAGCAAGGTGAGGTGACGCCATACTTGTTGCATGTCTCTGATTCGACTCATTGTGCTTATGTGTTTCTTTGTTTAATTTCTACGCTGAGTGTCTTTAAACTAATTAGAACCATGTTTAGGATTATACGCTGAGTTAATTCTAAATACTTATGAAGTCTTAACGATTAGATGAACCGCTGAGGGCTCTAATTAGAACTGGAACTCCATGAATCTTGAAGAGTATCGAACTTTGCTGCCATGTTTTCTTACACGAAATTATTATGTGTTTTGTGAGTTTTGTGTGATGTGTATTGTGTGAAAGATGTTGATCATATGTATATTTTTAATTTAGGATTTATTTTCGTAATTTTCAGTAGTATAGAATCAAATTTCAAACCCCCAATATGATTTTGTAATGCTTTATGTGATTGAACGCCCTTGATTTCTCCGGATTGAACGATCCCTACTTGTCCTATACTAACGATGACACAAGAGGGTAATATTTGTATGAAGTTGTTTTACAGGTACAATGTGCTTGGATAATAAGCTCCATCACTGCCACCTTCCCCCCACCATCACCTCCTGCTTCCTCCAGTCCTTTGCAACCCACGAAGGTAATCCCGTTATCACCAGTTTGTAATCTCGGGCGGAGAAGGTTACGCATCATTGGGCTTTCCGCTTCTTGGAGTAGCTCAGATTGTACAGGGCTCTAAACTCGTTAACGGTCGGGGAGCCCATATCGCACCTATCGTACAGCCATCCCAGACTTAGCAATTGCCTCCATTGGTTGCTGGGCAGCTGCGCCGGTGATATGTGAATCACACTAAGTATGTATTGCATAAACTGAGGCAGCAGGAGGGAGAATCCGTGCCGCAATTGGTTCTCATGAACGACAACCTAGCATTCCTCTAGGTTGCAAGCCAGCTCTCACTACCAGAAAAGGCATTATAACCGACGAAATTGCAAATAACGGCCGACGAACTCTTTATTCGTCGGCTATAACCATTATAGCCGACGATATCGTCGGCTATAATTATTATAGCCGGCGATTTCGTCGGCTAAAATGGTTATAGCCGATGATATGGTCGTCGGGTATAGTTTTACCGACAGCGTATTTCCGACGATGTTATAACCGACGATATGTCGTCGGGTAATGGTTATAGCCGACGACTTAAATTCGTCGGCTATGATGCCTTTTCTGGTAGTGTCTCCCGCCTTCAAAAGCCCTTTTTTGAATGGAGTCGTCAATATTTCAAGCTTCCCGGAAGGCTACGTTCTCAGCCGAAGTCATGCAGTACTCTGGCTCGTCACACACGGTCCCATAGGTCAGTACATAGGCTGGAAAGGGATTACCCATCACTTGGGTCACACCCAGGGGAAGAGCGCAGGGAATCTCCTGGGAGGCGGCAACGGTTGTCACCGGCTCTCCTGCAACTCCCGACGACACTTCTCCGGATATAGTCACCCGTTGGGTAGACGGAGAGCTCAGCCAGGTTTCCATTCTCTGGTTAGAGTCATCTACCGGGTGGTCGGAAGTAGAGCCTGAGGAGTTCGTTAAGCTCTCAGAATCCATGATAACCTAGGCAAAGCAAAATCCTACAACCGGTTAGAAGGCTAACCTAAAAGAGCGGGTAACCCGCTGAACACGTAGGAGTCGGCCTAAAACACAAAATTGTGGGCAAGCTTCGACCAAACATATCAAAGCTGGCACAAGGATGAACATAAAGCACAGTTCATCGATCGGAAGAGCCTGAACTCAGAAAACACGACAGGAGCGCGGCCAAAATGGCCTTGGTTCAGGCCAAGACAAAGCAAAAAAGGCAACACAAAATAGGCGAAAAGAAGACACTAGCAAGAGGCACAGCACCAGTGCACACACACCAAGCTCGGACGCACCAACAAACATGGGCCGGAAAACAAAAAAAGTCGCAACCACCAAACTCAAAAGAAATCAGAGATGTCTCAAACCTGTCAAATGGTACGATCGAGGAAAATCGCGGAGAGGATAACACCGAGCAATCGAGTTTTTGGGCTACGCAAGGGGTGTGTTCTTCCTTTCTCCTCTCTCGTCCTTTCTTTTCTATCTTGCACTTTCAGATGTAGAAGAGGAAGAGTGGGAGAAGAAGGCGCAATTTATAGGGGGAAACCGACCCTTCCGTTTCCCCCCCCAAAATTAAATTAGGGTTATTCCAAAGGACGAAGCAATCAGAGCCCCCCATCTCCACCATCAAAATTTGACACGTATCCCACTATCGGTAACTTCCCGAGGTAGAAGTTACTGATGGGACTGATGGACTCCTTCATTAAATGCGGGTCAATAGTAAGCCTGTCATGTGTCCCGCATGCAGAGGTTAGGTGAAAAGGCAACTCGGTAAAACTGAGGCATGTCCGCACGCATAATCCCCACCAACAGCACTGCACGTTGCAATAACTGACAGGCACACTGCACCGACACCGGCCAGTACGAACTAAAGGCTGAGGTATTCCACCGGGTAAGCCACTATGAAATGCAGGTGAGGCACTCCACCGGGAAAGTATAAAGCCAGTAAGAACTGATAGCTGCCGTATTCCACCAGGAAAGTATAAAGGCAGTAAGAACTTATGGCTAAGGCATTCCACCGGGAAGGTATCCTCTAACACAGGAGAACACTTTCCGTAGGCTAAAAATCCTGCGGGCACGGACATAAATCAACGGGTGCAAGGCTCGCTACCTTGCCCCGCTAACCCGACCATCAGAACGCAGCAACCGGTTTACCTGAAAGCCCGGCCAGGTCCATTCTCAAACGCGGACTTGGGGGACTATAGGACTGATGGTCAGAGAACCCTACTGGTCTGTGTGCCTAAGAGATAGAACACATATTAAGTCTCCATTCAAGAATGAACTTAACCGGAACCTGTTGACGGTAGCAACAGATGGGCTACCAGGGATGCAAGACCAAGTGCCCGAAGGAGGTGACCAAATACCCAAGGGGCTGGTAGAGGCCCGGGAGCCAATGGGAAAGGTCCAAGGACAAGGGACCAAAGCGCGTATCTAATGTGTAGAAGAGGGCAACCAATCCCACTTCGAGAGATGAGCTCAGCCCGCGCAATATGGAGTCTATATATTGGCCCAACCACCTTCATTAAATGGAAATCAGTATTCGACCAGCTTATAGCTTATATCTTTATCTCAACTATACTGACTTAAGCATCGGAGTGGAATCAACCGGCCCCAACCGGTTCTTGCTAGTTAGCAGGAATTTGCAGGAGAAATGTGTACCAGGTCCACTGGGTATCTGTGAGTTTATGAGATTCAGACAGAAACATGATCCTTATGCAATTTTGAGATACTCTTCCATGTACATTGAACGAAATAATTCTCGCAATTCCATCGCAATGCGTCGTGCAATAAATTTCATGGAAAAGAAAAACATATGGTTAGTCATATTCACCATATATATAGCAGTAAAATCAATAAAAAAATCATTGCAGTAACTATTTTACCAGTAAGGTAAAAAAAAATTATCTGGGACAAATACAATTACCGTTTTGCCTGGGTTGGATAAAAAGAATCCGGGTTATCCGAACCGGGTCGGGTCGTCGCTGAGTCAAAGTTCGGTGGCGGACCAAGCGAATCCAGGTTTGGCGAAGAGTCTGTATTCGGAGAACTCGACGTCGTCCTCTGGGGATCAAGGCGTCATATGGGGGCTTGGCCCGTTTGCAGCGCCAATGGAGAGAGGAACGTCGACGTAGGTGATCACTGGTGGCCTCAGCGCACAGCCGAGGGTTGGAGCTTGCCGGCTTCGGGGAAGCGTGAGGCAAGACGGAGCCTCGTCTGCTCTGGGTCGGGTCAGCAAACGACCGGTCTGATCTGAGAAGCTTGATCGGAGGAAATGGAGGGGGGTTGGGTGCCCAGAGAAAATTTATGGGTGCCCTGAGTAAAAAACGAAAAAGGTTTATTTTCCGACAAAGGAGTCGTCGGCAAAAGAGTTTTCTATGGTTTTTTGTTTTTTTTTTTAGCAGAAAGCTATGGGTTGCCGGAAAAAAAAAAAATGGGGGTTGCCGGTGGCCTAATAGGAGGCTTCCGGCAGTGGGTTTTAGAGATTTAGGGTTAGGGTTTTTGCTATCAAGTACAGGGTTAGAACTACATGCTGATAACGTGTTCTAGGAGAAAAATATACAAGCAAATCGATATTTTATTGATTGATAAGGAGGCCTTTATATAGGCATTACATCAAGTATCCCAAAGAATCTGGGATTTCCTATCAACTAAAGATTCTACTAATGTAGTCTAATTAGGTCAAGACACACCACGGAAGTTACGGAATTAACCTTCCTTGAACAAAAAAAAATATATATATATATATATAGTCCCTATCCAGAGCGGGGCTCCTTATTTGACCCACTTTCCATTCAAATTTCTACATTTCCAACGTTCAGTATTTAGGTATATGTGTGTAGATTACTTCTGCAAAGTTTCATCAAATTTGATGATCGTTTAAACATTCCTAGTCATTATTCAGACGAATGGTTCATACTGAACAGATTCAATTTGTTCATTGATTTTTCATCGTTTTGATACCTTAATGATCACCAAATGAGTTGAAATTTGTAAAGATGATCTACAAGCATATACCTAAATACTGAACGGTGGAGATGTAGAAATTTGACCGAAAAGTGGGTCAAATAAGGAGTCCCGCTCTTTAATTTCAGGGCGAGACCCCGCTCTGGATAGGGACTATATATATATATAAATCTGTTGTCTAGTGTGTGGATAATAGGATTCGATACAAAATGTGTCTAAAAGTAAAATTAAGTCTTTTACTCTATAAGGAAAAGATTATTGACTATGTAACTTTCGCTCTTAGCTCTTCTTACTAGTCACCAGCCCTAATCCTCAAACATTGTTACTTTAGACATGCAGACGTCCTGGGAGCCTAGCCTCTTCATTCACTTCAGTCACTTATAGTACTCACATGTTCAGAGAAGCAAAATTTCTGGCCAATCCTCTTGCAATGTTGGATCATTCACTTGAAGAGTTGGAATATTGGGATGGTCATTTGCCTCCAAGTGCCAGAGCTGCTCTTAATTTTGACCTTTTTATTTGGGTCAGGTTGTTTTAATAAAAACATTGTCTAGTTTCTTGAAGTCTTATATTAAAAAAAATAATAATAATAATAATAAAAAAGTAATAAATAAATAAACCTCAAACATCAAAGAGATCCGAAATGTTGAACAAACTAAATTCCTCACTGAGCCAAATCAAACACTAAATAAATTGGTATATATATATGAGCAGACATGAAAGAAATGAAAGTAGATAAGCTCTAGATGGCCATATTATAACTGCGTCATTACTCGAGTGTCTGACGAAGCAAAACATGACCCCTTCCAAGTCCAACCTTCCACATCGAGACAAGTTCAAGTCAAACATCATCCCACCACGAAACCGGCCGCTGTATATAAAACCCCCCTCTCTACCAAAATAGACAACACCCTTCAACTAATAGCCAAAGTTTACAAATCATATATCATCAGAGAGCTCCTTCTTGATTCTTTGGATTTAAATAAACCCCCCCCCCCCCCCCTTCATTTCATTGACTTGCCCTCCCCTTTAAATATTTCATCTCATGAGCTCACCTACTGTGTCCAATTTGCCAATTGCCTTGGAATATCAATAACATGCTACACAAAGATCCTCACAACTTCAACTACAACAACATCGTCAACAATCCCAGAAGATCAGCGATCTTTTTCGTTCGATTTAGCGACCTAGCTACTTCATCATCATCATCATCATCATGGATTTTTCATACTACCCAACAGGCAAGTCTCCAAGAAAAGAGCTCCAACTCCAGGGTCCACGTCCAGCACCTCTCAAGATTCATAAAGACTCCCACAAGATCAAGAAGCCTCCGGTTGTTCCTCAACCCTCGCAAGCTAATCAGCCTCACCAGCCGCCTCGGCAGCCGGTTATAATCTACACGGTCTCCCCCAAGATCATTCACACAAACCCTAGCGACTTCATGAACCTCGTCCAACGCCTCACCGGTCTACCTCCCTCCAAGTCTTCTTCTTCTTGTTCTACTTCGTCTCCTCGAAATGATCAAAACACTTATGGCGGGGGTGGTGAATCGACAATGGAGCAGTCTAGGTCTTCGGATCATGAAGGGACGATGGACATGGATGAAAATGATGATTGTGTTCATGATGCTGGTCTTATACAGCAAAAGGGTTTGTTTCCAGGGATCTTGTCGCCGGCTCCGGGTTCGCTTCTTCCGATTCCTTCGAACTTCTTCTCTCCGCCGGCGGATAGCTTCTTCCATGATTTGAGCCCGGTACTTCATGGTAACAGGAACTTCATAGAAGGTAGCTTCATGCCAAGTCCGTCCAACTTCTTCTCCCCTACTCCATCCATTGACTTATTCAACAATTTTTCCGATTTATAGTTTGTCTTATTTCCTGTCCAAATTCTTTACAAGTGGATGAAAAGATTTAGTCAAAATAGATTTTTCTGGGTTTGTTATTCAGAGATAGAGTTTTGATGATGAAGATGAAGATTATAGAAGTGCGACTTGATTGGAATTCTAATTTTATATTTTTGGTGGGGAGGCAAGTTGGAAAGTTCTTAATTAATTAGTTGATATATGTTTTAATACTGTGGGGCATAAGATGATGGATCATGCAGTACTTAATTTGGATGCAAATATCATATGATTCTCATTATACTTTTGTTTTTGATACCATTTTCTGTCATGTACTCTTTGGCATGTAATTTGCAAACATATATAGTTGACATTTCCCATTGCTCGTTTCGGTTTGTTGTATTAGTTTGTGCTCTTGCACTTCACCAAAAAGAAGTAACTGAGCTTATATTAATGCATAATCTGGGATTCTCAAATCGCAATGAATGAATTGGATACTTCCTAATCCACTTTCTGGGTACACTTGTTAGATTAGAATTTTCCTAGATTCAACATGTTTTTAAGTTTTCATAGTCCATTGTTTAGAAAATTGTCTTTTAAGGATAATTTTTGTTTGAAGGATAAAGTTGGACGTGCACTCAGCAACAAAAAAAAAAAGAATGCATGCAAAAGATAACAACTAATTAGCTTCTCCAATTAGATTGAAAATAAATCTATGATGATATCCATCTGAAGTAGTTCTCTAGAGCTATATATCCTGTCAACGCAAGCATATTACTTGTAAAGAACCTACAAGGATTAACCGGATGCATAGAATAAAGTTTTGTTTTATTAGATGATAAACATCTTCTATTAGAAAAAACACAAAAAATTTTGAGTTAGGTAATGTTTTGCAAAATTTTAACATGCAATTTTTTATACTATGTTTGGACGACCCCAATTCCCTATTCAAATCCTACTTCCACCACTGATGTCATCGTCATTGATCATCTAATTAATTAAGAAAATAGCGAGCGATCATTATAACAGAGCGATATCTATAAATACCGCGCCTTTGATATGCAAATCTATCTTAAGTACTTCTTGATATATCAAACTACTAGTTTTGTCAATTTATTTTTTGTTAAGAGAAACGTGTTATAACTAGCATAATAGTAATGTTCAGTTCGGCCCTGTCGTAATTGACAAATAAGCCACTTATTTATAAATTTAAACATATAGACCTATAAATATCAGATTCAATTCAGCTTACATAGCTCCTACTTCCCCAGGTAGATTATACAAGCTGCGCAGCATGCATCTGCTTCTCAGCTTCTGAACGCAGTGAATTTCAGAAGTTTCCGTAGTTTCTTCAGTTTACCTATATTCCCCAAATCTAACAAAACAATGATAGCATTAATTATACCGAAATAAGCCCTTGTAGATGGTGGTTTTTATGTGTGTAAGTACTTGTAACTTCGTAGCTAAATGAGAGATTCATAAAGCTATACTTTATAAAGTAATAGAGCTTGTTATTTTTAAAGATTATACATGAGTAAAACCATTTTTAACTTTATGTCCTTTTACCACTCACAACACTAATTTTACATCGAAGTTCACCTTGTTATTTCACTCACAGCGAGCAGCGCAGGCTGATTGTTCTCACAAGTCACAACACAGCTAAAATAGTGCTTAATTTACAATAAAGTCAATAAAATTACAATAACAAGAGGCTCGAAGTTTCATCACGATTTTGCAAGCTCCACGACTGAGGTATGAAATTGAGACTTGGTTCTCTGATTTACAACGTGTTTAATTTACTGGGCAGACAAGCATAATAGAGCTTCACTAGCTTTCCCAGTTGACTATGGCAATTAGTTTCACTTGTTCCCACTTATATGTATCCCTCTAGTCTCTAGAAGACAAAGATAGATTATTTCTGCTAATCGTGTATGAACTAATTGCTTTGGGACCTTGAAGTCAATAAAGTCAATATCATAATCGATCATATTCTATTATGTAATTGTATATTTCAATCAAACAAAACGAGCGAGGCTTGGAGTGGTTAAGAACTAATCTTAATTTAGTCCACAAAGTATGTATATTACTTTATTATTTGGATTAATCAGCCTGCAAACTTCAAACTAGTAAATTTGGAAACCAGATAATGGGATTTTAGGTTGCCAACGAGCTGGAGTAATAGAATTCCAGGCTGCATTTGGCTTTTCTCTGCTTCAACCTAATACATGGATACAGAGACGTGCAAGTCATGCATAAAATTTGAAGACTAAATATTAATGGAAATATAAAGTCTGCTCTGTTTATCATAATAGGTGAGAATTGATTTACTGATCACTTCTCTTTCTTGCTGTAATCGGGTGATTGATTCCTCTTCAAATATGTATCTTCCAAACGAAGAGTTCAAGTCTAAATTGATCGGCAAATTTCAACACCGTAAATTTGATCTGATGCCGGCGTGTTGCATGATTGAGGAACAATAATGACCTTTCTTCATAGCATCAAATCATCAACAATATAATACCATAACGATTAGCTCTAAATTGGCCCCCCTCATAATTTCATCTTTATTGTTTATTAACCGAAGTTTCTAAATAAACATACAATATAATACCATAACGACCCTTCTGATCAAGTTTTAATAAAATGACAATGCATTTTCATCCATTTTTGTTCAATTAAATGCATAATTTTATCTCTTACCTTTGTACAGGTAGTTTTGAGTTGATACATTCCATTTCAATTTAGGGAAAGTAAAGGGAAAGTCAAATCATAATTTATGCTCTCTAATAACTCAATCTAATAAGGTCAATTCCAAAGCTAGTTATAAATAGAGCTGGGCATGGGCCGGGACGGATCGGGATTCACCTAATCCTGGTCCTGTCCCGTGAGATTTTAAACTGGACGTGACGAGATTAGACTTTTTGAAAAATAATCCCGCAGGCCCGGGATCCCGAATTACACAAAGCTGGAGCATAATTTTGTTACAAAAATATCAAATACAGCTATGTATTATTCAAACTCACTCTAAACCTTAAAGCTCTGTTAAATCCTCATAAAAAGTTCTCCACACCTATCAAATGATAATCTACATTTTACTCTGACAATAACCAATGTTCATCTGCGCAATACTGTTTAGAGATCCTTAAATATATTTAGATAGTCCATATTTCCTCAACCATTGCATCTGATCCATGTGGTTGAACCTGTAATTGTGAATCCACGCAAGAAAGCTTAGTAAAATGATAGATAGTCTAGTACAAGCTCAATCTTCAACTGTACAGAATTCAATCGATGAACCAATTTCCCAATAAAGCAACTAAATGACAATTTATTCAAGTGCACACATAGGTACTTAGGTAGTTATAAAACTGTACCAATACTTGCACACTAATATATGTAAGGACACTACAACTCCATGGCTCAATGCAAAACATGTGAAAGATTTAAGACATATGGGAAAACTACTCCATGAATCTAGCTGTGAAACCTCATCCACCATTAGAACTCTTTGACCATCAACAACCTTCAAAGCATTTCACAATACACTAAACCCTCACCCATTGTAGCCTAGTAAACAATCAGGCAGTTAGTATTGCAATTCAGTTAGTATAACTGATATAAAACTCAAAACGATAGTGCCTAGACAAGAAACTTGATAACAAAAAATAAAGAGCGCAAACTTACTTGCTACCACAGTTCAATGCTATCCCCTGCTGCAAAAGCAACTATATCAGCACATGAAACGACACATGCGCATATAGATTCAAGTATGGCCTTGGCATTGTCGATGACCTCAAACCCTCGTAGACTTGGGTTGTTTGCTAGTGCATCTTTCTCTGTTGTGTTTGAGGAAATTGAATCAATCAGCACTGATCAGCTCAACTGGGTTGGTAGGTAGCTGATATGAAAAACTGTGCAAATGTCATTATTAAGTCTAAACCAGCTCCTATATAGGAAGAAAACTCCCGAAAGAAAAGTGTTGGTTTGTGTACGAAAAATGTATTCACATATCTTTATTTAATAACTATCACATGATGCAAACTCATTTAACAGCATAGATCCAACAAGGATAGCATACCAGCACAGGCGACCCATTCCTTGCAACATACCGTTTGTTCTGTGAAATAAGCTGAAATAGTATGTACAACAATCAGTCTAATCAGTATACCGATACAAACTAAGCGCATTACGTAAAAAAGTTAAAGCTCTAGCGCGCAGTCAACTAACCACCACACATTACCAATTTAGACCATCAGAAACTACAATTTTCAATTTATATACACGCGAGGTAAACAAGGCAGAGTCCTTACAAATTGTTGCTTGTCTCGAAGCCCCAGATCATCAAGCAAAGTCTGGACCTCAGTTTCAGTCTTAGTCTACACAATGTAGGCATGTATCATGAGTTCATGACTATAAAACATTCAAAGTAACAACTATAAAACTAAAGTTACTAAACAACAAACTGACCATACTCACAGCCCTAAATAAAGATGCAAGCAACAAATAAAATGTTTGGACAAATGCTAGTGTATACTAATTAGTTAACACCAGTTCTTCGATCACAATTCACAAGAAACATAATCTCACCCTAACACAGCAATCATAAAAGTGCACTTGATTTCCAAATAACCCTTTTCGAACTTCCGCCTTCACAATGAACTCCGGCCGATTTGGGGCTTCGGGCGATTTGGGGATATCGGGCGATTTGGGGCTATCGGGAGATTTGGGGCTTCGAGAGAGCGCCGACCGGGAGAGGAACAAGACTTGGGCTCGGAGACGGGAGAGGAGACGACGGAGGTCAACTGGAGGAGAGGACGACTGGACGATGGCTCGCGGTGATGGACTGGTCGAGGAGAGCCAGGAGACGAGCAGTCTGCAGTCGAGCACTGAGGGAAGTGAGGGAGGAACTGAGGAATTGAGATTAGTGAGATAGGGTTTAATTGAATCTAACGGTCGACTGTTTTTTAGTTTTTAATTCAACGGCTGAGATCAAGTTAATATATATATATATATATATATATATATATAATATAATTATTTTTATATTTATTTATGCGGGACGGGACGGGATTTATTTAGCTGATCCCGGTCCCGTCCCGTCGTTTTAGAACGGGATCGGGACGGGACGGGATATGTATTTTTCAAACTTCAATCCCGTCCTGTCCCGTCCCATTTAGAGACGGGATCGGGACGAGATCGGGATTATGGGACCAAGTGCCCAGCCCTACTTATAAGCAAACTATTTAGAGATTTAATTACATAGAGCAATTTAAGTCATCGAACGATTTATTTTTTCTCTCGAATGTGATAGTTATTTGCCCCTCCTAAATGAATTTTCTAGCTACGCCACTGAGCTCACCCGGCCACAATTTGTTCACCGGAAAAAACAAGCCATATTGTTGCACGAATTGTCTAGAGTACTTTACATTTATAAAAACACTGTCAAAAATGTGGTAATTTTTGCTGCACGAATTGTCTAGAGTACTTTACATTTATAAAAACACTGTCAAAAATGTGGTAATTTTTGTTGCACGAATTGTATGTGTGACACTGTTGGCTCATATGATACTATGGTAATTTTTTCCTTCCAATAGCTTAGCTTCCCAAGCTAAACAAGTGTGCTCTTATTTGTATGCTGGACATAAGCTTCCCCTTCCTTTTTCTCTTTAGCGAGTGACTCCGCCTTGAATGAGTCCGCGGACGGGGGATTTTGACAGGATTTCCGATCACACAGAAGCTTCCTCTTCACTTCGTTTCAAAGTGAGCAAGACGAAAGTGATGTATTCCGGCACGTTCCTCCCAATATGCTGAAGCAACCAAACTTATAAGTTGAGACCAACTTTCCAACGAAACCATGCACCATTACAGTAGGAGCTTTGACATTTGCTCTCACTGCTTATTTAATCAAAAATTCCACCTTCATTTTTCTACACCATTGTCGTCGTCAGCTATACACAATTGTCCTTAGAGCAGCCTTTAGTGATTTGAGCTCCTTGAGCTAAAACGTTGCAATCCACCATTTATAGATGATTTGATCGGCAATCTAGTACTAATTGGCCACTGACTAACAGAAAAAAAAAAAAAAAAAAACAGATAAATAATAATGAATCTAGAACTCACTACTCACAACTACAGATTTTTATAACTGTCAACTTCCTACATGATGTTACATTGTTACACCCCTCCACTAATCTTATCAGCATCCTCGGGTTAAACTACAAGATTTATCACCTCTTACAAAGAAAACAACACTATTGCACATAGTTTGGCTAGGGAGATTAGAGTTAATCACCAAACGACTAACGAGATTCAGAACCACAATGCACATTGTTGCTCAGTGGACTAACTGGACTCTGTGTATTACAGCTTAAGGGCTTGGCGAGGTCTTTCTCACCTATCGGGGCATTATCATTTGTTAATGGGGAAGACTGCTTCCCCCTAAATGCTCCCCACAAATATAGCTTTGTCTGGAATCCTGCCAATCGATTAGTTCGGTATTGATATCTCTTAAAATTCTCCACAAGAGCTAAACAGGTTATCAATAAAAACAATGAGCGCGGAAAAGAATTTTGGACTCACTTTGAAACTGCTCGGGCAGTACAGTTGAAGTGAAAACTAAAAGCTCAGCGTTATCCACAACCGCCCTCATAGAAAGATCCTCCTGGATCATGCTAACCACTAGGTTGTCAAAATCCTTCTCATTACTGTACCAATATAAAAAAAATAAAAAAATGAAGGGCAAGTCTTAGAAAGCCACATGAAAAGATATATGAATAAATGAACAAGTACTATTGTCAAATCCATCACCTTTTGCTTTCAGGAAAAAAATAAAGAGCAATACTCTGATCACTCGGTCCGCAGTTCTCAAACGCCTTTGGCCACACGTTAACCCTAGAAACCAAATCCGGAAACAGCAGCATTGGTAGCAAGTTCGCCTCTTCAAACACTTTGGCACATGCTAAGCTTGAGACATGGGCTACAAGTCCATTAATGATGCTGAAGTCTTTGTTCATTATGCTTAGACTTCCCCTGTGGCAGTAAACAAAACCAACTCAGAGATTTGACCAGCAACAGATGTGTGCTTGTACAAGTTCACATCAAATTCAAAATAGGGGAAGAGGATAGAATTCGTAGTACCTCCAAGTTGGATCAATAATAGGCTGTGCAGGAATATAACAGTCTTTGTTGATTTTTGAAGGGTCGCTAGCAGCCATTTCAGGGGTCTTTACAGATGCAGCCAGATCATGGGAGGAATGGACCTGATCATCTAGAACATGTCCCGACTGATTACCCATCTCTAGAACATTATCACAATTTTCACTGTCCTCAGTCTCCTGGTCAGGAGGGCTAGCTTCACATATCTGAACCTTCGTTTTAATTACAGACCCAGTGAGTTTCTTTCTATTACTCTTCTTCATAAACCCCGTGCTCTTCTTCTGAGAGTTTTGGTTATGATGACTTTTTGAAGGGACCGAGACTGGTTTACACTCGTCACAAACCCAGGTAAACCCTTTCTCAGAATATTGTACTGGTGTCACGTCAAGGCAATAGCTGGATATGGAAAAGGGAGTAATGAGTCCATGGAGAAATCAGTTTGATTATAATACAACACATATACTTTTAAAATACTATAAAGATATGTTTCGTTTATGATAATGCGATAATATATATATATATATATATATATATATATATATATATAGATAGATAGAAAGCATAAGCAGAAAAGGAACAAGTCATACATATGCTGTGGATTGTCTTGACACTTCGGACAATTTACCATAACCTCATTGAAGCTTCTATCACCACATATTAGACAGACAGTTACCTGCAGAAGTAGCACATAGTGCATTTTAGCATCCTTATACTTCGTTCATAAATAATTTAGCACCAATAACAACTAACAATTTCGAAATGAAATTCATAGGCCCCACAGCCCAACTCCACTTTATAACAGGATGCATCGAAGCAACCAAAAAGAACGACTGTCAAGTTTCAAGTGTTGCATACACTCACTGTTTATGTGTGGTATGCACCAACACTCACCCATTCTATCCTTCATTGTATGAATATTTCGCACGTACAAAAACTAGATCTAGTTTTTGGTTACGTACACTCACCCCATTCAATCCTGTAATCCGCACTGAAAAGGCAGAACTGGGTCTGAATCCCAACAACAGGATTCACATTTAAAAAAAAGAAGAAGAATATATACATAAAATAAAAAAAATAACAGAGAGAGGGAGGCAGGGGCAAGGTAAATATACAGTTGCCCAGCTTATGAAATTTAATATCACCTGGAAGTGCAATCCAAAGAAGAAGAAAAATCAGGGCACCATTACCCACTTTCAACACAGTTTGGTTACTGATGGTAAGATTGGCCGAGACTCAAGTTTAGCAAACGACTGCTTGTTAAAACATTCAATTATGTTTCTGATACAATTAACACATTATTGGATAAACTAAACAACCCTTTTTGTGCCTGTCTGCTACGTAGGATGTCAGTTGCCAAATTTTCAAGAGACTCTATGCTAACTGAAGAAATATTAGAGAGCATAGGACAGTAGGATACAAGTGTACACATTTACACATCCTTTGACATGTATATAGATTTTCCTGGGGTATATACTAATTTAATTTCTTTGGAGAAGGGTAGGGAGAATGGGACAAAAGCTGCATCATCTTTGTGGGAATAAGTAGAACCCAAATTCTGTAAAGCCAATCAATAAAACAAGTTTCTATAAGAATGTTACTCAATCTTGGGGCCATCGTAAATTTGATGTCATATTCTGTTTTTAAGGCAAAGCATAAATAAAAACTGAAATCAAATCCACATCAAGACCATAAATGGACAGTACAGAAATTCATTTTGTTAGTAAAAAAAATGCATATGGAAACAGCAAACAGAAATTCCATTTTTACATGTATGTGTCTTTAGAACTTAAAGTTTTAAAACGAGATAGCAGGGTATAACTAAATGTCTGAAAAAGACATCGTATGCATCAAAACAACGCACAGTGTGCTGTTAGGAACAAATTCTAAAAGTGCCAAACGAGATGAAGATGAGAAAAATGACACCTACTTAATTTAAATCTGCATGAGTACTGGAGAGCTATGATTCTAGCTGTAAGATTTGTTAGAAAAAACTTATCACTGAGAGGAGTCCGAACGACCTGTAGTTATTCGCTGATCTTTTACCATGTAACTAACTAACTAGCACAAGTCCAGAAAAAAAGAAAAACGTAGGATACAAGGAGAGCCAAGGTGAGACTGGTATTAAGACTATCTAACCAGCCATGAATTTATAAACTAGAGGTCCATATACCAACTTTTAGGTCAGTTTTTTCACAAAACATGATGAAACTAAGTAACTTAAATCCCTCGATTCCTTCACATAATACTAGTATATCCCTCCGAGAATCAATCTGGCTCTACCACAGTTAAGCTCCAAAGGAAATCTATACTAGGCCAGTCTTCTTTTACCGCCTCATAAACACTCTAAAGAGCTAAATAGTTTGATACCTATCATAGAGCATAGAACTGCACATAATAAATAGCCTTTTACACCATTCTTTAGTCACACAATTAAAACCCAGAATACAAAGATTCTAATCACCACAACCAAATTCAATACATTCAAATCATCTTCATTTCACAGCTTTCACAACAATCAAGACAGTCCAAATTCAAAAAAAAAAAAAAAAAAAAAAAAAGAAAAACAGAACATACTCATAAACCATTCTGTCTCAAAAACCCAACTTAAACAAACCCAACATACTCATAACCATTCTATCTTAAACCCCAAAACCTCAGCCTAAAATCACCAAACAATTCTTCGACAATGGCAATTCAAGTCTACTTTATCATAACCCAAAAAAAAAAAAAAAAAAGGAAATTAAGTCAGTAAAGAAAACAAGAAAGGCAAAATGAAGCGTACCATGGCGGCGTTTATTGGCTTCAGGGGCTCAATTCTTCACTTGGTAGTCTCAATGATGAGTTTTTCCGGCGAATTAAGACCGAAAATGTGAGACGCCGACAAGCCACGGCATTAAAGATTCCATCTTTTGAAGGGAAGAAATCGAATTTGGTGAGGGAATTTTGGGATTCTGTAAAACCCTAAATCCCAGTCTCGTTGAACGAAACCAGAAAAGATGGGATTTTTTTTTTTTAGAGTGGTTGTGGTGAAAAGTGAATAAGAGGGAAAATAAAAAATGTAGTTATTGGTGTGGCGTAGAGGTGTGTCGGTGGGGAGTAGGATATACGACAATGCACCGAGTGTAGTCCAATCTCGAGCCATGGTGCGATCCAGAGTACACCCGGGGGCTAGTGTAAAGAGGGGTTGTGTTTCTGATTCGCATATGCTTATGCTTATGCTTATGCACTTCAGATGGTTATGGTTATGGTTATGGTTATGGTTATGGTTGAAAGGGGAAGGAACAATACCATCTTAGGTTTCGTTTATCGAAACAACTTCTTGCATTGGGGGTGAAAAAGAGTCTAATAAATCCCAAGTTACATTATAGATGTTATGAATATCTTCGTAGACCATATGTAGAATAATATCAGTTGTCTCATCTACCGATAACTCATCTAAATGATTATATCTAGCAAAGTGTGTTAATTTATTAGTAACACTATACGGTTATGCCGTTAAGGAGACGTAATCATTGATTAAAAGCCTTTGGACGCACAGTCCCTTAAAAACTGTCTCGTAGGTGAACAACCCTTACATAAGCAAATTATCTATAAAAAATTGTTGGCGCATAGTTCCTTAAAAACTGTCTCTTAGGTGAACAGTCATTGCATAAACAAATCATTAATAAAAAAAAAGTTTGTATAAAAAGACGTAAAACACAAAGAGAGGTGGGTTTACCCAAGGAGTAAAATATCGGATATCGAGAAAATATCGACGTTTCAAAATACGGATATTTCGATCGAAATATCGATAAAATATCGATTCATTAGAAATTTTAACAAAAACGACGAAAACTATAAGAAATACGTGGAAATTTATATTAAAACTTTCTAAGGTTGTTTTATACTATATTATCGATCATATGTGAGAAGAAAATATTAATAAACTCAAATAGATATGAATTTATTGAAATGTTGTATGAATTACAACGTGAATAGAGCTGATATTTATTGAAATATAATTTAATATATATAATTTATGCTTGAAACCTAAAAAGAGGCTAGACTATCACAACTTTAATATTATTTGTACATAATATTTCACAAAACCAACTACATGAAGTTTTTAAAACCATACAGAAGACCGATGAGGTTTGAAATTTTTGAAATGTAGGTTATTAGTTTTGAAAGGTAGGTTAGAAATTTTGAAAGGTGTAGGTTATTAGTTTTGAAAACTAAATTAAAATTAGGTGTTGAAAATTAGTTTTTGAAAGGTAGGTTAGAAATTTTGTGAAAATTTCAGAAATATCGGAAAATATCGGAAATATCGGCCAAATATCGAAAATATCGAGAAATTTTGACGAGAAAAAGGCAGAACTGAATCGATATATCGATTCGAAAGAAAAACGATGATATCGCTGAAATATCTACGATATTATCAATCTTTTACTATCGAAGTCTATAGAAATGTGCACAATTTTCTCAAAAGCTGTTGGAAACTCTCACAGCTTTCAAGGTTCCTTTCGTCACCGCTAAATTGTTTGGTGGAGAAACTGCCAAATATCGACCTACACCACCAAGATGAACAAGTCCAATCATAGGCTTGAGGTTGGAGGCAATGTCGAGTCACACTCTCAGATCGTCGTCGAGGGCACAAGTCCGGTCATAGAATTCAATAGCTAAAGGCGTGAATCAAGTAGCTACATACTTATACCCTCCCATTAAATAGTTTTTGAACGGCTCTGATGAAGAGATGGAGATTATGACGGCCTAGATTGCACCACATGATCTTTATTCTTCTTTAATTTTTTTTTTATCAAACTTCTTTAAGTTTTATAAAATTCAAAAAATAGGAAAAATATAAAATCAAGATTAGGTGTCTAGAAAAATTCCCCAAAAATTTTGATAGACTAGCATATGTCGCTTATCCTTCCTTTTGAAAAAATAGTATATTACACAGCAGTACCCGACTAAATTTACAAACACAAAAAATTCACTTCTAATAAATTTTAAACAAAAAAGGACATGAACATGACCTAAAATTGAATGGACCCAAAGCTGATTGAATAATTGATGCTGAAATGTCCAAAATACCACAAATTTTGCCAAAATTACCATGCTACCACTCGACTAACTGACAAGTTTCTTTCTCTTTTATTTTGAATTAATTCCGGCAATTTAAAGTTTTCCAGCCAAACCACCGGCAATTTAGATAATATTCAAGGGACAAAGTTGTTCCTTACCTCATGGACTTTCATTTGAGTATACTATTGCATATATTTTGAGGAACTTTGAAATTTCGAATTTCAACCACCACGAGGCACAGTAATAGCATAGCAAGGTAGACAGTAGAAACTTGTCTTAGGGTTGACAGTAGCTGTTATCTTTAAGATCGGCAACAACATCTAACTTTATGGTCGACAGTAGCAGGTAGCTTTTCTATCGACAATAGCAGTTAGTTTCTCTATCAACAGTAGCAGCTACCTTCTTTATCCACAGTGATAGCAGTTTTTAATTCTGCAGTGGGAATATTCATAAGGGCAAAAAAGTAAATTTTTTAATTAAATCGTTAATTTGTTTTGATAGGCCTATTAATTTGTTAATTAAATTGTTGTCAAGTACTTTTGTGTAGTTTGTTATTGAAAATATTTCACAATTTATTTCCAAGAACTAACATTTTTTTTTAATCAGTTGACAAAACTTTATTAAAGGGAACCAGATCAAACAGTACAATATATGCTATAATAGCAGATTCAAGAAAAGAAGGCATAGAAAAATAAAATGCATCCATGTCCAAAGAACAAGCATGTGCTGCTAGGTAATGCGCAGCCCGATTACCCTGACGATTAGTATGAGACACCATCCAATTACCATGGTTCTGCATCTGTATTTTTAGATTTTCATAAAGCCTCCCCAAACGCGATGTATTAGGAGTCAATACCTCGAGTTGGCGCTTAACCTCGGAAGCATCAGTCTCCAATATTGCTGGGTCAAATCCATTGTCACTCGCAAACTCAACTGCTTTACTTCATGCAATCAATTCGGCATGTTCTGCCGACACCAAACCCATTACTGAGCCTGCACCACCTGCTAACATTTTCCCTGAGATGGTAAAATATCAAGACATACCTAGCCCGATCTTATGACAGGTTGCCAAAGATCGGGCAACCTGCCATAAGATCGGGCTAGGTAATTAGTACGCAACAGTAAGTACTGCCATAAGATCGGGCTAGGTTGCCAAACTCATTACTTTTAATACTAAATTCTAAAAATACTCAAGATAATCTCAAGGCCAACCACCAAAGTACATTACATTACCAAAACATACCTAAACACAGTTGTTATAGGTCAAAAGAAATTTAAACCAGATATTGAGAGTACATCCAAGTCAATAGCAAAAGAATCACGTAGACACATGGTAAAACAGTTCCACAAAATTTTTAAACGGAACGGAATTCTAATCCTCATCAAATTCTAAGCCAAAATAGCTGCACTGCAAATATACAAAAGAAATTTCTAAATTGCACTCTTAACTTCAGAAACTATTAATAATTAAGTCGCCTTACCAAAATGCATGAAAATTTCCAAATAAAAAGTTCACACCTGAAGGGTACAACTCCACAAAGTTTTCGACCAACGGACTCTTGAATTTTACTGAACTATGAACTCGAATTTGCTGGAATACATAAAGTAGAAAATTCAGCACACTGAGTGCCTAACTTTCGAAACTTCATCATGGTCTCACCATTTAATAAAAATGAAGTAAAATTTCCAAACCAATGGTTCACATATAAGAGAAAAACCTCACAAAATTTCAGGTAAAACGAAGGCTTAAAACTTAATCAAATCCCAACGGAAAGCTATTTTTCTGAAATTGCAAAATATTTTTCAGCAATGAGCACTTTAAAATAAAATAAATTGAAATAAAATAAAAAATCTCTGTAAATTAACCACTTAACCAAATAATATGAATGCCACAAAGAAGATTAATAGTATACACAAGGAAGATCAATGCTACAAAGTTTCAGGCCAAACAAAAACTGAGATCTTAACCAAAATCGAACTCAAATCTACTGCTCAGTAAATACGCAACCATCATCAACCTCTATCAAAATCAAATCACTAGTTCAAGATATCTTAGCATAACAAACCATATTGCAACTTCTTGACCTCACAAATTAGACCATAACCAAAATCATAACAAAATTTACAGGTAAACTGCGCTTAATTACCATAGAAGCCAAGAATATGACCCCAAAGCAAACAAAAATGACCTAACATACATCATTCAATAATTTAAACGAAATCAAAACTAATTATACAAAACTAGTATCCTAATCTTGGCAATAAATCGAGACCACTCTTGAAAGTAAGCAAACACGAATTAAAACTCCAATTCTTTGGTCAAATAATACTAGTATACTCAAACCTTTCTAATAGAAGTTGATAATCACTCACTAATGACTCAAAGCTTGTGACCAATCCCAATCATCACGAATAGAAATAATACCCCAGAACTAGAGTTAACACAAACAAAAACCTATGAAGCCCCGGGTACAAAGTAGAAACCGAAAAATGCTTTCAGAGCAAAGCATAATGATATACACGAGTAGTTTGGCAACTTAATTAAAATCATTAACTAATTATGTAGAACTATTACTCGGGTCGCGGCAAGAAATTGTGGATCACTCTAAGAAAGCATGAGAAATCTGACAATGCAACAAACTGAACAACCAAGTTCATAAAACAAAAACTACACTTAAAACCCAATAACTCAATTGACGTAACAACAAATTCTTTAGTCAGATGTAAATCATCACATAACCGTGCATGACTCAATTCCAACTTGCCTACCACATGAGTCTGTAACAGAGTACTCAAAATCATTAAGGAACAATAAGAATCATGGTCCGAGGGTTAAACCATGCTCTGTTAGCTTCTATATTTTCAATGATAACCCAAGTATCCAGTTGCGAACCAAAATAGAACTGGTTGATGAACAAATGCTTTACCCGGTAGTAAAATCACCCCCTCTAAAGCTATATAAAAAAAATCAAACTGAGGACCGATAATGAGGCTAATGATCATGGTCTCACATGGCAACATCTCAAAATCAAGAACCAATTCCTACATCAAATCCAATTCAATTTAATTATATTAGATGTACTCAAATTTACTAAGGCCACCCATATAATCAACTGAACCCATAGTCAGATTCTGGAAACAAATGAAGTAAGAATGTAGCCACATTAACCAAAACCCCACATAATAATACAGTAATAGGCACCAAAGAACCCTTACTCAAATTTAAAACAATGCATTATAATATCAACTAACCAAGCATCAAATTAGTGGAAATCCATCATGCAGCAGCACTTCCTAATAACCAAACTTGTCAAACTGATCAAAATTCCTGTTTTGTAAATTCGATAAACAAGAAGGTGTTCACACGTCTCAAGTTCATTATTACATACTGAAAAACATAACCCAACTGTAACTAACCAAATCAAAGCAACTTGTAGAATTCTGTAGTATACCAGAACTTCCAAACAAATCGAAATGGACAGAAGTCAAGTCTTAACATACCTCTCAATCTCAATAAAGCCATTTCCAAGTAGACATAAATTCAATTCACAACTCAATTACATATAAATTGGAAAACATGGCAGAAACACAACGAAATCAAACTTATATTCAAGCTGTAGACCTACCCATAGATCATATCCCTGCTCTGATACCAATTGTGAGGACCCGTCCCAGGATTTCCCTCGGAAATCCGGAACATGTCCAAATTCCAATCCATTAACCAACAAAAATTCATTGTGCTCCCATACCGCAACCTCCCTCCCACTGGAAACAAAAAGGGTCACACTTATATTTTTAATAAGTAGGATTCACAATTAAGTAATAATAACTTAAATCAAGCAATATCATTTCCATCGGCCCATTCTCAGATATTTTCATAATAGAATAGCAAACTCTGCTGATTTCAGGAATTTATTAAATAAATTGAAGTCTCATAAAAGGAAAATATTCCCGAAGTCCAAATAATAAATATCAACATCATTCTCATCAACTATAACATCATATTAGATACAACAGGGGAAAGTCAGTACCACCATATAACAGTAAGCCTCCCAGACTCGGGTCGGAACCTCCCAGGACTACTAAACCAGCGTGGATAATAAGATGACCTAAGCCTCTCCTAGGCTAAAGGTCGGAACCTCCCAGGACTACTGAAACAATGTCCCACGCTACCGCTAGCTAGCTCAAGACGACCCAGATGTTACAGTGAGCCTCCCAGGCTATGGGTCGGAACCATCCCAGTGGCTACTATGTAGCGTCCCACGCTACAGCTAGCTAGCGTATGGCGACCCGGTCTCTCACAATATCAATCACAGGCTTACTAAGGGTCGGAACCTCTCAGGGCTGTGAAGTAGCGTCCCACGCTACTGCTAACTAGCTCAAACGACCCAGCCTCTCAGGCTATGGGTCGGAACCATCCCATTGGCTGGGAAGTAGCGTCCCACGCTACTGCTAGTTAGCTCAGACAACCCTAATATGGTGAATAAAAATCCGAGCTCACGTTTCCCCCAATAAGTCCAATATACAAATATCATTGTAATCATTTCCTCAATATATACATGTATTTCACACTTTCCCACCAAGACACACATATATACATATATATATATATATATATATATATATATATATATATATATCTCATATAAATCATTTGCGTATAATAATAATATACTAAAATTAAACTCATGTTTAATATTAATACTGTGAGGTTTACTCACCTTAATTTACCGGAGGTGGTAAATATCCAATTAGAGTCGCTTCGGACCGCTGCAGGATCGCGTCGGATCGCATCGCTGCAGTTCTGGAAATCGGGTCTGGTCAACGGTCAACGTGGGCCGGGGCTGGGTCTGGTTTAGTCAACGGGGTCCGGGTCGGGTCAAGGTGGGCCGGGGCTGGGTCTGGTTCAGTCAACGGGGTCCGGGTCGGGTCAAGGTGGGCTGGGTCGGGTCAACTCCGGGTCGGGCCGGGTCGGATCCGGGTCGAATAGTGGAAACGGGTCGGGAAGAACTGACGAGTTGTCTAAGCGAGCATCAAGCAATAATAACCCTACAATCGTTAGTAGTATAGAATAAGTAGGGATCGTTCTAGCCGAGGATTAAGGGTATATGAAACATGAGATTGTTAGACAATTATATACAAAAATATCACACAAAATCGTCACAATGGGGAATGATATGGGATCGGCAGCTTTGCTGTCCTCTAAAACTAGGGTACGAAATTAAATTGCTGAAAATAAATCCTAAATCTAATATTTACAAGTTTGGTCGACATCTTTCACACAAAGCACTCCACACTCAACTCTTTAACAAATAAGATTCGCACACAAGAAATTAAAGAACAAGTATTTAGCACGCATTGAACTTAAACAAGTTTCGACCTACAACTAGAACGTTTCCGATTTTTACCTAGTTGAGAGACTTTCTAATGTTTTAAGATCGAGCTTTCGCGAGGTGATCCTAAAAGTTATGCTACCGTTATACAACTCGTAACATTGAAGCACAAAAGTCTATAGTCGAAGACAAGCAAACAAGTAAGGTTGTCAATCTTCTCATTTAACATGCAAGTCCTAAGGTTAACCACTCTAGGTGAGCACAACAAATCAAAGTGATCATACGCCTACTTAGTTCATTATAACTCAAGCAAATTAAACCTAATACCTAGATCATGTTCTAAGACAAAACTAAGTACTGATTATAAGCCCTCACCTTAGTTCTAACCGGTTTAAATTCTCAACATGCATCAATACCACTGTCCTAATTATCTAAGTGTACTCATCTTACAAATTTTATATTACAAATTAACATGCAAATTCATTGTTGCCGAAAACTTAAACCTAAATCTAAGCATCGAATTCAACAAATCATTAACATACAAATTATAAAACCAATCTCCAATTCGGTTCATACATAGACATATAATCCAAAACCAAAAATACATGCAAGTTTTATAGACAAAACTAACATAACTACATAAACACTACTAAACCGAGAGAAGGGAGTGGATCACACTTTTTGTAGACACCTTGATGACTTCGACTCGTGTGGATCTGGCGGAAGATGGATGATGTATGGAGGCTGCTAGGCAAAAGGGCTGTGTTGGCAGACAAAGGTTCCAAGGTTCGGCAGAAATTTGGGTGAAGGTGGAGGTGATTTCGGCTAGGGTTTATGTAGGACTTTTGGGGAGAATTTGGTAGAGCTTTGGCTTTGTGTTTTGGCTTTTGATGTGACACTTTTCTTCATGGTGCCGGCCTCTATTTATAGGAGAAAGGCTATGAAGTTTGGGACTTTTCCTTGTTCAAAACGAGATAGAAATCTTCAATAAATAAGGTTTCCAAATCCGAGTTGGAATAGGGTTTTCTCTCCTTATTGAACAAAGAAACTCTTGCTTGGCCGCTTATGATTTCTTCTTGGACGTTGCAAAGCTCTTTCGAATGATTTGGTACGCCTGCAGCCGCTTGAAGACATTACCGGAAATTCCTCTCTGCTCGCGAGTACAGATTTTGCTAGTATCGGGTACTGGCGAGGCTAATCTGGGTGGCAAGTCTGGTGCTGGCGAGTATAGGCTTTTGGCGGGTAGCGCGAATTATGTATACTGGCCTGCGCAGATGGTTGGCGAGTGGATATATGCAAGCTGGCTAGCTAGTGTTGGCGGACGAACTTCTGGCGAGCAAAGTTGTTGGCGGCCGATTAAGGACTTGGCGAGCGAGGTCTGGCGAATGGACATTCTCTCGGAATATTTTGACCTTTGTGCCTTCAGTCAAGCATAACGTTTTTCTCAGTATTCCGATTGATCTGCATTTTTGACACAAGACCCAGTAGCAAGCCAATAACATGTATACCAAATTTCAGCTAATTTGGAAAAAGATAAGTCACAAATCTATTCATCTCACAATCACGAAAAAGACACATTTTGCACTATTTTCCAGAATTCTTAAACTTAGTCATTTTTCGGATTCTAAAGCATATTTGATCAAAACTCTACCAAAATGACACTAAAATATATTATGACTCTATCTTAGACAAATAAGGGTTAAACAAAGCATAAACGAGGGCAAATATATATTAATATCGTTGCACATTGTGTTTAAGGGTGATGAAAGAAAAGGCTAATCGTAGGCTCAAAAGGTTTTACTAAAGTGTCCCACGATGGGCACAAATAGGCAGATGCTTTATTTGACAATGGTGGTAAACCTAAAAGGTCTTTTCAATCAATTTCAAAATCAAGGTATTTATGACTAAAATCGTTTTGAAAATCAACAAGAGTAAGTTCTAGTAATACTCGAGTTCATTAAAAAGCTATGACATATAGTCATCGAATAATCAAAGAATTATGAGGTTTCATGCTTCCTACGAATCTATTGAGATTTTATCTTTTTATCACTCAAGAAGAAAGCAAATTGGCTCTAAAGCTCACATTGGTTATTATGGAAACAAACTAGCTAAAACATGCATGCTTAGTTAATCAACAAGTCCTACATGCTCCTACCAAAATGCACATAATCCATGAAACTCACAATTTTAATTGTATGCACAACCATCATCTATGTATGCAAAGAGGAGAAAAACATCATTGACATATTAGGGGCATCCTAAGACTCAAAACAAACAATTTAGACACTCTATTTTTGGTGTTACATTTTTCTGAATTTTCTTTTCTAGACTAAGCACACGAAAACATAAACGGACAACATAAACGGAATACGTTATCCCACCCCACACTTAGAAAATTACATTGTCCTCAATGTAAGTACAAGTTTATATCAACGAATTTCCTAAGCATGCAATTGTCTAGAATATTCCAACATATCATCACAAACCAAAGACAAAGAGAAGGGTTTAGAAATTGCAAACTCTCGGTGATGGCTCATTCACTTTTCTTTGATCGAATTGGGTTGCCTCCCAAGTAGCGCTTTGTATTTATAGTCCATTGCTTAGACTTGTCACCATTGTTTCATGTATTTATTGCGAGCTAAAGTAGCTCATCTCGGCTAGTAGTAGCGCAATGAGATGCTCGTGGCACCATGCCCTTGTCCGGGCATCAAAGTGGGGAGTGCCGGCTTGAATTTGTGGAGAGGGCTGCGTATCCGTATCAGTAGCTAGACTCGTATCCGACGTTTGCTGCGTGTCTGTATCAGTAGCAGGATTCTTCTCGGCAGCACTGCCGGCAATGTCAGGTCCGACATATGGTGATGTGGCTGCTGCATTGGTAGTCTGCCTCTCGGCAGTGGCAAGTGTGGCCGGTACTACTTGTGGTGCATCATCCAATGGTAGGGAGGCTATGGTGTGTTCTTGGAATGAATCATAGTAAAGTTTTAAGCGATGACCATTGACCTTGAACACTTTGTTGGTGCTTGGATTGAGAATTTCGATGGCGCCATGAGAAAATACTTTAGTGACTATGAAAGGTCCAACCCATCGAGAACGAAGCTTACCCAGAAAGAGTCGAAGTCGAGTGTTGAATAAAAGAACTTTTTGACCAATCTCGAATTTCTTTCCTCGTATCAACTTGTCATGGCAAGCTCGAGTCTTCTCCTTATAAATCCATGCGGCATCATAGGCTTCATTGCGTATTTCTTCAAGTTCGTTGAGTTGAAGCTTCCTATGAAGGCCGGCGTTGTCAATGTTCATGTTGAAAGCCTTGATTGCCCACCATGCTTTGTGCTCTAGCTCAACCGGTAAGTGACATGCTTTGCCATAAATTAACCGAAAAGGTGACATACCTATCGGTGTCTTGTATGCAGTCTTGTATGCCCACAAAGCATCATCAAGACGATCACTCCAATCCTTCCTTGAAGGTCCAACCGATTTCTCTAATACTTGCTTGATCTCTCGATTACTTACCTCGGCCATTCCACTTGTCTGGGGATGATAAGGTGTAGATACCTTGTGTGTGACCTCATATTTCTTCAATAAAGCCTCAATGGTGCGGTTACAAAAATAGGATCCTCCATCGCTAATCAAGACTCTTGGAACTCCAAAACGTGAAAAGATGTTAGTCTTGAGAAACTTGGCCACCACCTTTGAATCATTGGTGAGTGTGGCCTTGGCTTCCATCCACTTTGACACATAATCAACCGCTAGAAATATGTAAAGAAAGCCCTTGCTAGAAGGAAACGGCCCCATGAAATCAATTCCCCATAAGTCGAAAATTTCTACCTCAATGATTGGTTGCAGAGGCATTTGATCTCAGGCTCCTATGTTGCCGGTTCGTTGGCACCGGTCACAAGTCACACACGCCATATATGAATCTTTAAACAAAGTTGGCCAAAAGAACCCACACTCAAGTGCCTTCAATGCCGTCCTCTTTGGCCCGAAGTGACCACCACACGCCTCGGAGTGACAAAAAGAAAGAATGGATTGATGCTCTTCTTTCGGAACACATCGTCTTACCACTTGATCGCTACATTGCTTCCACAAATATGGCTCATCCCAAAAGAAGTGCTGAGCTTGCTTCTTGATCCTATTCTTGATGTGGCTCGGCATATCCCTTGGAAATTGGTGCGTTGCAAGAAAATTGGCAATATCGGCGTACTAAGGTTCACTTGTTGCATCGATCCGAAATAGTTGCTCATCCGGGAAATTCTCCACTAAGGGTAGCCGATGCGCCTCCTTGAGAATCCTATTCAAGTGGTCGGCAACAATATTATCACTTTCCCTTCTTGTCTTTTATTTCAATGTCGAACTCTTGTAGCAAAAGAATCCAACGTATGAGCTTTGGCTTTGTATCCTTCTTCGTCATAAGATATCTCAAGGCGGCATGATCACTATAAACAATTACTTTGGAATTTAAAAGATATGATCAAAACTTTTCCAAAGCAAAAATTACCGCCAAGAGTTCTGTTCGTACCTAAAACCCGTAGGCCTGGCAGAGACAGATGAATCCAACTGTAAACCTGCTTACTAAGGGGAATACCGGGCGGGCCGGTCTTCTCCTCTCCGATGCCTAAGTTAGTACAGTTGGGATGAATAGATAACTTAAGCACATATGATAAGCAGTACGAAAGATCAGTTACCTATTAATGAGGGTAGTTGAGGCCCTTATATAGGTGGCCGGGCGTGAGGTCTGGCCTCACTCTTCGATGTGGGACTGGCTTCCTTCTGTTCGGACACCAAACGGCAGCTCTGGTGACCTCTTTGGCAGGCTGGCGCCCCCACTCTCCGGGTCCCTGGTCGCAAGGTAGACTGCTGGACCCCGGCTCCGGGTGCTGGAGATCCGGTTCCGGGCCCTAGGCCGGCCCCGGGTGCACTGGTTGCTGGTCTGTGGGCCTGTTGTAGCCCCTCTGTGGCTACTGTTAACAAGTTCTTTCTCCGTTGTGGTATAATTGAGTTGAGCATCATTGAGGGTCCTTGAGGCATAATAAATCGCGTGAGGCTTCTTCTCCTTCCTTTGGCCAAGCACTGCCCCCATGGCATAGTCTGAGGCGTCGTACATGAGCTCGAATGGGAGCTCCCAATCCGGCGGCACCATGATCGGTGCTGTGCACAAGCACTCCTTCAATCGGCAAAAAGCTTCTTCACATGCATCCGTCCACTCAAACGTCACATCCTTTTGTAGTAAGTTGCTCAACGGCTTGGCTATTGATGAGAAGTCCTTGATAAATCGTCTATAAAATCCGGCATGGCCAATGAAGCTTCTCACATCTCTAACATTCTTAGGGTTCGGCAGGTGTTGAATCAACTCAACTTTGGCTTTGTCGACTTCAATGCCCTTTTCGGATATAATATGGCCTAATACAATGCCTTGGTTCACCATAAAGTGACACTTCTCCCAATTTAGCACAAGGTTGGTCTCTACACACCGCTCGAGTATCTCCTCCAAATTTTCCAAACGCGTGTCGAAGTTGCGTCCATATACGCTAAAGTCATCCATGAATACTTCGATCTTATTCTCAATAAAGTCGGAGAAGATGTTGTACATACATCGTTGAAACGTACCGGGTGCGTTGCATAGTCCGAATGACATCCTCCTATAAGCAAAAGTACCAAAGGGACATGTGAAGGTAGTCTTCTCTTGATCATCTGGGTGTATGGCAATTTGGTTGTATCCACTATAACCATCAAGGAAGCAATAAAACTTGTGGCCAGCTAGCCTCTCTAACATTTGATCCATGAATGGTAAAGGCATGTGATCCTTCCTCGTTGTTGCATTGAGCTTCCTATAGTCGATACACATCCGGTGATCGGTCACTAGCCTTTGTGGTACAAGCTCATTCTTCTCATTCTTCACAACCGTTACACCACTCTTCTTGGGAACTACTTGCACCGGTGAGATCCACTTGCTATCCGAGATAGGGTAAATAACTCCACAATCAAGTAGCTTAATAATCTCATCTTTTACCACTTTCATCATTGGCGGGTGGAGGCGTCTTTGACCTTCTCTTGTAGGCTTCGCTCCTTCTTCAAGTAATATCCGATGAACACATGTTGTAGGGCTTATTCCCTTGATATCCGCTAAGGTCCAACCTATAGCGGTCTTATGCTTCTCAAGCACACGAACTAACTTTTCTTCTTGCTTCTCATTAAGCGATGAAGACACAATAACCGGTAAGGTATCTTCCTTTCCAAGATAAACATACTTCAAAGTACTAGGGAGCTCTTTGAGTTCTAACTTTGGGGCCTCTTCCACACTTGGACGAAATTTGTTTGTGGCACTAGGGATAGACAAAAACGAATACTTTGCATAGATTGGGGCTGCATCAAGCTCGGCAACAACTTCTCTCAAACTTGGTTCGGCAACCACTTCTTCGATCTCCAATCGTGCTCCCTTCTTGTCAAATCCCGCTCCTTTCTCAATTGCTAATTGCTATGCATCAAGGGTGGCCGACATGACTTGCTCGGCCTCCCCAATAACTTCCAAAAATCGGCAATCCTCCTCCTTAGCAATAGGGAACTTCATGGCTTTAAAAACATTAAACTTGATTACCTCGCCATCAAATTCCATCGTTAAATTGCCCGCGGCAACATTAATCTTTGTCCTCGCCGTCCTCATGAATGGCCGGCTAAGCAATAGTTGTGTGCATTGCTCCGGTGAATCCTCCATCTCAAAAATATAGAAATCGGCCGGAAAGATCAATTCATTAACTTGCACAAGCACATCCTCCACATAGCCTTTCGGATACTTGTTAGAGTGATCTGCTAGTTGTATGATGACATTATCCTTCTTGAGAGGTCCAAGGTTCAACGTTTCATAAACATTGAGTGGCATCACATTAATCGACGCTCCCAAATCCAACATAACATCCTCAAACTTAGTGTTGCCGATCACACATGGAACATTGAAGCTTCCGGTATCCTTCATCTTTGGTGGTATCTTTCTTTGTATAACGGCCGACACCGTCTCACTCATTCTTACCACTTGTGTCTCCCTTGTATGTCTTCGTGTAGTACATAGCTCCTTGAGGAATTTTGCATACTTTGGTACTTGTCTAATGCACTCCAATAATGGAATGTTCACTTCAACCTTCCGAAATACCTCCAACACTTCTTCGTCGGATTTCTCCTTTTTAGATTTCGCAAAGCGTGAAGGGAAAGGCATGTATGAGTTAGGCACACCTCCATTAGTTGGATTGCTCGGCACACTCTCTTTCTTTGAAGTCGCGGGATCTCGCTCCATGTCATTCTTGCTCCACACTTGGCTCGGGTTCTCTACCCTCTTCTCGGTTGCAGCCCCCTCGGCAGCTGCCCCTTGTGGCTCCAACTGCATCGCCGGCTGCAGCATCCTCTCGGCTGCATCTTCCTCGTGCTGCTCGGCAGCAAGGCTGCCACCGGCAATGGTTCAAAGTGGCTGCTCGGCAGCTTTACTATTGCCGGCAACTTTTCCTTCTCTATTCTTGGCTTGTGGCTCAGCTAAGGTTTTACCACTTCGAGTAACAATGGCTTGAGCTTGCTCATTCCTCGGATTCTTAACTACTCCTTCTGGTAACTTTCCTTGCTCGGTCAACTTTCCCATAAAATCCACGACTTGTCCCATTTGGGTTTTAAGTTCCCCAATATCCTTCGAGTGAGTTTGTTGTCCCGCAAGTAATGCTTGAGTAGCACTCGAAAGAGATTGAATCAATGCCTCGTAGTTGGGGTTGCTTGTTACTCCTTGAGATTGGTTTGGCAAAGGTTGGAAGGTGGCATGGCTCGGCTGCCCTTGGTGTGGTTGGTAGGGCTACCGTGGCACAAATGGTGCCCTAGGTTGAAAGGGTGTGGCAGCCCCTTGATTTGGCTGCATTGGTGCTCTAAGTACATTGTCATTGTTCGCCCACCGAAAGTTCGAATGATCATTGAACCTCGGATTAAAGTTCCCGTACCTTTGGCCTCCTTGGAAACCAATAGAATTGCACTCCTCTACTCCCTCACTTGATCGAAATTGAGGGCATTGTTCGGTCTCATGGCCCTCGGTGCAAATACCGCACACAATGGCACGCTTCTTCATCATATTACTCACCAAGTCGGCAAGCTTATCAACTTTCTCCTCTAATTTTGAGCTTGAAGACGTCTCATGCACCTTCTCATTCCTCGGCACATTATTTCGTGTCATACCAAATTGTTGGTTGTTCAATGCACGAACTTCCAACAAACTTCTTGCCGCTCCGGCATTCAATTCCAAGAAACTTCCTCCTGCGGCCGAATCAAGAAACTCTCTCTCCATAACACGCAATCCCTCATAGAAATATTGCAACAAGAGTCCATCGCTAATGCCATGCGACGGACATAAAGAAACTAGGGATTTGAATCTCTTATAATAATCAAAGAAAGTCTCATCTCCGGCTAGCTTCACACTTGTTATCTGCTTCCTCAAATCCGTGATACGTGAAGCGGGAAAATACTTTAGCAAAAACTCATCCATCATTGAATTCCATGAAACAATGCGACCACTAGGTACCTCAAACAACCACTCCTTTGCTTGATCTTCCAATGAGAATGGAAAAGCCTTCATCTTGAAGTGTTGCAAATCGGTCCCTCTCGGACACATAGACTCCGTGGTGAAGTTAAACCATTGCAAGTGCTTGTTGGGTTCCTCAGTTGGCATTCCATAAAAAGACTTCAACTTGTGGAGGAATCCACTCCTCAATTCAATCTCTCCGATCTTATCGGTTTCCAAAGGAGGGTATGTGATATTAGAAGGTACAACTCCTCCTCCTCCAGCAACATGACCGTTCTGTGCTCTTATGGAAGTCATAATCTCTTCCTCTTCTACTGATGGAGAGCTCGGTGGTGTGGACGACGGCGTTGGTGAGCTCGGTGGTGAAGATGGTTCGGACGGCTCGAATGGTGGTAACGGTACAAACAAAGTGATGGCGAGCTCTTGATTCAAACGTTGCAAACAGCCTTGATGATCTCGTGTCTAAATATTAGATTCGGACATGCACTTTTCTGAAATTTGCAACATTTAAACAAGTTAGAACATCGTAAAGAAATAGAATGCAAGAATATACATCATTACAAGCCACGGCATTGGCGATTACAAAACATGTTTCAAACAATGGTACACAAACAAGATCAGCAACAAGAACTATACAATCGGCAATAAAAATGTCTATGATCATGTAATCTCTAAGTCTAATTTCTTTTAAATTTTTTTTTTCTAACTCTCGAAGTACGTGGATCAGAGGAGATAACGGTGCAATGGACTGATACAGCCCCCGGTAGTATCATGCTTTACCCGATATACCTCAAGAGTTCGAATCACACAATTTGTTTTATCTTTCAAAAAAAATAGATCACATATGTCAAGTTATCTTCTAACGTCTAAAGTGAGGTGATGCTTCGGCCCAAGCTATCGACTAGTTCGAGCGTGTTTTACTTTTCAAAGGCGGTATTGTTAAGATTCAAGGAGGGCGAACCCCCTACAGGAACCAGGAAGGACTCGTTGTTGGTCACCACGGGGCGCGAACTCCCTATCGACTCACTCACCGAGAATGCACATCCGTCTGTGGGCCTTGAGATCCAGTTAAACAAACCTGAGAACCATATCAATGAAACTAACTTGCCTCATACTTTGTAAAACAAACTCGGGTCACTAGCGGTCTACAAGTGTTGATCAAAGCTGCACTCAACCTCATAAAAATGGGTTTGCCAAGTTATCGCTCGTATGTGTGGGGGGGACGTATCCCACGTTTCCCAATCTACATAAAAGACGGATCTAACATGGCATCATTCGTATGAAGGGTTAAGGCTATGACCAACAAAAGCGGCTTCTCCCTACATGTTACACTTTAGAAACTACAATAAACTCATACATAACACTATCAACTTCCTAGAAATTAAACTAAGTTATTACACAAATACATTCTTTATACATCATGCAACTTCCAAAATTTAAACTCTACATGCCGAAGCATATTTCTACTTTACAAAATCCCAAACTAAAATCGAAAATCACAACTTTACACTTTACATCAAAAATTTCCAGCAACATTATATACACAACAATCACATAAATCAAACTTTTATAATCCCCGGCAACGGCGCCAAAAATTGACAAGTCGCCTAAGCGAGCATCAAGCAATAATAACCCTACAATCGTTAGTAGTATAGAATAAGTAGGGATCCTTCTAGCCGGGGATTAAGAGTACCTGAAACATGAGATTGTTAGACAATTATATACAAAAATATCACACAAAATCGTCACAATGGGGAATGATATGGGATCGGTAGCTTTACTGTCCTCTAAAACTAGGGTACGAAATTAAATTGCTGAAAATAAATCCTAAATCTAATATTTACAAGTTTGGTCGACATCTTTCACACAAAACACTCCACACTCAACTCTTTAACAAATAAGATTCGTACACAAGAAAGTAAAGAATAAGTATTTAGCATGTATTGAACTTAAACAAGTTTCGACCTACAACTAGAACGTTTCCAATTTTTACCTAGTTGAGAGACTTTCTAATGTTTTAAGATCGAGCTTTCGCGAGGTGATCCTAAAATTTATGCTACCGTTATACAACTCGTAACATTGAAGCACAAAAGCCTATAGTCAAAGACAAGCAAACAAGTATGGTTGTCAATCTTCTCATTTAACATGCAAGTCCTAAGGTTAACCACTCTAGGTGAGCACAACAAATCAAAGTGATCATACGTCTACTTAGTTCATTATAACTCAAGCAAATTAAACCTAATACCTAGATCATGTTCAAAGACAACACTAAGTACCGATTATAAGCCCTCACCTTAGTTCTAACCGGTTTAAATTCTCAACATGCATCAATACCACTGTCCTAATTATCTAAGTGTACTCATCTTACCAATTTTATATTACAAATTAACATGCAAATTCATTGTTGCCGAAACTTAAACATAAATCTAAGCATCGAATTCAACAAATCATTAACATACAAATTATAAAACCAATCTCCAATTCGGTTCATACATAGACATATAATCCAAAACCAAAAATACATGCAAGTTTCATAGACAAAACTAAACATAACTACATAAACTTTACTAAACCGAGAGAAGGGAGTGGATCACACTTTTGTAGACACCTTGATGACTTCGACTCGTGTGGATCTGGCAGAAGATGGATGATGTATGGAGGCTGCTCGGCAAAAGGGCTGTGTTGCCAGACAAAGGTTCCAAGGTTCGGCAGAAACTTGGGTGAAGGTGGAGGTGATTTCGGCTAGGGTTTATGTAAGACTTTTGGGGAGAATTTGGTAGAGCTTTGGCTTTGTGTTTTGGCTTTTGATGTGACACTTTTCTTCATGGTGCCGGCGTCTATTTATAGGAGAAAGGCTATGAAGTTTGGGACTTTTCCTTGTTCAAAACAGGATAGAAATCTTCAATAAATAAGGTTTCCAAATTCGAGTTGGAATAGGCTTTTCTCTCCTAATTGAACAAAGAAACTCTTGGTTGGCCGGCTTATGATTTCTTCTTGGACGTTGCAAAGCTCTTTGGAATGATTTGGTACGCCTGCTGATAGGAGCACAATGTGCGACGATATTACATGCTTATGCTCTCGTTTATGCTTTGTTTAACCCTTATTTATCTAAGATTGAGTCATAATTTAGTTTAGTGTTGATTTGGTAGAGTTTGGCGAAAAATGGTTAAGAATCCAAAAAATGACTAAGTTTGAGAAATCTGGAAAATAATGCAAAATATGTCTTTTTCGTGATTTTGAGATGAGTGAAACTATGATCTATTCTTGTCCGAATTATATGAAATTTGGTGTGATTAATATTCATATACTAAGGAATGTTGTGTTAAAATTTCAGATCAATAGGAGTTCGGGAAGTCACCCAAACGTTGGCTGCAAAACGGCAGTCCGGGCAAATCCATCGAGGGACTTCCAGGATTTTCCTGGGACTGTGTCCCAACTTCGAAAACTCATTCCCGTCGACTCACAAGGAATTTGATCGAACTGTTTTATATGGAAGTAGCCATGTGTGTCTAGTTTATCTGAGGCTTGGAATCGCATCAATCGGAGCTCCGAGGATGGAGATATGCCGGAGTTACTACATCAACATCAAATCTGCCGATTCCAGGAACCTACTGCCCCCTTTTTGTGCTTTCTGTTTTTGATGGACCAAATGGTGCACAAATGCATTTATGAAGATGGTTCAAGCTTAAAGAAGGAAAGAGGAAGACACCTAGCCATGGCATTGAAGAAGAAAACAAAGAAAGAAGTTCTCCTAGTCAAACTAGGAGAAGCTGCCGAAAGAGGCAGATTGTGTGCCTTGATGTGCTGCCGGCAATTGGATGCATTTTCTGTGGATCAAAACTTATGCAATGAAGTCCAATGACTATTGAAGAAGTCCATGAAGATTTGAAGCCCAAGCCTTGAAGAAAAATTCAGAAAAAGAAAACCTAATTGAACTATGAAAGGAAGGTTTCAAATCCTTATCCCACTTGGTTTTTTGAATTCCTTTTGTAATAGGGCAGCTGGCAGCCCCTCTCCTCTATATATACCCTCACTTTTTCATTCTGAAAATCATCTCATCTCAAGCTTAAACACAAGGCCTAAACTCTACCAAAATTCACCAAAGATCCTAGACAAAAACCTAAACCGAAAACCACCTTCACCTCACCTCAACCAAGTTTCTGCTCTTGCCGAATCTTGGAACTTTTCTTCCATAATCTACTGCCGACATACCCTACTGCCGAGCAGCCTCACCCCATCATCCATACTCCACCGGATCCACACCAAGTGAAGCTCTCAAGGTGTCTCAAAGTGTGATCCACTCCCTTCTTCGGTTTAGTACTTTTTGTTTAGTTATGTTTAAGTTTTGTCTATGAAACACTCATGTATGTTTGGTGTTGATTTGTATGTCTATGTATGAATCGATTTTGGTTTTATAAATTGTATGTTTCGCATGTTAATTTGTAATATGTGACTTGTGGATTTTTATGTTTGATAACTAGGACAATAGGTATGCGATGTTGTTTGAGAACTTAATTCGATTAGTAATCTAAGGAGTGTGCCTTAAAAACCGAAACATTAGTTGTGCTTAAGCATTTGTTGTTTGCATGTAAATCTAGGTGTTAGGTTTCATCAAACTAGAAAACATGAATAATTCATACTCGTAGTTGTCTTGGTTTGTGTTTTCGCCTAGAGTATAAAACCCTTAGAACTTGCATGTTAAACAAGATGATTGACAACCTTACTTGCTTGCATGTCTTCGATTTGTGATTCATGTGTTTAATTGTTAACCCAGTAAAATCGGTTAACATATACCTTAGGATTATACTCGTAGTTAATCTTAAGACTCTAGTAATCAACGATTAGATGACCTCGTAGGCTCTAATTGGGATCGAAATTGGTTAAGTCGAAACAACATTAATACTTGTTCCTTACTTTCTTGCATATTAATCTCCATGTTAAAGAATCTTTTGTGCTAAATATTTTGTGAGAGATGATGATCACTTGTAAATATTAGACCTAGGATTTATTTTCTGTTTTGTTACCGTGTGTCGTCTAGGGCAGCCTAGTGCTACCGATCCTATCTCAATCCCCCTTGATTTCGTGTGAATATGTATATATGTATATAAGTGTGACAATTGTGTGCATATATGTTTGTGAATATTTGTGTTAACATTCTCATGTTTCAAGTACCCTTAATCCCCGGCTAGAACGATCCCTACTTATGTCTATACTACTAACGATTGCAGGGTTTATTATTGTGTGCGAGCTTAGACTCACGTCAATTTTTGGCGCCGTTGCCAGGGATTATAAAAACTTGTTATATTTGAATGTTATTTGTTTTGTAAATTTGTCGTGTGTTAATAGCTTGAAATTGTTTGAAAATTGTTTGTATTTGCTAATGCCATGGCTTGTATAGCTTTGTATATTCTTGCATTTATCTTTGTGTTTTGTTCGCTTTGATGTGTCTTGTGTGTGTGCAGATCGAATAGGGAAGAAACAGTGCAGGAAATACCAACTTCTGCCCAAAACAGAATTCGGGCAGTGCGGTCTGTAAACTTTGGAAGGGTGCCGTCTGCAGCTTACAAAACCTGGGAAAGTGAGCCATACGCCGTTGGAAAGATCTCTGAGTCTACTTTCAGTAGGATTTTACAGAAGTGGATTTGGAGTTCCGAGCTGCTCCCAGTTTCCATTTGAGTGCACGAAGGTCAATCTGGCAAAGCAGAAAACTGGGCAGATCAATAGGTGCGATTCAAGGCCAAACAAAGCATACTTCCGCTGGTCCGATTGAGGCAAATTCTACATCGTTGGAAAGCTCAGTGTGTTCACTATAACATTAATTCAGAACAATTTTGCATTAGGATAATGGAACACACCCAAATTGGAGCCTTAAGAGGAAGTGTACGCTGCCAAACATTCTGCCGAGCTGCCAAGCTGCTGCCCCTGCCTCTGTCCTGCAGCCAACCCTGCATGTCGAGGCCAGCACACACCTAAACCATCCTGCCAAGCACATTGCCTTGCTCATGCCACTGCCAAGTTGCAGCCTCACCCTGCTGCAGCTTGCCCTGCTGCAGCCTACGTACCCTGCTGACATGCCGCAAAGCTGCTGCCCCTGCTGCTGCCTATCCTTCCACCTATGCTGCACTTGCCAAGACCCTGCGCACAAGCTGCTGCTCCTGCTGCCCCTGCACGCTGCTGCTGCCCCTGCCCCTGCCGAGAACCTGCTACTGCCGAGAGGGGCTGGTGCCCCAACTGCCGAGCAATGCACATGATGAACGGATAAACACACGGTGGAAAGTCTAAGCAATGGACTATAAACACAAAGCGCTACTTGGGAGGCAACCCAAGTCAACCAAAGAAAAGTGAAGGAGCCATCACCGAGAGTTTGCAATTTCTTAACCCTTCTCTTTGTCTTTGGTTTGTGATGATATGTTGGAATGTGTTAGACTATTGCATGCTTAGGAAATTCGTTGATATAGATTTGTGCTTACATTGAGGACAATGTAATTTTCTAAGTGTGGGGTGGGATAACGTATTCCGTTTATGTTTTCGTGTGCTTAATTTAGAAGTAGAAAATCCAGAAAATTATAATGCAAAAATAGAGTGTTTAAATTGTTTGTTTCGAGTCTTAGGATGCCCCTAATATGTCAATGATGTTTTTCTCCTCTTTGCATACATAGATGATGGTTATGCATACAATTAAAATTGTGAGTTTCATGGATTTTGTGCATTGGTAGGAGCATGTAGGACTTGTTGATTAATGAAGCATGCATGTTTTAGCTAGTTTGTTTCCATAATAACCTATGTGAACTTTAGAGCCAATTTGCTTTCTTCTTGAGCGATAAAAAGATAAAATTCAATAGATTCGTAGGAAGCATGAAACCTCATAATTCTTTGATTATTCGATGACTATGTGCCATAGCTTTTTAATGAACTCTAGTATGCTAGAACTTACTCTTGTTGATTTTCGAAACGTTTATATCATAAAATATTTTGATTTTGAATATGATTGAATAAAGATCATTTAGGTTTACCACCATTGCCAAATAAAGCATGTGCCTATTTGTGCCCGTCGTGGGACATCTTAGTAAACCCCTTTGAGCCTACGTTGAGCCTTTTTCTTTCATCACCCTTAAACACTTTCCATGAGCTTAGTATAGTGATGTCTTTACCTTATGTGTCGGCAAAGCTTGATTTTTGAAGGCGTTTTCGCGTGAAGTGATGAAGAAGAACAAGTGTGGGGTAGACTTAGCTAAAAATTGTGAAAAATTGTATGTGAGCCGTGCCTATGAGAAAACAAAAGAAGAAAAATTGAAATCGGACAGAAAAGAAGAAAAAGAAAACTCAAGTCCGAAATAAAAGAAAAAGTGTAGGCACGGTTTCAAAAGAAAATTGCTAAGTCTAGTCTTGAAAAGTGTTGTGAATTTGGAGTTTTGTTTATATGTGAAGGTCTACTATTGTTATATTTTGACCTTTGTTCATATTCACTATGTTTTGGGAAGTAAAGAATGAAGCATGGGGTCCAACAAGAAGAAATTCGACCCTTGGTGAGAAGACATAAGGAGATTTGAGCTTTGCTAAAGTACACGGTGACGTTTTTAAGCCTCCACTACCAGAAAAGGGGTTATAGCCGACGATATGGGAAAAAACGGCCGACGAAATAGTACTTCGTCGGCTATAAGGGGTCATAGCCGACGAATTACTATTTCGTCGGCCACATCGTCGGCTATAATATTATAGCCGACGAGTTGTCGGACGTCGTCGGCTATAACTATAGCCGACGAAAAGTTTTTGGTTATAGCCGACGAGGAGGGTATTCGTCGGCTATAACTCTTATATCAGATCTATTCTGCAGCAGCGAGCTCATTCGTCGAAAATATTTCGAAAACGCTCTGAAATCGTCCAAAACCTCGGGCATAAGCTTGAAAGGTACGTATATTGCTGTGTGTGTTGATTTAGTTGGTTATATGCAGAGGTGTGTTAATTTAGAGTTTAATTAGAATAAATGTGTGATTAATTTGATATATATATATATATATATATGTGTGTGTGTGTGTGTGTGTGTGTGTGTGTGGAGATGAGATTATTAATGGGTTGATATGTTGGTTAGATAGAATTGAAGTTTTGTTGAAGATTAGTGATTGATTGTTGATTTATAGGTGATTTTAGATGAATTTGATGAAAAAGTGTATATATATATTAATTAATTTAATTGTAATTAAAAATATATTGTTGGTATATATAAAAAATACATTGTGTTTAATTAATTAGGGAGATTGACGATGTTTTAATTAATTTAGGGATGCATGTGTGTGTATATATATATATATATATATGTGTGTGTGTGTGTGTGTGTGTAATGATGAATTTTTTAATTAATTAGTACGTACGTACGTACGTAGTACGTGCATATATACATATCTATATATAGCTATATTTATTTCTTGAATTTACAGGATGGACAAGAGTTGGATTACCCTTGGAAGATGGGATCAGGCGTATCATGATGGAGTTAGGAGTTTCCTGGATTTTGTGATGGCTAACTGTGGAGACACTACACTTCATTATTGTCCGTGTAAAAAGTGCAAGTGTGCCACCCCACGACACCGGTTTTCCATAGAGACAGTGGAGCAACACCTGGCTAGATATGGATTTTGGGTCCTATACACTAATTGGATTTATCACGGTGAACCAGAGTTTGCGGGTCCTCATGATTATGGACAATTTGCCGAGAGAGGGAGTTCCTCCAATGATCCAACCACGAACTGGATCAACGATATGTTTCCTCGTGAGAGCGGTGTCTTTGATGAAGCACCAGATGTGCAACTCCCTCCTCCGGAGATGGAGTGTTTCCCTGATATTGAGCCACTCGAGCCATTACCCCGATCTCCGGTCAACACAAGTGGTATGGAAAAGTACAACAACCTGATCGCATTGCAACAGACTCCGTTGTACCCCGGATGCAGTAAGACTGTCCTTGAATCTGTCATGGAAGTGATGAAGATCAAAACGGAGAACAAAGGCACTGTCAAATCGGTTGATGATTGGCTGAAGATATGGGGTGGGGCGATGCCCCCCGGACATCGGCTTCCTACCAGTCATCATAAGGTGCGACATATCCTTAAAGATCTCGGCCTTTCCTACATCAAGATTCATGCATGCAGATACGATTGCGTTCTGTTTTACGGGGAAGGACTTGCAGATCTTGAATACTGCCCAGTATGCAATACAGAGCAGTATAAGTTCACTCCTAAAGGGAACAAGAAAGCTGTGAAGATACTTCGGTACTTCCCGCTGATTGATAGGCTTGAGCGGTTGTTCATGTGTGCTTTCACGGCCAAAGCTATGAGATGGTGGGCTGAGAGGAATGTGTCTGACGATGACACCCTTAGACATCCCGCCGACGGAGAGGCTTGGAAGAAGAATGTGTTGGAGTTTCCTGAATTTGCATCAGAGGTTCGAAATGTTTGGCTAGGGCTATCATCCGACGGTTTCAACCCTTTTGGCAAGAAAGAGCTTCAGTACAGTGTGTGGCCAGTTATTTTGATTCCGTACAACTTTCCACCGTGGATGTGCATGAAGAAGGAATATAACATGCTCACATTGTTGATTCCAGGCCCAGGTTATCCGGGAAAGTGTCTCGATGTGTATTTGAGACCCGTAATTGAGGAGCTTCGGTACTTGAGTCTGAACGGCCACCTGGTCTACGACCGGTTCAAAAATGAGATGTTCCGGATGCATGCCATGCTTGTTGGCACGATCAGTGACTTTCCTGGGAGGGGTATGTTGTCGGGCAGCGTCACCTGGGGTTACAGGGCTTGTTCAGAGTGCATGACTGTTGATTGCTCCAGTCCTCATTGCAGCAAGATTGTCCAGATGCGTCACCGTCGTTGGCTTCCGCATGACCATCCATTTAGGGATGATGCACAGGCTTTTGATGGGACTGAAGAAAGGGGTTGGGCACCCGAGCAATGGACATGGGAGGAAATATTGGCAGTGTTGAATGAGTATGACTTTGGTCCGCTTAGCAATCATCCCGATGTGTTGCGCACGATTCCAGAGAGGCCGGATCGGTATAGGTTCTGGTCACACAAGAGCATCTTATGGGAACTTCCTTATTGGGACACGTTGGCTACCAGATACTACCTGGATGTCATGCATATAGAGAAGAACGTGGGTGAAGCCGTGGTTGGCACAGTTTTGAATTGGGAGAAGAAAACAAAAGACACCCCCAAGACACGCGTTGATCTGAGAAATATGGGACTGCGGGACCATTTGTGGTTGAGAGAGGGCAGGAGCAAAATGCCCCAAGCTCCTTACACCGTCACCAGGGACCAGAAACATGAAATCTTTGGATGGCTGAGTAATGTCAGGTAACTTTTTATTAGGCATGTATTCCCTAAAGAATCCATCTGTTGTTGGACGACTATATATGCATGAAATCTAATTGTTGTTAATGGCTATGCAGGTATCCTTATGGCTATGCGGGTAACATAAGCAAGTGTGTTAACTACCGAGACAACAAGATGTACGGATTGAAGAGTCACGACTGCCATGTACTGCTTCAACGTCTCTTCCCTATTTTCATTCGAGCGTACTTGGAGGATGAAGTGGTTGAGCCGTTGGTGGCGTTGTTAAGATTCTTCCAGAAGTTATGCGCTAGAGAAGTTAGAAAATCAGACCTCATGAGAATGCATGAGGAAATCGTTTTTATCTTGTGCAAGTTCGAGAGGATATTTCCCCCAAACTTCTTTGACATCATGCCTCACCTGATGATCCATCTTCCCCAACAATTGTTGCTTACCGGTCCCGTACACTACACTTGGATGTATCCCATCGAAAGGTACATGTTATTCATAAATTTGATTTATACATGTTTTTAAATAAAAGTTGCATACTCTTAACATGCGCTTGTTAACCTTGCAGACAACTTGGAGACTACAAGAAATATGTGCACAATAAATCTGCGCCTGAGGGGTGTATTGCTGAAGCTTACATTGCGCATGAGTGTGTAACGTACGCCAAGTTGTACTTGGGAGCGATGGAGGACCCCCCACAACATCCAAGTCGAGATGACCCCGACTTCAACCTATCTATCGTCGCCAGCTCTGTTGTACCATACGGAAGCTTCAAGAAGAAGGGTGTGGACAAGTTGCCTGACCATGAGGTAGGGATTGCCCACTGGTGGGTTCTAATAAACTGTCCGGAGGTACAATATTGGAAACGAACCCCTCTTCACTGCAAGGAAGTTCGCGGTGATGTCGAGTACCACAACACGACGCTTGCAGACTATTTTCCACAATGGGTAAGTGTATAAATATATATATTAGATGGCTTTCTTTTACAGTTCCCTATTTTTTAATCATAAACACACCAACTGATATGCAAGTGGCTGCGAGGGGTGGTCATACAAATTACTCAGAGGAATTGAGGCTGTTGTCGATGAAGCCGATATCTTCCACAGTCCGCCCAATGTGTGATGTCAACGGCGTTAAGTATATATGTGAAACTAGAGACGGGGAACGCAAAACACAGAATTGTGGGGTGATGGTCGATGGTGCAGAGGGGGGCGTGGATTTTTACGGTGTCGTATAGTCAGTTGTTGAACTCATTTATGGGATTCGCATGAAAGTCCACTTGTTCAAGTGTCGATGGTTTGATACTAGGCCGCACCGCATACGGATCGATCAGTACGGCATACTTTCGGTGAATACTGCCACTAGTGTGTATGAAGATGACCCCTTTGTTTTCGCCACAGCGGCCAAAAAGGTCTTTTATCTTGACGATCCATTGAACAAAGGCACATGGAAGGTAGTTAACCATGTGTCTCAGCGAGACATATACAGTGCTACCACACTTGGTGTGAGCACAGAGTGTCAAGAAGCGACCGCATACCAAGAGCCGGACGCCGGCGACATTCCGGAATCCTCCACCATCCGCGATAATAATGTGACGCCGGGCAGAGTGGTTCGACTTCCTAGGGGTCAGGTGCCCATGTATGATGTTAATCCGAATCGTCTATATCAGGCAGACGATGACTCAGACGACAAGTACGAGCACCGGTTGCCAGATATTAACTACTATACTACGTCTGACTCAAGTGATGAGGATGATTCTGATTATCATCCTTAGTATACTGTTTATGTATGTATTTGTGTACGATGGTGCATGCATGTATGAATACATTTTTCGTCCTTCATTACCGTTTTCCGAGTTTAAGGGAAATTGTATTGAATTGTTTGTGCGATGTTCAGGAATTTATCACGTGAAATAGGCAATTTTCAGGCCCTAAATGGCAAATTTTCGGAAAGATAAGCATTATAGCCGACGAAATGGACCATACTTCGTCGGCTATAATGCCCATTCTGGGTAATTTAATATGCAAGTCGTCGGCTAACGACAAAATGTTGAAGGTCGTCGGCTAAAGTATAGCCGACGACCTGTAATTCGTCAGCTATAACCCCTGGCCCGGATGTTGACCGAAACCATTACTTGATCCTTCAAATGCAAAAGTGTCGTGAAATAAGATACGACCGAAATATTAAAATACGTCTACGGTTGAAAAATGGAAAGATTCCGACAAAATCTGTGTGCCGAATGTTGCGGTTAGCTGTTTTTTACTTCCGTTTTCCTATGGGTAGTCTGACGGTCGGTAAATATTTTGAGGAAAATTTTTATACGATTAGTTGCGTCTCATCGATCTGAAACTATTCTCTGTTGAAGGTCAGGCCAAAAAACGTCATTTAGACGGGCCAATTTCCGTTTTAAAGCGTTTAGAGGTTTGACTTTGCAGTTTGACCGTACCGATCGAGCCTTTAACGTTGTCAGATGTAGTTGGAATTTTTTTCATACATGTATTTAATCTTAACGGTGATATCTGACGGTTGGAATAGATTTTCCAAACTTTTAGATTCGAAATCGGAACATATGCACTAATGTTCCTTAACTTGTTTACTAAGTGTTTAAGTGAATGTATAGTTTCAAATAGTTACTATACGCAGACCCTTCAAATGCAAATGTGTCGTGAAATAAGATACGACCGAAATATTGAAATACGTCTACGGTTGAAAAATGGGAAGATTCCGACAAAATCTGTGTGGCGAATGTTGCAGTTAGCTGTTTTTTACTTCCGTTTTCCTTTGGGTAGCCTGACGGTCGGTAAAAATTTTGAGGAAAATTTTTATACGATTAGTTGCGTCTCATCGATCTGAAACTATTCTCTGTTGAAGGTCAGGCCAAAAAACGTCATTTAGACGGGCCAATTGCCGTTTTAAATCGTTTAGAGGTTTGACTTTGTAGTTTGACCAAAGAATAGCCGACGACATACTTAACTTCGTCGGCTAAACTCTTGCGATCCGCGCCGTTGGATGGGAGAGATCTGACGGCTGCTGAGAGCGTGAAGTATAGCCGACGAGATTCATATTATAGGCGACCAAATAACTACTTCGTCGGCTATAACCGGCCCGCAAAGCCCAACTTCGGCCCGGCCCGGATTTCGGGTCAGAGTATAGCCGACGAATTTCGTCGGCTATAGTATTGCCGACGAATTAAAATTAAATCGTCGGCTATAGTCCTTCGATTTTCACACTATAGGCGACAAAATTCATTCTTCGTCGGATATAACAGGCCCCCAAAGCCCAACTTCGGCCCGGCCCGGATTTCGGGTCAGAGTATAGCCGACGAAATTCGTCGGCTATGATTATAGCCGACGAATTAAAATTAAATCGTCGGCTATAGTCCTTCGATTTAAACCGCAACAGAGGGGCCTCTCCCTCATTTTCTGCTTAGAACCCTAGCTAATTTCCCAACCCCACCCGATCGACCGATCGACCCAGCCCCACCCGACGCCGATCGACCCTCCCCGGCCCCACCTGACCCCTCCCCGCCCCGGTCCCCTCCTTCCCGAGCCCTCCCCGACCCGAAATCTCTCCGAACGGCAACGCCACCAGCCGCCGCCCCTAGCCGCCGTCGCCACCGCACCGCACCACCTCCCCTAGCCGCACCACCATGTCAGGTAGTCCCGCTCTCCCTCATTTATGGTTTTTGGAAATTTTGTGGAATTTTGTGGTTTTGTGGAATTTAGGGATTTTGTGAAATTTTATGGTTTTTGTGAAATTATGTGGAATTTAGGGTTGTTGTGCAATTTATGGAATGTTGTGGAATTTTTGTTAATTTTGTGGAATTTTGTGGAGGATATATATATATATATATATATATATATATATATATTTTTTTTTTTCGGAATATATATATATATATAATTAGGTATAAATATATTTATGTATATATATAATTAGGTATATATATATTTAATGAAGTTTTTTATTTTTTTGTGAAATTTATGGAATTTTGTGGAAATTTTTTTAATGTTGTGGAATTTTTGTTAATTTTGTGTAATTTTGTGGAATTTTTAGGAGGATATATATATATATATATATATATTTCGGAATATATATATATATAATTAGGTATAAATATATTTATGTATATATATAATTAGGTATATATATATTTAATGAAGTTTTTTATTTTTTTGTGAAATTTATGGAATTTTGTGGAAATTTTTTTAATGTTGTGGAATTTTTGTTAATTTTGTGTAATTTTGTGGAATTTTTAGGAGGATATATATATATATATATATTTCGGAATATATATATATATATAATTAGGTATAAATATATTTATGTATATATATAATTAGGCATATATATATTTAATGAAGTTTTTTATTTTTTTGTGAAATTTATGGAATTTTGTGGATTTTTTTTTAAATTTTTTGGAATTAACAACGATTTGTAGGAGGATATATATATATATATATATATATATATCCATATATATATATTTCGGAATATATATATATATATATATATATATATAATTAGGTATAAATATATTTAGGTATATATATAATTAGGTATATATACATTTAATGAAGTTTTTAATTTTTTTGTGGAATTTTTGTGAAATTTATGGAATTTATATACTAATTGTGCAGGAAACCGCCGCGCTGTAGACCGATGGCTTGCTAGACCGACCGAGAGCGACCCCGACGCTCAGGCAGGACCCAGCCGTGGGGGGAGCGGATCCAGCGGTCGTTGGGGCCTACGCCGGCCTATGAGTCGACGAGAGGAGACCTTGATGGGATTGACCCCGAGCGATCCACGTGGGGGCTCCTCGTATGAGTCGACGGGAGCGGGCCCAACCTCGAGTGTCGGAGGAGGACGCAGAGCCGCATCCTCCAGACCCCAGTGCACTTCAGCACTGTTCCAGGATCGGCAGCCGACCCCACCGCGCACCGATGCTCCCTGTCCCCCCACAGCGACAGCGTCCACAGCTACGGGGCCCACCGTCAGGGGGATCAGGCCCCTCAGGGTCCACGCCCCGTATGTCTCCGCCATCGGGGATGTACATGGTCCAGTTCCTCCCTGCCATCCCCGAGTACGACGCCAGGGGGAGGCAGATTTGGAGGCACGACCGGCCCCACGAGATTCCCTGGGAGGAGGCCTACGTCCACAGGCCTTTAGATTGTTTAATTAATTATTTAATTAGTTAGTTTAAATAATTATTTAACTATGTATTCATTTTAATTATGAAACAGGCGTCCTCGTAAATAAACCCGCGGGGACGAGACGGACCAGAGGACTAGCGAACATGTCGACCCTGGAGAGGGAGCTCGCCGGTGGGATCAGGGAGATCCTGCCCGGTCCCGGTGAGGATGGACGCCCGATCGAGAGGAGAGACACCACCACCAAGTATATCAACGCGACGGGCATGCTCGTGCGGGACAGGGTCCCACTATTGTGGCCCGACTGGGGCTCTGTGCCCGATGACATCAAGGCACGAGTGTACAATGCACTATCGGTGAGTTAAATCGTATTTTTATTATAGAAAATAAACATTTATGAATTCAGTCCTTATAACTATATAAAAATATTTTCTAATTAATTTATAATATTGCAGCAATGGTTTAGAGTCCATCCTACCTTGGACTGGTGGAGAGACGAGCAGCTGAAGAACAGGTTATGTGTTTCGCGTTATTTTACTATCATACTATTTATTGGCAGTGCACGAATATATCTAACAGTTGTGTTTTGTTAATATAGGTACTCCGAGTAGAAGAACGAGCTGTCGACGCACTACAGGACGTACCATGTGGAGCAGGCCTTGGGGCGAGGTGCAACCCCCCACGAGTTCCGGTACAGGGAGTATGAGTGGCTATGGCTGGTAGCCTACTTCGGGAGCGACAGGGTCTCGGTTAGAAAATTTAGCCTGCTAGTATATAACTTTTTACTGTTATTTAATAATTAAATTATGTAGTTACTTAATTAAATTAATTAGTTAGTTAGTTATTAGTTATTAAATTAAGTTAGTTAGTTAGTTACATAGTTAGTTAGTTCGTTACTAAATTAAATTAAATTAAATTAAATTAGGTAGTTAGTAAGTTAGTTAGTTACTAAATTAAATTAGTTAGTTAAGTAGTTACTAATTAAATTAAATTAGTTAGTAATTAAATTAGTTAATAATTTTATTTTGGTTAGTTCCTAATATTTTAATTTAGTTACTAATTTATATTTGCGTTTATATGTTCGTTCTTATAATACAGAAAATCTCGAAGACGAACAGCGACAACCGCAAGAAGAACGAGCACCCCCACCACGGCGGCGCCCGCTCCTGGAGGCAGTGGGCAGAGATTGCGAGGAGGGACCGACCGCTGAGGCCGTTATCGTGGATTCATGCGCAGATGTATCCGGGGTGTCCCGACCAAGTGGTAAGTATTCGCCCATCTTCAATAAAAGTGTTTCATTAAATTAATTTATATATATTTTTTATTAATTCGTTTATTATATTTTCTTGTCAATTAGGCGGAAATAGATGCGGAGACCGACGCAATCACCTTCGGGATCGCGCGAGACACCCTGGGGGAAGGGGCGTCCGACGAGGCGATCACGGAGTTTGCCTCCACGATCGACACCCTTGAGCCGCGCTTGGCCTCTCAGATCATGCACGCGGCGGTAGGGACGGGCAACAACTACTTCTACCAGAGAGGCCTAGGCTCGGCGGGAGATGGGGTTCTCAAGAACACGCCGGCCAATCCCAGCACGCAGCGTGCGGCTTCGACGAGAGGAGACTTGCAGACACAGCTGCAGAGGACGCAGGCGGAGTTGGCGAGGGCGGTGGAGGCGCTCCAGCAGGCGAAGTTGGCGAGGGCGGCGGAGGCTTCGGCGCAGCAGGCCAGAGACGCATCTATGGCGCAGATGTACCGATGGATGCAGCAATCTTGGGAGGCCCAGCAGGCTGGACTCCAGCCCCCGCCTCCGCCACAGATGCCCGAGTTCGTCGTCCCCACTCCCCCCCCCGCATCGGAGTACGCCAGGTGATCAGGCTAGCCATAGCCACCAGAACTCGAACGATCCCGTCGACGACGCTACGCCTTTAGGGGGTGATGATGAGTAGATGACTAGTTAGGGGGTTAATTTAATTTGTACAGTAGGTAGGATATTAGGGATGGATTGATGTGGATATTTGTTGGATATTTGGATGTTTGTTTGTGGATTTTCTGCAGCCAAACCGAAACGAAGTGAAATTGGGCCCGAGTAAAATTTTTAATTTTTTAAAAATATTTAGGGGTTATAGCCGACGAAATGGACCATATTTCGTCGGCTATACCCTCCCGGCTTCCGGCAAAAAAAGCCGTTCCCAGCACCGGAGAATGTTATGGCCGACGATTAATTCGTCGGCTATGACTGATGTATAGCCGACGATAGTACCGTCGGCTATACTTCCAGGTTAGGGGCAATTACGTAATTGTTGTAGCCGACGATTCTGTCGTCGGCAATGTTCGAAGTATAGCCAACGACGCTTTATTCGTCGGCTATACTGCGTGGTGTATAAGTCGATGACTTACCCTTTGTGTCGTCGGCTATACTATAGCCGACGGAGCATTCCCGACGAAGTATCGACGAGAGTATAGGCGACGATACTTCGTCGGCTATGACTATAGCCGACGATTTAATGAAAACGGCCGACGAGATGGCGTCGTCGGCTATAACCCCTTTTCTGGTAGTGCTCCTTATCCAAATATCGAATACCTCTTAGCCTAGCCCCATTACAACCCTTTTATTGATCTTTTTCATGATTCTTAAGATGGTTAAATTTGATTGTGGAGATTATCTCAAGAGTAAGCATATGGTTTTGGTTCATTGGTGCATATAGTTATCATATGAGGTTTTTCCATCAAAATTCACAAAGTGCTTTCGTTTCTTTGATATATGCAAGTCACTCTTTGTAATTCATTATCTTTCGCTTGCATATACTTATGAGTGAATTACCATGCTTCGAAAGAAAAGAAGAGAGTATGCCTAGTGAGGAGGATTGAATTAGCTTAACATGTCTACATGCTTACTTTTGTTCTTATATGTTCTTATTGATGTTACATGTTCATGAAGCTTGGAATTTTCGTGCTTAGCATTCTCATGCATTAAATTGAAAGCTATGTGTACATACGAGCCTGAGACAAATTGTTAGGGGCAATAGTTTGTTTAGAGTCTAGTTTAATTTAGTTTGCTAAGGGACTAGCAAAGGATAAGTGTGGGGTAGTTGATAGGAGCACAATGTGCGACGATATTACATGCTTATGCTCTCGTTTATGCTTTGTTTAACCCTTATTTATCTAAGATTGAGTCATAATTTAGTTTAGTGTTGATTTGGTAGAGTTTGGCGAAAAATGGTTAAGAATCCGAAAAATGACCAAGTTTGAGAAATCTGGAAAATAATGCAAAATATGTCTTTTTCGTGATTTTGAGATGAGTGAAACTATGATCTATCCTTGTCCGAATTCTATGAAATTTGGTGTGCTTAATATTCATATACTGAGGAATGTTGTGTTAAAATTTCAGATCAATCAGAGTTCGAGAAGTCACCCAAAAGTTGGCTGCAAAACGGCAGTCCGAGCAAATCAATCCAGGGACTTCCAGGATTTTCCTGGGACTGTGTCCCAACTTCGAAAAATCATTCCCGTTGACTCACAAGGAATTTGATCGAACTGTTTTACATAGAGGTAGCCATGTGTGTCTAGTTTATCTGAGGCTTGGAATCGCATCAATCGGAGCTCCGAGGATGGAGATATGCCAGAGTTACTACATCAACATCAAATCTGCCGATTCCAGGAACCTACTGCCCCCTTTTTGTGCTTTCTGTTTTTGATGGACCAAATGGTGCACAAATGCATTTATGAAGATGGTTCAAGCTTAAAGAAGGGAAGAGGAAGACACCTAGCCATGGCATTGAAGAAGAAAACAAAGAAAGAAGTTCTCCTAGTCAAACTAGGAGAAGCTGCCGAAAGAGGCAGATTGTGTGCCTTGATGTGCTGCCGGCAATTGGATGCATTTTCTGTGGATCAAAACTTATGCAATGAAGTCCAATGACTATTGAAGAAGTCCATGAAGATTTGAAGCCCAAGCCTTGAAGAAAAATTCAGAAAAAGAAAACCTAATTGAACTATGAAAGGAAGGTTTCAAATCCTTATCCCACTTGGTTTTTTGAATTCCTTTTGTAATAGGGCAGCCGGCAGCCCCTCTCCTCTATATATACCCTCACTTTTTCATTCTGAAAATCATCTCATCTCAAGCTTAAACACAAGGCCTAAACTCTACCAAAATTCACCAAAGATCCTAGACAAAAACCTAAACCGAAAACCACCTTCACCTCACCTCAACCAAGTTTCTGCTCTTGCCGAATCTTGGAACTTTTCTTCCATAATCTACTGCCGACATACCCTACTGCCGAGCAGCCTCACCCCATCATCCATACTCCACCGGATCCACACCAAGTGAAGCTCTCAAGGTGTCTCAAAGTGTGATCCACTCCCTTCTTCGGTTTAGTACTTTTTGTTTAGTTATGTTTAAGTTTTGTCTATGAAACACTCATGTATGTTTGGTGTTGATTTGTATGTCTATGTATGAATCGATTTTGGTTTTATAAATTGTATGTTTCGCATGTTAATTTGTAATATGTGACTTGTGGATTTTTATGTTTGATAACTAGGACAATAGGTATGCGATGTTGTTTGAGAACTTAATTCGATTAGTAATCTAAGGAGTGTGCCTTAAAAACTGAAACATTAGTTGTGCTTAAGCATTTGTTGTTTGCATGTAAATCTAGGTGTTAGGTTTCATCAAACTAGAAAACATGAATAATTCATACTCGTAGTTGTCTTGGTTTGTGTTTTCGCCTAGAGTATAAAACCCTTAGAACTTGCATGTTAAACAAGATGATTGACAACCTTACTTGCTTGCATGTCTTCGATTTGTGATTCATGTGTTTAATTGTTAACCCAGTAAAATCGGTTAACATATACCTTAGGATTATACTCGTAGTTAATCTTAAGACTCTAGTAATCAACGATTAGATGACCTCGTAGGCTCTAATTGGGATCGAAATTGGTTAAGTCGAAACAACATTAATACTTGTTCCTTACTTTCTTGCATATTAATCTCCATGTTAAAGAATCTTTTGTGCTAAATATTTTGTGAGAGATGATGATCACTTGTAAATATTAGACCTAGGATTTATTTTCTGTTTTGTTGCCGTGTGTCGTCTAGGGCAGCCTAGTGCTACCGATCCTATCTCAACCCCCCTTGATTTCGTGTGAATATGTATATATGTATATAAGTTTGACGATTGTGTGCATATATGTTTGTGAATATTTGTGTTAACATTCTCATGTTTCAGGTACCCTTAATCCCCGGCTAGAACGATCCCTACTTATGTCTATACTACTAACGATTGCAGGGTTTATTATTGCGTGCGAGCATAGGCTCACGTCACCTGCAGCCGCTTGAAGACATTACCGGAAATTCCTCACTGCTCGCGAGTACAGATTTTGCTAGTATCGGGTACTGGCGAGGCTAATCTGGGTGGCGAGTCTGGTGCTGGCGAGTATAGGCTTCTGGCGGGTAGCGCGAATTATTTATACTGGCATGCGCGGATGGTTGGCGAGCGGATATATGCAAGCTGGCGAGTTAGTGTTGGCGGACGAACTTCTGGTGAGCAAAGTTGTTGGCGGCCGATTAAGGACTTGGCGAGCGAGGCCTGGCGAATGGACATTCTCTCGGAATATTTTGACCTTTGTGCCTTCAGTCGAGCATAATGTTTTGCTCAGTACTCCGATTGATCTAAATTTTTTACACAAGACCCATTAGCAAGCCAATAACATGTATACCAAATTTCAGCAAATTTGGAAAAAGATAAGTCACAAATCTATTCATCTCAGAATCACGAAAAAAACACATTTTGTACTATTTTCCAGAATTCTTAAACTTAGTCCTTTTTCGGATTCTAAAGCATATTTTATCAAAACTCTACCAAAATGACACTAAACTATATTATGACTCTATCTTAGACAAATAAGGGTTAAACAAACCATAAACGAGGGCAAATATATATTAATATCGTCACACATTGTGCTCCTATCAAGAACACGATTTCGATCCGTGCTCAAGAGCTCGATTCGGCAGAACCCACTAGCACAAAAAGGACCGCCAAGAGAAACCAAGTCGATCGATGGGTGGCGCCGGGTCCGACGATGCCTGGAGCGCCGTCGCGCACGGTGGCCGGACTTCCCGAGCTTGCTGCGTCGCGCACGGTTGCTCCCCCGGGCCGATCGTCAGCTGGAAATGACGAGGAGGCCGAGACGCGTCGATTGCTGGTTGGCGCGCGAGCTGGGTTGGCCGGACGGCGGAGATCGGGTGGAGGAATAGTAACCCGTCGGGGGAGGGCTTGAACAATAATTTTGAACAGTAATAGTAAATTTCCAAAAATGGAAACTTCCCCCCTTTCCCGAAAAACTCCCCCTTTTTATAGTAATCTTTCCGAAACAGTAAATAACTTCTATATATCATAACTTCTTGATACAACGTCCGTTTCACGCGTCCACATGTTTACGAACTCCTATCGTCGCGCTCTACAATTTTCGTGAATGAAACTTTTCAAAAATTACAACGGATCATAAAGTCAACTTCCCCCCCTAATTAAAACTTAAAACCTTTTTCGAATTTAATCTTCGAACATACTTCTGACATCGCCAGACAACTAAAATAAAAACGTACGAAGTTTCAATACTCGTAATTCGTACTTCTATTAATTACGAGAAAATTTATATAATTAACACAAATAAAATCAGGTTTGGGATGTGACAGGTTAAGCTGGATACTTGCTATTCCACGCTTGTAACATCACCAGGCTTATTGGCCGATCATAATATATTCTAAGTGGACGTAGTAGTGCCCTCCGGCGGCACGGCGAACCACTATACATGCTTGTGTTATTAGTCTTTATTATTGTGCTTCTGTCAGGCCTACGAGTTTGAACAGAAACAAAAGTAACTAGTATTACGATCACCTTCTTTGAGCCATCGAACTTTCGATCGTTGCTTCCAAAACCCTTCTTCTTGGTGCAACAAGCTCTGCAAATTACTAAATAATACTGCTTTTTCCTCCTGTCCTTCAGGAGTAATATGGCATCCCATCAATTCTTCCAAACGGTTCCGTATAGCCATCATTGTGATCTGTCGACCCCGAAAAGTTGCTCTCTGCCATTTATCAAGACGAATTCGGACTTTGTTTAGCTTTGTGACAACCTGGAACATAGGCAGGCCATGAACTTCCTCCTGCCATGCCTCCTTCACTAGAGAATTACACTCTTCATGCTATAACCAGAAAGCCTCAATTTGGTATCGATGCACCTTTGGTTGAGCAGCAAGCGGCGCCGTACTGGCCTTTAACAGAAGAGAGACGTGATAACTATCGGACAGAAGAAGGTCAAACAGCTTAGCATGAAAGAACAAGTCGATCCAAGACAAGGTGCAAACTACCCTATCTAACCGCATAAGAGTTTCAGAATTCCCCCAAGTCGCCATCACACCTTGGTAGCCAAGGTCAATCAAATCGCTGTAACCTAACTCATCCCGGAAGCCACGCATTTGCCGCTCTGGTCTCAAAGCTCCACCAATCTTCTCACTACTGTTCATGATCTCATTAAAATCTTCAATCACCAACCACGGTAGTGAACTCGCGTCTATCAACTCCACGGTAGCTGCCACGATTTCTCTCTCTCTCCCGTCGCTGCATAGCCGTAGAAACCAGTGAGACGCCAAGAAGCTACACCTGGCTTGTTGACAACATTAGCATCAATGTGATGTGCCGATTTAGAGTTAATATGGAGGGATACATCGTCAGACCACAGCAACCCTAAGCCTCCCGATCGGCCTTCATTGAGCAACATGTCTACACGAGGAAACCCTAATGCTCGCTGTAGTCTCAAGAAATCCCGTTCGCTGCTTATCTTCGTCTCACATAGAACGACGATTTGAGGACGATTTTGTGCAAGATGATCCTTCAAACCTCGTGTTGTATCATCTCCACATATTCTCCTCCAATTCCAACTCAACAGATCAAGATCAATCGGTGCGGTTTGGGAGGTTTTGTCACAAACTCTAGTCCGGCGGAAAGGTTTATGGGAAACCCTAGCAGAGAGAAGCAGAGGCGATAGGTTTTGTTTATTTGTTATGGATACTAAACAATGCTTTCCAAGAACTAACATAATCCTTTTTATGACCTCACTTAGCTTCATAATTTTCTCAGGCTTATTTACATTTCGTATTATATTTATCCTACATAAATTACTAAATAAACATTGAATGAACAATATATTGATTCAATAACCGTGGCTCATACATTGCATTTCTTGGCTGGCTTTCGCCTAGTCCTCTAGCTTCTTTGTAATTTTTTTTTTTCAATAAATTTTCGTGGGGGAATGATGAGTTACTCCCTTCTACGCTTCTAAAAAAGAAACCTAGACACAACAATGAAAGCAGACGTCATGTGCACCACAAAAAAGTTGGGCAATGGCTACAAAAGAAATGTTACCTTTACCCATGTGGCCATTGTAAAAGAAGCCACAAAAGGCAAACAAATGTGGCTTTTTATATTATTATAATAAAAATCCCATATTTGTTTGTTTTTTGTGGCTTCTTTGGCAATAGCCACATGGGCAAATGTCACTTTTTTCTTGTGGCTTTTGCCCAATTTTTTTTGTAGTGGTGGTAGTGAAAAATGTTCCCAAAGTGTTTTAAACACTGACCCAGTGAGCTAAAATATCTAACTGATCAGGAAGTTGAGATACTTGTAGATATAAGATGATACCAATCACAAACAGTACCATTTCGTACGTATTCTCAAAGTTTAACCTCCGATATACTAGCTCTGTTTACTTTGTCTTCTTAAGACACATTCACTGTGTGGACAAACATAGAACATGTCATCTGTTTCCGCACGTCATTCATAAATCAATTAACAAGTAGGCAAACATTGATCGTCTGCTAATGAATTCTCTTATATATATTGTCTTCCAACATAAACACACTATACGAAACACTAATGATGTTTTCACGGTGTAAAGGCATGCACCAAGTTGATGTTTTCTTCAGTTGCACATATTTTTCATGCGATCAGCAACATTTACAACCTACAAATGATGATGGAAAAGATCATTCATGGTAACAGCTTGACCAGATCCATATATTATGTTTTACAAATTAAGATCTTCAACTTATAAATAATCACCTCTCCGTTCCAGTTTGTTCTGGCAGTGAGAATAATTACAGTTGCTGTCTCTACAAAAAATCCAATAACAATCCCCCACCAAATCCCCTGAAAAATGGGACAAAATTTAGTAATATGCATCTAGTTTTATGTGAATATTTTTCATCCAGAAAGCAATAGTACGTTATGTGCTTACTGGTTACCATCCAAACCCTATTATGGTGCCAATGATATAGTAAAAGAGTATATTAACATAAGCTATGATAATTAGCCATTCAGTTCCAACTGCCACACCTGGAATTGGACAAACTTAAAATCAAGATACTGTGTGTTGAAATAAGATCATAATCCTGATCGAAATGTTTCTTCGTGAGTGCATCATAGATATATGAATACCTGATAGTATAGGTTGAATGCCGTTAAAGAAAACAGAGATGGCTAGCAATGGAATTAAATCAGAGACTGCCTCAAGAGCTTCATGATATGAACCTAAGCTCGCACACAATAATAAACCCTACAATCGTTAGTAGTATAGAAATAAGTAGGGATCGTTCTAAGCCGGTGATTAAGGGTACCTGAAACATGAGATTGTTAGACAAAAACACATATACATATATACAAAACGTCACATCTTGGGGGTATTTTGAATGAGGTTCGGCAGCCATAGGGTTGCCCTAAAATCCTAAGACACGAAAATAAAATGCAGAAAATTAAACTCTAAACTACTGTTTCTGCACAAACCCTGGGGCCTGGTAGATACAGATGAATCCAACTTGATCTCCTGCAAACCTGCTTACTAAGGGGAATACCGGGCGGGCCGGTCTTCTCCTCTCCGATGCCTAAGTCAGTATAGTTGGAATATATAACTTGAGCATGTATGTAAGCGGTGAGAGAGATAAGTTACCTATTAATGAGGGTAGTTGGGGCCCTTATATAGGTGGCTGGGGGTGAGGGCTGGCCTCACCCTTCGATGTGGGACTGGTTCCCTTCAAAGGGCAGTTCTAGTGACCTCTTTGGCAGGCTGGCGCCCCCGGTCCCAGGGTCCCTGGCAGCCGGATAGACTGCTGGACCCCGAGGCCGGGTGCTGGTGGTTCGGTCCTGGGCCTCGGGCCGGGCCCTGGTGCACTTGCTGCGGGTCTGTGGGCCTGCTGTAGCTCCTCTGCGGCTACTGTCAACAAGTCCCCCAAGTTCCCGGTCAAGTGCAATCTTGAATGGGGACTTAAGTCTGTCTTGCTCTTGTCCCGCAGACCCGCAGGGTTACCAACCCAACGGTGCCCAGTCCCCCAAGTCCGCGTTGAAGATTGGGCGTGACCGGGGTGAGTACCTATTTACCGATGGCAAGCAACAGTTTATAAGTACGTTTGTAATATAAGTAGTACTGTGCTCAAGTGTTGTGGTGCTATGAGCATGGAGTTGGGTGAAACCCGGAGAGTGTATGAGATGATGCCATGTAATAGATGTGTGCATGGGATGATAATGGAGCGTTGAAATCCGCCATGCAATAGATATGTGGATGAAATGATCATCGAGCGTTGAAATCCGCCATGTAATAGATGTGTGCATGAAATCTCGACCGGGCACTCTGCCATATCGGTACGGAGCGGAGTTCACTGGGCCACTACCGGGCGTTCTGCCATATCGATACGGAGCGGAGTTCACTGGGACCTCGACCGGGCGTTCTGCCATATCGAGACGAGTCCCAGGTGAACTTAAGTACTGGACCTCGACCGGGTATTCTGCCATAACGAGACGAGGTGGAGTAAATGACCTCGACCGGGCGTTCTGCCATATCGAGACGAGTCCATATTGCTAGGCTGCGGGGAGATTACCCCGGTGTTGCGGGCTGTTTAAAGCGCCGGTGAACACTTGCTAGTTCTTCTCAGCTTGTGTTGAATAGGCGTTGAGGTAAGGGGGGGTTGGCGTTGAGGTGACAAGGCTCGCCGTGCATCCCCACGTTGATCGCGGTTCAATGCGATGCAGGGTTTTTATCCTGCTGGACAAGAGTACATGGGTTAGATGTAAACTCACCCGGGTGTATAAAGCCCATGCCGGTCGAATGTTCTCATGACCGGGGTCATGCCATGGAGCCGGGCGAGACTCGAACGGGCGTCCTGCCATATCGAGACGAGTCCCCCAGTGAAATGCCATGGGGCCGGGTGGATCGCGTTCCCGGAAAATGCTCTGGAGCCGGTTGGATGTTACGTAACCGGTGGGTGGATCTCGACCGGGCGTCCTGCCATATCGAGACGAGTCCCCCAAGAGAGATGCAGCTGGGTGGACCTCGACCGGGTGTTCTGCCATATCGAGACGAGTCCATATTGCTAGGCTGCGGGGAGGTTATTCCGGTGTTGCGGGCTGTTTGAAGCGCCGGTGAACACTTGCTAGTTCTTCTCAGCTTGTGTTGAATAAGCGTTGAGGTAAGGGGGGGTTGGCGTTGAGGTGACAAGGCTCGCCGTGCATCCCCACGTTGATCGCGGTTCAATGCGTTGCAGGGTTTTTATCCTGCTGGACAAGAGTACATGGGTTAGATGTAAACTCACCCGGGTGTATAAAGCCCATGCCGGTCGAATGTTCTCATGACCGGGGTCATGCCATGGAGCCGGGCGAGACTCGACCGGGCGTCCTGCCATATCGAGATGAGTCCCCCAGTGAAATGCCATGGGGCCGGGTGGATCGCGTTCCCGGAAAATGCTCTGGAGCCGGTTGGATGTTACGTAACCGGTGGGTGGATCTCGACCGGGCGTCCTGCCATATCGAGACGAGTCCCCCAAGAGAGATGCAGCTGGGTGGACCTCGACCGGGCGTTCTGCCATATCGAGATGAGTCCCCCAAGAGAGATGCAGCTGGGTGGACCTCGACCGGGCGTTCTGCCATATCGAGACGAGTCCCCTAGTGAAATGGCGTGCAGCCGGTTGAATGATCATAACCGTGAACTGCCATGGTGCCGGGCGGACCTCGACCGGGCGTTCTGCCATATCGAGACGAGTCCCCCGAGAGAGATGCAGCTGGGTGGATCTCGACCGGGCGTTCTGCCATATCGAGACGAGTCCCCCAGTGAAATGTCGTGAAGATGCCATGCAGCCGGTTGAATGATCATAACCGCGAACTGCCATGGTGCCGGGCGGATGGCTCATGCCCGGAACGATGCTCTCGAAGCGGTTGAAAAATCATAACCGGTGAGAGGTCTTCAAGACATGCAGCGAAGAAGCCATGCAGCCGGTTGAATGATCACAACCGTGAACTTCCATGGTGCCGGGCGGATGACTTATACCCGGAACGATACTCTTGAAGCGGTTGAAAAAATCATAACCGGTGAGAGGTCTTCAAGACATGCAGCGAAGAAGCCATGCAGCCGGTTGAATGATCATAACCGTGAACTGCCATGGTGCCGGGCGGATGGCTCATACCCGGAACGATGCTCTCGAAGCGGTTGAAAAATCATAACCGTGAACTGCCATGGGGCCGGGCGGACCTCGACCGGGCGTTCTGCCATATCGAGACGAGTCCCCCGAGAGAGATGCAGCTGGGTAGATCCCGACCGGGCGTTCTGCCATATCGAGACGAGTCCCCCAGTGAAATGTCGTGAAGATGCCATGCAACCGGTTGAATGATCATAACCGCGAACTGCCATGGTGCCGGGCGGATGGCTCATGCCCGGAACGATGCTCTCGAAGCGGTTGAAAAATCATAACCGGTGAGAGGTTTTCAAGACATGCAGGGAAGAAGCCATGCAGCCGGTTGAATGATCATAACCGCGAACTGCCATGGTGCTGGGCGGATGGCTCATGCTCGGAACGATGCTCTCGAAGCGGTTGAAAAATCATAACCGGTGAGAGGTCTTCAAGACATGCAGCGAAGAAGCCATGCAGCCGGTTGAATGATCATAACCGTGAACTGCCATGGTGCCGGGCGGATGGCTCATACCCGGAACGATGCTCTCGAAGCGGTTGAAAAAATCATAACCGGTGAGAGGTCTTCAAGCCGGTTGGAAGGTCATAACCGGTGACTTGTAACGAAGATGGCGTGCGACCATGGAGCCTGGGGAAGTGTAGGAGGGCCTGACGCCTCGATTCCCGCTCCTACCTTCCTGTCGGCAGCGTGTGGGACAAGTGGCTGACATGCATTTAAGGAGGAAGTCCATCAATCCCGTCAGCTATGATGGCATGGGCAGTTTACCAATGCTGGGACACGTGCCAGTAGGGAGCGGTCTTGAGATGGAGGGCCTGGATTCGCAGGCGTTTGAGTTGTCCTGACTGCGTGTTTTGGAGGGATTTCAAATGCCTAGGGCACCGGCCCCCACTATAAAAAGGCCTCTTTGCTCTTCTTTCTGTTGTTGCTTCTTGCCTTAGAGAAACTAAGAGAAAGAGAGAAATCCGGCCAAAGCTCTGAGCCCCTTGCCCCACGAGATCCGTTTTCTCGAGCACTCCCTACTCTCTTCCTGCCATTGCTCGCTGCTTTCGCAGGGCGGACTGTCCTCGGTTGAGCATATTAATCGGTAAGTTTGTTGATTTCTTTGCCCCGGTATTGTTCTTGTTTTGGTTTTGTTGTTTTGCGGCAGGGGGGTAGGGATCTCTGTCGCTGACTGAACTGCTCTGCGGCAAACTTGGGGAGAGGCCGTAGAAGGCGCTGTTGTAGCCTGTTGCTGATGAGCGCTAGGGTTTTGTTTTCTTCCCCTAGGTTAAGATGTCTTCTTCAAGTTCTGACCAGGCTTCCGAATCGGCTGCCAGGGGTCCCATCGTGGATGATGCGGAGAGGCTGGAGGACTGGCTCGGTTCGGAATCCCCGGAGACCGAAGTCGCTGACTGCTCCGGGAGCAGGGCTTCATCTCCGTCTTTGTCTTCGTCTTCCGGGGCTGAATCCTTGGAGACTGAAATACCGCACGGGGTGCGCCTTATGGGTGCTCCGGCCGTGAGCTACACCATTGGCAGAGGGAAGGATGCTGTGGCGTGTGATGAACCGGAGGGTAGCATGACCCCTGGAGAGATTGCAGCGTTCCGGGAAACGTGGGGTATCCCGGATGAGGTTCTGCTGCGGCCCCTGAATCCTGGAGAGTCAGCCTGCAACCCGGAGGCAGGTTGGGTTGCCGTGCACCAGGATCAGTTCCGACATGGATTCTCGCTCCCGCTCCCAGATTTCGTGCAGTATATGCTCAGTGCGCTGCAAGTGTCGCCCGCGCAGCTTCCTAGGCTCCAGTGGAGGCGACTACTGAGCCTCGGCTGCTTATATGAGCTGTCCGGAATGAGTATGCCAATGGTAAACGAATTCCGGGCTTTGTATAGGTTGTCCTACTCGAGGAAGCAGGGGTCCCGGGGTTGCCTGTCCTTCAACGCCCGGAACCATCAACCGATCATCACCAATATGCCTACCTGGGTAGACAACAGCTGGAGAAAGAAGGTGGTGATGGTGGGCGGGAGGTGGCAGGCGAGGAGGAAGATTACCGGGTTCCTTGCGCCTTCCAACCCATTGGCGACCAGTCGTTCGAGCTATCCGATCTGGAGCATGAGAGGATCTCGACCATACTCGGATGTTGGGATGACCTGGAACGGAGTTCTTATAACTTCATCCGCCGGGAAGTGTTGGAATACTGCCAACTCGGGCGGGATCCCGGTGCGTAGCAAGCCTTAGCGGTGATACTTGTGCTAGCTCTTGCAAAATACTAACTGTTCGCTTTTCTTGCAGGTGCATCTTCCCGGGCGGTCATCAAGCCTGAAACCACTCTCTCAATGGACGGAGAAGACCTCCTTAACAAGCTGAAGGAGAAAGGCGAGACCGTCTCGCGGACCTCGGTGGACGAGGAGTCCGGCCGGCTCACGACTCATCTGGAGCCGAGGGCCATGGATGTTGATGACGGCGCCTACATCCTAAGTCGTGTGAAGAGCCATCCTGCTGCGCCCAAAGCGGTGCCCGGAAAGGGCAAGACTACCGGGGGGCCAGTGAGGATTCCTGGTGGAGTGAGCAGGATCCCCAACCGGCCGGTGTCTGTGCCGCACGTGGCTCGTGTCGCCCGAGTAGGCACACGATCTTCTTCGGAAGGCCGGGGAGAGAAACGGAGGGGCGTGGACATTCCTCCCTCCGCGCTGGTGATGCTCACCGGCGGGTCGTCACGGGAGAACCTGGCCAAACGGTTCAGGGTAACCAGCGGTGCGCAACCTAACTCCCCTGGGGAGAAGGCTGCCGCTGCCCGGCAGAGTAGCCCCGCGCCTGCGGGGGCACCAAGGGGAAGCCCGGACAGTGCATTCGTCCCGCAGGTGGCGGCGGACCTGGCTGGCCTCGGCCTGGACAGGCCCGGGGTCGCCGAAGTCTTGGCGGGTAGGAGCCGGCCAAAGTGCAAGGAATCCGTCCTCCGGGTAAGCACTAATCGGTGCCGCTACGCCGCTTGTAGTTTGTTTTCTGTTGCTGCTTGACTAACTTTCTGTTGTTGTGCAGTTGCTGTACAGTCTGTACCAACCGGACCAGAGCGAGGAGCTGCCGGAGCTGAAGAGGCAGATAGTTGCTTTAACAGAGTCCCGAGAACGCCTGGAGGTGGAGAAGTCTCGGGTGGAGCGGGAGAGGGCCAGATCGGAGGAGAGGGCCAAGAAGCTGGAGGAGAAGAACCGGAGCCTGGAGAAGGAGAAGGAGCGGGCCGAAGCTGAGAGGGCCGAGCTGGAAGCCAAGGTAGATGAGCTCCAGGTGGGAGCCACTGCTCTGCGCGCGGCTGCCGGGGAAGACGACCCGAAACTCTATGAGCGGGTTGTTCTCAAATACCACTAGAGCGATCAGTTCCTGGAGTTCCTGGAGAAGGCCAGGGAAGAGGGCATCTTAGATGCGTACACGGAATGGGCGGGGAAGGGGTGGTTGGACACTTCCCTGATGCCGGATGCCGCTGCTGAAGGAGACATCCATGAGCAATCGGACATCCATCAGCAGGCGGTGGAGGGGCAGCCGGAAGAAGTGACTCGCTCGGACTTGGATTCTTTTACCAACGGTACCAAGTTCCCCCAAGCCAGAGTCGGCGCCGGAACTGAGGTCAACGACGAGGGTACCGCAGGAGAGGCCGGCGGATTGCCGGCTGAGGGTGGAGTCGTGGCTCCTTAGGATTTTCCTTGCTCTTTCTTGTAATCTTTCCGGAACGGTTACTACTTGTATACTTGCTTGATTATGAATATACTTGAACTGGCGGAGCCGGTAGAATTCTCTCAAAAGTAGTTTGCATATATCTTTGATATTTTTTACAACGGTAGAACCGGTGATATGCCAAACTAACCGCTCGGAGATTTGGCGGGTTCACCAGGCCTGGTCATGCTCCCGGTCGGGGTCTGCTCTTCTTTCCCCCACGTACCGCTGGAGCTGGCCGTTATTAATCAAGCCCTGCACCGTTGTCTTGATAGCACAGCACTGGCTCGTCCAATGAGTAGCCTCATCATGATAGGAGCAGTACTTGCCCGTCTGCGCCGTGGTAAGTTTTCCCTTCGGGTACCTTCTCTTGGGCGGTGGGGGAATGACGCTCCCGTTCTCAAGCAAAATATCCTCGTAGGAAGTGGTGAGAGCGGTGAAGACTTCTTGACCGGCCGGTGGTGCTGGCATGATTGCGAGGGGACGTTCTTGGCGGTACGGCGCTGGCTTGTGCTCGCTCTGGGGCTTGTCAGGATAAGGCCTCTGCTGCCTTTGTGGCCAGTTTCTATTGTTATGCCGGTTCGGTCGAGCGGCGCGGTTCTCGGTCCGCTGACTGGGCTTGTCCTCTTGACCGGGCAGGGGGTTCTCTTCCCGGGGATGGTCTTCCCGCTGCTCATCCCGCTTCCTCTTCAGTAGGTGGTGCCCATATGTCTCGTGATCGGCCTGAGCATGCCGGATGGCCATTGCCATCAACTCATCATACCCCTGCGGGAGTTCGACCCGGACGGCATAGGAAAACTTCCCTGGCCGGAGCCCCGGCTTAAACGCCATCTCGGCGATGCCCTTGTCTAGGTTCCGAACCCCGGCCGTTGCCGTCTGCCAACGGTTGACAAAGGTCCTCAGTTCCTCCCCGGGTGCCTGCATACAGTTGAAGAGGATGGTCGACGTCCGGGCTCCCTCGACCCGGAGGATGAAGCGGCCTACAAACCGGTCAGCTAACTGCTCGAATGCCTCGATCGAGTTCGCCGGAAGCTCGTAGAACCAGCTGAGCGCCTCTCCAGACAGAGTTTCCTGGAAGATGTTGCAGCATACTGCATCAGAGTAACCCTTGGCGCAGGTCTGGGATCGGAAACTGTCCAGATGTTGGTACGGGCAGCCGGACCCTGAATAGGTGAGCTTGAGGGACTTCTGGTTGCCAGACCTTCCCGACTCTATGACCCGGTGCGAGAAAGGGCCCACACGCTCATTAAACCGGGCGACCTCCATCGGCCGCGCGGCTCTTCTCTCGTTGGCCTCCATTTGGGCCTTCAAGCCTGACACAGTGTCGGCTAACATCTGCAATGCCCGTGCAGTCGGGGTCCCAACTTCATCCACAGACGAAGTGCGGAGCTGGCGGGAGGTTGGCGCGCTCTTCGGCGGTCCTGCGCCGCCCGGTGACCTTGCTCGCTCGGCATCATGGGGCCGGCCGCCCGATGACTGCCCTGCCTCGTACTGCTGAGGTTGGACTGGCGGGGGTGCCGCTTGCGCCCTGTCCATAGCGTCGCTGTGCTGTTGTCCTCTCTCTAAGGCGGCTACCAGGGCAGCGTTCACTGATTCCATCTCTTCGTACCGGGCGTTGGACTTGGCTCTGTCCCTGTCGCCCTCCTCTCTTAGACGATTGACCTCTGCGGCCATTGCCCGTATCTTTCCCGCCATACCGCTCTGGTCGGGGCTGTACGTAGCGTCCCGGTCGCTATCACAGAGCGGGCTCTCAGATCGGTCGCTCGGATCATCCGAGAATGTCAAGGAGAGGCCCCGGAGCACTGGACTGTCTTCATCCTCTGTCGGGCCTTGCCCGCGCGGGCTGTCGTGGTGTCCCGGTCCCGGCATGCCGGACGGCCTACCACAGCTTCCCCCTTCCTGACCGTTGCCCTGGGCGCCCCGCGGCTCCCGCGTGACATCCGGGGTGGAGGTGAGCGTTTGTACCATTGCAACACGCCCCTCCTTGGTGGTACCTCTCTCTTGCCTTGCTTCCGAACTCTCAGCCATGGATGATGCTTACACGGTTCCCACAGACGGCGCCAATTGTTTCTGCACAAACCCTGGGGCCCGGTAGATACAGATGAATCCAACTTGATCTCCTGCAAACCTGCTTACTAAGGGGAATACCGGGCGGGCCGGTCTTCTCCTCTCCGATGCCTAAGTCAGTATAGTTGGAATATATAACTTGAGCACGTATGTAAGCGGTGAGAGAGATAAGTTACCTATTAATGAGGGTAGTTGGGGCCCTTATATAGGTGGCTGGGGGTGAGGGCTGGCCTCACCCTTCGATGTGGGACTGGTTCCCTTCAAAGGGCAGTTCTGGTGACCTCTTTGGCAGGCTGGCGCCCCCGGTCCCAGGGTCCCTGGCAGCCGGATAGACTGTTGGACCCCGAGGCCGGGTGCTGGTGGTTCGGTCCTGGGCCTCGGGCCGGGCCCTGGTGCACTTGCTGCGGGTCTGTGGGCCTGCTGTAGCCCCTCTGCGGCTACTATCAACAACTACTATTTACAAGTTTAGTCGACATCTTTCACACAAATCACTCCACACTTAACACTTTAACACATAAGATTCACACAAAAGAAAGTAAGGAACAAGTATTTAGCATGCATTGGACTTAAACAAGTTTCAACCTACAACTAGAACGTTTTCGATTTTACCTAGTTGAGAGACTTTCTAATATTTCAAGATCAAGCCATTCGCAAAGTGACCCTAAAAGTTATGCTACTGTTATACAACTTGCAACATTGAAGCACAAAAGTCTATAATCGAAGACATGTAAACAAGGAAGGTTGTCAATCATCTCATTTAACATGCAAGTTTTAGCTAAGGTTATACCCTAAGTGAGCACAATCGAATCAAAGCAACATACATTTCATCTTTATTCATTCTACTTGGGTTAGATGAAACCTAACATCTAGATTTACTTGTTTGTCAAACAAAACTAATGTGTCGGTTTTTAAGTCACGCCCTTAGATTACTAACCAATTTAAATCCTCAACATGCATCAATACCACTGTCCTAATTATCTAAGTGTACAAATCTTACAAGTTTTATATTACAAATTAGCATGAAAATTCATTGTTGCCGAAACTTAAACCTAAATCTAAGCATCAAATCAAACAAGTCTTTAACATACAAATTATAAAACCAAGCTCCAATTCGATTCATACATAGACATATAATCCAAAACCAAAAATACATGCAAGTTTCATAGACAAAACTAAGCATAACTACATAAAATTTACTAAACCGAAAGAGGGGAGTAGATCACACTTTTGTAGACACCTTGATGACTTCGACTCGTGTGGATCCGGCAGAAGATGGAGGGGTGGCTGCTCGGCAAAAGGGTGTGTCGGCAGAAAAATCCAAGTTTTCGGCAGAAACTTGGGTGAAGGTGAAGGTGGTTTTTGGCTAGGGTTTATGTAGGATTTTTGGGGAGAATTTTGGTAGAGCTTTGACTTTGTGGTTTTGGCTTGAGATGTGACAAGTATTTCTGTGTAAAAGTTGGCTATATATAGAGGAAAAAGGCTAGGGTTGCCGGCCACAACAAGGAAGGGAATTTCTTTTTCCTAGTTGGCTTATGTTTCCTTGTTGGATAAATATTGCATTCTTGGACTTCTTTTTCTGAATTTTCTTTATATCATGGGCTGCATATCTTCATGCACTTCATATGTGGACTTGACAACTCTATTTAGTGAACTTGATCCATGGAAAAATGCACAAACCCGCCAAGAACACAGATCGGCAGCTTTGCTTGCCGATCGACAACCATTCCTAGCTCAACTAGGAAATCTTCTTTTCTTCATGTTTTCCTCCATTGCCTTGGCTCAATGTCTTCCTCTATCCTTCAATAAACTTGGACAATCTTCAAAGATGCAATTGTACACCAAAATATCCATCGAAAACAGAAACAAAGGAAAAGAGGCAGAAACTTGGTAGAATCGGCTGGAATGACCTTGCTTCAGTAAATCCGGTATAACTCCCTCCTTCCAGCTCCGATTGATGCGATTCTAAGTCTCAGAGAAATTAGACATGTAGAGCTTCCTCTATATAAAAAGGCTTGATCAAATTCCTTGTGAAACGTCCGGAATGATTTTTGAAGTTGGGACACAGTCCGAGGAAAAATCCTGGAAGTCCCTGGATTTGTTTGCTCGAACCGCTGATTTGCAGCTATGTTTTGGGTGACTTCCCGAACTCCGATTGATATGTATTTTTGAAACAAAACCCTTTAGAAAGCCAATAACATACATACCAAATTTCAGGAAATTTTGAAAAGGATAGGTCATAATTCTATTCATCTCAGAATCATGAAAAATACACATTTTTCACTATTTTCCAGAATTCTTAAACTTAGTCATTTTTCGGATTCTAAAGCATATATTTCCAAAACTCTACCAATTCGACACTAAACTAAATTATGACTCAATCTTAGAAAAATAAGGGTTAAACAAAGCATAAACGAGGGCAAATACATATTAATATCGTCGCACATTGTGCTCCTATCACTTCATCCTCGGTTCTAAATATTCGGCTTAATATGACCCCGAAGATCAATATCATTGCTGTAAAGATTAAATTAATCACAATGCTATTCACGTTCACTAAAACCAGTGAAAATTTTCCACCCTTGGATTACCAGCCCCAAGCTCATTTCCCATTCTAACACTGCATGCATAATCATATTCACAATGAATAAAATCCAATGAATGAAAATCAGTTCTACTTTTATTTCAATTGAATTCTAAATTATTGGAGTTTATACTATTATAGTTCCACTTGCTAAAGTTGTCTAGTTGCCCCTTCTGCTCCAACTGAGCAATTGCTGATGTGACTCTCCTCCTTCAGTTGCTTTTCTGCAAAAGCATGGAGGAAGCTCTGCTATGGCGCCTCCTCTACTCACTCTAATATACTATAGTTGTACCTTGTATATTAATATACTCCCACATGGTTGTTACTGTAGCTAACAACTCCTTAGTTTAGTTGCATATATACTTGTAAACTCTCATTGTTCAGATCATCAAGAAATATACGAGAAAAGCTTCCGCAATCTTTATGTTAGATTTCTTTATGGTATCAGAGAACGAACTATAGTGTCCTGTCTCTTTTGCTTTGGTTCTTGATAGGAGCACAAAGTGCTACGTTCTTAATATGTTTAAGCCTACATTTATACATTGTTTAGCCCTTATTCGCTTAAGCCTACATTTATACATTGCTTTGGTTCTTGACACTCGCACTGTCGAGCCGTATCCGACAGGGACATACCCGTACCCGATACGAGCCAAGGCGTATACGACAATCGACCAGACGTATCCAAGGAGGTATTCGAGTATCAGTGTCAAAGGTGTCAACACATCGGATACGTGTCCGATACCGGCACCCATGCTGTCGAGAAGTCTCGACATTGACATTGCCCCTGCCGAGAAGCTTCTGCGCAGCTGCCGGAAGTCATGCACACATGCTGTCGACAGTCTGTTGATAGCCCTCGCCAGCCATCAGGCCGTTAGCCTCGCAACCCTGCGCGCTGCCTTGCACGCTGCCGAGACATGCCATGCACCTGCCTGCCGAAAGATTAGCCTCGCCAGCTTCCAAGAACTTAGCCTCGCTACGCAAGACCTGTTGCGCAGCTGCGCAGCAACTGCCTAGGAACTCTGCCGAGAGCAATCCAGCATTCTGCCGAGAAGCTGCAAAGTGGCTGCCATGGCTTGGGAAGCTTCCGAGACACGTCCTAGGGCTGCAAGGAGAAGATGGACCGTGCAGAGCATGTGAGCAAACCCTAACCAGCTACAAGGTTCCCTAGAGCATCAAAGAAAACCAACACTTTATCGGCAAGTAACCTAATCCAACTCGGATTAGGTTTTCCTTATTGGTGCCGGTTTTGTGCACCCTCTCCACTATATAAAGGGACCGACACCCTCTTCTAAAACTGTCACATCTTTTAGCCAAACTCATCTAGTCCTAAGTTTTACCAAGTATTCTATCCCAAATCCTAAACACAAGAACAAGCCGAAAATCACCTTCCACCATCCGATAAAATCCATTCCGTACCCTAGCCTCCATCCGATTCCACAAGCACGTTTGTGAAGACTTCCAAAGGTGTTCGATAATATGTGCTCTACTCTTCTTCATTCCATTTCTCATGGCTTGTAATTGTGTTGTTTTATTAAACTATGTCTATGTAGTTAATTTATTTTTGGGATATTTATTTGTATGTCGATGTATGAACAATTTGTTTATTTGGTTTTCCATGTTTGATATAGCTAGTAAATTTTGTAACTTGGTTTTTAAGTGTCGAAAATTATATGTGCTAATAAGATAACATGTAAACACAATTCTTAAATTTGTAATCGGTAGAACTTAAGATGCATGCTTCAATTTGATTCTTGATTTCGTATTTAGTTTATTCTTTAAATCCGTGTGCCTTAAAGATTGCTGCCGTATACAATTGCAATGTACTCGGGGTATCGATCTCATTAGCCAAAATAAACATAGGATGATTAGAATGTTTCATTGTTTTGTCTTGTGTTGTTTTTAGGGATCGAGTGGTTTAAAAGAATTTAGCATGTCGATGTGAGAAGAGTGACGCATTACTTGCTAACATATTTCCAACTAAACGATTTCGTGCCTCATATGTTAATTGGTTAATCTCTACGATAAGTGTTTTTAATCGATTAGCTAAAGATTAGAGTTACGCGCTAAGCTAATTTTAAGTATTTACGTGAAATCTAAAATCAATTAGATGATCGCTAAGACTCTAGTTTGGTTGGAGCTAAGTTAAGTCTAGAATATTTCAAAGTATGTTTTATTGAGTTCCTACTTGTTACTTGTTTCGTTTTGTGATAGTTTTTTTTATAAGTGCTTTGTGTGAAAGATGTCGACCAAAACTTGTAAATAATAATTTAGGATTTAATTTCTTTGTTCTATTTTCGTGTCTAAGTATGTTAGAAGGCAGCCTTAGGGCTGTCTAAGTATGTTAGAAGGCAGCCCTAAAGACCAACATCCTGAGCTGAAGCCAAAACATTTGAGAGATAAACAAGGTGTTAACAAACGCTGGAGTGATCCCTCACATAAAGCTAACATAGCAACTGCCTCAAGTTCTTCTTATTCTTCAGACTGTATGTTTGATTTCACTTCAAATCCCTCTGTTTTGATCAATGAGTTTGTTGCTTATCTCAACGACAAGCAGAGGCACAGTGGAAGAAATGAAGTAGCTAGGTACATCTGGGAGTGAAGACCACACTGCTCTCCTTGGAAAGTTCGCTGGTTTTCTTGCAGAATCTGCCTATGTTCTACAAAAGGATGTTTCAGGTATCTTGAAATCCTTCTCCACTGCTTTAAGTGTTTATGCTATGGATGATTATTGGATTATAGACTCAGGGGCTACGGATCATATGACTAACAAACTTCAAAACTTGCATGATTTCCAAAACTCTATGTCCCTTCTAAAGTTTCTGTAGCAAATGGCAAATGAGTCTCTGTTTTAGGAAAAGGGAAAATAAAATTGTTGTATGACCTTGTTGAGCCTATCACTACCAAAAAAAAGGGTTTTCCCGACGAAAAAAAAAAACGGCCGACGAATTAAAATTTTCGTCGGTAATTCTAAGGAATAGCCGACGATTTTATTTTTTGTCGGTAAAAAAAAAAATTCGTCGGCCATAGTTTAACCATAGCCGACGAAACCTTTTTTCGTATTTCAGCCGACGATTTGTATTTTCGTCGGCCTTTCTCCGAAACATTAGCTGACGAAAATTTTTGGAAGTATGGCCGACGAAGTTGACATTTTCGTCGGCTATAAGTCTATATAGCCGACGAGTACTATATTTGATTTCGTCGGCTATGATTAAAAAAAAAAACAAAAAAAGACCACCTTCCATTTTCTATCACTATCGACAAACCATTGCTTCATCCTTCAAATGCAAATATGTCGTCAAATAAGATATGACCGAAATAATGAAATACGTCTACAGTTGAAAAATGACAAGATTTCGACAAAATCTGTGTGCCGAATGTTGCGGTTAACTGTTTTTTACTTCCGTTTTCCTATGGGTAGCCTGACGTTCGGTAAATATTTTGAGGAAAATTTTAAATGATTAGTTGCGTCTCATCCATTTGAAACTATTATATGTTGAAGGTCAGGCAAAAAAACGTCATTTAGACAGGCCAATTACCATTTCTAAGCGTTTAAAGGGTTGACTCACCCGGTTGACCGTCCCGATCGAGCCTTTAACGTTGTCAGATGTAGTTGGATTTTTATTCATACATGTATTTAATCTTAACGGTGATATCTGACGGTTGTAATAGATTTTCCAAACTTTTAGATTCAAAATCGGAACATATGCACTAATGTTCCTTAACTTGTTTACCAAGTGTTTAAGTGAATGTATAGTTTCAAATAGTTACTATACGTACACTCTTCAAATGCAAATATGTCATCAAATAAGATATGACCGAAATAATGAAATACGTCTACGGTTGAAAAATGACAAGATTCCGACAAAATCTGTGTGCCGAATGTTGCGGTTAACTGTTTTTACTTCCGTTTTCCTATGGGTAGCCTGACGTTCGGTAAATATTTTGGGAAAATTTTTTATACGATTAGTTGCGTCTCATCGATTTGAAACTATAATCTGTTGAAGGTCAGGCCAAAAACCGTCGTCTAACTAGACTAATTTCCGTTTTAAAGCGTTTAGAGGTTTGACTTAGTGGTTTGACCAACAGTTTAGCCGACGAAAATTATATGTCGTCGGCTAAACTCTTGCGATCCGCGCCTTTTCATTGTCCGCCGTTGGATGACTCAGATAAGACTGCTGCTGATCTCCTAAAGTATAGCCGACGACATTCAAAGAATAGCCGACGACATTCAAAGTATAGCCGACGATGTTAAAGTTTTTGACAGCTATAGTTAAGAATAGCCGACGAAATCTTTTTTAATCGTCGGCTATTCTTTCGGGTATAAATCAGAAACTGTCGAACCCTAGCCAACTTTTTCCTCTCTTCCTCCTCCTCCTCCTGCTGCTGCTTCAATCTGCCGCAAAGAGTTCGTTTCCGCCGCGCTGCTGCTCCTCCTCCTCAAATCGGCACCTAATCTCTCCTGCAATTCCGGCCTCCTCCGATCCGGCCTCCTCCGATTCTCCTCCTTCCTCCTCCTTTTCCGGTCGGCCTCCTCCTCCTCCTCCTTCCCCTCCGCCTTCCCCTCCTCGTCCGACCTCCTTCCCCTCTTCCTCCGGCCTCCTCCTCCGATCCGGTTAAATTTTTTTTTTTCAATTTACTTTAATTTTATAAATAGTTATATATTTAATTTTAATTATATAAATTGTTATATATTTGTTAATAAATTTAATTTTAACAAATTGTTATATATTTATTATATATTTAATTTTAATTATATAAATTGTTATATAATAAATTGTTATATATTTGTTATATATTTAATTTTAATTATATAAATTGTTATATTTTGTTATATTTTGTTAATAAATTTAATTGTTATATATTTGTTATAATTTAGGTATAGAAATTGTTATATATTTAATTTTAATTATATAAATTGTTATATAATAAATTGTTATATATTTGTTATATATTTAGTTTTAATTATATAAATTGTTATATATTTTTGTTAATATATAAATGGTTATTTGTATTTATATATATGTTAATAATGAAATATAGTTATATTTGTATATAAATAGTTATATTTAGGTTAATGGTTAGTATTATTTGAAATTAGTACAAATTTAAATATTAATTTGTTAGTATGTTTTGAAATATGTTAGTATTAGTGGTTATTATATTAATTAGAATTTGTTATTTAATGTAATATAATTTAATATTAATTAATGTATTAATGCCTCAAGCTGCAGATGGCCGATGCATTCAGACAGTTCTTCGGAGGCCGTCGTTCCAGATCTAGGGGTTCTGGAAGTTCCGCCGGTTCCGCAGAGTCCGACAGGACCCTTAGCCAGCCTGAGAGGACCACCACCCAGCCGCGGAGGAGTGTGGATTCATCCCAGCCGCGGAGGCCTGTGGATTCATCCCAGCCGCGGCGGAGTGTGAGTTCTCGGCACCAGACCCTTCTCCAGGCGGGGCGACCGTCGAGCAGTTCACGTCCCCCTGTCGGGCCAGATGCTCCGAGGTTCAGTAGGTAGCTATTTCAGGACGAGATAGCTGCAGACGTTCCTCAGGTCCGTATGCCTGAGGTTCATCGGGAGCCGATGACGAGTCCGACGACGTCTGTTGCTGACTCGACTGAGGAGCCTACTCTCCCAAATCAGCTCTACCTCCCGTACAACATTCCTGCAATACCCGAGGTCGACTTTCGAGGTGTGCCCATATGGCCTGATATGCCTTGAAAAGGTGCACTTTCATGTCTTCTCCATAATGCAGTTCCACAACTGAATGGAGAACACCGTAATAGTCAACTCCATCATCCCCACCATGTGCCATAACCCCTGAATTTTGTGTTTTCAGTCTGACGTCTCTCTCTTCACATCGAAATAACACACCATTCACCTTGCAAGTCGCATAAACTTTTGAAAAGACCGGCTTCATTGCTAGAAGTCTGAGTTCGTGCGACCAATTTGGGTGATTATCATTTTTAATAAAGTCCATCTGCAACCATCAGAATCAACTATAAATATGAATAATTATACACAATAATATATAAATACGTATAAAATAATGTTAAAGTTACGTACCCAGCGGCCGAAATACTCTGCGAATGTTCGGTTGTGGTAATCGAGATCACCTCCTACTTGTTCACAGTTTAGATGCATGTTCTTCCAAAACTGAACTTCTAAACAGTTAATTAGTACCCATCAATGTGCAATGGCTACCTCATAATCTTTCAACTTGTAGGAAACTGGCATTTTTCCACCGAGTACAACATCGTCGGATGGAAAGATTGAACTGTGAAGGTACATCTTCCGGTATGCTTTCCTGTAACGCTCCTAAATACAGCTTCATGTAGGTGACGCACTCGTGCGCAATATATGCTTCAGCTATACATCCTTCAGGTGCGGATCTGTTTTGGACAAAATCACCGTATTGTCAAAGTTGCCTATAAATCAAGTTTTTAAAGTGTTATGATAATACATTAATACTAAATCACATATATTGATGAGGAAATTAACATAAAGTGTAAAATACGTACCTTTCCATCGGATACATCCAAGTGAAGTGCACAGGACCAGTAAGCAACAACTGCTGAGGAAGATGGATCATGAGGTGAGGCATGATGTCGAAAAAATTTGGAGGAAATATCATCTCAAATTTACACATGATATGAACGATGTCTTGTTGCATTTCCCAGAGGTCAGATTTTCTCACTTCCCTTGTGCATACCTTCTGGAAAAATCTTGCCAACGCTACTAACGGCTCCACAACGTGACGGGGAAAGAACGGTCGAATGAAAACAGGGAAGAGACGTTGTAGTAGGATATGATTGTCATGACTTTTCAACCCGTAAAGATTGTTGAATTGTCTGTTCACACACTTGGCTATATTTCCAGCAAAGCTTGAAGGATACTTGGCCCGACTTATCCAATGGAAAATTTCTGATTTATGCTCAGGCTTGACGGTGTAAGGAGCTTGAGGCATTTTTCTCTTCTCTTGTTTCAACCATAGTTGTTTTCTGATATTCATATTTTGCAGATCAGTGCGAGCCTTCGGACCGTCTTTCGTCTTCCCCTCCAAGTTCAGCGTTGTGCCCACCACACTTTCAGAAACATTTTTTTCTATGTGCATAACGTCTAGGAAGTGACGGATCAACAACTCACACCAGTACGGGAGTTCCCACAATATGCTCTTATGTGTCCAGAATTTTTACTCCTCAGGTCTTTCAGGTATTTCTGCTACAATATCGGGATGATTGCTGAGGGGCCCAAAATCGTACTCATTAAGCACTACTAAAATTTCTCTTCCCGTCCATCTTCTGGGAGGACCACCGTGTTCTTCGGTTCCATCAAATGCGGAGGACTCGTAACGCCAGTGGTGATCTGCCGGAAGGAACACACGATGACCCATTCTGCATATCTTGTTGCAATGAGGGGTGCTCCCATAATCGCTGAGGCACTCTGGACAAGCCTTGTATCCCCTAACAACGCTGCCCGACAATATCCCATAAGCAGGAAAATCACTGATGGTACCAATAACCATGGCATGCATCTGGAACGTCTCCTCCTTGTACTTGTCAAAAGTGGGATGACCAACGTCCCACAATACCTTAAGCTCTTCAATCAATGGTCTCATATACACATCGAGACATTTCCCTGAGTAACCAGGCCCCGGAATCAACAACGTCAACATATTATATTCCTTCTTCATGCACATCCACGGAGGAAGGTTGTAAGGTACCAAAATCACCGGCCATATACTGTATGAAAGACTCATGGTGCCGAAAGGGTTGAACCCGTCGGTTGAGAGCCCGAGCCTGACGTTTCTGACATCTGACGCAAAATGAGAAAACTCATTGTTTATATGCTTCCAAGCCGCTCCGTCAGAGATGTGTGTCATGATATCTGCGTCTCCCAAGTCCCGCTCACCACGCCATCTCATAGCTTTTGCGGGTGTTTCTGACATGTACAACCACTCAAGCCTATCTCTCAACGGAAAATACCGAAGCACTTTCACAGGTTTCCTATTGCCTGCTCCCGTCAACTTATATCGGTCAGAATGACATATCGGACATGCGTCAAGGCTAGCAAGGTCATTCCCTTCTGCATCTTTACCCCAGAAGAGAACGCAGTCAAATGCGCATGCATGGATCTTAATGTAGGAAAGCCCTAGATCTTTGAGGATACTTCGGACCTTACGGTGATTGGTAGGATTACGATGAGCCTCCTCCAACAACGAAGAAGTGTACTGTAGATATTCATCCACTTGCCTGATAGTCGATTTTGTCTCGACTTTAATCCTCATTACCTCCATCACACTTTCAAGAACTATCTTCTCAGAACTTGAAGACACAGGGGTCTGTTGCAATGCAATCAGTTTGTTGTATTTGTCAAAGACAGCAGTGTTGACAACTTGTGGGAAGGGCTGCACCGGGTCATGCATACATTGTTCCCCACGTACACCGCTTTCAAAAGGAAACACGTCGTTGACGAATGCCATTGTTGGATCGTTGGATGTACTACTACTGCCCGCCTCAAAAAACTGCCCATGATCATGCGATTCATCTAATGATGGCTCACCGTGATATATCCAACGTGTGTACTTCGGCCAAAACCCATTACTCTTTAGGTGCTCCCATACTGTCCTAATCGGAAATCGACACATATCAATGCGACACCTATATTTATTGCACGGGCAATAATGGTATTCATTTCCGTTTGCATTTTCCTCAACGAACTGCAAAAAATTCACAACTCCTGTAGTGTATCGTCGGTCATGCCTTGGAAGCGAAATCCAACTCTTACTATAACACTGAATATCTTAGGCGACAAAAATTTTTCGTCACCTAAGAAGGATTTTCGTCGTCTAAACTCTTAGGTGACGAAAATTTTGTCGCCTAAGTTTCGTCGTCTAAAGTTTGTGGTCTAAGTAAGTAGGCGACGAAAATAAAATAATTTCGTCGTCTAAGATAATTCTTAGACGACGAACAAATTTTGTCGTCTAACAAAAATGGTGACGAAAAAAAAACTCTGAGAGGACAAATTTTTTCGTCGGCTAAATTCTAGCTTAGACGACGAAAAAAATATTTCGTGGCCTAAGATAAATACTTAGACCACGAAAATGTCGAGTTTCGTGATCTAAGTATTTATCTTAGGCGACGACAAATAAAATTTCGTGGCCTAAGATGGATACTTAGTCGACGAAACTAAATGTTTTCGTCGCCTAAGCTATATACTAAGGCGACGAAATAATTTATTTGGTGGTCTAAGATAGTTTCTTAAGCCACGAAACAATATTTTTTCGTGGCCTAAGAGGTTCTCTTAGGCGACGAAATTATTATTTTTCGTGGCTTAAGTAGATAGCTTAGACCACGAAACAATTTTTTCGTCGACTTAGTATCCAGCTTAGGCGACGAAAACATTTAGTTTCGTCAACTAAGTATGTATTAAATTTAAAAAAAAAAAAAATAATTCGGATACTGAATATTCAAATAAATTAAAAAAATTATCCATAAAAATTAAATACCGAATATTAATAAGTTTATTCATACATTTGTTCAATAAAAATATTACATCAAACAATATCGTAGGGAGAGTGAGGAGCCTGCAAGCTACTGTGGTCGGTTCCTAAACAACTGGAACTGTTCCTCCAACCAACTAAGACGGTTTTCACTATTCTGGTACTTCTCATTTGCCAATCGTGTCTGCTCCTCTTCAAGTCTGATACGCTCTCGGGCCTCCTCCTCTGCAAGTGTGATACGCTGTCGGGCCTCCTCCTCTGCAAGTGCTATACGCTGTCGGGCCTCCTCCTCTGCAAGTGTGATACGCTGTCGGGCCTCCTCCTCTGCAAGTGCTATACGCTGTCGGGCCTCCTCCTCCAGTCGTCTCATACACTCCGCATTTGACGACCGACTGCGTCCAGTGGAATTTTCCCCTTGCGATGATTGGGAGCCGACACCGAAAGTGACTCCTCCTAACCCCCGGATCTCACCGCTGTTTCGCGGTCCCAGTGCGTTGACAAGCACTTGGGCTTGAGTCGGCTCGTCAAAATAGTGAACGATCTGATCTTCCGGAACGTCGGGGTGCTCCTCCCTCATAGTGGTCATCACCCTCTCGAGCTCGACATTGATACGGCGCTGCATCAAAGACCAAGTAAGTGACATGCATATGAATAATGCATTCTAAATAATCCAAACATAAGATAGCTTAGGCGAGGAATTTTTTTAACTTTCGTCGCCTAAGGTTTTTTTCCTTGTAGTATCTTATCCGGATCCATATATAGCCTGAAAATAATATATATATATATATAAATTTAATTAATAAGAAATTAATTAACACATATATATATATATAAATCTTTAATAATTAATTACATTACAATATATATTATTATCAACATCAACTCATATATATATATATATATATATATATATATATATATATACCATTAACAACCATTATTTAAGTTACACTATATATCAACCATTATTTAAGTTAATTACACTATCAACAACCATTAATTAACATATACATATATATATATATATATATAATTAAACTCCACACACACATGCACACACACACACACACACACACACATATATATATATATATATATATATATATATATATATATATTTTAACACTAATTAAAATAACATCAAATTAAAACACATAATTAAACTCTAACTTAAAATCAACTCAACTACAACTCAAAATCAACATATATACATACATTCTAACACTAAAACAACAACAAAACAAAAAATCACTTACTAAATCAAAATCACTAAAACTCAAAATCAACATATATACACATATACGTACCTATATATAGCTCCACAATGTAAGAGAGGACATATTTCAACAATACCCACAGATTTTTCACTTTTTCTCCCGTTTTTTTTCGTTTTTTTTAAATGAGCAGCTGCTGTCTAGATCTGAAAATATATAGACTTATAGCCGACGAAAATGTCAATTTCGTCGGCCAAAATTTCAAAAGTTTTCGTCGGCTAATGTTTCAGAGAAAGGCCGACGAAAATCCAAATCGTCGACTGAAATATGAATATAGCCGACGATTTTTGTTTATACCAACGAAAAAACAGTATCGTCGGCTATGGTTAAACTATGGCCGACGATTTTGTTTTTCCACCGACGAAAAATAAAATCGTCGGCTATTCGTTGGAATTACCGAATAAAATTTTAATTCGTCGGCCGTTTTTTTTTTAATTTCGTCGGGAAAAGCCTTTTTTCTGGTAGTGAACTCATATTAAATACGAACACTGTGAGGTTTACTCACCTTAATTACTCTAGTTGCATCTTCAACCTCACAAGGGTGAGATACTCACGCATAGTCAATCACCTAAGCGACATTATCGAAACTTAGCATCTAATTTAAATAAAATATAATATAATTCACTCCGATCACATAACCCTTAACCCCGAGGCTTGCCAACACGCGACAAACCTTTTTCGGAGCCTCTCAAGGCTCCTAGAATGCCTAGTCGACCATAGGATCGAACACCAAGTACTAAATTCTAGGTCGATATGCTCGAAAATTAATAATCGCCTAACATCGAATTCAAAAATGCATAACTTGGTCATACGGCGACCAAATCACTCAAATAATATATCGCTGCACTCGTATCGACGAGCACATGATGATAGAGTATAGAAGTACTCCATACGTGGCTAGCGGCGCCGCCATAAACCGTCACAAGCGGCTGCTCGTACATTGCCGCCCCAAAACTCAACATTCTTCACTATTTACACCAACCAACCAGAAGATCATGACAAGGGAAGCATTTCCTATACCTGAGCAACCACCAAATCTGTAGAAAATGCCACAACTGCCGCCGGGAAGAGGAAAATCGACACAGCCCATCCTACGCTTCGAATTGGACTTCACAACCTACATGGATGCATTCAGGGGGGAGGGAACATCAAGATGATTGTAGCTTCACGTCAAGCCACCGTCGAATCGAGCTAGGACGGAACCGGATCAGAACTGGGTCTCCGCCGTCCCTTGCGAGCTTCGATTCACTCGAACCGGAGCAAAATGGAGCAAGCCGCCACCACAGGGAAGTGCGCACGTAGGAGACGGAGAAAGTCAAAAATAACAAGGTATAATATGAATTTCTGATATATTCATCTTCTCCCAGAATAGGGTATATATACAAGACAAATCTTAACCTACTAGGAAACTAATTATAACTAAATACTATACAATAATCATAATTCCTAATACAACACGGCATGACTCACGCCAACACTCCCCCTCAACTTGGTGCATACAAATCACCAATGCCCAACTTGCTAAGTGAGTCATGAAAAGCTTTACTCGAAAGAGCCTTTGTTAGAATATCAGCCAACTATTCTTTTGTAGGGACAAACGGGAAATAAATGACTTTTCCATCCAACTTCTCTTTAATAAAATGCTGATCTACCTCAACATGTTTTGTACGATCATGTTGAACAGGATTATGAGCAATCTCAATAGCAGCTTTATTATCACAATAGAGCAGCATAGCCTTTTTTTGCTTGAACCCCAAGTCTTTTAGTAAGTTTCTCAACCACAACATCTCACACAAGCCTCGAGCCATTCCTCTATACTTCACTTCTGCACTAGAACGAGCCAACACTTTTTGTTTTTTACTCTTCCAAGTAACTAAATTACCACCAACAAATGTAAAGTAGCCTGAAGTAGACCTGCGATCTGTGATATTACTTGCCCAGTCTGCATCCGTATAACCAAAGATATCTAAATGACCATCTGGGATACGAAACACAGCACCCATATGAGCCTCACTGGGATTGTGCATAAACTGGCTCACCACACTAACTGCATAGGCTAAATCAGGTCTAGTGTCAGATAAATAAATCAACCGACCAACTAACCGTTGATACCTTGCTGTTGACAGTAGCCACAGAGGGGCTACAGCAGGCCCGCAGACCCGCAGCTAATGTATCAGGGGCCGACCCAAGGCCCGGGACCGGATCACCAGCACCCGGCCTCGGGATCCAGCAATCTATCCTGCCACCAGGGGCCCGGGGACCGGGGGCACCTGCCTGCCAAAGAGGTCGCCAAAGCTGCCCTTTGGTGTGCCAACAGAGGGGAACCAGTCCCATATCGAAGGGTAAAGCCAGACCTCACTCCTGGCCACCTATATAAGGGCCCCAACTACCCTTATTAATAGGTAACTGATCCTTCCTACCGCTTATATATGTGCTTAAGTTATATCTATTCCAACTATACTAACTTAGGCATCGGAGAGGAGAAGACCGGCCCGCCCGGTATTCCCCTTAGTAAGCAGGTTTACAGGAGATCATACGAGGATTCATCTGTCTCTACCAGGCCCCAGGGTTTGTGCAGAAACAATTGGCGCCGTCTGTGGGAACGGTTTGATCCGCGAGAAAAGTAAGCGTTGCTCTACTGGAGAATAGAACCCGATCGATCTTTTGGAAAGCAGTTAGATCCGCAGTCCGGAGGCCATGGAAGGAAGGAAGATAAAAGCTGGCGCGGGAAGGTCGAAAGAGCGAATTCAGATCCCCGACCGGGCCCAAAACATAAGGGCTGAGGTCGGTGCGAGGTTCGCCCTTTCTCCCGACAAAGACAGAACCCACGATCGCCAAGACTCGAGAACCCCGACCGGTATGATGCGGGGGAGGAAATAAAAAAGATGAAGGCAGAAGTCGCGCGGTTGCGAGAAGAGGGCGATCGGGACCGACTAAGGGTGGATGCCCGGTGCCAAGAATTGGAAGCAGTGAACATCATCTTAGTGGCGGCCCTGGAGAAATGGGACCAGCAGGGCATTTCTCGGGCGGCATCGCGGCCCGCAAGCAATGCTAACGAATTCCCACACCTAGAGGTGGGACAGCCTACGGGAAAGAGAATGACCGCGCATGTGCCCACACCTCTCTTTCCGGAAGCTCTAAAAAACTCCGGCCCGGTTGAGCCCCCGTACCGCACAAGCCTGGCATCCAGCTAGGGTCAAGCATAGGCGCGTGCTAGGCTAGCCAAGGCCGAAGCCGAGGTGGTGCACGGGCGGGCCGAGGCCGAGCTAATGTCAAGGCATGCCAAGGCCGAAACCAAGGCGTGTCGAGGCAAAAGCAAAGGCTTATGGGGCCGAGGCTTGATGTTGGAGTCGAGGTCATGCGAGTTGCCGATGGATAGCCTAGGCCGAAGCTAAGGCTTACCGAGGCATAAAACAAGGACTTGACGAGGCCGATGCCATGCTAAAGAGCCAAAGGCATGCCGAGGCCGAAGCCAAGACGTGCTGAGGTGAGTGCATGGGCTTATAAGGCCGAGATGGCTGCAGGCCGGGCCGTGTGCAGGCCAATGCCGAGGCCAGGGCCGGGGCGCGGCTAGGCGGGCCGTGTGCGTGCCAAGGTCCGGAGACCGAGGGGGCGGCAGCATGTGGTTGTGGCGGAGCTGTAGTCCAAGCAGCGCGCAAGCCAAGCCAAGGCCGAAACCGAGGCTAGGCAAGGCGGGCTTTGGTGGGCGCAAGCAGGACAGCCCCATCGCAAGGACGCTCGAGGCGCTCTCTGCCTCAGTGTCAAACATGAAGGACCGCCTAGAGGTCAGCGAGAGAAAAGCGAGGCGACCGTGGGACAGCGCACGATTCAGCGAGTGCACTGGACCTTTTCCGCGCCGGATTAGGGAGTCAGGAAGATCTGTTAGCCAAAGGCCCCTGAAACTGACGTACTCAGGAACGAGCTGCCCGTACCAGCACCTGGACAGCTTTAAGTCGCAGACGAGCACAAGGGGCTATTCAGATGCCACGTTGATAGGAGCATAAAATGCGACGTTCTTAATATGTTTTTACCCCCATTTATCCAATGCTTAACCCTTATTGTTGTAAGATAGAGTCATATTTTAGTTTAGTGTCCCATTGGTAGAGTTTTGGAGAAAATGTGCTTAATTGTCAAAAAAACGACTAAGTAAATAAATCTGAGGAAAAAGTGCAAAATATGTTGTTTTCGTGATATTGAGGCCTGTGCTAAACTGACCAATCCTTTTCCAAATTTGATGACATTTTGTGTGCATTTAATTGGGAAGCTAAAGTGTATTGTGTCAAAATTTCAGATCAATCGGAGTTCGGGAAGTCACACAAATGAAGGCTGCAACTTGGCAGTTTGAGCAAAGATAACCAGGGACTACCAGGATTTTCCTGGGACTGTGTCCTGACTTTCGGAATTTCTGTGGGACAAATCGCTTGGAACCAGAGAACGTGCCATACGCCGTTGGAAAGCTCTACGAGTCTAGTTTCTCTGAGACTTGGAATCGCAAAAACAAAATTTCCTGAGAAAAAAGTTATGCCGGTTTGAATGCACGAAGGTCAAGTCTGCCGAAAGAAGAAAACCTAAACCGAGTTCTACATGGATTTGGCTTACGAATGTGGACTGAATTCCATCCTTTGTGCAAGATTTTTGGCTGAATTAATTCATGGAAAACCTAAAGAGATATTGCTCAATTATTCAGTCATTATCTTGGGAATTTTCGGCAGAAAATAGACGAAGAAAATCGCAACAAATCCTGATCAAATTCGGCAGAATTCCTGTGCACGTCATCCAACTTCCACGTACTCTCCCGGATAGCTCACAATGAATCAGAGTTCGAGCCTTATATGGATAGAAAAATACGGGAGTCTAGTTTCCAACCCAACTGGAATCACCGTAATATCTATTTTCTAGAGAAAGATATTCCATAATCTTCACTCGAAGGTCAAATCTGCCAGCAGGATAAGTTTGAGAAAAACTAGGTTTTGTGAACCCTAGTTGCAGCCACCCTTTGACCTCTATATATTGGACGATTTTTACACAGAAAAAGGATCTCTTCTCTCTCACTTTTCACTAGCTAAAACTCTGTCCAATTAGCACCACAAATCCCATAGAAAATTCAAGCTGATTCCACCATTCATCACCACTTCCGATCGCAAGACATCATCCCACCGAATCTTCCTTTGCCGATTCCTCTTCAAGGTTTCTTTTAAAGTGTGATTCACTCATCTCTCATGGCTTGTAATTTTCTGTATAATTACTTAACTTTGTCGATGAAGTTTGTAAGGATTTGTGGTTTGTTATTTGGTTTTATTAATTTTACATTGGATTTCCGAAATTCTGTTATGTGTTTTGGTTTTTTTTTTTGTCTAATTGATGAACATGTGTATGATGAATTGATTGTATATATGGTAATAGGGCAGTAACTTTGTTTGATGATTTGATGATTTTATTTGGTTTATTTTCTGAATTCGTATGCACAACAAGTTTTAGGGTTAAGTGAAGCTTTAGCTAGGCTGATCTTGGGTTTAATTCTTTATGTTACCGAACCACAAATATGAGGTAAGTTATACACGAAGTTGATTTATCTTGTATTGGTTCTAAGGGATAGAGTAATTCAGAAAATATGCATGTTGAAGTAAGGTGAGGTGACGCCATACTTGTTGCATGTTTCCAATTCGACTCATTGTGCTTATGTGTTTCTTGGTTTAATTTCTACACGAAGTGTCTTTAAACTGATTATCACTATGTTTAGGGTTATGCACGAAGCTAATTCTAAATAATTGAGGAGTTTTGAATGATTAGATGAACCACGAAGGGATCTAGTTATAATTGGAACTAAATTGCATGAAATCAGATTCAATAAAGTTGCTGCCGTATTATTGTCTTTGATCGGTTTGTTATGTGCATGTGAGTTTTTGTGTGATGTGTATTGTGTGAAAGATGTTGATCATATGTAAATATATAATTTAGGTTTTATTTTCGTAATTTTTAGTAGAATATAGAATCAAATTTCAAATCCCCAATATGATTTTGTAAAGCTTTATGTGATTGAACGCCCTTGATTTTCCCGGATTGAACGAACCCTACTTGTCCTATACTAACGATGACACAAGAGGGTAATATGTGTATGAAGTTGTTTTGCAGGTACAATGAGCTTGGATAATAGCTCCATCAATTTTTGGCACCGTTGCCGGGGAAATTAAAATGTTTTGATTCATGAAGTGTTACTTTGTGACTTTGTAAATTTCGTGTGCAATTGTATGATCTCTAGAATTTTTTTTTTCTGTGAACAGCGATCGTGAACAATGACGGTGAACAGTGAAATCGTAATAGTGTCGTGAACAGTAATTTTTTTTTTTTTTTTTAACTTATACATATTACTTCTAACCTATACTCTAACTTATTTTAACTCATTCTTTCTAATCTATACATGTTGATTCTTGTAGAGTTTAGTTATTAGTGGCAGATCATAAGGAAGAGGTGAAGAATTATATTGTAAACAGTTGATTGAAGCTCTCATTGACTTGGGAAGGACGACAAGTGTTGTAAGAAATGAGACTCCATACTCCAAACTTTTGTTCATGATTTACAATTAAATTCTACTTAGCTAATTGTTGTATATTTATACACTAACTTCTAACTTTAGCTAATTCAGTAACTCACTACTAACTTATTCTTTGAACTCTCATCTCCACTCTTTTAATTTTCTTTATCTTGATGTGATGCAGTTGAAGGGTGAAGTAATCATACATCAATTTTTGATAACTATTGTAAGGAGGCACGAATTTGGAGGTGTACACTCCAAAAGGCGTCGCCCACAACTTGATTAAGAAGTGAAGAGTCTAGGCTGAGTAGACTATAAACATTAAGCGCTGCATGGGAGGCAACCCATTTCAACCAAAATTGTGAAGGAGCCATCAACGAGAGTTTGAATTTTCTAAATCCCTAAACTCTTTTTGGTTGAATTGTATAAATGTGAAATTTGTGGAATATATCATATGCTTAGAAATTACAACATTATTTCTGATTTACATTGAGGACAATGTAATTTTCTAAGTGTGGGGTAGTGGTACATGTTTCACATGTTTTTTTTTGTTTTGAGTCTTTTGTTTCAGTCATTAAAAGAAACAGAAAATAAAAAATCAGAAAATTCAGAAAAAAAAAAAAAAAAATTACTGCCGTATTATTGTCTTTGATCGGTTTGTTATGTGCATGTGAGTTTTTGTGTGATGTGTATTGTGTGAAAGATGTGATCATATGTAAATATATAATTTAGGTTTTATTTTCGTAATTTTCAGTAGAATATAGAATCAAATTTCAAATCCCCAATATGATTTTGTAATGCTTTATGTGATTGAACGCCCTTGATTTCCCCGGATTGAACGATCCCTACTTGTCCTATACTAACGATGACACAAGAGGGTAATATGTGTATGAAGTTGTTTTGCAGGTACAATGTGCTTGGATAATAGCTCCATCACACGTGATGCAACATATTCCAAGAGACGCTCTCGGGGGAGGCGTTGAGTTGGTTTTACGAGCTGCCAGTGAACTCGGTGGAAACTTTCGAACAGCTGGCTGATAAGTTTGTCGGTTGGTTTGCCCTTAGAGCCAAGACGGCCCAAACATCAACGATCCTTTTCGATTGCATGCAGACTGACCACGAACCGCTACGCGCTTTCGTTAACCGGTGGCATATCGCCACGGCCGGGGTCAGAAACTTGGATAAAAGGATAGCGGGGATGGCATTCAAGCAGGGGTTAAAACCTGGGGAACTCTGGTACAACTTGCGAGTAAAGGAGCCGCTGGGGTACGATGAGTTGATGGCCGTGGCCGTCAGGCACTCCCAGGCGGAGCACGAGACGTATGGGGATAAGATACCCAAGCGGAGTCCGGATGACCCGCTACCGCCGTCTACCCGTGAAAGCAAGACCGGGCGGCAATATTGCAACCATACACCTGCGACTAGCAAGAAAGCCGAAGTACGGGAGGATTGGCGACCCCGACGAAGCAGTGACAACAATTCACAGTCAGCCAGAAGACCACCACTTGTGCGACCGGCACGGCCCCTGGCAGCTGCGCCAGCTGGGCGACCACCGCAGGCTCTAGCCATTATGCCGGCAGAAAAACCCGAAGATCCAGCCCTTCGGAGTAGCAACCAAAGACCCTAGAGGAAGGCGGTGGACGGCCGAGTCCGTCCGGATGACCCGCAAAAGGACCGGCAGGCAGCTCGGCAAGTAGGGACCATAAGCACCCGAGCCCCCGGGGGGATAGAGGTGCACGGGAGCATAAACATGATACACGGTGGGGAGCATTAGATCGACTCACCCGGAGTTCAAAGAAGTGGTGCTTAAGAGCGATCTGGGGAAAGGAGGTATATGTCTTTGGAGGAGGAAGCGGCCAGGCCGCTAAAACCGGATGGAACTCGGTTACTTTCTACGAGGAAGAAGAGCCGGAGGATCTGATTCAACCGCACAACGACCCCTTCCTCATTACGGTCCAAATAGACCACTGGATAAATAGTCGTATGCTGATCGATACCGGAGGTTCTGTCAACGTGATGTTCCGAGACGCATACAAAGGTCTGCAGAGAGGAAAGAATAAGTTATCCCAGGATAACGAGCCACTGATAAGCTTCTCCGGTGAGGTGGTCCAGCCTTTGGGATCGGATTACCTACCGCTAATCTTCGGCGAGGGAGATAGGACGAAGAAGGAGTACCTGGAGTTCATCGTCGTGGACTGCCTGTCATCGTACAATGGCATAATCGGTCGGCCAGGGTTATGGAAGGTGAAAACATTTATAGCCGGCCATATGCTAATGCTGAAGATGCCTTCACCGGTCGGTGTCATTACCATACGCGGGGACCAGAGGATCGCTCGCAGGTATTATGCGGAGGCCCTGACCCACGGGAGAAAGTGGACCGAGGTCTTCACGGCCACTCAACAAGCGCCGGTGCCGGGTCTGAGTATTGACCCTCGTGATGACACCGATTCTGACGACGAGAAGCTAAAGCGACCTTCGGCCGTGGAAGAAACCGAAACAGTCTCCATTTCGGAGGACCACCTAGAGCGAAAAGTGGTGATAGGGACGAAGCTCGCTCCGGCTGTCAGGAAAGAGCTCATCACCTTCCTCCGAGACAACAGTTCGGTCTTCGTATGGTCCTACGAGGACATGCCAGGCATATCCCCAGAGATAGCCATCCACAGGCTAAATTCGTTGCCCAACGCTCCCCCGGTGAGGCAAAAAAGGAGGTCCTTCAGCCCGGCAAAGTATGAAGCGATCAGAGAAGAAGTACAGAAGCTAAGGGGCATAGGTTTCATCCGGGAAGTCCAGTACCCCCGGTGGCTTGGTAATGTGGTTATGGTACCAAAGAAGGGAACCGACTGTGGCGCATGTGCGTGGATTTCACCAATCTAAACCGGGCGTGCCCAAAAGACAGCTTCCCGCTCCCCCGGATAGATCAGCTTATAGATTCCACGTCCGGTTTTAAGCTGCTCAGCTTCATGGACGCCTACGCCGGGTACAATCAGATAAGGATGAACCTGGACGACGAAGAGCACACATCATTCAAAACCGACCGAGGTACCTACTGTTATAAGAGGATGCCGTACGGTCTAAAGAATGCGGGAGCCATCTACCAGCGGATGGTGAATCGCATGCTGGAGCAAGAAATGGGTAAAACGGTGGAAGTATACGTAGATGACATGCTGGTCAAAAGCTTGACTGCAGGGGCCCATGCCCGAGATTTGGCGGTAGTCATCGGTAAGATGCTCAAGTTTGGAATGCGCTTGAACCCGAAGAAGTGCATTTTCGGGATTTCAGAGGGCTTGTTCCTAGGCCACATCATCAGCCAGCGAGGGATATAAGCTCAGCGGGTCCAGGCAATCCTAGACATGGAAACACTAGGGGAAAGAAACCAGGTCCAAATGCTGACCGGCCGGCTGGCCTCCCTGGCCAGATTCATCTCCCGCCTGACCGATAAGTGCGCCCCACTCTTTAAACTGCTCAAAGCACAACAGTTCAAGAAAATCCACTGGGCGGCGGAGCATGAAGCGGCATTCCAGTCCATCAAGACGTATCTGTCTGCAGTACCTCTGCTATCCAAACCAGTACCGGGCGAGATGCTATACCTCTACATAGTTGCATCCGAAGCAGCCGTCTCCGCGGCTCTCGTCAGAAGGGAGGGCACGCTCGATATCCCGGTATATTATGCAGGGAAGGGACTTACCGGAGCCGAGGGCCGGTACCCCGACATTGAGAGGTTGGCTCTGGCCCTGATCGTTAGTGCCATAAAGCTCAGGCACTATTTCCAGGCTCATTCCATCACCCTATATACCAATCACCCTTTGTGGCAGATCCTGCAAAAATCGGACACCAGCGGCAGGCTCGTACGGTGGGCAGTTGAATTGGGAGAGTTCGACATCACTTATGCTCCGCGAACGGATATCAAGGGACAGGCAGCTGCGGACTTCATATGTGAACTCACGCCAAGGGTGGCAGAAGCGCACCCCGGCCGGTACGAGGGCAAGGAGGCAGTTCAGGCCGTAAAGATCGAACCAGGCCTCCCCAACGGTTGGAAGCTTTACGTAGACGGCTCCGTAACGAGTAAGCGGAGCGGACCCGGCGTCATGCTAACCTTGCCCGATGGCCAATCGTACGAGTATGCCCTACGGTTCCTCTTCAACACTTCCAATAACGCCGCTGAATATGAGGCCCTCATAGCCGGTTTACAACTAGCCAAGGAAATGGGAATCCCATCTCTGGACATATACAGCGACTCGAGCCTAGTGGTGAACCAGATGAACGGGCTGTTCGAAGTCAAGGAACCCCAGCTAGCCTCCTACCAAGCTTTGGCCAAGGCCCTGATCGAGCCATTCCAGGGTGCCACGATCCAGCATATACCCCGAGAGGCAAATAGGCATGCAGACGCCCTCGCAAGGTTGGCAACCGGAAACTACCCTCCGGAGTACCGAAGAGCTAAAATTGAAACCCTCCAGAAACCGAGTATAAGCAAGACCATCTCCGAGATATTTGCGGTAGAAGAGGCACCACCGAGCTGGATGGATCCGATAGTTACATACTTGGCTGACAAAACCAGCCCCCAGGATGCGGTGGAGGCTAGGAGGCTACACCTCCGGTGCGCCAGGTACAGCCTTCTCAACGGCAAGTTGTACCGAAGAGGGCACAGCTTCCCCCAGCTGAAGTGTGTCACTAAGGAGGCAGGAGAGGCTATCATGCGAGAAATCCACGAGGGAGTATGCGGTAATCACTCTGGCGCCCGGTCCTTGTCTCACAAGTCGCTCCGGGCGGGGTATTTTTGGCCAGACATGGCAGCGGCATCAAGAAGAATATCAGGCGGCTGCCACAAGTGCCACATGTACGCCTCTACACCCCATGCCCCGGCAATCGCGTTATCAATTCTGTTAGCGCCATGGCCGTTCGCACAATGGGGACTAGACATCATCGGCCATTTCCCAATAGCTGTGGGACAATACAAATACGCCATTGTAGTTGTGGACTATCAGACTAAATGGGTCGAGGCGGAACCCGTGGTAAAGATCACCGAGGAGCGGGTAAGAAAGTTCCTATGGAAGAACATCTACTGCAGGTTTGGGGTGCCGCAGACTATAGTTACAGATAATGGGACACAGTTCAACAATGCTGATCTTATCCAATACACGGCCTCCATGGGGACCCGAATGTTGTTTGCCTCAGTGGCACACCCGCAGACCAACGGCCAGGTGGAAGTGGTGAACAAGATTATCAAAACCCTCCTCAAGAAGAAGCTGGATGCCAAGAAGGGATGTTGGGCCGAGGAACTCCCCGCGGTTCTATGGGCCATCCGGACGACAGCAGCCGAGGCAACAGGAGAGACCCCGTTCTGCATGGCATTCGGGAGCGAAGCGGTACTCCCTGTAGAGACCAGTATGCCCAGCGGCAGGGTCGAGAGTTACGACGCCGAAACAAATGCCGAGGGCATACGGCTCAACCTGGATCTCATAGAAGAGCGGCGTGACCAGGCACATATGAGAAACCAAACCTACAAGCAACGGGTCGCTCGGTACTATGATAGAAGGGTCCGGGAAAGGAAATTGCAAGTGGGGGACTAGGTCATGAAGAAAGTTCAGAAAAAACCGCTGGCCTTGGAGCCAACGTGGGAAGAGCCCTACCAAATCACCGCAGCTACGGGCCCGGCAACATTCCACATCATAGACGCCGAAGGCATCTACTCCACCCGCCCGTGGAATATCCAGCATCTGCGGTTCTACCCTAAATGAAATCGGTCATAAAGGGACAATAATGTATTTGGCACCAACATTGCAATATACAGTTACGGCAGTTAGAATAAACTACAGCTGGTTGCAAGGTACATACATCTGCCAGGCATGTGTAAAGTAAAAAAAAAAAAAAAAACCGTTAGCAAGCGCCGCTGGAGCCCCCAATCCCTGACCCGCCACCTTTGAGAGACTGCTCTTGCTCCGCCATCTCAGCCAGGGCTACATCAGCCTCCATCCGCTCAGCATCAAGCCACCCTTTCTCCCTCCACTCCAGATAGGCATCATTTATGCCCTTCGCACGGGCATCATCCAGCATCTCTTCAAGCTCCACCGACTCCCGGAAGTCGTCGACAGCTTTATCAGCCACTTCAGCAAGTTGGGATTCCACGAGCTTCTCCCTTCCTTTGACGACCGCTGTCATTTGTGTCTGCAGCTCCAAAACCTTCGCCTCCAGCTCCGCATTCCTCGCTTCCCGAGCGGTTGCCTGACGATCGGCTTCCTCCCGCTCCTGCGCGAGCTCAGTGGTCAACCGACCGGTTTCCTCTTTCTCTTGCGCGAGCTCAGTTTTCAGCCGACCAACCTCCTCTCTCTCCCGCGCAAGCTTAGTTTCCGCCAAGGATAGCCGCACAGTAAGCTCCTCCACTTGCTTCTCCAAAACCGCAGCCTCCCCTCTAGGCTCGGTGGCGTAAAGGCTATGAACCAGCTGGCACAGGTACACAAAAGGAACATTAGCTCGTACCACAATGGGGAAAGGAAGCGCAGAAAACACACTTACCCGAATAGCTAATTCCACGGGCTTCGTCCTGCTCTGGTCTGGCTGCCCAGTTCCAGGGCCCTCCCGATCAAGTCCCAAGGTTTCAATAGTAGATGCCACGAACCTACCAAAACCACCACCACCAGAACTACGATCGGCTTCCAGCCCTCGACTCCTTCGCCCGTCGGTCTCCACGACCGGAACTAATGCTGACCCCCCACCAGCCGAGCTTGACGCCCCGGCATCAAACATCCTCGCCCTCTTCGCCGGGGCTTCACCGTGATCACTTCTGCGGTACCCAGACATCTCCGCTGCCTCTCTCTCCCGCGGGGCCCGTACCCCCATCGGCCGTGCTAGAGGTTCCGAACCCGGTAGGCCCACCGACCTTACTTCCTGCATAACGAGTGGGGTATTATCCTCACCGCACAGCCGCCTGCCGTAGTGGGAGTCCGGAAACATGAGCGACACAGGCCTGTTATGCACCGTGCACTCTAGGGTGACCGGATCTACAACGGTTTTCGAAGCCATCTCCCCCATCTCCATCAACCTCGGGGCCACAAGCTCTTTATCTGGTTCGACGGTCTCCTCGCTCAGAACAGCGAGCCGGGGGGCATTAGCTGCAAATCGATAAACCGAGCGGTCAGAATAAAAGCGACCCTGCAAAACAACAGTGCAAGGTACCTTACCAGGCTTTCTCCCCATCTCGCATATCTCCAGCACATTCCACCGGATGAAATTGTAGGAGCTCCGGCCCAGAATGTCCCAGCAAACAAAAAGCCGGGCTAACCGTTGCCTCTCCAAGTCCACCAACCGGTACGACTGATCTCCGATCGATTGATAAGCCCCGGGCACCTGAAAGTTCCTTGAACTACGCTGCCACCTGCCCCCGGCCATCACAACCGACCTCCTCCATACATTCGAAACCGACGACGGCAGGTGAGTGATGGCAGGATCGAAGTCCCGCGCGGCAAAGTTAACACAACCGCAGGCCTGGGCCTTTTTGCAGAAGAGAACCTTGTACAGCGCCCGAAACTCATTCACCGTGGGCCAGTCCATATTGCTCAGGCTGAATAGACACCCGAGGCCAAGCAACTGCCTCTACTGGTTGCTAGACAGCTGAGTTGGGGAAAGATTTATACTACTCAGCATAAACTGGACAAACTTCAGCAGCGGCAAAGATAGTCCGTGCTGAAATTGATCATCAAAAACGGCAACCCAACCCGACTCCGGGTTGCAGGCCAGTTCCCCGGGATACAGGCCTCGAAGCTTAACGGAGGAATCAATGTTCCACTTCGCCCGAAAGTCCCTTATCTCTCTCTCAGACATGCTTCTGGTTGGCTCGTCACAGAAAATCACCCTGTCGCCATCCAGTAGCTCATACCTCAACCCACGGCCAGAACCGACAGGATTCGCCGATCTCCCAGATGCCATAAAGCCTGAATAACGGAAGTTAGCGCTGTAGCAAAATAGCAACACAGACAAACGGCAGGCAAAGGGCAAGGAGCAACAAGGTACGGCAGGAGGAGAGCAGAGGAACTGATAAATAGGGCAACCATAAAAGAGAGGCAACCCCAGCCGCAGATCCCCTTCATCTTAGACCGTTCCTTGGCGACACGTGTCCCAACATCGATAAAGGTTCTCATGTCATCATAACTGATGGGACTGATGGGCTCTCCCCTTCATCGCATGTCAGCCACCTGTCCCACCTACAAGCGGCAGTTAGGGGAGATAGGAGCGCAGAACGAGGCGTCCACTCCCCTCACTTCCCCAAGAAGTCAACTTTGAACCAAGGAGCACCATCTCACTGGTTATGAAGTATCCAACCGGCTTGAAGACCTCTCATCGGTTATGATCTTTCAACCGGCTTGAACCGCCTCGAGAGCATTTTTCTGGGGATGAGCCTTCCATCCGGTACCATGGCAGTTCACGGTTAGGTATCATTCAACCAGCTGCATGGCATCTTCACTACAAGTCACCGGTTATGATCTTTCAACCGGCTTGAAGACATCTCACCGGTTATGATTTTTCAACCGCCTCGAGACCATTGTTCCGGGTATGAGCCATCCATCCGGTACCATGGCAGTTCACCGGTTAGGTATCATTCAACCGGCTGCATGGCATCTCACTGGGGGACTAGTCTCGATATGGCAGAACGCCCGGGCGAGATCCACCCTGTCCCATGACATTCCACCGAGCATGTGACATTCAACCGACTCCAAAGCATTCCACCGGTTTAGTCACTTTCCTTCGCCTACGGGCAGGAACGAGCCAGCAACAACTAAAGGCTTCCAAACCCATGGGCTTCATAAACCCGGGCGAGTTTACATCTAACACATGTACTCTTGTCCCGCAGGATAAAAACCCTGCATCACACTGAACTGTGATACATTTGGGGATACTTGGCGAGACTCGTTATCTCAACGCCACCCCACCGGGCAGATTTTTTCTCTAACACAGAACAAGTCTCCCCGCAGGCTAACAAACCTGCACATTTACCTCGCTTATTCCAACAAAAGCTAAGAACTAGCAAGTGTTGACCGGTGCTTCGGTATGACCGCAACACCGGGGGCACCTGTTGGCTCATTCCACGCACCAACAGGCCTTCCCGTAGGCTAGCACTCTCCGACTCGTACCGATATGGCAGAATGCTCGGTCGAGGTCCCATGCACTCTCCGACTCATACCGATATGGCAGAACGCCCGGTCGAGGTCCCATGCACTCTCCGACTCGTACCGATATGGCAGAACGCCCGGTCGAGGTCCCATGCACTCTCCGGCTCATCTCGATATAGCACAACGCCCGGTCACGCCCAATCTTCAATGCGGACTTGGGGGACTGGGCACCGTTGGGTTGGTAACCCTGCGGGTCTGCGGGACAAGAGCAAGACAGATTAAGTCCCCATTCAAGATTGCACTTGATCGGGAACTTGGGGGACTTGTTGACAGTAGCCACAGAGGGGCTACAGCAGGCCCGTAGACCCGCAGCTAGTGTACCAGGGGCCGACCCAAGTCCTGGGACCGGATCACCAGCACCCGACCTCGGGATCTAGCAGTCTATCCTGCCACCAGGGGCCCGGGGACCGGGGGCGCCTGCCTGCCAAAGAGGTCGCCAAAGCTGCCCTTTGGTGTGCAAACAGAGGGGAACCAGTCCCACATCGAAGGGTAAGGCCAGACCTCACTCCTGGCCACCTATATAAGGGCCCCAACTACCCTCATTAATAGGTAACTGATCATTCCTACCGCTTATATACGTGCTTAAGTTTTATCTATTCCAACTATACTAACTTAGGCATCGGAGAGGAGAAGACCGGCATGCCCGGTATTCCCCTTAGTAAGCAGGTTTACAGGAGATCATATGAGGATTCATCTGTCTCTACCAGGCCCCAGGGTTTGTGCAGAAACACTTGCTTTATTTGTGGGAACCTGATCCAAATACTCTGTTAATCGATGATTCTGCTCAATAGGAGTATCAGCATGCTTACAATCAAGCATACATGTTTCTGCCAATAAATCCAAAACATATTTTCTCTGACTCAACATAATATACTCATTCCCACGAGCAACTTTAATTCCCAAGAAATACTTTAAACTCCCTAAATCTTTCATCTCAAACTCAGACGACAACTGACCTTGTAACTTCTGAATCTCCTCAAAGTCATCACCAGTCACAACCATATCATCAACATGAATAATTAAAGCAGTAATTTTACCACCACGATATTTAAGGAACAATGTGTGATCCGAATTGCTCTGTCGATACCCAATTTGTCTCATGAACTTGGTGAATCTTCCAAACCAAACTCGAGGAGATTGTTTTAAACCGTAGAGTGACTTCTTCAATTTACACACCACTCGTTCTCCATTAGAGACACTATATCCCGGGGGCAAATCCATATAAACCTCCTCATACAAGTCACCATACAAGAATGCATTCTTAACATCAAATTATTTCAAAGGCCAATCAAGATTAGGAACTAACGAAAGAAGTACCCGAATTGTGTTAATTTTTACCACCGGCGCAAAAGTCTCATCGTAATCCACCCCATATTTCTGAGTGTAGCCCTTAGCTACTAATCTCGCCTTTTACCTATCTACTGATTTATCTGAATTGTGCTTCACAGTATACACTGATAGGAGCATAAAATGTGAAGTTCTTAATATGTTATACCCTTCAATTATACTTTGTTTAACCCTTATTATCTTAAAATCGAGTCTTAATATCGAGTCATGAGTATTTGGTAGAGTTACAAAGAAATCGTGCTAAGTTTAGTTAAAACGTACAAAATTGTCAAAGTAGCCGATTTAGAGCTTATGAGATGTTTCGTTGAATCTATAATGCCTCGACTTTATATTTTGATAGAATTTTCTTCTCTTATGAGCAGTATATACATTGATGATTGAGCAATAGAAAGAACAAGAGTAAATGGAGATAAAGAAGCTGTCGAGAATTGCTATGCAAAATCGGATCAAGTAAGTTCTAGGAATTTCCTAGGAACATCACTCGAATTCCAGAATTTCCCCAGAACAGCTCATTTGTAACTAGATGACGTACCATATATGCATAGAAAAATCCCTGAGTCTAGTTTCCAGAGAATTTGGAATCGCATCAATAGATATTTTCTGGAGGAAGTTATTGAAGACACAAAGGTCAATCTGCCGAGAAGAAACCAAGTTTCGGACAAAAAAAAAAGATGCAGTCCCTGCTGATAGGCTGCAGTGCCAGCCTCGCCGATTTGTAGCCTGCCACTCGCAATGTCGCTCAACCTGACACTCGCGCTGCCGAGCCGTATCCGACACGCGATCTGGCAGTATTCGGCACAGGCCCAGACGTATCTGAGCCGTATCCCAGGCGTATCCGCCGAGGCTTTGGCCTAAGTCACCAAGTATCCGATACTAGCATCTTGTATCGGATACGGGCACTCAAACCGCTGCTCCTACCTTGCTACCGATGTTGCCAACGCCACCATCAAGTATGCACGTGCTTGTGTACTGCCTTGCGCCAACCTGAGCCAACTGCCGAGAGCCTCTCACAAATGCCATGCGCAAGGATCATGCCTGCTACCGAGACACGCGCAAGGGCACCAGTTGCACCCTACACCCGGAAGAAAGGCAATCTGCCGATACAAGCTTCTGAGGGCTTTCAATTCCTTTCTTTGCCTTTCCAAATGGCTGCGAGATATCCTAGGACTACTAGGAAGAGATGAAGACATGTGAAGACCAAGAAGAGTCAATGCAGCCACATGCAAGCCAAGGAAGACAAGGAATCCTCTCGAGAGAAGGAAAAGTGTTCCCGGGTGATCTAGGAAAGCATGAAACTGATTTCATGGACTTTTATCCATCAAGAGCGGGCTACCAATTCACTTAAGGAAACCGTGAAGCATTGCAGCCGGCCCATACAGGAAACGCACGGAAAATTCAAGGAGAATAAAACTTGGCCGGCAAGTATCCTAAACCAACACGGTTTAGGTTTTGTGTTTCCTTATTGGAGCCGGCAATGCCCTATCTTTTCCCCTATATAAAGGCCCGATTCTCTACAGAAAAACTTGTCACTTCTTTTAGCAAAATACTAGTCATAAGCTTTATCAAGTATTCTATCCCAAACCCTAAACACAAGAACAAGCCGAAAACCACCTTCCACCATCCGATAAAATCCATTCCGTAACCTAGCCTCCATCCGACTCCACAAGCACGTTTGAGAAGACTTCCAAAGGTGTTCGATAATGTGTGATCTACTCTTCTTCATCCCCTTTCTCATGGCTTGTAATTGTTTTGTTTTATTAAACTATGTCAATGTAGTTAACTTATTTTTGGGATATTTTTTGCATGTCTATGTGTGAACAATTTGTTTATTTGGTTTTGTATATGTAATTCAGTGTATGATTTTGATTCTTTATGTTTAGCTAACTCTAGAGTTTCGGTTTCATGGTTTTATAAAAGATAATGTGCAAACATAAAATGTAAACTTGTAATCGGTTAGAACTTAGGATGCATGCTTCGATTTGATTCTTGATTTCGTACTTGGTTTATTCTTTAAAATCCGTGTGCCATAAAGATTGCTGCCCTATACAATTGCAATGTACTCGGGGTATCGATCTCATTAGCCAAAATAAACATAGGATGATTCGAGTTTTCTCTTGTGTTGTTTTAAGGGATCGAGTGGTTTAAAAGAATTTAGCATGTCGATGTGAGAAGAGTGACGTCTTACTTGCTAACATGTTTCCAACTAAAAGATTTCGTGCCTCATTTGTTAATTGGTTAATCTCTACTCTTAGTGTTTTTAATCGGTTAGCTAAAGGTTAGGGTTATGCGCTAAGCTAATTCTAAGTATTTACGTGAAATCTAAATTCGATTAGATGTCCGCTAAGGCTCTGGTTAGGTTGGAGCTAAGTCAAGTCTAGAATATTTTAAAGTATGTTTTCTTGAATTCCTACTTGTTACTTGTTTCGTTTTGTGATAGTTTTTTATAAGTGCTTTGTGTGAAAGATGTCGACCAAACTTGTAAATAATAATTTAAGATTTAATTTCTTGTTTTAAATTTGTTTTTAGATATATTAGAAGGCAGCCTTAGGGCTGCCGAACCTCATCTTTACCCCCATGAATTCGTTTCAATGTATATATGTGAATAAGTGTGATAATTGTTTGTGTATATATGTGTTTGTTACTTGTCTAACCTTTTACATGTCAGGTAACCTTAATCCCCGGCTAGAACGATCCCTACTTGCTTATACTACTAACGATCTTTTATAGGGTTATTATTTGCTTGTGTTATTACCTCGGTTATGGCACTCGTCAATTTTTGGCGGCGTTGCCGGGGATTATAAAAACTTGACATGTTTATATATTGTTGTGTAAATTTTCGTGTGTTGTAAATTATTTGTTGGATGTTTTGTTGTAAAGTAGAAATATGCTTCGGCATATAGAGTTTAAATTTCTGAAAATTATATGATGTTGCCGAATGTGCTTTGATGTAATGACTTAGTTAAATTAGAGGATTATTTGTCTTAAGTTTCCTTTGAGTTTTGAGGGGAAGAGGAATATGTAAGTTCACTTTTGTTGATATTAGCCTTAACCCTTCATGTTATCTTTTGAGGTCTCATGAGGTTGAGGGCGGCTTTTATTGACACTTGTGGTACTGTTAACATGAGGTTCCTAACTGAGTAAGGGGCAAAAGGTTCGCCTATTAGTGTGTGTTGTCCCGACTTAGACTCAAAGGTTTGTCAAATTAGATCACAGAGGCCCACAGACTGTTTTCTCTTCTCTTTTGAAGAAGGGCGATAGGGGATTTGTCCTCCGTGGTTACCAACAAATGAGTCTTGCCTTGAGCTATTTTCGGATGACACGCCTAGCCTTCTGAAACCACGGAACTTTATGTCTGGACGATAGCACCTAGGCCGCACGTCCACCGAGCTTCAAAACTTAGAGTGAATTCGGCATGAGTGAGCCTTGATGCTTGAAACAAAACGTTTTATGTGGTTCGAACTCTCGAGGTATATCGGATAAAGTATCCGGAGGGCTATGTCGAGGATGTGCTTGTGCAAGTAAACTACCTAATTTTTCCGGCAGATTTTTATGTTGTGGAGATGGAAGACTCGCCGGTTAATAGTACGCAATTGCTATTAGGCCGGCTCTTCATGAGGACGGCACGCACCAAGATTGATGTTGCGGAAGGCAACTTGACGATGGAGTTTGATGGTGATGTGATTAAGTTCAACGTTGTCGACACCATGAAGTATCCGGTTGTCAAGGAGGAAGAGTGCCGAGCTATTGATGTTATTGAGGAGGTCGAGTGAGTCATGTCGACCTCGCTCGATGCATAGCAACTAGCAATCGAGCAAGGGGTTGGGTCTTACAAGAAGGGAGAACGAATTAGTGAAGATGAAGAAGCACGGATTGAGCCGAGCCTAAGAGAAGTCATTACCGAGCATACAATTCGTTCTTGTCAATCCCTAATGCCACAACAACAAAATTTCGACCAACTGTGGAAGAAGGCCCGAAATTAGAATTAAAAGAGCTCCCTAGTCACTTAAAGTATGTTTATTTTGGAGAAGAAGATACTTTGCCAGTTATTGTGTCTTCAAAGCTTAGTGAGAAGCAAGAGGAAGATTTGATTTGTGTGCTTAAAAAGTATAAAACCGCTATAGGTTGGACCTTGGCGGACATCCAGGGAATAAGCCATACGACATGTGTTCATCGAATATTGCTTGAAGAAGCTGCGAAACCAACAAGAGAGGGGCACCGTCGACTCCACCCGCCCATGATGAAGGGAGTGAAGGAAGAAATCATAAAGCTCCTTGATTGTGGTGTCATTTACCCTATCTCGGATAGTGAGTGGATCTCACCGATGCAAGTGGTTCCAAAGAAGAGTGGTGTAACGGTTGTGAAGAATGAGAAAAACCAGCTTGTGCCACAAAGACTTGTAACCGGACATAGGATGTGTATCGACTATAGGAAGCTCAATGCGACAACAAGGAAGGATCACATGCCTTTACCGTTTATGGATCAAATGCTCGAAAGGTTAGCCGGTCATGAGTTTTATTGCTTTCTTGATGGATATAGTGGCTACAACAAAATCATGATACACCCGGATGATCAAGAGAAGACCACTTTCACATGTCCATTCAACACCTTTGCCTCTAGAAGGATGCTATTCGGCCTATGCAACGCACCCGACACGTTTCAACTATGTATTTATGCCATCTTCTCAGATTTCATTGAAGAAATAATCGAAGTCTTTATGGATGATTTTAAGGTTTATGGCAGCAACTTCGATACATGTTTGAAGAACTTAGAGAAGATTTTGAAGTGTTGTGAAGAGACGAATCTTGTGCTTAATTGGGAGAAGTGCCACTTCCTGGTGACACAAGGAATAGTACTCCGCCACATCATCTCGGCAAAAGGACTTGAGGTCGACTGATAGGAGCACAATGTGCGACGATATTAATATGTATTTGCCCTCGTTTATGCTTTTTTTAACCCTTATTTATCTAAGATAGAGTCATAATTTAGTTTAGTGTCGATTTGTAGAGTTTTGGAAATATATGCTTTAGAATCCGAAAAATGACTAAGTATAAGAATTCTGGAAAATAGTGCAAAATATGTCTTTTTCGTGATTCTGAGATGAGTAAAAGTGTGACTTATCCTTTTACAAATTTGGTATGCATATTATTGGCTTGCTAATGGGTCTTGTGTCAAAAATTCAGATCAATTGGAGTTCAGGAAGTCACCCAAAAGATGGCTGCAAAACAGCAGTTCGAGCAAACCAATCCAGGGACTTCCAGGATTTTCCTGGGACTGTGCCTCAAATTCTAAAATTCATTCCCGATGTTTCACAAGGAATTTGATCAAGCCCGTTTATATGAATATATCTCTATGTGTCTAGTTTATCTGAGACTTAGAATCTCATCAATCGGAGCTCCACGGAGAGAGTTATGCCAGATTTACTGGAGCAAGGTCATATCTGCCGATTCCAGCAATTTCTGCCTCTTTTCCTTTGTTTCGATTTTCGACGGACATTTTGGCGTGCCATTGCATATTTGAAGATTGTCCAAACTTATTGAAGGATACAGGTAGACATTGAGCCAAGGCAATTGAGGAAAAAGTGAAGACAAGAAGATTTCCTAGTCAAGCTAGGATTGTATGCCGATCGGCCAGCAATGCTGCCGGCGCTGTGTTCTTGGCGGGCTTCGGGCTTTTTTTCATGGATCAAGTTCACCAAATGTAGTTGTCAAGCCCACATATGAAGTCCATGAAGATGTGAAGCCCATTCCATAAAGAAAATTCAGAAAAAGAAGTCTAAGAATGCAATAATTATTCAACAAGGAAACATAAGCCAACTAGGAAAAGGAAATCCTCCTCTCCTTGTTGTGGCCGGCAACCCTAGGCTTTTCCTCTATATATAGCTAACGTTTACACAGAAAAACGAGTCACATTCCAAAGCAAAAATCTAGCCAAAGCTCTACCTAATTTTCCTAAGAGTCCTACATAAAAACCCTAGCCGAAACCACCTCCATCTCACCCTAAAAAATTCCTGCCGACACACCCATTGCCGAGGAGCCATACCCTCCACCATCCATCGGATCCACACGAGTTGAAGTCATCCAAGGTGTCTACAAAAGTGTGATCCACTCCCTCCTCTCGGTTTTGTAATTTTTATGTATTTATGTTAAACTTTATCCAAGCCCATGCCATAAAGAAAATTCAGAATGCTTATTCACACTCATCAATCCAAATAAATGACACCTCTTTTGTAAGAGATTGCTCAATGGCTTAGTTTCCTTGGAAAAGTCTTTAATAAATCATCGATAGAAACCGGCATGTCCAAGAAAGCTTCGCACGTCTCTAACATTCTTTGGTGAAGGCAAGTGTTGGATAAGTTCTACTTTAGCCTTGTCGATGATGAGTTGCCTAAGCGAGCATCAAGCAATAATAACCCTACAATCGTTAGTAGTATAGACATAAGTAGGGATCGTTCTAAGCCGGGGATTAAGGGTACCTGAAACATGAGATTGTTAGACAAAAATATTCACAAATATATACATAAAATCGTCACTTATAGGGGAAAAGATGGGATCGGCAGCCTTGCTGCCCCTAATGCTAAAGAACACAAAAATAAAACCTAAAGGGGGAAAGTATGGCGTCGGCAGCCCTAGGGCTGCCCTAGCTATGCTACACGAAAATTCAAATGAAAAGCTGAAAATTAAATCCTAAAGCTACTATTTACAAGGTTGGTCAACATTCTTTCACAAAGCACTAACACGAAAACAATCAAAACACATAACAAACAAGTAAATAAGACTCACGGCAAAGTACTAAAATGTTCTAGACTCAACTTAACTCCAACTCAATTAGCTCCTTATCGGTTTACTAATTAAGACTCTCTAATACTTCAAGATTAACTTATCGTCTAACCCTAAAGTTATACTAAACATATTTGAGAACACTTATCGTCGAAATCAAACATGCAAAGCAATTAGGCACAAGGTCTTTTTAGTTGGAAACAAGTTAATATAGTAAGGCGTCACTCATCTTATTAACAAGCATGTTTTTTAAACCACTCTAACCCTTTTGAAAACAACACAAACAAAATAACTCGTTGGTTACTTAATCTATATTATTTTCGGCTAATGAGATCAATAATCCACATATTGTAATTACGTAGGCTACCAATCTTTAAGCACACGAATTTAAAGAACAAGTCAAGAAAACCCTAAAATCAAATTAATACATGTTTTGCCGATTATCCTACTTACTAATTCGTTACGTATTTTCCTTACTCTTTAGCATGCAATCTGTATTCTTACATCCAAAACCCATTTAAAGATAAAGAAAATGAATTGAACATACAAATTATAAAACCAAATTTCACTCCAAACAATACATAGACATAGAGTTTGAAACCAAGAATACATGCTAACTTCATAGACAAAGTTTAACATAAATACATAAAAATTACAAAACCGAGAGTAGGGAGTGGATCACACTTTTGTAGACACCTTGGATGACTTCAACTTGTGTGGATCCGATGGATGGTGGAGGGTATGGCTGCTCGGCAATGGGTGTGCCGGCAAGAATTTTTAAGGTGAGATAGAGGTGGTTTCGGCTAGGGTTTTTATGTAGGACTCTTGGGAAAATTAAGTAGAGCTTTGGCTAGATTTTTGCTTTGGAATGTGACCTATTTTTCTGTGTAAAAGTTAGCTATATATAGAGGAAAATCCTAGGGTTGCCGGCCACAACAAGGAGAGGAGGATTTCCTTTTCCTAGTTGGCTTATGTTTCCTTGTTGAATAATTATTGCATTCTTGGACTTCTTTTTCTGAATTTTCTTTATGGCACGGGCTTCACATCTTCATCGACTTCATATGTGGCACTACCAGAAAAATAAGTTGTGCCGACGAAAAAAAAAAACAACGGCCGACGAAATGATTTTTCGTCGGTAAAAAAAAAAAATCGTCGGCCATTCCTATAGAATGGCCGACGATTTTTATTTCGTCGGTACAAAGTAAAAATCGTCGGCTATACTCCAATAATGGCCGACGATTTTTCTTTTCGTCGGCTATACTCCAATAATGGCCGACGAATTAATATTTTCGTCGGCTATACAACTTTTGGAGTATGGCCGACGAATTTTACAATTTCGTCGGCTATAAGTCTTTATATTTTCAGATCTGGCCAGCAGCTGCTCATTTGCAAAAAACGGGAGAAAGAGTGAAAAATCAGTAGATATTGTTGAAATCCGTCCTCTCTTACATTGTGAAGCTATATATAGGTACGTACATGTGTATATATGTTGATTTTGGGTTTTAGTTGCATGAGTTGATTTTGAGTTTTAATATATGTTTTGATGTTATTTTAATCCTAAAGAGTAATCGGTTTTGATGTTATTTTAATTAGTGTTAAAAAAATAATGATGATGTTAGTGACAGTTCGGGTAGCATAAGTCCTCTTTCTCGTGCTTCGATAAAAGGAAAACAGAATATCTGACGGTTTCTGGAGCTTTTATCAAAACAGAATGATGATCAGAAGGTCATCCAGGCTACTAAATTGGTCATACCGAAAGATCCTTTTTTCGCAGTTATCTTGCAACCATTCAACTTCATTAACTGTTATCTGGTGAGGATTAAGTAGTTAATGAAGTCGAATGGTTACAAGATAACTGCGAAAAAAAGATCTTTCGGTTTGAACATTTTAGTAGCCTGGATCACCTTCTGATCATCATTCTGTTTTGATAAAAACTCCAGAGAGCTTGGCATTCTGTTTTCCTTTCATCGAAGCACGAGAAAGAGAACTTATGCTACCCGAAGTGTCACTAACATCATCATTATTTTTTTATTTTTTTCATAGAATAGCCGACGAACAATGCATCATTTCGTCGGCTATAATAATAATGGCCGACGAAAATTAATTATTTCGTCGGCCATAAGTTTTTTTAAAATAAATATTACATTTATGGCCGACGAAAATTAATTAGTTCGTCGGTAAAAATTAAAAATCGTCGGCCAAAGAAAAAATTTCGTCGGCCATACACATAGAATGGCCGACGATTCATTATTTCGTCGGCCATACACATAGAATGGCCGACGATTTAAAGTTTTTCGTCGGCTATATAACTTTGGCCGACGAAATAGCTTTATTTCGTCGGCTATACTATATCATGGCCGACGAAATAGCTTTATTCGTCGGCTATAATTCTATAATGGCCGACGATTTAAAGTTTTCGTCGGCTATATAACTTTGGGAAGAATGGCCGACGAAGTGGGCAATTTCGTCGGCTATAAGTCTTTATATTTTCAGATCTGGACAGAAGCTGCTCATTTAAAAAAAAAACGGGAGAAAGAGTGAAAAATCTGTGGGTATTATTGAAATCCGTCCTCTCTTACATTGTGGAGCTATATATAGGTATGTATATATATATATGTGTATATATATATGTTGATTTTGAGTTTTAGTGATTTTGATATAGTAAGTGATTTTTTGTTTTGTTGTTGTATTTTAGTGTTAGAATGTATGTATATATGTTGATTTTGAGTTGTAGTTGAGTTGATTTTCAGTTAGAGTATAATTATGTGTTTTAATTTAATAATGTTATTTTAATTAGTGTTAAAATATATATAAATATGTTAATTAATGGTTGTTGATAGTGTAATGAACTTAAATAATGGTTGTTAATTAATAGTATATATATATATGAGTTGATGTTGATAATAATATATATTGTAATATATATGTGTTAATTAATTTATTATTAATTAAAGTTATACATATATATTATTATCAGGCTATATATGGATCGAGATAAGAGTTGGATTTCGCTTCCAAGGCATGACCGACGATACACTACAGGAGTTGTGGATTTTATGCAGTTCGTCGAAGAAAATGCAAAAGGACCGTACCATTATTGCCCGTGCAAGAAATGTAAGTGTCGCAGTGATATGTGTCGATTTCCGATTAGGACAGTATGGGAGCACCTAAAGGGCAATGGGTTTTGGCCGAAGTACACACGTTGGATATATCACGGTGAGCCATCATTAGATGGATCGCATGATCATGGGCAGTATTTTGAGGCGGGCAGTAGTAGTACATCCAACGATCCAACAATGACATTCGTCAACGACGTGTTTCCTTTTGAAAGCGGTGTACATGGGGAACAATATATGCAGGACCCGGTGCAGCGGTTCCCACAAGTTGTCAACACTGCTGCCTTTGACAAGTACAACAAACTGATTGCATTGCAACAGACCCCTGTGTGTTCAAGTTCTGAGAAGACAGTTCTTGAAAGTGTGATGGAGGTAATGAGGATTAAAGTCGAGACAAAATCGACTATCAGGCAAGTAGATGAATATCTACAGTACACTTCTTCGTTGTTGGAGGAGGGTCATCGTAATCCTACCAATCACCGTCAGGTCCGAAGTATCCTCAAAGATCTAGGGCTTTCCTACATTAAGATCCATACATGCGCATTTGACTGCGTTCTCTTCTGGGGTAAAGATGCAGAAGGGAATGACCTTGCTAGCCTTGACGCATGTCCGATATGTCAGTCTGACCGATATAAGTTGACGGGAGCAGGCAATAGGAAACCTGTGAAAGTGCTTCGGTATTTTCCGTTGAGAGATAGGCTTGAGCGGTTGTACATGTCAGAAACCACCGCAAAAGCTATGAGGTGGCACGGTGAGCGGGACGCGGGAGACACAGATATCATGACACACATCTCTGACGGAGCGGCTTGGAAGCATATAAACAATGAGTTTCCTTATTTTGCGTCAGATGTCAGAAACGTCAGGCTCGGGCTCTCAACTGATGGGTTCAACCCTTTCGGCACCATGAGTCTTTCATACAGTATATGGCCGGTGGTTTTGGTACCTTACAACCTTCCTCCGTGGATGTGCATGAAGAAGGAATATAATATGTTGACGTTGTTGATTCCGGGGCCTGGTTACCCAGGGAAATGTCTCGATGTGTATATGAGACCATTGATTGAAGAGCTTAAGGTATTGTGGGACGTTGGTCATCCCACTTTTGACAAGTACAAACAGGAGACGTTCCAGATGCATGCTATGGTTATTGGTACCATCAGTGATTTTCCTGCTTATGGGATGTTGTCGGGCAGCGTTGTCAGGGAATACAAGGCTTGTCCAGAGTGCCTCACCGATTATGGGAGCACCCCTCATTGCAAAAAGATATGCCGAATGGGTCATCGTGTGTTCCTTCCGGCGGATCACCACTGGCGTTACGAGTCCGCCGCATTTGATGGAACCGAAGAACACGGCCGTGCTCCCAGAAGATGGACAGGAAGAGAAATTTTAGCAAGACTTAATGAGTACGATTTTGGGCCCCTCAGCAATCATCCCGATATTGTAGCGGAAATACCTGAAAGGCCTGAGGAGTACAAATTCTGGACACATAGGAGCATATTGTGGGAACTCCCGTACTGGTGTGAGTTGCTGATCCGACACTTCCTAGACGTTATACACATAGAAAAAAATGTTTCTGAAAGTGTGGTGGGCACAACGCTGAACTTGGAGGGGAAGACGAAAGACGGTCCTAAGGCTCGCACTGATATGCAAAACATGAATATCAGAAAACCACTATGGTTGAAACAAGGGAAGAGAAAAATGCCTCAAGCTCCTTACACCGTCAAGCCTGAGCATAAATCAGAAATTTTGCATTGGATAAGTCGGGCCAAGTATCCTTCAGGCTTTGCTGGAAATATAGCCAAGTGTGTCAACAGACAATGCAACAATCTGTACGGGTTGAAAAGTCATGACAATCATATCCTGCTACAACGTCTCTTCCCTGTTTTCATTCGACCGTTCCTTCCCCGTCACGTTGTGGAGCCGTTAGTAGCGTTGGCAAGATTTTTCCAGAAGGTATGCACACGGGAAGTGAGAAAATCTGACCTCCGGGAAATGCAACAAGACATCGTTCATATCATGTGTAAATTTGAGATGATATTTCCTCCAAATTTTTTCGACATCATGCCTCACCTCATGATCCATCTTCCTCGGCAGTTGTTGCTTACCGGTCCTGTGCACTTCACTTGGATGTATCCGATGGAAAGGTACGTATTTTACACCTTATGTTAATTTCCTCATCAATATATGTGATATAGTGTTAATGTATTATCATAACACTTTAAAAACTTGATTTATAGGCAACTTGGACAATACGGTGGTTTTGTCCAAAACAGATCCGCACCTGAAGGATGTATAGCTGAAGCATATATTGCGCACGAGTGCGTTACCTACATGAAGCTGTATTTCGGAGCGTTACAGGAAAGCATACCGGAAGATGTACCTTCACAGTTCAATCTTTCCATACTCTCCGACGATGTTGTACTCGGTGGAAACATGCCAGTTTCCTATAAGTTGAAAGATTATGAGGTAGCCATTGCACATTGGTGGGTACTAATCAACTGTCCAGAAGTTCAGTTTTGGAAGGACATACATCTACGCTGTGAAGGAGTAGCAAGTGATCGCGATTACCACAACCAGACATTCGCAGAGTATTTCGGCCGCTGGGTACGTACCTTTAACACTATTTTATACGTGTTCATATATTATTGTGTATATTTATTCATATTTATAGTTGATTCTGATGGTTGCAGATGGACCTTATTGCAAATGATAATCACCCAAATTGGTCGCACGAACTCAGACTTTTAGCGAGGAGGCCGGTCTATTCAAAAGTTTATGCAAGGTGAATGGTGTGTTATTTCGATGTGAAGAGAGAGACCTCAGACTGAAAACACAAAATTCAGGGGTTATGGCACATGGTGGGGATGGTGGAGTTGACTATTACGGTGTTCTCCATTCGGTTGTGGAACTGCATTACGGGGAAGGCATGAAAGTGCACCTTTTCAAGTGTAGATGGTTTGACACACGGCCGCAGAGCATGAAAACCGATCAATACGGCGTAAGTTCTGTGAACACTAGTACATCATGGTATGAGGACGACCCGTTCGTTTTAGCCACATGGGTGAAACAAGTGTTTTATCTTGATGATCTCGCCAAGGGTGACCCGTGGAAAGTAGTCAACACTATCCACCATCGCAACATTTACCGGGCGTCTACACTTGGAGTGGCCGAAGAGAACGAGGAAGGGGGCACCGCGTATCAAGAGCCCAACTCAAACGGTATTCCTGACTCCTCTTTTATTCGTCTAGACACGCCGGTGCGAATTCGACGTGAAGAGCCACTGCTTGTTGATGTTGATCCAATTGAAGAAACTAACGAGGACTCTAGTGGTGAGGAAAGACATAGATTACCCCTATCGAGCAATTCAGAAACCGAAGAAGACTCATCCGATGATTCCGATTACAATCCGACGGATTAAGTAATTTAAATGATGTAATCCTTTCACTTGTAATCAACTCATTTCTAATGACCGGGCGTGGGGATGAGCCTCCCAGCTAGGCTGGGTTCCAAACCCCTTAAATAAAAATTTGAAATATGTTGACTGTTGGGTTTCTGATTTTTTATGTTCAATTTTGGTTATATGTGAACAGGACATCGAAATAGGAGAGGTGTAAAACCACTGATTTTTTAGGATTTTTTTTCAGAGAATGGCCGACGAAAAATGCATTATTTCGTCGGCTAAACGGACAATGGCCGACGAAAAATGCATTATTTCGTCGGCCATAATGTATTAAAAAAATATTTTACGAACAATGGCCGACGAAAACTAATTATTTCGTCGGCCATAATTTATTAAAAAAAAATATTTTACGAACAATGGCCGACGAAAACTCACTATTTCGTCGGCCATAAGTTTTTAAAAAAATAATAATATTACGAACAATGGCCGACGAACATTATATATTTCGTCGGCCATAAGTTTTTAACAGAAAACGACAAAACAATAGCCGACGAATACTAGGTTTGATTTCGTCGGCTATGATTAAAAAAAAAACAAAAAAAGAGCTGTTTCCATTTTCTATCACTATCGACAAACCATTGCTTCATCCTTCAAATGCAAATGTGTCGTGAAATAAGACATGACCAAAATATTGAAATACGGCTACGGTTGAAAAATGGGAAGATTCCGACAAAATCTGTGTGCCGAATGTTGCGGTTTGCTGTTTTTTACTCCCGTTTTCCTATGGGTAGCCTGACCGGCGGTAAATATTTTGGGGGAAATTTTTATACGATTAGATGCGTCGCATCGATCTGAAACTATTCTCTGTTGAAGGTCAGGCCAAAAAACGTCATTTAGACGGCCCAATTTCCGTTTTAAAGCGTTTAGAGGTTTGACTTTGCGGTTTGACCGTCCCGATCGAGCCTTCAACGTTGTCAGATGTAGTTGGATTTTTTTTCATACATGTATTTAACCTTAACGGTGATATCTGACTGTTGGAATAGATTTTCCAAACTTTTAGATTCAAAATCGTAATATATGCACTAATGTTCCTTAACTTGTTTACTAAGTGTTTAAGTAAATGTATAGTTTCAAATACCTACTATACGTAGACCCTTCAAATGCAAATGTGTCGTGAAATAAGACATGACCGAAATATTGAAATACGGCTACGGTTGAAAAATGGGAAGATTCCGACAAAATCTGTGTGCCGAATGTTGCAGGTTGCTGTTTTTCACTCCCGTTTTCCTATGGGTAGCCTGACGGTCGGTAAATATTTTGGGGGAAATTTTTATACGATTAGATGCGTCGCATCGATCTGAAACTATTCTCTGTTGAAGGTCAGGCAAAAAAACGTAATTTAGACGGGCCAATTTCCGTTTTAAAGCGTTTAGAGGTTTGACTTTGCGGTTTGACCGTCCCGATCGAGCCTTCAACGTTGTCAGATGTAGTTGGATTTTTTTTCATACATGTATTTAACCTTAACGGTGATATCTGACGGTTGGAATAGATTTTCCAAACTTTGATCCGCGCAATCGGAATATATGCACTAATGTTCCTTAACTTGTTTACTAAGTGTTTAAGTGAATGTATAGTTTCAAATACCTACTATACGTAGACCCTTCAAATGCAAATGTGTCGTGAAATAAGACATGACCGAAATATTGAAATACGGCTACGGTTGAAAAATGGGAAGATTCCGACAAAATCTGTGTGCCGAATGTTGCGGTTTGCTGTTTTTTACTCCCGTTTTCCTATGGGTAGCCTGACGGGCGGTAAATATTTTGGGGGAAATTTTTATACGATTAGATGCGTCGCATCGATCTGAAACTATTCTCTGTTGAAGGTCAGGCCAAAAAACGTCATTTAGACGGCCCAATTTCCGTTTTACAGCGTTTAGAGGTTTGACTTTGTAGTTTGACCAAAAGTATAGCCGACGAAGTTATATTTCGTCGGCTAAAGTCTGGTGATCCGCGCCTTCCCATTATCCACCGTTGGATGGGGGAGATCGGACGGATTCTGAGGGACGAAGACTATAGCCGACGAATTATGTAATTTCGTCGGCTATGCCATACCATGCCCGACGAAAAATGATTTCGTCGGCTATGACATAGTATGCCCGACGAAATCACTGTATTCGTCGGCTATACTATATCATGGCCGACGAAATAGCTTTATTTCGTCGGCTATACTATATCATGGCCGACGAAATAAAGCGATTTCGTCGGCTATACTATCGGGTATAAGTAAAATGCAGCCGAACCCTAGCCTCCATTTGCCCGATTTTCCCTAAACAATCTTCCTCCTCGAATCCGGCCCTCCTTCATCCGTCGATCCTCATCCCTATTCCGGCGGCCCGGCGCCTCCTCCTCCTCCTCCTTGGTTCGGCAGCCCGGCGACTCCGATCCTCCTCCTTGGTTCGATCCGCCGCCCCTCCTCCTCCTCCTCCTCCCTGCTCCGGCAGCCCTGGCCGACCCTCCTCCTCCTCCTCTCTGTTCCGGCCGCCTCCCCCTCCTCCTCCTCCCCGATTCGGTAACGGCCGGCCCCCTTTTTTTTTTTTTTTTTTGTTATTTAATTATTAATAAATTAAATTATGGTTAATAAATTATATATAATTGTTAATTTAGATATAATTGTTAATTTAGGTATAATTTATGTATTTATATGTTAATTTGTGTATAATTTATGTATTTATGTTAATTTAGGTATAATTTATGTTTTTATATTAATTTAGATATAATTTATGTATTTATGTTAATTTAGTTATAATTTATGTATTTATGTTAATTTAGGTAGAATTTATGTATTTATGTTAATTTAGGTATAATTTATGTATTTATGTTAATTTAGTTATAATTTAGGTTTTTATGTTAATGTATGTAATTTTTAGGTTTTTATGTTAATTTAGGTAATTTTTGTAAAATTTATTTTAATTGTATATAATTTAGGTGTAATTGTATAATTTATATGTATAAATTGGTTATTATATAAATCGGTAAATATTAAAATATGTTAGTATTATTGGGTATTATATTAATTAGAATTTGTTATTTAATATAATATAATTTAATATTAATTAATGTATTAATGCGTCTGGCTTTAGATGGCCGATGCATTTAGGCAGTTGTTCGGAGGTCGTCGTTCTAGATCTAGAGGTTCTGGAAATGCCGCCGGTTCTGGAAATGCCGCGGGTTCCCCAGACTCCGAGAGGACGGCTAGCCAGCCTGAGAGGACCACCAGCCAGCCGCGGAGGAGTGTGGATGCAGCCCAGCCGCGGCGGAGTGTGAGTGCTCGGCACCAGACCCTTCTCCAGGCGGGGCGGCCGTCGAGCACTTCACTTCCGAATGTCGGTCCCTCTGTGGCGCCGAGGTTTAGTCGGCAGCTGTTTCACGAGGAGATAGCTGCCGACGTTCCTCAGGTTCGTATGCCTGAGGTTCATCGGGAGCCGATGCCGATGCCGAGTCCGACTCAGTCTGCTGGTGACTCGACTGAGGGGCCTACTCTCCCAAACCAGCTCTTCCTCCCATACAACATTCCTGCGATACCCGAGGTCGACTATCAGGGTCGGCCCCAGTGGCCTGATATGCCTCAGTTCGTGAGTGCTGCGGAGGCATACCAGCAGCAGCCATGGGAGAGCCCTGACCTCCTGATTTCGGCGAGGAGAAAAGGAAAGTCGACGGCAACCGAATCATCGGGTTCAGGTAACATTCGATTTTATTAATTAAATATTTTATTAAAATTAACGCACTAATATTTAATTTTATTAACCAATCGTCGTTTATGTGATAGGGACAGGCGCTAGCAGTTCAACCCAGAGGAATACCAGAGGTGTCATCAGTTTTGAGACGCTCAGGAGAACGGTTGAACGGAGCGGGAGGATCCAGATTGACGAAGCTCCTAATCAGGAGGTTGGGGCGAAAAAGAAGCGCGACTACTCGGGTTGCGTGGGTGCACTCATTAGGGACAGAGTCCCTATGTTGTGGGCTCGGTGGGCTGATGTGCCCGAAGAAATCAAGATGGAGTTGAACAACGCCGCGTCGGTGAGTAAATAAAAAAATTTAATTTAGTTATCGTAATATTTAAAAATTTTCGGTATTTTTATAATTATAAAACTAATAAAATATTATTTTTCAGACATACTTTGTGGTTGCGGAACACAAGCGGGGTTGGGCGGACTCCCAACAGAGCTCGAGGTACGTTGGGAATGTCTTATTTGATAATTAGAAATATTTTATGATATTAATCATATTTCTAATGCACTTTTGTTTTTTTCGTAGGTTCAAAGAGTGGAAGAACGAGCTCCGTTCCCACTATAACGAGTACGGCAACCGTGGTCGTATGGGTACTCCCAGAGAGTTCATGTTCAGGGAGTACGAGTGGCGTTGGTTGAGGACCGTAGTCTTCGACAACCCGGCTATGATGGTAAATATTAAACTTCACTATAAATGTTTATTTTATTAAAATTTTAATTATTAGTTTAAATATTTTATAATTATTTCAGTTATATTTTTTGATGCATTTTTCTAATATTTTATTATTTGTTTGAAGGAACGGTCTCGGATAAACTCGGAGAACCGCCGCCGTAACACAATCCTCCATCACGGCGGTTCAAGGCCGTTTGCACAATATCAGGAGGAGGCGCTCAGAGATCATCCTGATTGCAACCCCTACGTGGAGACGTTCAAGATCGCTTATCCACAAGCGACAAACGATCTCGTAAGTCGTTCATTATGATTTTAAAATTTAAATTATTAATTTTACTTAACTATCCATTTGTTAGAATATTAATTTTTTTTCCCCGTCCAATTAGGAGCGGGTGACCCAGGCCGAACAAGAGGTGCTCCAGCAAATAGTTCGGGAGACACAACCGGACATCTCAGAGGCAGATTTGGAGGAAGCCGTGCGCCAGGTCGACCGCACCAATATCCAAACGGCGGCGAGGATGTTCAACGCAGCCTTCCCACACCAGTCCAACGAGTACTACTGCCGGGGTTTAGGAGGTTCTGGACAAGGGCTCCTGAAGACCACTAAGGGAGGTCAAAAGAAGGGAGGCGGCCAGACCCAACATATGAGGGGGGAAGTGCAGCGATTGGCCGCAGAATTGGCGACCTCGTCCCAGACAGTAGAGGAGCTGCGCCGCAGACAATATCAGTACCAGCAGTATCAGTTGGATATGGTCCGTTGGAATGCTGAGTGCGCCAGAATTCGGCAATACAACAACGACGGCCAGCAACAGTGGGTTTATGAGATGTTCGCGGCACAACAAGAAGGCCGTCCACCCCCGCTCCCGTTTCAGCAGTTAGTGGAGCCTCCAATGCCTCAACCTCCCGAGTTCGGTCAGCAGGATGATGCGCCTGATGCTGTAGATGATATCCTAGACTTTAGTAGTTTAGGGGATAATTAGGATTATATTTTATGTATATTGGAACGAATTTAATAAAAATAGTGTTTAGACGTGTTTCTTGTTGGTGCAAATGCATGAATTGTTTTTGTGATTTGCAGCTTGCTTGGAATGGTAATTTAGAAAATAATTTAATTTTTTTTTTCCAAATGCAAGAATAGCCGACGATTTTTGCATTATTTCGTCGGCTATAACAAGTATAGCCGACGAATTTTACCAATTTTCGTCGGCTATAACTTGTATAGCCGACGAAAAGTGCCTTATTTCGTCGGCTATAACTAATTAATACCTATAAAAATAGTAATATATTTCGAGGAAATAGCCGACGAAATTTTATTAAATCGTCGGCTATAGTTAAAAGACCATAGCCGACGAAATTTTATTAAATCGTCGGCTATAGTTAAAACACCATAGCCGACGAAATTTTAGTAAATCGTCGGCTATAGTTAAAACATCATAGCCGACGAAATTTTGGTAAATCGTCGGCTATAGTTAAAACACCATAGCCGACGAAATTTTATTAAATCGTCGGCCATACTTAATGGATTTCGTCGGCCATACTCAAAAATACCCGACGAAAGTCGTCGGCTATTTCACCCACCTTTGCCCGACGAATTTTTTGACTCGTCGGCCATACTTAACTATAGCCGACGAAATTTTTTTTTTCGTCGGCCATTGGTATTACCGACGGCGTATTACCGACGACTTATGGCCGACGAAATTGTCGTCGGCAGAGGTTATAGCCGACGAAAAAATAGAATGGCCGATGGTGGGAGCCATAGCTCTCATGCAATAATAACCCTACAAAAATATCGTTAGTAGCATGAGTAAGTAGGGATCGTTCTAGGCCGGGGATTAAGGGTACCTGAGATATGAAATTGTTAGACACACAACATATATACATATACACAAAAACGTCACAATAGGGGAATATGTTTGGATCGGCAGCCATGCTGCCCTAACACTAGACTCGGCAATGATAAAAGAAAAACAGAAAATAAAATCCTAGACTACTATATACAAGTGATCATCATCTCTCACACAAAACGGTTCACATAAAAGACTCTTTAACAAGGCAAATTGCATACAAGAAGGTAAGAGACAAGTATTTAACATGTTCAAGACCTAAATTAGTTTCGACACAACTAGAGCCTCCAGCGGTTTTCCAATTGTTAGACTTCTTAAATTCTTAGAAACTACTCCAGCGTATGACTTCTAAGGTGATGCTAATCCGGTTTTACGCGTTTTAACATTTAAGCACACGAGTCTTAATCGAAGACAAGCAAACAAGTAAGGTTGTCAATCATCTTATTTAACTTGCAAGTTCTAAGGTTTATTAGACCTAGGTGAGCAACACAAAACAAACTACTCCAGCGTATGACTTATCCGTGTTACTCTATCACATGAAACCTAGCACTTAGAATTACATGCTAATCATAACTAGTGTGTCGGTTTATTTGTCCTAACCTTAGTTCTAACCAATTTCAAGCTTAAACATGCGAAATACCACTGCCCTAATTATCAAAGCATACAAAATACACAAGTTAAATTTCAGAAAAACCATGCATAACATATATCATTCGGTTTATACAAAGTTTCAAGAAAAATCAAGAATTGAAATAAATTCATACAAAACAACCAAACATAACTAAATACAAAAGCCATAGGGGAATGGATCACACTTTAAAGAACCTTGAAGACTCCTCAATGTGACTAGATGAATCGGCTGCTGCTCCTTGATGCTCGGCAAGAACAAAAATTGGCAGGAAACCAAGATGGTGAGGTTCGGCAATATGGTGGTGGTGGTGAATGGTTCGGCTAGGGTATTTAGATGTTGGTGTTTTGGAAAACTTGGTAGAGCTTTTAGGTTAGTGTAATATGCTTGAGATGAGATGATGATTTTCTGTGGAAAAAGTGGGGGTTTATATAGGAGAGGGGTGCCGGCAGTCCCTTAAGCCAAAAGGAATTCAGAAAACCTAGTTCAATAAGGTTTTGCAACCTTCCTTTCTTAGTCCAATTAGGTTTTCTTTTCTGAATTTTTCTTCAAGGCTTGGGCTTCACATCTTCATGGACTTCTTATGAGGTCTTGGACTTCCTTTGATAAGCTTTGATCCATCGAAAATGCCCCACAATTGCCGGCAGCACAATTTGCATCCAATCTGCCTCAAATCGGCAGCTTATCCTAGTTTGACTAGGAGACTTGATTTCTTCATGTTTTCCTTCAATTCTATGGCCAAGTGTCGTCCTCCTTCCTTCCATATGCTTGGGATATCTTCACAAGTGCATTTATACACCATTTGGTCCATCAAAAACAGAAAACACAAAAAGGAGGCAGTAGGTTCCTGGAATCGGCAGCTTTGACCTTGTCGCAGTAATTCCGGCATATCTCCCTCCATGGAGCTCCGATTGATGCGATTCCAAGTCTCACGTAAACTAGACACATAGGGCCATCTCCCCATAAAATATCTCGGCCAAATTCCTTGCAAGTCGTCGGGAATGATTTTTCGAAGTTGGAACACAGTCCCAGGAAAATCCTGGAAGTCCCTGGATTGGAATGTTCGGACTGCGGTTTTGCAGCCTTCTTTTGGGTGACTTCCCGAACTCCGATTGATCTGAAATTTTAACACAACATTCCTCAACATATGAATATTAAGCACACAAGATTTCATGGAATTCGGACAAGGATAGGTCATACTTTTGCACATCTCAAAATCACGAAAGAGATACATTTTGCAATATTTTCCAGATTTCTCAAACTTAGTCATTTTTCGGATTCTTAATCATTTTTCACCAAAACTCTACCGAAATTGACACTAACTACATTACGACTCTATCTTAGACAAATAAGGGTTAAACAAAGCATAAACGAGGGTATAAACATGTACTATCGTCGCACATTGTGCTCCTATCAACTACCCCACACTTATCCTTTGCTAGTCCCTTAGCAAACTAATTTAAACTAGACTCTAAACAAACTATTGCCCCTAACAATTTGTCTCAGGCTCGTATGTACACATAGCTTTCAAGTTAAATGCATGAAAATGTTACGCACGGAAATTCCAAGTTTCATGAACATGTGACATCAATATGAACATATAAGAGCAAAAGTAAGCATGTAGACATGTTAAGCTAATCCAATCCTCCTCACTAGGCATACTCTCTTCTTTTCTCTCGAAGCATGGTATTCACTCATAAGTATATGCAAGCGAAAGATAATGAATTACAAAGAGTAACTTGCATATGTCAAGAAAAGAAAGCACTTTGTGAATTTTGATGGAAAAACCTCATATGACAACTATATGCACCAATGAACCAAAACCATAAGCTTACTCTTGAGATAGTCTCCACAATCAAATTTAACCATCTTAAGAATCATGAAAAAGATCAATAATAAGGTTGTAATGGGGCTAGGCTAAGAGGTATTCGATATTTGGATAAGGAGGCTCAAAATGTCACCGTGCGCTTTAGCAAAGCTCGAATCTCCTTATGTCTTCTCGCCAAAAAGGGTCAAATTTCATCTTGTTGGACCCATTACTTCATTCTTTTCTTCCCATAACATTACAACAATAATTAAGACAATAGCCATGCACACAATTTTTATTTTTCTATGCCGTGCCTTACATTTTTTTTTTCTTTTTCTTGCTTTTTCTCGGCATTTTTCTCTCTTTTGATCCGAGCACAATTTTTCTTTTCAATTTTTCTAAGGCACGGCATGCATATATTTTACATACAAATTCATGGCTAAGTCTACCCCACACTTGTTCTTCTTCATCACACACGCAAAAACGCCTTCAAAATTTCAAGCTTTGCCGGAACACACAGTAAAGGCATCACTATACTAAGTTCATGGAAAGTGTTTAAGGGTGATGAAAGAAAAGGCTCAATATCGGCTCAAAGGGGTTTACTAAGGTGTCCCACGACGGGCTCCAATAGGGCACATGCTTTATTTGGCTTTGGTGGTAAACCTAGATGATCTTTATTCAATCACATTCAAAATCAAGGTATTTTATGATTAAAACGTTTCGAAAATCAACAAGAGTAAGTTCTAGCATTCTAGAGTTCATTAAAAAGCTGTGACACATAGTCATCGAGTAGTCAAAGAATTATGAGGTTTCATGCTTCCTACGAATCTATCGAATTTTATCTTTTTATCACTCAAGAAGAAAGCAATTTGGCACAAAAGCTCACATAGGTTATAATCGAAATAAACTAGCTAAAACATGCATGCTTCGTAATCAACAAGTCCTACATGCTCCTACCAATGCACATAATCCATGAAACTCATAATTTTACAAGTATGCACAACCATCATCTATGTATGCAAAGAGGAGAAAAACATCATTGACATATTAGGGGCATCCTAAAACTCGAAACAAACAAATTTAAACACTCTATTTTTGTGGAACAATTTTCTGAAATTTTCTTTTCTAAACTAAGCACACGAAAACATAAACGGAATACGTTATCCCACCCCACACTTAGAAAATTACATTGTCCTCAATGTAAGCACAAAACAATATCAACGAATTTCCTAAGCATGCAATCGACGAACATATTCCAACATATCATCACAAATCAAAGAAAAAGAGAAGGGTTAAGAAATTTCAAACTCTCGGTGATGGCTCCTTCGCTTTTCTTTGATCGACATGGGTTGCCTCCCAAGTAGCGCTTTATGTTTATAGTCCATAGCCTAGACTTTTCACCGTGTATCATGTGTTCATCGTGCTCCAAAGCATTCCAAATCGGCAAGAAAAAGTTCAATGAGAAAATCGTTGCATGAAGTGTCCGATTCGGTTCTGTTTGCCGTATCCGGCTTGACTGGCGTATCGGGTTCTTCTGCCGGCGTATCTGGCGTGTCCGGCTTGTGTCCGGTCTTGTGTGGCTGTGTGTCACCCCTGCCAGCAATGGCAGGTCCGGCAGGGGGTGGTGTTACGGCAGAAAACAGGGGTAGCAGCTCGGCATGTTGGGGCGTGTCCGGCAGGGTGATCGTTGGTGCGTCCGTGTCCGTGTCAGCCGTCATGGTGATGCTGCCGGCAATTGCAGGTCCGGCAGCCACTTGTTGGGGTGGTGGCATGGCTGCATCATATGATTGTGAAGGCAGCTCGGCTTGGGGGGATGATGGTGGGGCGGCGAAGACGGCGGCTTCTTCCACCGTGTGCTCTTGAAAGGGAGAATAGTAAGGCTTGAGGCGATGGCCATTTACCTTGAATGTGTTTCCCGTAACTTCATTCCGAATTTCTACGGCTCCATGTGGAAACACTTGAAGAACAATGAATGGTCCAAGCCAACGAGAGCGCAACTTTCCCGGAAAGAGTTGAAGCCGTGTATTAAACAATAGAACTTTTTGCCCAACTTCAAACTTCTTCCCTCGAATCATTTTGTCATGGTACGCTCTTGTCTTCTCCTTATATATCCAAGCGGCCTCATATGCTTCATTGCGTATTTCTTCAAGTTCATTGAGTTGAAGCTTTCTATGAAGACCGGCATCATCTATGCTCATATTGAACTTTTTAACGGCCCACCATGCTTTGTGTTCTAACTCAACCGGTAAGTGACATGCTTTGCCATAAATCAACCGAAAAGGAGACATACCTATCGGTGTCTTGTACGCAGTCCTATAAGCCCACAAAGCATCATCGAGACGATCACTCCAATCCTTCCTTGAAGGTCCAACCGATTTCTCCAAAATGTTCTTGATCTCTCGATTACTTACCTCGGCCATTCCACTTGTTTGGGGGTGATATGGTGTAGAAACTTTATGCGTGACTCCATACTTCCTCAATAAGGCTTCAATAGTGCGGTTACAAAAATGGGATCCTCCATCGCTAATCAAGACCCTTGGAACTCCAAAACGTGAAAAGATGTTGGTCTTGAGAAACTTGGCTACCACCTTGGCATCGTTGGTGCGTGTAGCCTTTGCCTCGATCCACTTTGACACATAATCAACCGCAAGCAATATGTAGAGAAAACCCTTACTTGAAGAAAACGGTCCCATGAAGTCAATCCCCCAAACATCAAAAATTTCCACCACAAGGATAGGGGTGAGCGGCATTTGATCACGCCCACTAATCTTCCCCATACGTTGGCACCGATCACAAGCCTTACAAAACATAAATGCATCCTTGAAAATTGTAGGCCAAAAGAAACCACAAGAGAGTACCTTCAATGCCGTCTTCTTTGGCCCAAAATGTCCTCCACACGCCTCACTATGACAAAAAGCAAGGATGGATCGATGCTCATTCTCCGGCACACATCTTCTAATAACTTGATCACCACATTGCTTCCATAAGTACGGATCATCCCACAAGAAGTGTCGAGCTTGCTTCCTTATTTTTCTTTGATGGTGGCTCGGCAATTCTTGAGGAAATCGGTTTGTGGCTAGAAAATTGGCAATGTCGGCATACCAAGGTTCATGTACTTCAAGTCGAAAAAGTTGCTCATCCGGAAAGGTTTCACATAAGGGTAGCCGATCCTCCTCTTGCACAAGTCTACTCAAATGATCGGCCACAACATTCTCTACTCCTTTCTTGTCTTTAATCTCAATGTCGAACTCTTGAAGCAAAAGAATCCATCGGATAAGCCTCGGCTTAGCATCCTTCTTCGTCATAAGATATCTCAAAGCGGCATGATCACTATAAACGATAACCTTGGAATTCAAAAGATATGATCGAAATTTTTCCAAAGCAAAGATTACCGCTAAGAGTTCCTTCTCCGTGGTTGTGTAGTTGAGTTGTGCATCGTTGAGAGTCCTTGAAGCATAGTAAATGGCGCATGGCTTCTTATCAATTCGTTGTCCAAGTACCGCTCCAAGTGCATAGTCACTAGCATCACACATCAACTCAAACGGCTCGTCCCAATTAGGGGAAACAAGAATCGGTGCCGAACACAACATGGTCTTCAATCGGCAAAAGGCATCCTCACACGCCTTTGTCCACTCAAACGTCACCTCCTTTTGTAACAAGTTGCTCAATGGCTTGGCAATTGAAGAGAAGTCCTTGATGAATCGTCGATAGAACCCCGCATGGCCAAGAAAGCTTCGCACGTCCCTTACATTTCTAGGGCTCGGCAAGTGTTGTATAAGTTCAACCTTTGCTTTGTCAACTTCAAGTCCTCTTGCCGAAATAATATGGCCAAGCACAATGCCTTGCGTGACCATGAAGTGACACTTCTCCCAATTGAGCACAAGATTTGTCTCTACACACCTCTCAAGTATCTTCTCCAAGTTCCCCAAACATGCATCGAAGGTGCCTCCATACACACTAAAATCATCCATGAACACTTCGATAATGTCTTCAATAAAATCCGAGAAGATAGCATACATACATCTTTGAAAAGTGCCGGGTGCGTTGCAAAGTCCGAATGGCATCCTCCGGTAGGCAAACGTGCCAAATGGACAAGTAAAAGTGGTCTTCTCTTGATCGTCCGGGTGTATCATGATTTGGTTGTAGCCACTATATCCATCAAGAAAGCAATAGTAAGAATGACCGGCTAACCTCTCTAGCATTTGATCCATAAACGGCAAAGGCATGTGATCCTTCCTTGTTGTAGCATTGAGCTTCCTATAATCGATGCACATCCGATGACCGGTTACAAGTCTTTGTGGCACAAGCTCATTCTTCTCATTCTTGACAACCGTTACACCACTCTTCTTTGGCACTACTTGTACGGGAGAAATCCACTTACTATCCGAAATTGGGTAGATCACTCCACAATCAAGCAACTTGATAATCTCTTCTTTCACAACTTTCATCATGGGAGGGTGAAGTCGACGTTGAGCTTCTTTTGTCGGCTTAGCTCCTTCTTCCAACAAAATACGATGAACACAAGTAGTAGGGCTTATTCCCTTGATATCCGCTAAGGTCCAACCTATGGCGGTCTTGTACTTTTTAAGCACACAAATCAAATCCTCCTCTTGCTTCTCACTAAGCATTGAAGACACAATCACCGGTAGTGTGTCTCCTTCTCCAAGATACGCATACTTCAAGTGACTAGGGAGTTCTTTTAGTTCTAACTTTGGGGCCTCTTCCACACTTGGTCGAAATTTTGTTGTGGCACTTGGAATTGACAAGAACGAGTTCCTTGGATACAATGTTGTGGCCTCAAGCTCGGCAACCACCTCTTTAAGGCTCGGCATCATTATGAATGGCTCGGCATAGGGGGCTGCCGTACCACTTTCTTGCTCGGCATCATTGCATTGCTCGGCCTCCTCTTGCACGGCATGGCTTGGCTTGGTTCTCTTCATAACTCGTTCTCCCCTCTTGTCAAATCCGACCCCTTGCTCAATCGCTAATTGCTATGCGTCAAGCGAGGTCGACATAACTTGCTCGACCTCCTCCAAAACATCAATGGCACAACCCTCCTTCAAATCAACATTGGGGAATCTCATGGCGTCAAACACATTGAACTTTATCATCTCACCATCAAATTCCATAGTTAGGTTGCCCTCGGCCACGTCAATCTTAGTGCGCGCGGTCCTCATAAATGGTCGCCCTAAAAGCAATTGAGTGTTGTTGACCGGCGAATCCTCCATCTCAACCACATAAAAATCGGCGGGGAATATCAATTGGTTGACTTGCACCAACACATCCTCTACATAACCTTCCGGATATTTGCTTGAGCGATCCGCAAGTTGAATGATGACATTATCCTTCTTGAGAGGCCCTATACTCAACGTTTGATACACATTGAGTGGCATGACATTAATCGATGCTCCCAAATCCAACATTACATCATCAAACCGTGTATTGCCTATGACACAAGGCACATTGAAGCTTCCCGGATCCTTCATCTTTGGTGGCAACTTCCTTTGAATAACGGCCGACACCGTCTCGCTCATTGTTACCACACGAGTCTCTCTAGTATGCCTTCTTGCCGTACAAAGCTCCTTTAAAAACTTAGCATACTTTGGCACTTGTTTAATGCACTCCAACAAAGGGATGTTGACTTGCACTTTCCGGAAAATCTCCAATACCTCCTCATCGGATTTGTCTTTCTTCGTTCTAGCAAAGCGTGAAGGGAATGGGGCACTAGATGATGGGTCCCCTCCTTTGGCATTGTTGCCGGCCACACTATCCTGCTCGGCAGAATGGCCCTTGCCGGCTGCTCGGTTCTCCTTCTCGGCAATGACATTGCCGGCATCATCATGATGCTCGGCATCAAGGTTCTCCTCGGCATCCTCTCTATTATGGCTGCCGGCAATGACAGGTCCGGCAGCCATCTCATCCTCATTAACACCTTTGAAAGTCACTCGCTTCTTCTTTGGACTTGTTGGAGGAACCAACTCCCTTCCGCTTCGAGTTTGAATCACTTTGGCTTGCTCGTTCCTCGGATTTGGAATAGTATTGCTTGGCAACTTCCCTTGCTCATTAAATCTTCCCATAAAATCCACAACTTGCCCCATTTGAGTCTTGAGCTCACCAATGTCCTTTTGATGATTTTGTTGTCCCGCGAGTAGTGCTTGAGTAGCACTTGACAAAGATTGAAGCAAAGCATCATAATTCGGATTGCTCGGTGCGGCTTGGCCTTGGCCTTGGCTCGGCCCTCCTTGACCTTGGTACGGCACAACTTGTGCTTGGCTCGGCATGGCTCCAAATGCTCCTTGATTCGGCTGATAGGGTTGCCGAGGCACAAATGGTGGCCTTGGTGCAAATGGTGCTCCTCCCTCTCTTTGTTGCATAGGTGCCCTAAGCACGTTGTCATTATTCGCCCATCGAAAGTTCGGATGATCATTGAACCTTGGATTAAAATTGCCAAAACGTTGGCCTCCTTGAAAACCAATGGCATTGCACTCCTCTACTCCCTCGCTAACTCCAAATTGAGGGCATTGTTCGGTCTCATGGCCCTCGGTGCAAATTCCACATACACTAGCACGCTTCTTCATCAAATTACTCACCAAGTCGGTAAGCTTGTCCACTTTCTCCTCTAGCTTTGAGCTCGAAGACGTCTCATGCACTTTCTCATTCTTTTGTATATTGCCTCGTGCCATGCCAAATTGTTGGTTGTTCAAAGCACGAACTTCCAACAAACTTCTCGCCGCTCCGGCATTCAACTCCAAAAAGCTACCTCCCGCAGCCGAGTCAAGAAACTCTCTCTCCATGACGCGCAATCCCTCATAGAAATATTGTAGCAAGAGTCCATCGCTAATGCCATGCGATGGACACAAAGAAACTAGGGACTTGAACCTCTTGTAGTAGTCGAAGAAAGTCTCATCTCCGGCTTGCTTCACACTTGTAATTTGCTTCCTCAGATCAGTGATACGTGAAGCGGGAAAGTACTTGAGCAAAAACTCATCCATCATAGTACTCCACGAAACAATGCGACCACTAGGCACCTCAAACAACCACTCCTTTGCTTGATCTTCTAGAGAAAACGGAAAAGCCTTCATTTTGAAGTGTTGCAAATCGGTCCCTCTTGGACACATAGACTCCGTGGTGAAGTTAAACCACTGTAGATGCTTGTTAGGGTCCTCACTCGGCATCCCATAAAATGACTTCAGCTTATGGAGGAATCCACTCCTCAATTCAATCTCTCCAGTTTTGTCAGCTTCCAAGGGAGGATAAGTAATATTCGAAGGAGCAACTCCAGCTCCAGCAACATGACCATTCTGTGATCTGATTGATGCCATGATCTCTTCTTCTTCTTCTAATTCGGCAAAAGCTTCAAATTCTGGATTCTGAAGATCACACGACGACGAAACAAACGATGGTGAGCTCGGCACTGATGATGAAATGGTCGGCACACTAGGTGATGATGGCAAGGATGATGACACTGATGAACTGGTTGGTGACGATGGAGGTAATGGCACAAAACGAGCAATAGCGAGTTCTTGGTCTAAACGTTGCAAACGGCCTTGAAGATCTCTTGCCCAAATACTAGATTCGGACATGCACTATTTCTGAAATTTGCAACATTCAAACAAGTTAGAACCTTATAAAGAAATAGAAAGCAAGAATATACATCATTACAAGCCACGGCATTGGCGATTACATAATCATATTTCAAACAATAACACAAAATCACAATCGGCAAGATCATACAAACTCATGGCAAAGAACAAAAATTTCGGCAAAGAATTAATATGGTTCGGCCACAAGAGTAGAAAAATCGGAAAGTTCATGAGCATGTAATCGCTAAGTCTAATTTATTTTAAATTTGTTCTAACTCTCAAAGTACGTGGAGCAGAGGAGATAACGGTGCAATGGACTGATACAGCCCCCGGTAGTATCATGCTTAATCCGATATACCTCAAGAGTTTGAACCACACAATATGTTTTATCTTTGAAGAAAATAGGCCACATATGTCAAGTTATGTTCTAGCGTCTAAAGTGAGGTGATGCTTCGGCACAAGCTGTCGACTAGGTCGTGCGGATTTTACGTTTCAAAGGTCATTAAAATCACGGAGGGCGAACCCCCTACAGGAACCAGGCAGGACTCGTTGTTGGACACCATGGAGGGCGAACCCCCTATCGACTCACTCACCGAGAATGAACATCAGTCTATGGGCCTTGAGATCCAGTTAAACAAACCTGAGAACCATATCTATGATAATAACTTCCCCATACTTTGTAAAACAAACACGGATCCCTAGCGGTCTCAAGTGTTGATTAAAACCGCCCTCAACCTCATAAAAATAATACCAAGTTAGCGTCGTTATGCGTGGGGGGCCAACGATGGACTAATTCCAACATTGCAGGGCCCGTTTCCCAATCTACACAAAAACATACCTAACATGGCATCACTCGTATGAAGGGTTATGGTTATGATCAACAAAAGAGGCTTCACCTACATGTTACACTTTAGAAACTACAATAAACTCAAACATACACAACACTATCAACTTCCTAGAAATTAAACTAAGTGATTACCAACATACATCATTAAACATCATGCAACTTTCGAAATTTAAACTCTACATGCCGAAGCATATTTCTACTTTACATAATCCCAAAATAAACTTAAAATTTACAACTTTACAACTTCACAACAAAAATTTCCAGCAACATTATATACACAACAATAACATAAAACAAGCTTTTATAATCCCCGGCAACGGCGCCAAAAATTGGTGGGAGCCATAGCTCTCATGCAATAATAACCCTACAAAAATATCGTTAGTAGCATGAGTAAGTAGGGATCGTTCTAGGCCGGGGATTAAGGGTACCTGAGATATGAAATTGTTAGACACACAACATATATACATATACACAAAAACGTCACAATAGGGGAATATGTTTGGATCGGCAGCCATGCTGCCCTAACACTAGACTCGGCAATGATAAAAGAAAAACAGAAAATAAAATCCTAGACTACTATATACAAGTGATCATCATCTCTCACACAAAACGGTTCACATAAAAGACTCTTTAACAAGGCAAATTGCATACAAGAAGGTAAGAGACAAGTATTTAACATGTTCAAGACCTAAATTAGTTTCGACACAACTAGAGCCTCCAGCGGTTTTCCAATTGTTAGACTTCTTAAATTCTTAGAAACTACTCCAGCGTATGACTTCTAAGGTGATGCTAATCCGGTTTTACGCGTTTTAACATTTAAGCACACGAGTCTTAATCGAAGACAAGCAAACAAGTAAGGTTGTCAATCATCTTATTTAACTTGCAAGTTCTAAGGTTTATTAGACCTAGGTGAGCAACACAAAACAAACTACTCCAGCGTATGACTTATCCGTGTTACTCTATCACATGAAACCTAGCACTTAGAATTACATGCTAATCATAACTAGTGTGTCGGTTTATTTGTCCTAACCTTAGTTCTAACCAATTTCAAGCTTAAACATGCGAAATACCACTGCCCTAATTATCAAAGCATACAAAATACACAAGTTAAATTTCAGAAAAACCATGCATAACATATATCATTCGGTTTATACAAAGTTTCAAGAAAAATCAAGAATTGAAATAAATTCATACAAAACAACCAAACATAACTAAATACAAAAGCCATAGGGGAATGGATCACACTTTAAAGAACCTTGAAGACTCCTCAATGTGACTAGATGAATCGGCTGCTGCTCCTTGATGCTCGGCAAGAACAAAAATTGGCAGGAAACCAAGATGGTGAGGTTCGGCAATATGGTGGTGGTGGTGAATGGTTCGGCTAGGGTATTTAGATGTTGGTGTTTTGGAAAACTTGGTAGAGCTTTTAGGTTAGTGTAATATGCTTGAGATGAGATGATGATTTTCTGTGGAAAAAGTGGGGGTTTATATAGGAGAGGGGTGCCGGCAGTCCCTTAAGCCAAAAGGAATTCAGAAAACCTAGTTCAATAAGGTTTTGCAACCTTCCTTTCTTAGTCCAATTAGGTTTTCTTTTCTGAATTTTTCTTCAAGGCTTGGGCTTCACATCTTCATGGACTTCTTATGAGGTCTTGGACTTCCTTTGATAAGCTTTGATCCATCGAAAATGCCCCACAATTGCCGGCAGCACAATTTGCATCCAATCTGCCTCAAATCGGCAGCTTATCCTAGTTTGACTAGGAGACTTGATTTCTTCATGTTTTCCTTCAATTCTATGGCCAAGTGTCGTCCTCCTTCCTTCCATATGCTTGGGATATCTTCACAAGTGCATTTATACACCATTTGGTCCATCAAAAACAGAAAACACAAAAAGGAGGCAGTAGGTTCCTGGAATCGGCAGCTTTGACCTTGTCGCAGTAATTCCGGCATATCTCCCTCCATGGAGCTCCGATTGATGCGATTCCACGTCTCACGTAAACTAGACACATAGGGCCATCTCCCCATAAAATATCTCGGCCAAATTCCTTGCAAGTCGTCGGGAATGATTTTTCGAAGTTGGAACACAGTCCCAGGAAAATCCTGGAAGTCCCTGGATTGGAATGTTCGGACTGCGGTTTTGCAGCCTTCTTTTGGGTGACTTCCCGAACTCCGATTGATCTGAAATTTTAACACAACATTCCTCAACATATGAATATTAAGCACACAAGATTTCATGGAATTCGGACAAGGATAGGTCATACTTTTGCACATCTCAAAATCACGAAAGAGATACATTTTGCAATATTTTCCAGATTTCTCAAACTTAGTCATTTTTCGGATTCTTAATCATTTTTCACCAAAACTCTACCGAAATTGACACTAACTACATTACGACTCTATCTTAGACAAATAAGGGTTAAACAAAGCATAAACGAGGGTATAAACATGTACTATCGTCGCACATTGTGCTCCTATCAGCCGACGAAAAAAATTTCGTCGGCTATTCTTCCGTATCTGGTAGTGTGGGCTTGACAACTCCATTTGGTGAACTTGATCCATGAAAAAACGCCGAAGACCGCCAAGAACACAACGCCGGCAGCATTGCTGGCCGATCGGCATACAATCCTAGCTTGACTAGGAAATCTTCTTTTCTTCACTTTTTCCTCAATTTCCTTGGCTCAATGTCTTCTTCTATCCTTCAATAATCTTGGAAAATCTTCAAATATGTAATGGCACGCCAAAATGTGGGTCGAAAATCGAAACAAAGGAAAAGAGGCAGAAACTTGCTGGAATCGGCAGATATGTCCTTACTCCAGTAAATCTGGCATAACTCCCTCCATGGAGCTCCGATTGATGCGATTCCAAGTCTCAGATAAACTAGACATATAGAGATATATCCATATAAAAGAGCTTGATCAAATTCCTTGCGAAAAATCGGGAATGAATTTTAGAAGTTGAGGCACAGTCTCAGGAAAATCCTGGAAGTCTTTGGATTGGTTTGCTCGAACTGCTGTTTTGCAGCCATCTTTTGGGTGACTTCCCGAACTCCGATTGATCTGAATTTTTGAGACAAGACCCATTAGCAAGCCAATAATATGCATACCAAATTTGTAAAAGGATAAGTCACACTTTTACTCATCTCAAAATCACGAAAAAGACATATTTTGCACTATTTTCCAGAATTCTTATACTTAGTCATTTTTCGGATTCTAAAGCATACATTTCCAAAACTCTACAAATCGGCACTAAACTAAATTATGACTCTATCTTAGATAAATAAGGGTTAAACAAAGCATAAAGGAGGACAAATACATATTAATATCGTCGCATATTGTGCTCCTATCAATTATGTGTCAAAATGGACAGAAGCCAAGGCTACACGCACCAACGATGCCAAGGTGGTTGCCGAATTTCTCAAGACTAACATCTTCTCATGATTTGGAGTTCCAAGGAGCATTTTATGAGACGTTCTTAATGTGTTTTTACCTCTATTTATGCTTTGTTTAACCCTTATTTGTGTAAGATCGAGTCATTAGATTGAGTCATGAGTCTTTGGCACAAATAATATGAAATTGTGCTTAATGATATTGAAATAGGAAAGTTTCGGCAAATCCTAATCAAACTAGGAATCCTAATTGAACTAGGAAAGTAAAAATGCTTTCACGTTGCAAAAAACGACGAAGATTGAAATTAGGAAACTTCATTTGATTAGGAAACCTAGTTTGTCTAGGAACCTAAAATGAATTAGGAAATCGGATTAACAGAGGAAACCTATTTTGAATAAGGAAACTTATGTCTTGCCAAACTTACCTAATATTTTCTGTTGCAATTTCAGAAATATTTCCTCCATTTAAACCTTAAAGAAAGAGGAGAAGATGACGTAGAGAAGCAAGGAGAGCACGGATGCATGCCCAGAAGAAACAGGAAAGAAGTAAAGAAATATAAAAACCTGATTAAAATCTGGCAGATTCCTGTCAGTCAACTTCCAAAATTTCTGTATGACGATCCACAAGGAACCAGAAGGCGTGCCATATATGCATGGAAAGCTCTATGAGTCTAGTTTCTACAAGATTTAGAATTGCATCAATTTCTCTACTGAGGAGAAAGTTATGTAAGAATAAATGCCCGAAGGTCATTCTGCCGAACTCAGAAAAAATGAGGAGAAGAAGGAAAGTATGGCTGTTTTGTCTTAGCTGCAAAAGGGAAGGTACAATGGCTGAATCCTACAAGGAAAGGGACATTATTCCTATATCAAATTGGTAAGAAACCTTTGTGCAATAAGGAAAAGAATTCAGCCAAAACAAGAAAAAGGAAGGAACTCCTACTACTTGCCGGTTTTGCACCATTCCTTAATGGCTAGGGTTTTTCTTTGTTCCCTATATAACTAGGCTGGCTCTTCAAGAGGATCACATTCTGCATGAAATAACTAGTAAAATTTCTGCCCAAAGTTCTCTCAAGTTCAAGGAAGAAAATCATCAAGCCGAAACACCATACCTTCCACCACCACAAATCGCATCCCTTCCTACCTTCAACCGTGCATTCCACCACTCTTGCCGAAGCTTCCAAGGTTTCTAAAGTGTGATTCATCCCTCATGGCTTGTATTATTTTCTGCCTAGTTACAAGTTTTATTGTAATAATACTTGGTTTAATTTTGGTTTTGTATGAAGAACATGATTTCAGTTTTTCTAAATTTATGTAACAAGTCTTACAAACAATTTCATGTTTAGGTTTCGAATTCTTTGAATAGGGCAGTAGTATGTTCGTATGTTTCTATGATTTGCTTGATTAATTTTCATAAATTCTATGCATAAAAGTCGTGCACGTGAGGGTTGCCCTTGTCATGGCAGTCCCTTGGGTCTCGATTTCACTTGCCAAAGTAATTTAGATTGCATCATACGTTGAGTTGTTGAGTCTAAGTTATTTAATAGGGTTACCATAATTCTGAAAATTTGCATATTAACTAAGATGTGTGACGACTTGCTTATTTATGTGTTTCCAATTTGGCTTTCGTGCTTATATGTTTTTCGTGTTTAACTTCTATGATGAGTGTCTTTAAACCGATTAGCGTCATGTTTAGGGTGATACGCTGAGTTAACTCTAAATACTTGTGAAGTCTTAACGATTAGATGGACCGCTGAGGGCTCTAATTAAAATTGGAATTGAGTTATGTCATAGGAGCTGTCGATTGCCTACTTACTGTCATATGTGTTCTTTGATTCGTTTCTTACATGATTTTGAGTGTTCTTTGTGCTATGATTTGTGTGGAATTGTTGATCACTTGTATATATTTAATTTAGGTTTTAATTTTCATAAAAATCAGTAGGTGTTAGAATCAATTTTCAAACCCCCATATGATTATGTGATACTTCATGTGATTAAATGCCCTTGAATTCCCCGGATAGAACGATCCCTACTTATCTTATACTATAATCGATACAAGAAGGGTAATATATGTATGAAGTTGTTTTGCACGTACAATGTGCTTTGTATAAAATTTTTGGTGCACTGTTGCCAGGGAAATTAAAATTATTTAATTTCATGAAGTGTTACTTTGTAACTTTGTATAAAATTCAGATGTGTATATTCTATAGTTTCGGATTTGTAATAGTAATTAGGGTTTTCGGTTTTTGGTTTTTAATTTTGCCAAAATATTTGATATAATATGTGATTTATGTGTGTAACACTTAGATAAATTGCTAGGAAGTTAAAGATTTATTTATGTTTAGTTTATTGTAGGTTCTAAAGTAAACGGAATAGGTGAAGTCCATTTTGTTAATATTGGCTATAACCCTTCATTTGTACCTTGCTAAGGTCACTTGGGGTTGAGGGCAGCTTTTATTAACACTTGGAGAACTGTCTAACACATGCTTATTCTTAACTGAGTAAGGGGCATAAATGTTCGCCTATTAGTTCCTTTGTCTCTAATTTGGTTTCAAGGTTTGTTTAACTAGATCTCAAGGCCCACAGACTGACGTTTCTTCTCGGTGAGGGAGTCGATAGGGAGTTTGTTCTCCGTGGTTACCAACAACGAGTCTTGCCTTGATCCATCTTAGAAACTTTCGCGCTATCCTTCTGAAAACACGAAATATGCTCATGTCTAGACGACAATACTTGGGCCGCACGTCCACTTTGTTTTAGAATCTATAAAATAACTTTACATAAATAGATTTATATAACTTCATAATGAAAACGTTGTCTTTAATTTTCAAGGTATATCGGATAAAGCAAGACCTTACCGTGGGTTGCACAAGTCCATTGCACAGTTTGCTCTCATGCTCCACGTACCTTGAATTTTAAAGTTGTGTAATTAAAAACAATTAGACTCTAAAGGTTCGACATATTTGATGTGTTATATGTTTTCGCATACTTAGAAAACTTTAAACCGAATTCCTTGCAAAAATACATGTAAATTTCCGTGAAACCTTATGTAAATTTTGTGTGATATACTTGTAATAATTTTGTAGTGTTGTATAAAATTCGTGTAAAGGTTGCCAAAAAAAAAAAATAACAAAATTGTTGTAACTCTACTTGCTAACTCTTAATCTAACTTTCTAACTTTTATACTTTTCTTGTATGTATGCCTCCTGTAACATGTTGTAACTACCCTCAATTTTCGTTGTGCCTTTGTTTTTGTTTATCTAATATTCTTGGGATACTGGTAGAGTTTGATAGTCAATTGCGGATCATAAGGAAGAGGTGAATAATTACATTGTTAACAGTTGATTGGAACTCTCAATAAGTTGGGAATGACGACTTGTGTTACAAGAAGAGACTCCATACTCTAAACTTGTGTTCATGATTTGCAATTAAATTCTACTTAATAAATTGTTAAATATTGGTAAACTAACTTTTACTGTTTTTGCTAATTTTCTAACTCTATACTAACTCATTCTTTGAATTCCACAGAAGATTTTATAGCTGTAGGAACTCAGTTTATCAAGGACCTTGTGTCCTCAAATGTGCCTGTTGGGTTCCCACTTCTACTCTCACTATTGTTTTCTCTGATGACGCAATGCGGATTAAGAGTGATCGAAGTGACCGGCAACAAGTTTAGATAGCAATCGATTAAAGCCTCATATGAGCAATTGGAGGAGCGAGTTTTGGTAGATGTACACCTCCAAGAGGCGCCAGTTACGAGCGAATGAATGAGAAGAGTCTAGGCTAAAGGACTATAAACAACTAAGCGTTGCATGAGAGGCAACCCATTTCAACCGTAGTTGTGGAGGAGCCATCACCGAGAGTTTACATTTTCCAAATCCCTACACTCTTATGGTTGAATTGTATATGTGTGAAATATGTGAAATCTATTGTATGCTTAGAAATTATAATCTTATTTTATGGTTTACATTGAGGACAATATAATTTTCTAAGTGTGGGGTGGAGATACATGTTTCACATGCTTTTAGTTTGTTTTGTTTTGTTTTGTTTTAGTTTTGTTTTGTTTCCAGTCATATAAGAAAACCAAAGAAAAAACTCAAAAAATGCAGAAAATAAAAAAAGAATCGTGTGTTTTGTTTTGTTTTGAGTCTTATGATGCCCCTAAAAAGTCTAGGATGATTATGTCTTGGAATGCATAGATGATGGTTTTTCATTTACTTAAAGATTGAATTATGAGTTCCATGAATTATATGATCGGTATGAACACTTGAGATGTGTTTTAATTGAAAAAGCATGCATGTTTTGGTTAGTTTTGTTTCCATAACAACCTATGTGAGCTTTTGTGCCTAAATGCTTTCTTCATGTGTGATAAAAGATCAAATTGGCAGAAAAATTTAAAGTATGAAACCTCATCATTCTTTGCATATTCAATGAGTATGTGCTATAGCTTTTTGATGGACTCTAGAATTGCTAGAACTTGATTTTTATGATCTTCGAAACTGTATAATCATAACATGCCTTGATTTTGAAAAGGATTGGAAACGTTTTCACTAGGATTACCACCAAAGCCAAATAAGCATATGCCCTATTTGTGCCCGTCGTGGGACTCCCTAGTTTAACCACTATGAGCCTACATTGAGCTTTTCGTTTCATCACCATTAAACATATCCCTTTTGCCTAGTATAGTTACATCTTTTCCCTTATCATTGAAACTTGGCAAAAGCTTGAAACCGAGAGACCGAGAAGAAATTTTGACATGGAGTAATGTTATGAAACAAGTGTGAGGTGAACTTAGCTGAAATTTGTATGAAAATTTTTATGTATGTCGTGCCTTAACAAAGAAATTTTTTGAAATGGACAGAAAAACAAAGAAAGAAAAATTGAGTCCGAAACAAAAGAAAAGAATAGGCACGGCGTTGATTGAAAAATTGGTAAGTTCTCTCTTATTATGTTGTGAATTTGGAGTTTATATCTATTTGAAGACCTATCATTGTTATATTTGGTCTTTGTTCATGTTCACAATATTTTAGGGAAGAAAAGAGTGATGTTTGGGTCCAACAAGATGATATTTGGCCCTTGGAGTGAAGGCATAAGGAGAATTGAGCTTTGCCAAGTTTTGGTGATATTTTTAAGCACCACTTATCCAAGAATTCTTACCTATGCAGCCGAGCCCATTATTTTCCCGTTAAAACGTTTTCCATGATTCTTAAGATAGGTGAATTTGATTTGTGGAGATTTTCTCAAGAGTTAAACATATGGTTTTGGTCCATTTGTGCACATAATTGTTACATGAGGTTTTTCCAGAAAATTATTCACAAAATGCTTTCCTTTCATGAAATATGCAAGCTATTTGAATGCCTTACAATCTTTTCTCTTGCATATACTTTGAGTGAATTGACATGATCAAGTGAAAAGAAGAGACTATGTCTAGTGAGGAGGATCAGATTAAGCTTACATGTTGATGCTTATATGTTTTGCTTCTCACTTATTCATGTCGTGACACATTTTTATGGAATTTGGAATTTGTGTGCTTACTCTCGAATGTTTAAACTTGAAAGCTATGCGTTCTTAAGATTCTGAGACAATTGTTTTAGGGCACTACTACACACAACATCATCAACGACGTTTGAAAAACGCTATTAAAAGTATTCTACGGCGTTTTTTGACGCCGTCGCCAGACGCCGTAGAAACCGACGCCGTCTTTTTCTGAAGCTGTTTATGGCGTTGCAAAAACGCCATTGAATATAATTGCACGGCGTTTTAAAAACGCCATTGAATATAATTGCATGGCGTTTTAAAAACGCCATTGAATATAATTACACGGCGTTTTAAAAACGCCATTGAATATAATTGCACGGCGTTTTAAAAATGCTATTGAATATTGAATTGCATGGCGTTTTAAAAACGCCATTGAACTATACTAGGATGGCGTTTCTAAAACGCCATGCAATTCAATTGTATGACATTACCTAAACGCCATGCTTTTTTTGTTATGGCGTTTTGGGTTTGTCATTAATCTCTTATGTGAATGAATATATGACCTTTTCATGGCGTTTATTAAAGCTATAGAAAACATATACAATGACGTTTTCAAAACGCCATCAAGGTTTCTGTAAAAAAAATAAAAAAATTTGGGTATAAAATCTGGGCACTCCAATTTACTCCATAAGAACATTACCATAACCAAATCAGAGTTCTAACATTGTCTTCATGATTAACTTAGCATAACCAAATCCTTACAAACACATCACAAATAAGTAGCTTGAGAGAGTACTTGTTACATAATCAAACTAATCACAAAAGAAACACAACTAGTATACTTATGCAAAAGAGGGTCAGGGCCATTGTATCCTTCAACATCAGCACACATCATGCTCCAAACCTAGCCACCAAACCCAGCCTTCATGCCAACATACACAGTCTGTAAAGTAAAAGATGTGGTCATGTAACTGGCACAAACATCCTCCTTCTAAGAGTAGAATGAAGGACACATGCACCTTTCCTTGCATTTGGAAAAGATGATTTTATAATACATTTTCATCTTTCCAGAACAGATGGAGAGACATGATAGTAAGGTGTACATTTCTAACTTGATAAAAAGTATGCAATCAGAGAAGAGGTTATCAAATAGTGATTATGAATCTTAACCTACTCAACTTAATTAACAAAGTTCTGTTCCGCCACAATCCCACTATACAAGGATTAGGCGAGTTGATCAAAGATCAAATGACAGACTTTTCACTTTACGTTATCACACTTTTTAAGTCTCTTCCCAATTCAAACACTTCTTCAAGATTAGAATTAGGCTGTACCATGCTCAGAAAACATCCAAGCTTCAGCTCTAAGTAGAGGTAAACTTATTTCACTATAAACAAATGCCTAAGCTCGTTAATAACTTAAATGATACTACAACACAACTTCAAATTGGCAAAGCCCTGCACTTAACTTAAATGATACTACAACACAACTAGGTACTACACATTAGCCACAATGGATAGTATAGGATAAAACAACAATACTGTACCTTACTCCTCATCAAAGACAAGGTATTTTATCGGCCAAGCAATTGTGCTTCCAAGCGCATCTTCAAGGTTGGCAAATTCAGGCTCAGTCCTATAGAATTCTCTTTACCTAATAAAGTTTAAAAATCAACTATCAAACAGTTAATAACTAATCCTATACTATATCACATTGCACAGTTAATAACTAACACTAACACAAGTACTAATATAAAAGAGTAAACACAGCCTATATTATTACCAAAATCAAGCTTGATCTGTACAGCACAAAAACATATATAGTACACTTATATACATCAATTAGATTGAATAGCAAAGCTACGTAGGACGGCTCTAAACCCAATATTTAGTACTAACATTAGCCACCTCGATACTCTAATAAAAGACTCATGCCAAATAAGCACATATTTGGCAACAAAAATAATGGTTTTTTTTTCCTAATTCTGATTTGTAACCCAATATTATCTCTAATCTCTTGTCCTAAACCTACAATTACATCAACACACACTACTGTGTTTCCAAATCCATTATTGCATTAACTACAGAAATTGAGAGACTTATAATTGGATGGCATTAACAGCAGAAAGGATCAAAGGAACAAGGCAGCACATATCAAGTTCTAAATAATCCGAACTATTATCATAGCTGTTATAATTGTCAAATGATCTGTGTTACATGGGCTAATAACATTGAAATAGTGTGGTTATTGGGACTTCTGCCATCTGGATATTGGGTTTAGAGCAGTCCTACGTAGGGTTGTTTGGATATCAGTCTTAAATATAAATATTTAAACACTACAAAAAAGTTGCACAGCTAATAATTATCAAGTATTATTCAAAGAACAGAAATTCATAGCAATATTAATCCAGCAAAAAGATAAAAGACATACTCAGCAAGCTAATCACCAGCAACTAATCCAACAGCTAATCACCAGAAGCTCCTCAAGCACCGAATCACCAACTCCTAAAAGACATAAAACTCTCAGCTATTGTTGTATTTAATTTAACACATTTCATAATAAAAAATCGAAAAGGATAAACCATAAAATTTGAGAAACTCAGCGAAAACTCATATATGTTCTTCCAATTGCATTCAAACTTAGAATTGAAAAGAATAAACCTTAAAATTTTACTAGAATAAGCTTCTAAACTCTTGGACCCTCTTCTCTTGGAGAACAACCAGGGTTTAATATCAACCTTACATAGACACTGATTGGACGAATCATATATCCCAATACTAAGGCCTTGACCCATCAAATTCCTACTCCATGTGACAGTAATCAAGCAAGACCTATTGCGCAACCGGCATTGATAGATACAAGTAACCAAATTCTGGGCAGTCCTACTAGTATTATGATGATTATTCGACGAAGAAGAAGAATCAGCAACCTGAACCCCATTTTCACCAAAACAAGATGGGAAATCCCTCATTTTCAAGGCAAAGACTTTCTCTCAGGAGTTCTCACAAAGTGATTCGGCCCCTTATTCAACCAAAGCAAAGCAAAACAAAACAATAAAAAACAAAAGCACTCAGAATTGAGCTAAAAACTAAAACTTGAACACATACACATACACATACAAAAAAGCAGAGAAGTTAATCCAAGTAAACTCTTACCCAATTGACTGATTAGTAAAAGGGACAAAACCCAGAAATCTATCTCAGAAATGCTTTAGAATCTGACTCCTCCAGCTTTGATTTGATCTGGTATGCAAAGCTAGCTCTTGAATCATCACTGCACAAAACCAATCAACCTAAGCTGAAGCAGATAGCATAAGAGAGACCACATCTGAAGATAAAAATCCAAACTTTGGGAGAGAAATGCAGGTTGTGTCATACACACATCACCACAAGAGAAACAGACAAAAAAAGCAGGACTGGTTTCACTATCAAAACCAGACCAAGTAATTAATAACAAAAATCCAATCTTTCCCAGCAAAAGAGATTAAAATTCACATAAACCATACCAAACAGAATATGAACCAACAATGTTGGGGAGAAAAAGCAAAAGACTGCATACCTCAAGATTGTGACAGCTAGATTCGACGGAGGTAGACGATCGGAACCAGAACGACGACGACGGATTTGAGTTTGGGAACAGAAAAATGAAATCGAAGGTGGATAGCCGGGAGGACGGCGAGGGGTGAGGGAGGAGATCACAGTCCGGTGAAGGAGGAGAGTCACCGGCAAAGATGTGGAGAATTGGGAGAATTGGGAGGAGCAGAGAATTGGGAGAGTTTTTGTTTTTGTTTTTGTTACTTCAGCGTCATCGAAGTAACAAAAACTTTTTAGGCATGGCAGTCCATTAGGACGTTGCCAAACGCCATGGTTCTAAAATTATTTTACGGCGTTTCCAAATGCCATCACATAACATTATGATGGCGTTTTTCAAAACATCATGAATTTCTACGGCATTTAGGAAACGCCATTAAAGTTTCGTACATTTAATGGCGTTTAGAAAACGCCGTAAACGTAACTTTAAAATTTAGACTCGAATAATCAATGGCGTTTTTTCAAAAAAATGCCATCAAATGTACTTTCAATGACGTTTTACCAAAAAACGCAATCCTTAAAATGCCATTAAAGGCTATATGTGTAGTAGTGGGGGCAGTAGTAGTTTTGTCTTTAATTTAATTTTGCTAAGGGACTAGCAAAAGCTAAGTGTGGGGTAATTTGATAGGAGCATTTTATGCGACGTTCTTAATGTGTTTTGACCTCCATTTATGCTTTGCTTAACCTTTATTTGTGTGAGATCGAGTCATTAAATTGAGACTTGAGTGTTTGGCAGAAATATTGTGAAAATGTGCTCAATGATATTAAAATAGGAAAGTTTCGGCAAATCCTAATCAAAGAAGGAATCCTAATTGAACCAGGAAAGAAAAAATACTTTGACGTTTCTAAAAACAACTAAGATTGAAATTAGGAAACTTCATTTGATTAGGAAGCCTATTCGGATTAGGAAACCTAGCTTGTCTAGGAAACTAAAATGAATTAGGAAATAGGATTGAAGAAGGAAACATATTTTGAATAGGGAAAATTAACTCTTGCCGAAACTTACCAAATTTATTCTTAGAAATTTCTTAAATATTTTCACAAATTAATCCTTGAAGAAAGAGGAGAAGATGACCTAGAGAAGCAAGGAGAGCACGGATGCATGCCTAGAAGAAATAGGAAAGAAGTGAAGAAATATAAAAACTCTGATTAAAATCGGGCAGATTCCTGTCAGTCAACTTCCAGAATTTCTGTATGACAATCCATAAGGAACCAGACGGTGTGCTATATATGCATGGAAAACTCTATGAGTTTAGTTTCTACAAGATTTAGAATGGCATCAATTGCTCTACTAAGAAGAAAGTTATGCTAGCATAAATGCCCGAAGGTCATTCTGCCGAACTCAGAAAAGATGAGGAGAAGAAGGAAAGTATGGTTGTTTTGTCTTAACTGCAAAAGGGAAGGTACAATGGATGAATCCTACAAGGAAAGGGACATTATTCTTACATCAAATTGGTAAGAAACCTTTGTGCAATAAGGAAAAGAATTCAGCCAAAACAAGAAAAGGAAGGAACTCCTACTACTTGCCGGTTTTGCACCATTCATTAATGGCTTGGGCTTTTCTTTGTTCCCTATATAACTAGGCCGGCTGCCTCTCTTTAAAATGATCCCATTCTGCACGAAATTACTAGCAAAAGTTCTGCCCAAAGTTCTCTAGAGTTCAAGGAAGAAAATCATCAACCCGAAACACCATACCTTCCACCACCACAAATCGCATCCCTTCCTACATTCAACCGCGCATTCCACCGCTCTTGCAGAAGCTTCCAAGGTTTCTAAAGTGTGATTCATCCCTCATGGCTTGTATTATTTTCTGTCAAGTTACAAGTTTTATTGTAATAATACTTGGTTTAATTTTGGTTTTGTATGAAGAACATGATTTCAGTTTTTCTAAATTTATGTAACAAGTCTAACAAACAATTTCATGTTTAGGTTTCGAATTCTTTAAATAGGGCAGTAGTATGTTCGTATGTTTCTATGATTTGCTTGATTAATTTTCATGAATTCTATGCATAAAATTTGTGCACGTGAGGGCTGCCCCTGTCATGGCAGTCCCTTGGGTCTCGATTTCACTTGCCAAAGTAATTTATATTGCATCATACGCTGAGTTGTTGTGTCTAATTTATTTAATAGGGTTACCATGATTTTGAAAATTTGCATGTTAAATAAGATGTGTGACGACTTGTTTGTTTATGTGTTTCCAATTTGGCTTTCGTGCTTATATGTTCTTCATGTTTAACTTCTACGCTGAGTGTCTTTAAACCGATTAGCATCATGTTTAGGGTGATACGCTGAGTTAACTCTAAATACTTGTGAAGTCTTAACGATTAGATGGACCGCTGAGGGCTCTAATTAAAATTGGAATTGAGTTATGTCATAGGAGCTGCCGATTGCATACTTGTTGCCATATGTGTTCTTTGATTCGTTTCTTACATGATTTTGAGTGTTCTTTGTTCTATGCTTTGTGTAGAATTGTTGATCACTTATATATATTTAATTTAGGTTTTAATTTTCGTAAAAATCAGTAGGTGTTAGAATCAATTTTCAAACCCCCATATGATTATGTGATACTTCATGTGATTAAATGCCCTTGATTTCTCCGGATAGAACGATCCCTACTTGTCTTATACTACAATGGATACAAGAAGGGTAATATATGTATGAAGTTGTTTTGCAGGTACAATGTGCTTGGAAATAATTCCATCAACCACCATAGTCAAATAACGCATGCGCCCTATTTGAGCCCGTCGTGGGACACCTTAGTAAACCCCTCGAGCCGAAATTTAGTCTTTTCTGACATCACCCTCAAACACTTTCCATGAGCTTAGTGTAGTTATGCTTTTACCTCTTAAAAGTCTTGGCCAAGCTTGATCTTTTGAAAGAGTTTTCGTGTGAGGTGATGAGGAAGAACAAGTGTGGGGTAGACTTAGCCATGATATGTATGAAAAGTATGTGCCGAATGCCTTAGAAAAAAGAAAAGTTTGCTAGGAAAGAAAAGGAAAAGAAAAGAAAATAGAAAAAGAAAGCATCCGAGAGAAAAGAAAAGAATTGCATAGGCACGGTTCGATTTAAGTATGGTTTTAATTCTTGAAATTATTTTGCAATGTTTTGAGAAACAAGAATGAAGGAAGGGTTCAACAAGAAGAAATCCAGCCCTTGGTGAGAAGACATAAGGAGAATCAAGCTTTGCTAAAGGCCACGGTGACGTTTTGAGCCTCCTTATCCAAAATATCGAATACCTCTTAGCCTAGCCCCATTACAAACCCTTACTGATCTTTTTCATCATTCTTAAGATAGGTCAACTTTGATTTGTGGAGTTTTTCTCAAGAGTGAGCATATGGTTTTTGTTCATTAGTGCACATAATTGTTAAATGAGGTTTTCCATAAAAATTCACAAAGAGTTTTTGTTTTTCATGATTTATGCAAGTTACTCATCGTAATTCATTATCTTTCTCTTGCATATACTTATGAGTGAATGTCATTTTTCGAGTGAAAAGAAGAGAGTATGCCTAGTGAGGAGATTCAGATTAGCTATACATGTTTTCATGCTTATATGATGTTCTTACATGTTAATATTAATGTTGCATATTCATGAAACTTGGGATTTTCGTGCTTAGAATTCTCATGCATCAACTTGAAAGCTATGTGTTCATATGAGCCTGAGACGAATCACTAGGGGTAATAGTTTGTTTAGAGTTGTAGTTTAATTTAGTTTTTGCTAAGGGACTAGCAAAAGATACGTGTGGGGTAGTTGATAGGAGCATAAAATACGACGTTCTTAATATGTTGTACCTTTCAATTATACTTTGTTTAACCCTTATTATCTTAGAATCGAGTCATAATATCGAGTCATGAGTATTTGGTAGAGTTACAAAGAAATCGTGCTAAGTTTAGTTAAAACGTACAAAATTGTCAAACTAGCCGATTTAGAGCTTATGAGATGTTTCGTTGAATCTATAATGCCTCGACTTTATATTTGATAGAATTTTCTTCTCTTATGAGCAGTATATAGATTGATGATTGAGCAATGGAAAGAATTAGAGTAAATGGAGCTAAAGAAGCTGTCGAGAATTGCTATGCAAAATCAGATCAAGTAAGTTCCAGGAATTTCCTGGGCACATCACTTGACTTCCCGAATTTCCCCAGAACAGTTCATTTGTAACTAGATGACGTACCATACATGCATAGAAAGTTCTCTGAGTCTAGTTTCCACAGAATTTCGAATCGCATCAATAACTATTTGCTGGAGTAAGTTATGCTCGATTGAAGATACAAAGGTCAATCTGCCGAGAAGAAACCAAGTTTCGGACAAAAAAAAAGATGCAGTCCCTGTTGATAGCCTGTAGTGCCAGCCTCGCCGATTTGCAGCCTAACACTCGCGATGTCACTCAGCCTGATACTCGCGTTGCCGCACAGCCTGACACTGGCGCTGCCGAGCCGTATCCGACACGTGACCTGGCAGTATCCGACACAAGCCCAGACGTATCCGAGCCATATCCCAGGCGTATCCGCCGAGGCTTTGGCCTAAGTCACCACGTATCATATACTGGCATCTCGTATTGGATACGGGTACTTAAACTGCTGCTGCTACCTTGCTACCGATGCTGCCGACGCCACCATCAAGAATGCACGTGTTTTTGTACTGCCTTACGCCAACTTCTGCCAACTGCCGAGAGCCTCGCACAAGTGCCTTGCTGATGCCATGCGCGCTGCATGCACAAGGATCATGCCTACTGCCGAGACACGCACAAGGGCGCCTGCTGCACCCTGCACCCGAAAGAAAGGTAATCTGCCGATACAAGCTTATGAGGGCTTTCAATGCCTTTCTTTGCCTTTCCAAATAGTTGCGAGATATCCTAGGACTACTAGGAAGAGATGAAGACATGTGAAGACCAAGAAGAGTCAATGCAGCCACATGCAAGCCAAGGAAGACAAGGAATCCTCTCGAGAGAAGAAAAAGTGTTCCCGGGTGATCTAGGAAAGCATACAACTAATTTCATGGACTTTTATCCATCAAGAGCGGGCTACCAACTCACTTAAGGAAACCATGAAGCATTGCAGCCGGCCCATATAGGAAACGCACGGAAGATTCAAGGAGAATAAAACTTGGCCGGCAAGTATCCTAAACTAACTCGGTTTAGGTTTTGTGTTTCCTTATTGGAGCCGGCAATGCCCTATCTTTTCCCCTATATAAAGGCCCGATTCTCTACAGAAAAACCTGTCACATCTTTTAGCAAAATACGAGTCATAAGCTTTACCAAGTATTCTATCCCAAACCCTAAACACAAGAACAAGCCGAAAACCACCTTCCACCATCCGATAAAATCCATTTCGTACCCTAGCCTCCATTCGACTCCACAAGCACGTTTGAGAAGACTTCCAAAGGTGTTCGATAATGTGTGATCTACTCTTTTTCATCCTCTTTCTCATGGCTTGTAATTGTGTTGTTTTATTAAACTATGTCTATGTAGTTAATTTATTTTTGGGATATTTTTTGTATGTCTATGTGTGAACAATTTGTTTATTTGGTTTTGTATATTTAATTCAGTGTATGATTTCGATTCTTTATGTTTAGCTAACTCTAGAGTTTCGGTTTCATCGTTTTATAAAAGATAATGTGCAAACATAAAATGTAAACTTGTAATCGGTTAGAACTTAGGATACATGCTTCGATTTGATTCTTGATTTCGTACTTGGTTTATTCTTTAAAATCCATATGCCTTAAAGATTGCTGCCCTATACAATTGCAATGTACTCGGGGTATCGATCTCATTAGCCAAAATAAACATAGGATGATTCGAGTTTTGTCTTGTGTTGTATTAAGGGATCGAGTGGTTTAAAAGAATTTAGCATGTCGATGTGAGAAGAGTGACGCCTTACTTACTACCATGTTTCCAACTAAAAGATTTCGTGCCTCATTTGTTAATTGGTTAATCTCTACGCCAAGTGTTTTTAATCGGTTAGCTAAAAATTAGGGTTATGCGCTAAGCTAATTCTAAGTATTTACGTGAAATCTAAATTCGATTAGATGTCCGCTAAGGCTCTGGTTAGGGTGGAGCTAAGTCAAGTCTAGAATATTTTAAAGCATGTTTTCTTGAATTCCTACTTGTTACTTGTTTCGTTTTGTGATAGTTTTTTATAAGTGCTTTGTGTGAAAGATGTCGACCAAACTTGTAAATAATAATTTAGGATTTAATTTCTTATTTTAAATTCGTGTCTAGATATATTAGAAGGCAGCCCTAAGGCTGCCGAACCTCATCTTTACCCCCATGAATTCGTTTCAATGTATATATGTGAATAAGTGTGAGAATTGTTTGTGTATATATGTGTTTGTTACTTGTCTAACCTTTTACTTGTCAGGTACCCTTAATCCCCGGCTAGAACGATCCCTACTTCCTTATACTACTAACTATTTTTTGTAGGGTTATTATTTGCTTGTGTTATTACCTCGGTTATGGCACTCATCATACACCCACTAACAACCAATTGTTTTCTTCCCTGGTGGTAATGACACTAACTCCCATGTACAATTTTTCTCAATAGCATCCATTTCAACAGAAGATAATTGATCTTGTTGAACATCTCATCCTTCATTGCATCTTGTACTTTACTAGGTAGAGATACAGAAGATAATTGATTCACAAAGGCAACGTATGGTTTAGAGAGTCTATGGGTCGACACATAATTAGCAACAGGATATTTGATTTTCGGACTTAAAGTAGGTTTATAATATTTTTTTGACTGACCACGAGTAGAACGACTTGGCATTTTTTTAACTGGGATGCTAGTGGACACAGGATCAGAACGAAAACATACCTCGGGTGATGATTGAGCTTATGAGACCTGTGGAGGAGAGGGAAAGCCAGAAGAACTGTTCACAATTGACATGTCAAAATATTGATCCAGAGAAGTTTCTGTAACTTGATCAATTTGAATTAAATCTTATTTGCTAAAGGGTCGGATCCCAATAATTAGCTGCCGGGTCGGGTCGGATTTCTGGGTCGAGGCAAACAGTATCTTCTAGATCTGGGTCGGATCTCCCTGCTTCTCCATTCGGGTCGGACGCCGGATCTCCGACGCTACACGGCTCCTTTATTGACGCTAGACCCAGACCTAAGCTCCCTCCGTTCGTCATCGTCACCGGACCCAGACGTCCTACATTCGACGTCGGCGTCAAACCCAAACCAAAACCGCTTCCTCTATCCGCCGTCTGCATCAGACCCAGGCCGTCTGCATCAGACCCAGGCCGTCTCCTTCTTCAATCGACGACAACTGCAATTCTCCTCCTCTGATCGACGGCACCAGCGACGTCGTTTGCCTCCTGTCGACGTCGTCTACCTCCTGTTAGACGACGTCGTTCCACTATTTTTTTTTTCTTTTTCTTTTTCCAATTCTGCCCCCATAATTTCTATTCTTGAAATATCAGAAATCAGTCTTCCATCTTGTGTACTAAACATATCTTCATAATAACACGACTTCTCCCCTTGTTGAGGAAGCATCGGAGGAATGAAATAACAAGTACTTTCACTAAATGTAACATCCATGGTTACGTAAAGTCTCAGGGACGAAAGATGATAACATTTATAGCCTTTTTTAGTAGAACTATACCCGACGAACACACACTTAAGGGCTCTAGCATCCAACTTCGACCTCTGATTTTTATACAGATGAACATATGCAGCACAACCAAAAACACTAGCAGGTAGAGTATTTGATGATGGGATAGAAATGAACTTTGATAGAAGATCAAGCGGAACACGACCTTGAAGAAGACTTGATGGAAGACGATTAATAAGATGAGACGCACACAACACGGCCTCAACCCAAAGGTACCTAGGCATGTTAGCACTCAATAGGAGAGACCGAGCCATGTCCAGAAGATGACGATTTTTCCGTTCAGACACCCCATTTTGCTCAGGTGTTTGTGGACACAAAGTTTGATGCATGATTGACGAGTGCCAAGGCACGCATGCAATAATAACCCTACAATCATTAGTAGCATAGAAATAAGTAGGGATCGTTCTAGCAGGGGATTAAGAGTACCTGACATGAAAAAGGCTGGAAAACATATATACAATTATATACAAACAATGAAACGAAACATATTGGGGGATTGATATGAGGTTCGGCAGGAAGCTGTCTCTAACACTAAAGATACGAAAATAAATCCTAAAATTACTATATACAAGTTGGTCGACATCTTTCCACACAAAGCATAGCACAAAAGACTCACAAGAACACACAAAAATAACATGCAAGACACACGGCATCATTGTTCAAGTTTCCTAAACTCTACTCAATTCCAATTTTCAATTAGAGCTCATCGGTCATCTAATCGTTACTAGACTTCTTAAGTATTTTAGAGAACACAATTGTAGAAATCTAAAATTATACTAATCATATTTGAAAACACAATCGTAGAAGACAAACACGAGAAGTAATTATGCACGAAAGTCTTTAAATCGGAAACATGGGCAAGGTATGGCGTCATTCATCCTATTAGCATGCAAGTTTCTATGAATTGGTCCTGCCCCTTTTAAATAACTTTAGAACGAATTTACAATCGCATAACTCGATCCTAGGTTATTTTAGTAGATGAAATTGCAACCTACACAAAAGCCATGGCCGAGGCTTCATGTAAGCATTGATTTATATGCATGAATCCATGAAACTAATAGAATAAAACCTAAAAATACATGAACATGCTACTGCCCTCTATCTAATGATCTAATGCACGAATTAGTACATGTTAATGCTTGTAAAACTTGTTACAGAAAATCCAATAGAATCGAAAATCATGTTCATCTTACAATACCAAACGAAAACCAAGTATTTTTATAACAAGTAATGTGACTAAACAGAAAATAATACAAGCCATAAGGAATGGATCACACTTTAGAAACCTTGAAGAGCTTCGGTTGATGTGGTGAAGACATTCGGCAGAAGGCTAAGGTGAAGGTACGGTTTTATGAAAGGTGGTGGTGTTTCGGGTTGGCTTGTATTTTTCTGTCTAGAACTATGGAGATACTTTGGTAGAATTTCTTGCTAGTGTTTATACTTGAGATGTGACAAGTTTTTCTGTAGAGAATATACCTCTATATATAGGGGAAGAATTGCAAGGGATTCGGCAGAATTCCTTAAGAGAATCGGCAAGGAAATCCAAGTCCAATTTGGTTTTGGTTTTGTTGCATTCTTTGTTCTTCTAGGAAATCTTCTTGTCCGAATTATTCATGGATCACAGCCTTTGTGGACTCCTTAATGGATTAACAACATTTGTTTAATGGATTAAAGTCCATGGGATCGGCTGCATGCTTCCCTAGCTCACCTAGGAAACTTTCTTCTAAAACCGGCAATAACCTTGGCTTTTCCTGGCCGGACTAGGGAAGGTCTTTAATCTTTATTCTTCACTTCAATTAGGCATGTCCGACTCCCATATGGTCCTTGTAGCTCAGTAACTATCATTCGATGAATTTAGAAACCACTTTGATGCACAAATTCACAACGTTGTAAAAATGGGCAGTAGGCTCCTTTTATCGGCTGGGCAGTGACCTTGTGTGCTTGCGACTAACATAACTTTCCCCTCCCTTGTGTGCTTGGATCGGCACACTCTCCTTCAACGAAGTTGCGGGATCTTTCTCTAACTCATTGCGCATAGCCTCTTTCTCGGCAGCAGCACGCTCGGCTGCAGCCCTATCGGTAGGCTGTTCAGCGTTGTGCAAGGCAGCGTGGCGCGCAGCAGCAGCAGGACTGTCGGCTGCGGTATCGGCAGGAAGGCTACCGATAGCACCTTCTTCTTCCAAAACTTATCCGAAAGTTACCTTCTTAGGATTTCTTGCTCGTGGCTCATTCAACACTCTTCCACTATGTGTTTTGATAACTTTGGCATGCTCATGGCCTAGATTTTTAATAACACCTCCAGGAAGCTTCCCTTACTCGGTGATCTTTCCCATGAAGTCCACGACTTGCCCCATTTGAGTTTACAACTCGGCTATGTCTTTCGAGTGCATTTGTTGTCCCGTGAGCCGTCCTTGAGTTGTACTCGAAAGAGATTGGATCAATCCATCATAGTTGGGGTTGGTTGGTGCGGTTTGAGCTTGGAAAGGCACGGTTTGAGCTTGGAATGGGGCATTCTACTACATGGTTTGGCTCGGCCCTCCTTGGTTCGGCTGAAAAGGTGGTCTCGGCACATATGGTGCTCTCGGTTGAAAAGGGGATGCATTCGGTGGCCTTTGAACATTGTCATTGTTAGACCATCGAAAGTTTGAGTGATCACGGAATCCCGGATTGTAAGTGTTTGAGTAAGGGTTATGCTTTTGTCCTCCTTGGAAGCCGATGGCATTGGCCTCCTCATATCCCTCACTCAACACTTGTGGACATTGATCGGTTGCATGGTCTTCCGTACACACTCCACATACTTGTGCTCTCTTCCCTCGCATGAGACTTGCTACCATATCCGATAGCTTATCAACCTTGCTCTCCAACACCAAGCAATAATAACCCTGCAATCGTTAGTAGTATAGACATAAGTAGGGATCGTTCTAAGCCGGGGATTAAGGGTACCTGAAACATGAGATTGTTAAACAAATATATTCACAAATATACAAAATTACACGTCACTTATGGGGGAGAGTATGGCGTTGGCAGCTTGCTGTCCTCTAAAACTAGGGTACGAAATTAAATTGCTGAAAATAAATCTTAAGTCTATTATTTACAAGTTTGGTCGACATCTTTCACACAAAACACTCTACACTAGACTCTTTAACAAATATGACTCGCACACAAGAAAGTAAGAGACAAGTATCAACATGATTAAATTCAAAATTAGTTCCGACTACAACTTAGTTGTACGACTTCTCAAGTTCTTAAGGTCGACCTTCTGAGTATGGACCCTAGAATATATGTTAATCCTTTTGAGACTTAACAATTAATCGCAATAGTCTAAATCGGAGACATGCAAAACAAGTAAGGTTGTCAATCATCTTATTTTAAACATGCAAGTATCTAAAGTATTAAACCCTAAGTGAGCAACACAAATCAGAGCGACCTTCTGAGTATGGCAACGTTCGTAATTACTCTAGCTGATTAAACCTAGCACCTAGATCAATGTTCAAGACAACACTAAGTACCGATTTTCAAGCCCAATCCTTAGATACTAACCAATTTCAAACCTAAACATGCATCTATACCACTGCCCTAATTATCTAAGTGTGAAAATCTTACAAGTTTTTATATTACAAATTAGCATGCAAAGACTCAAAGAAAACGTAGCTTAAGCCTAGACCTAACCAACGAATCAAACAAATATTCAACATGCAAATTATAAAACCAAAATCTAAATTGATTCATACATAGACATATAAACCAAAACCAAAAATACAAAAGAGTTTCATAGACAAAACTATTCATAGCTACATAAACTTTACTAAACCAGGAGAAGGGAGTGGATCACACTTTTGTAGACACCTTGATGACTTCGACTAGCGTGGATCCGGCGGAGGATGGAAGAGGTATGGAGGCTGCTCGGCAAAGGACTGTATCGGCAGACAAAGGTTCCAAGTTTCGGCAGAAACTTGGGTGAAGGTGGAGGTGATTTCGGCTAGGGTTTATGTAGGACTTTTGGGGAGAATTTGGTAAAGCTTTGGCTTTGTGTTTTGGCTTGAGATGTGACACTTTTCTTCATGGTGCCGGCCTCTATTTATAGGAGAAGGGAAAAGGCTAATTTGGGAGAGTTTTCCTTGATCAAAATGGGATAGAAATCTTCAATAAATAAGGTTTCCCAATCCGAGTTGGAATAGGTTTTTCTCTCCTTTTTGAACAAAGAAACTCTTGCTTGGCCGGCTTATGATTTCTTTTAGGACACGCATAGGAGGCTTCTTGGACATTGCAAAGCTCTTTGGAATGATTTGGCACGCTTGCAGCCGCTTGAAGGCATTACCGGAAATTCCTCTCTGCTCGCGAGTACAGACTTTGCTAGTATCGGGTACTGGCGAGGCTTCCTGGCGGGTCGCGCGAATTATGTATACTGGCATTTGCGGATGGTTGGCGAGTGGATTTGTGCAAGCTGGCGAGCAAGGTTGTTGGCGGACGAACAAGGACTTGGCGAGCGAGCTCTGGCGAATGGACATCCTTTCGGAATATTTGACCTTTGTGTCTTCAGTCGAGCATAACTTTTTGCTCAGTACTCCGATTGATCTGAATTTGTGACACAAGACCCATTAGCAAGCCAATAATATGCATACCAAATTTCAGCAAATTTAGAAAAGGATAAGTCACAGTTTCATTCATTTCAGAATCACGAAAAAGACACATTTTGCACTATTTTCCAGAATTCTTAAACTTAGTCATTTTTCGGATTCTAAAGCATATTTTATCAAAACTCTACCAAAATGACACTAAACTATATTATGACTCAATCTTAGACAAATAAGGGTTAAACAAAGCATAAACGAGGGCAAATACATATTAATATCGTCGCACATTGTGCTCATATCATAGTAGAACATCATAAATAGAGATCGTTCAGCCCGGGGATTAAGGGTACCTAAAATATAAGAATGTTAGACAAAACACATAAACATATATAAGAAAAAGGGGGGTTTCGGATTGATCTCTATAACCTACGTAATTAAAAACGAAACAACAAAATAAAACCTAAATTATTATTTACAAGTGATCGACAATTCTACACAAAACATAGCATGAAGAACAATCAATAGCATGCTTCAAACGACATCAAAGACTTCATACGGCAAACAAGGTATTCATGTATTTCCTATGACTTGACTCAATTCTAATTTTAATTAGAAATTTCAATTTTAATTAGAGCCCTTCGCGGTTCATCTAATCATTAAGACTTCTCAAATACTTAGGGCTACCTTCGCGTATCACCCTAAGTTGTATGCTAATCGGTTCAAAGACACTTCGAGTAGAAATCAAACACGAGAAACATATAAGCACAATAAGCCAAATTGGAAACATATAAACAACTAAGTCGTCACACATCTTATTTATTATGCAGATTTTCAAAATTATGTTAACCCTATTAAGCAACCTAGATCGACTAACTTCGCATCTAAAATCAACCTAAAATCACTTTGGCAAGTAGAATCGCAACCCTAGGAACTTCCATGACAAAGGAGGCCCTAACGTCACAATTCTTTGTGCACGAATTCATGAAAACCAATCAAGTAAATCAAAGACAAACACACAAGATACCTACTGCCCTCAATCAATGAAAACTAAAATCAACATGCTATTGTTCATAAGAATAGTTACATAAAATTCAATACAAAACCGAAAGTATGTTCATCATATAAAACCAAAAGAAATCCAAGTATTTTTATAACAAATATTGTAACTAAAAAGAAAATAATACAAGCCATGAGGGATGGATCACACTTTAAAGACCTTGAAGAGCTTCAATCGGTGTGGTGAAGAGCACGGATGAAGGTAGGTGAGGATTCGGTTTATGGTGGTGGAATGGATGGTGTTTCGGCTTATATTTTTCTGTCTAGAACTTGAGAATAACTTTGGTAGAGATTCGGCCTATACTTATGCAAGAATTGTGATGCTTATTCTGTCCCTAAGTCGTGCTATTTATAGAGGAAATATTGGAGAGAATCGGCAGCAACTAGGTTTACAAAACCTAGTCCGAATTGGACTTGTTGTCTTGCCGGCCAAGTTTGGTTCTTCTAGACTCTTCTGCCCGATTTATTCATGGACCATTGCTTCGTGGACTCCTTTTATGGACTCAGCAACTTGGCTTGATGGATAAAAGATCCAAGACTCGGCTGCAAGTTTTCCTAACTGAACCAGGAACAATACTCCTAGAACCGGCAGCTTTGCTTTCCTTTTCCTATCTAAGCTAGGGAACTTCTTCTTTCTATAAATTGCACTTCTCTCTTGCTTGGCTATATCCTCTAATCATTATGTAACTTGTAAACTCTTTCTTGATGCATTCGGATGCCCCTTTGATGCTCAAATGCAGAAAAATGCAAAAACGGGCAGTAGGTTATGTTTCTCGGGAGGCAGTGACCTTCCGGCATTGTGAGTGGCATAACTTTCTACACAGAGCAGCGTTTGATGCGATTCCAAGTTCTAGAAAAACTAGACTCATAGAGCTTTCTGTGCATGGATGGCACGCCTTCTAATTACTCGTGATTCGTATTGAGAAAATTCTGGAAGTTGAGTGATGTACCCAGGAATTTACTGAAACTTGCTGGATTGCATCCGATTTTTTCTTTTGTAATTCCTAGCATCTTCTTTTGTTCCAATTACAGAAACTTCTTCATTGCTCAATTCTCAACATGTCAACTGCATATGAGAGGACAAAAATTCATCAAAAGAATAGTCGAGGTTCTACAGAATCAACGAAACATCTCTAAGACTCATAAATCGGTTTTTGACAAATTTCTGCCTTTTCCTCTATTCTTAGCACGTTTTCATTAAAACTCTACCAAAGACTCATGACTTTATTACATGACTCGATTCTAGACAAATAAGGGCTAAAGCAAAATAAAAAACGAGGGTAGAAAATATTAAGAACATCGCATTTTATGCTCCTATCAGTTTCAAACAATTGCAAGCTATACACACATGGCACATAGAAGAGATAGGCACGGCAAGAAGACAGCAAGAATACGAAATTTTATGGTGATGTCGAATTTTTTTTCTAAGTTTAATTGCTTTTAAATTTATTCTAACTCTCAAGGTACGTGGAGCAGAGAAGATAACAGTGCAATGAGCTGAAATAGCTCAAGGTAGTATCATGCTTATTCCGATATACCTCGAAAGTTTGAACCACAAAACATTTTCTTGTAAGCTCAGAATTTCACTCATGCCGAATTTATCTCAAGTTTCGAAGCTCGGTGGACGTGCGGGCTAGGTTACATCGTCTAGACACAAAGTTCCGTGTTTTCAAAAGGCTAGGCGTGTCATCTGAAAATAGCTCAAGGCAAGACTCATTTGTTGGTAACCACGGAGGACAAGTCCCCTATCGCCCCTGTTCAAAAGAGAAGAGAAAATAGTTTGTGGGCCTCTGAGATCTAATTTGACAAACCTTTGAGTCTAAGTTGGGACAACACACACTAATAGGCGAGCTTTTTGCCCCTTACTCAGTTAACAACCTAGTGTTGACAGTTTCTACAAGTGTTAATAAAAGCTGCCCTCAACCTCATGAGACCTCGAAAGATAAGATGAAAAGTTAAGGCTAATATTAACAAAAGCGACCTTACCTATTCATCTTCCCCTCGAAACTCAAAACAAAAAACACAAATAATCCTCTAAACTTCCTAGCAATTTAACTAAGTTATTACATCATACACATTCAAACATCATATAATTTTAGAAATTTAAACTCTACATGCCAAAGCATATTTCTTCTTTACAACAAAATTTCTAATAAAATATTTACAACACACGAAAATTTACAAAACAATAACATTTAAACATATCAAGCTTTTATAATCCCCGGCAACGGCGCCAAAAATTGACGAGTGCCAAGGCACGCACGCAATAATACCCATACAATCATTAATAGTATAGAAATAAGTAGGGATCGTTCTAGCCGGGGATTAAGGGTACCTGACATGAAAAAGGGTAGAAACACATATTCACATATTTACACAAACATAAAACACACAAATGGGGGATGAAAAAGGGATAGGCAGCAAGCTGCCCTAATGTTCTCAAAACACGAAATTAAACCTAAATTACTATGTACAAGTTGGTCGACATCTTTCCACACAAAGTATAGCACAAAAGACTCACAAGAACACACAAAATAACATGCAAGACACACGGCAGCATTGTTCAAGTTTCCTAAACTCTACTCAATTCCAATTTTCAATTAGAGCACATCGGTCATCTAATCGTTACTAGACTTCTTAAGTATTTTAGAGAACACAATCGTAGAAACCTAAAATTATACTAATCATATTTGAAAACACAATCGTAGAAGACAAACACGAGAAGTAATTATGCACGAAAGTCTTTAAATCGGAAACATGGGCAAGGTATGGCGTCACTCATCCTATTAGCATGCAATTTTCTATGAATTGGCCCTGCCCTTTTTAAACAACTTTAGAACGAATTTACAATCGCATAACTCGATCCTAGGTTATTTTAGTAGATGAAATTGCAACCTACACAAAAGCCATGGCCGAGGCTTCATGTAAGCATTGATTTATATGCATGAATCCATGAAACTAATAGAATAAAACCTAAAAATACATGAACATGCTACTGCCCTATATCTAATGATCTAATGCCACTACCAGATCGGAGAGAATAGCTGACGAAAAAAATTTCGTCTACTATACCAAATTTTCGTCGGCTATTCCTTCTGCCGACGAAATTTTCGTCGGAAAAACGGCGTCGGTAATACCAATGGCCGACGAAAATAACGAAATCGTCGGCTATTCTCGAGTATGGCCGACGATATTACCGACGAAAATTAATTTTGTCGACCAAACCTTGGCAAAATATCCGACGAAATTCGTCGGCTATTCTCGAGCATGGCCAACGATATCGTAAACTATAGCCGACGAAATTCGTCGGCTATTTGTTCTGAAATATAGCCGACGATTTCATCTATTTCGTCGGTTATTTCGTCGGAATATATTAATATTTTAATAGGCATTTATTAGTTATAGCTGACGAAATAATGTAATTTTCGTCGGCTATAACAGTTATAGCCGACGAAAATTGGTAAAAATCGTCGGCTATAGTGCTTATAGCCGACGAAATAGTGCCAATATCGTCGGCTATTCTTACATTTGGGGAAAAAAAAATTAAATTAATTTCTAAATTACCATTCCATGCAACCTGCAAATCACAAAGACAGTCCATGCATTTACACCAACAAAAAACACGTCTAAATGACTTATTATTTAATTTGTTCCAATATACATAAAATATAACCCTAATCATCACCTAAAGCACTAAAGTCCAGCACATCATCCCCAACATCCTGCTCTCCATCATGCTCGTCATCCTCGGGAGGTTGAGGCATTAGAGGTTCAACTAACAGCTGAAACGGGGGCGGGGGTTCAAGGGATTGTTGTTGTGCCGCGAACATATCATACCACCAGTTTTGTTGGCCGGCGTAGTTGTGTTGCCGAATTCTCTCACGTTCAGCATGCCAACTGGCCATATCCAAATGATATTGCTGTATTCTGCGGCGTTGCTCCTGTGATATCTGGGCCTCGACCGCCAATCTTGCGGCCAATCTCTGCACTTCCCCCCTCATCTGTTGGCTCTCCCCGCCTCCCTTCTTTTGACCTCCCTTAGTGGTCTTCAGGAGCCCTATTCCAGAATTTCCCAAACCCCGGAAGTAGTATTGGTTTGACCGGTGTGGGAAGGCTGCGTCGAACATCCTCGCTGCCGTTTGGACATTCGATCGGTCGACCTGGCGCAGGGCTTCTTGCAGATCTGCCTCTGAAATGTTCGGTTGTGTCTCCCGAACTACTTGCTGGAACACCTCTTCTTCGGCCCGGTTCACCCTCTCCTAATTGAATGGGAAAAAAAAAATTAATATTCTAACAAATATATAATTAAGTAAAATTAATAATTAAAATTTTAAAATCGTAATCAACGACTTACGAGCTGTTCTGTCGCTTGTGGATAAGCGATCTTAAACGTCTCCATGTACGGGTTGCTATCAGGATGATCTCTAAGCGCCTCCTCTTGATATTGTGCAAATGGCCTAGAACCACCATGATGGGGGGTTGTGTTACGGCGGCGGTTCACAAAGTTTATCCGAGACCGTTGCTTCAAACAAATAATAAAATATTAGAAAAATGCATAAAAAAATATTAGTGTAATAATTAAAAAATAATTAAACTAATAATTAAAATTTTAACAAAATAAACATTTATAGTTAAGTTTAGTATTTACCTGCATAAGTTGGTTGTTGAAGTCTACTGTCTTCAACCAACGCCACTCGTACTCCCTGAACATAAACTCTCTGGGAGTACCCATACGACCACGGTTGTCGTATTCGTTAAAGTGGGAACGGAGCTTGTTCTTCCACTCTTTGAACCTACGCATTAGAAATATTATTAATATCATAAAATATTTCAAATTATAAGATGAGGAATTCCCAACGTACCTCGAGTTCTGCATCGCGTCCGCCCAATCCTGCTTGTGTTCGGCAATCTCGAAGTATGTCTGAAAGATAATATTTTATTAGTTTTACAATTACAAAAATACCAAAAGTTATTAAATATTACGATAAATAAATTAAGTTTTTTAAATTACTCACCGACGCTGCGTTGTTAACCTCCCTCTTAATTTCTTCCGGCACATCAGCCCACCGGGTCCACAACATAAGGACTCTATCCCTAATTATTGCCCCCACGCAACCCGTGTAGTCGCGGCGTTTTATCCCCTGAACCTCCTGATTAGGAGGTTCGTTGATCTGGATCCTCCCCCGGAGCGCAACAGTTCTCCTGAGCGTGTCAAAACATATGACACCTCTCGTATTCCTCGTTGAACTGCTAGCGGCTGTCCCTATCACATAAACGACGATTGGTTAATAAAATTAAATATTAGTGCGTTAATTTTAATAAAACATTTAATTAATAAAATCAAATGTTACCTGAACTCGATGACCCGTCTGTCGACTTTCCTTTTCTCCTCGCCGAAATCAGGAGGTCAGGGTTCTCAAATGGCTGCTGATGGTATGCCTCCGCAACACTCACGTACTGAGGCATATCAGGCCATATGGGCACACCACGAAAGTTGACCTCGGGTATCGCAGAAATGTTGTACGGGAGGTAGAGCTGATTTGGGAGAGTAGGCCCCTCAGTCGAGTCAGCAGCAGACGTCGTCGGACTCGTCATCGGCTCCCGATGAACCTCAGGCATACAGACCTGAGGAACGTCTGCAACTATCTCGTCCTGAAATAGCTGCCTACTGAACCTCGGAGCATCTGGCCCGACAGGGGGACGTGAACTGCTCGACGGCCGCCCCGCCTGGAGAAGGGTCTGGTGCTGAGAACTCACACTCCTCCGCGGCTGGGATGAATCCACAGGCCTCCGCGGTTGGGATGAATCCACACTCCTCCGCGGCTGGGTGGTGGTCCTCTCAGGCTGGCTAAGGGTCCTGTCAAACTCTGCGTAACTGGCGGAACTTCCAGAACCCCTAAATATGGAACGACGGCCTCCGAATAACTGTCTCAATGCATCGGCCATCTGCAGCTTGAGGCATTAATACATTAATTAATATTAAATTATATTACATTAAATAACAAATTCTAATTAATATAATAACCAATAATACTAACATATTTCAAAACATACTAACAAATTAATATTTAAATTTTAACTAATTTTAAATAATACTAACCATTAACCTAAATATAACTATTTATATACAAATATAACTCTATTTCATTATTAACATATATATAAATACAAATAACCATTTATATATTAACAAAAATATATAAATGGTTATAATTAGACTACCAATTTATATATATAATTAATTTAACAATTTATATATAACAATTTATATTATTAAAATTAAATATATAACAATTTATATACCTAAATTATAACAAATATATAACAATTAAATTTATTAACAAATATATAACAAATATATAACAATTTATATAATTAAAATAAAATATATAAAAAATATATAACAATTTGTTAAAATTAAATTTATTAACAAATATATAACAATTTATATAATTAAAATTAAATATATAACAATTTATAAAATTAAGCTAAATTGAAAAAAAAATTTTAACCGGATCGGAGGAGGAGGGGAAGGAGGTCGGACGAGGAGGGGAAGGCGGAGGGGAAGGAGGAGGAGGAGGAGGCCGGCTTGGAGGAGGATTTGAGGAAGGAGGAGGATCGGAGAGGAGGAGGCCGGAATTGGAGGATTGTGGCGCCGCCGATTTGAGGAGGAGGAGGAGCAGCGCGGCGGATTGGAGCAGGAGAGCTGCAGATTGGAGCAGCAGCAGCAGCACGAGAGTTTCTGATTTATAGCAGAAAGAATAGCCGACGATTAAAAAAGATTTCGTCGGCTATTCTTTGAATGTCGTCGGCTATGCTTTAAACATCGTCGGCTAAACTTTAGGAGATCAGCAGCCGTCTGATCTCCGCCATCCAACGGCGGACAATAAAAAGGTGCGGATCGCAAGAGTTTAGCCGACGAATTCAAATATTTCGTCCGCTATGCTTTGGAAAATCAGCAGCCGTTGGATCTGAGACATCCAACGGCGGACAATAAGCGGATCGCAAGAGTTTAGCCGACGACATATAATTTTCGTCGGCTAAACTGTTGGTCAAACCACTAAGTCAAACCTCTAAACGCTTTAAAACGGAAATTAGTCAAGTTAGACGACGGTTTCTGGCCTAACCTTCAACAGATAATAGTTTCAAATGGATGAGACGCAACTAATCGTTTAAACATTTTCCTCAAAATATTTACCGAACGTCAGGCTACCCATAGGAAAACGGAAGTAAAAAACAGTTAACCGCAACATTCGGCACACAGATTTTGTCGGAATCTTGTCATTTTTCAACCGTAGACGTATTTCATTATTTCGGTCATATCTTATTTGACGACATATTTGCATTTGAAGAGTGTACGTATAGTAACTATTTGAAACTATACATTCACTTAAACACTTAGTAAACAAGTTAAGGAACATTAGTGCATATGTTCTGATTTTGAATCTAAAAGTTTATAAAATCTTTTCCAACCGTCAGATATCACCGTTAAGATTAAATACATGTATGAAAAAAAATCCAACTACATCTGACAACGTTAAAGGCTCGATCGGGAAATTGTAATTGGCCTGTCTAAATGACGTTTTTTTGCCTGACCTTCAACAGATAATAGTTTCAAATTGATGAGACGCAACTAATCGTTTAAAATTTTTCCTCAATATATTTACCAAATGTCAGGCTACCTATAGGAAAACGGAAATAAAAAACAGTTAACCGCAACATTCGGCACACAGATTTTGTCGGAATCTTGTCATTTTTCAACCGTACACGTATTTCATTATTTCGGTCATATCTTATTTGTCGACATATTTGCATTTGAAGGATGAAGCAATGGTTTGTCGATAGTGATAGAAAATGGAAGCTGGTCTTTTTTTGTTTTGTTTTTTTTTTTTATCATAGCCGACGAAATCAAACCTAGTACTCGTCGGCTATTCTTTGGTCGTTTTCTGTCTAAAATAAAATATGTATTTTTCAATATAGTTATGGCCGACGAAATAACGCATTTTTCGTCGGCTATTCTATGAAAAAAATAAAAAAACAGAAATTGAACAGTAAAAATTGAACATTATATCATGTTCATATATAACCAAAATTGAACATTAAAAAAACAGAAACCCAGCAGTCAACATATATAACCAAAATTTAACCAAAATTTTTTTTTTAAGGGGTTTGGAACCCAGCCTAGCTGGGAAGCTCATCCCCACGCCCGTTCATTAGAAATGAGTGGATTACAAATGAAGGGATTACATCATCTAAATTACTTAATCCGTCGGATTGTAATCGGAATCATCGGATGAGTCTTCTTCGGTTTCTGAATTGCTCGATAGGGGTAATCTATGTCTTTCCTCACCACTAGAGTCCTCGTTAGTTTCTTCATTTGGATCAACATCAACAAGCAGTGGCTCTTCACGTTGAATTCGCACCGGCGTGTCTAGGCGAATAAAAGAGGAGTCAGGAATACCGTTTGAGTTGGGCTCTTGATACGCGGTGCCACCTTCCTCGTTCTCTTCAGCCACTCCAAGTGTAGACGCCCGGTAAATGTTGCGATGGTGGATAGTGTTGACTACTTTCCACGGGTCCCCCTTGGCGAGATCATCAAGTTAAAACACTTGTTTCACCCATGTGGCTAAAACGAACGGGTCATCCTCATACCATGATGTACTAGTGTTCACAGAAGTTATGCCGTATTGATCGGTTTTCATGCTCTGCGGCCGTGTGTCAAACCATCTACACTGGAAAAGGTGCACTTTCATGCCTTCCCCATAATGCAGTTCCACAACTGAATGGAGAACACCGTAATAGTCAACTCCATCATCCCCACCATGTGCCATAACCCCTGAATTTTGTGTTTTTAGTCTGACGTCTCTCTCTTCACATCGAAATAACACACCATTCACCTTGCATAAACTTTTGAATAGACCGGCTTCATCGCATAAACTTCTGAGTTCATGCGACCAATTTGGGTGATTATCATTTTTAATGAGGACCATCTACAACCATCAGAATCAACTATAAATATGAATAATTCTACACAATAATATATAATAACGTATAGAATAATGTTAAAGTTACGTACCCAGCGGCCGAAATACTCTGCGATGTCCGGTTGTGGTAATCGAGATCACCTCCTACTTGTTAACAGTTTAGATGCATGTTCTTCCAAAACTGAATTTCTAAACAGTTAATTAGTACCCACCAATGTGCAATGGCTACCTCTTAATCTTTCAACTTGTAGGAAACTTGCATGTTTCCACCGAGTACAACATCGTCGGAGAGTATGGAAAGATTGAAATGTGAAGGTACATCTTCCGGTATGCTTTCCTGTAACGCTCCTAAATACAGCTTCATGTAGGTGACGCACTCGTGCGCAATATATGCTTCAGCTATACATCCTTCAGGTGCGGATCTGTTTTGGACAAAATCACCGTATTGTCCAAGTTGCCTATAAATCAAGTTTTTAAAGTGTTATGATAATACATTAATACTAAATCACATTTATTGATGAGGAAATTAACATAAGGTGTAAAATGCGTACCTTTCCATCGGATACATCCAAGTGAAGTGCAAAGGACTGGTAAGCAACAACTGCCGAGGAAGATGGATCATGAGGTGAGGCATGATGTCGAAAAAATTTGGAGGAAATATCATCTCAAATTTACACATGATATGAACGATGTCTTGTTGCATTTCCCGGAGGTCAGATTTTCTCACTTCCCGTGTGCATACCTTCTGGAAAAATCTTGCAAACGCTACTAACGGCTCCACAACGTGACGAGGAAGGAACGGTCGAATGAAAACAGGGAAGAGACGTTGTAGCAGGATATGATTGTCATGACTTTTCAACCCGTAAAGATTGTTGAATTGTCTGTTCAGGCTTGAAGGATACTTGGCCCGACTTATCCAATGGACAATTTCTGATTTATGCTCAGGCTTGACGGTGTAAGGAGCTTGAGGCATTTTTCTCCTCCCTTGTTTCAACCATAGCTGTTTTCTGATATTCATGTTTTGCAGATTAGTGCGAGCCTTAGGACCGTCTTTCGTCTTACCCTCCAAGTTCAGCGTTGTGACCACCACACTTTCAGAAACATTTTTTTCTATGTGCATAACGTCTAGGAAGTGACGGATCAGCAACTCACACCAGTACGGGAGTTCCCACAATATGCTCTTATGTGTCCAGAATTTGTACTCCTCAGGCCTTTCAGGTATTTCCGCTACAATATCGGGATGATTGCTGAGGGGCCCAAAATCGTACTCATTAAGCACTGCTAAAATTTCTCTTCCCGTCCATCTTCTGGGAGGACCACCGTGTTCTTCGGTTCCATCAAATGCGGCGGACTCGTAACGCCAGTGGTGATCCGCCGGAAGGAACACGCGATGACCCATTCTGCATATCTTGTTGCAATGAGGGGTGCTCCTATAATCGCTGAGGCACTCTGGACAAGCCTTGTATCCCCTAACAACGCTGCCCGACAACATCCCATAAGCAGGAAAATCACTGATGGTACCAATAACCATGGCATGCATCTGGAACGTCTCCTCCTTGTACTTGTCAAAAGTGGGATGACCAACGTCCCACAATACCTTAAGCTCTTCAATCAATGGTCTTATATACACATCGAGACATTTTCCTGGGTAACCAGGCCCCGAAATCAACAACGTCAACATATTATATTCCTTCTTCATGCACATCCACGGAGGAAGGTTGTAAGGTACCAAAACCACCGGCCATATACTGTATGAAAGACTCATGGTGCCGAAAGGGTTGAACCCGTCGGTTGAGAGCCCGAGCCTGACATTTCTGACATCTGACGCAAAATGAGGAAACTCATTGTTTATATGCTTCCAAGCCGCTCCGTCAGAGATGTGTGTCATGATATCTGCGTCTCCCGCGTCCCGCTCACCATGCCATCTCATAGCTTTTGCGGTGGTTTCTGACATGTACAACCGCTCAAGCCTATCTCTCAACGGAAAATACCGAAGCACTTTCACAGGTTTCCTATTGCCTGCTCCCGTCAACTTATATCGGTCAGACTGACATATCGGACATGCGTCAAGGCTAGCAAGGTCATTCCCTTCTGCATCTTTACCCCAGAAGAGAACGCAGTCAAATGCGCATGCATGGATCTTAATGTAGGAAAGCTCTAGATCTTTGAGGATACTTCGGACCTTACGGTGATTGGTAGGATTACGATGACCCTCCTCCAACAACGAAGAAGTGTACTGTAGATATTCATCCACTTGCCTGATAGTCGATTTTGTCTCGACTTTAATCCTCATTACCTCCATCACACTTTGAAGAACTGTCTTCTCAGAACTTGAAGACACAGGGGTCTGTTGCAATGCAATCAGTTTGTTGTACTTGTCAAAGGCAACAGTGTTGACAACTTGTGGGAAGGGCAGCACCGGGTCATGCATATATTGATCCCCACGTACACCGCTTTCAAAAGGAAACACGTCGTTGACGAATGCCATTGTTGGATCGTTGGATGTACTACTACTGCCCGCCTAAAAAAACTGCCCATGATCATGCGATCCATCTAATGATGGCTCACCGTGATATATCCAACGTTTGTACTTCGGCCAAAACCCATTACCCTTTAGGTGCTCCCATCCTGTCCTAATCGGAAATCGACACATATCATTGCGACACTTACATTTCTTGCACGAGCAATAATGGTAATCATTCCCGTTTGCATTTTCCTCGACGAACTGCAAAAAATTCACAACTCCTGTAGTGTATCGCCGGTCATGCTTTGAAAGCGAAATCCAACTCTTATCCAGATCCATATATAGCCTGATAATAATATATATGTATAACATTAATTAATAAGAAATTAATTAACACATACATATATATATATAAATCCTTAATAATTAATTACATTACAATATATATTATTATCAACATCAACTCATATATATATATACCATTAACAACCATTATTTAAGTTACACTATATATCAACCATTATTTAAGTTAATTACACTATCAACAACTATTAATTAACATATATATATATATATATATATATATTTTTAACACTAATTAAAATAACATCAAATTAAAACACATAATTAAACTAAAACTCAAAATCAACTCAACTAAAACTCAAAATCAACATATATACATACATTCTAACACTAAAATAACAACAAATTAAACAAAAAATCACTTAATAAATCAAAGTCACTAAAACTCAAAATCAACTCAACTAAAACTCAAAATCAACATATATATATATATATATATATATACACATTCTAACACTAAAACAACAACAAAACAAAAAATCACTTACTAAATCAAAATCACTAAAACTCAAAATCAACTCAACTAAAACTCAAAATCAACATATATACACATATACGTACATATATATAGGTCCACAATGTAAGAGAGGACGGATTTCAACAATACCCACAGATTTTTCACTCTTTCTCCCGTTTTCCCCTTTTTTTTGAAATGAGCAGCTGCTGCCCAGATCTGAAAATATATAGACTTATAGCCGACGAAAATGTCAACTTCGTCGGCCATACTTCCAAAAATTTTCGTCGGCTAATGTTTCGGAGAAAGGCCGACGAAAATACAAATCGTCGACTGAAATATGAATATAGCCGACGATTTTTTGAAAATACCAACGAAAAAACGGTTTCGTCGGCTATGGTTAAACTATGGCCGACGATTTTTTTTTCACACCGACAAAAAATAAAATCGTCGGCTATTCCTTAGAATTACCGACGAAAATTTTAATTCGTCGGTCGTTTTTTTTTTTCATCGGGAAAACTCTTTTTTCTGGTAGTGTGCACGAATTAATACATGTTAATGCTTGTCAAACTTGTTATAGAAAATCCAATAGAATCGAAAATCATGTTCATCTTACAATACCAAACGAAAACCAAGTATTTTTATAACAAGTAATGTGACTAAACAGAAAATAATACAAGCCATAAGGAATGGATCACACTTTAGAAACCTTGAAGAGCTTCGGTTGATGTGGTGAAGACATTCGGCAGAAGGCTAAGGTGAAGGTACGGTTTTATGAAAGGTGGTGGTGTTTCGGGTTGGCTTGTATTTTTCTGTCTAGAACTATGGAGATACTTTGGTAGAGTTTCTTGCTAGTGTTTATACTTGAGATGTGACAAGTTTTTCTGCAGAGAATATACCTCTATATATAGGGGAAGAATTGCAAGGGATTCGGCAAAATTCTTTAAGAGAATCGGCAAGGAAATCCAAGTCCAATTTGGTTTTGGTTTTGTTGCATTCTTTGTTCTTCTAGGAAATCTTCTTCTCCGAATTAATCATGGATCACAGCCTTTGTGGACTCCTTAATGGATTAACAACATTTGTTTAATGGATTAAAGTCCATGGGATAAGCTGCATGCTTCCCTAGCTCACCTAGGAAACTTTCTTCTAAAACCGGCAATAACCTTGGCTTTTCCTGGCCGGACTAGGGAAGGTCTTTAATCTTTATTCTTCACTTCAATTAGGCATGTCCGACTCCCATATGGTCCTTGTAGTTCAGCAACTATCATTCGATGAATTTAGAAACTACTTTGATGCACAAATTCACAAAGTTGTAAAACTGGGCAGCAGGCTCCTTTTATCTGCAGGGCAGTGACCTTGTGTGCTTGCGACTGGCATAACTTTCTCCCTAGGGCAGCTATTGATGCGATTCTAAGTTCTATAGAAACTAGACTCGTAGAGTTTTCGGTACATATATGGAACGCCTTCTAGTTCCTTGTGGTCTGTCTTGGAGAAATTCTGGAAGTTGATTTAGGTTTCTAAGAAAATACTGGAAATACTGGATTTGCACCGATTTTGTGCTTTGTAATTTCCTGGCATCTTTTCTTTGCTCAGATTGGTAAAACTCCTTCCATTGCTCAATCATTAACATGTCTCCTGCATATAAGAGAAGAAAAATCTATCAAAAGTATAGTCGAGGCTTTAACAAATCCATCGAAACATCTCTACAACTCTACATCGGCTTCTTAACATTTTTGTCCATTTTTATCTATACTTAGCACGATTTCTTTGTAACTCTACCAAATACTCATGACTCGATATTATGACTCGATTCTAAGATAATAAGGGCTAAACAAAGTACAAATGAAGGGTAAAACATATTAAGAACGTAGCATTTTATGCTCCTATTTAGTTGAAAATACTCATGAAACGAATTGTTGACAAATTCACCCCCATTATCAGAATAAATTTTTTAACATGAGCGTCATATTGAGTACGAATCAGATAATGGAATGTTTTAAATGCAGAAAAAACAACATCTTTCGTCTTAACCAACACTACCCAAGATAATCGAGTGAAATCATTAATAAATAGCAAAAAATATCGCATCCCTAAAAGAGTTGAATTTTGTGAAGGACCACACAAGTCTGAATGAATCAACTCAAAAGGCATAGTGCTAGAATGGAAACTCAAAGGATAAGTAAACCATGTGACTCTTAGCCAAAGTACAAGTTTCACAATGCAGATTAGACTCACTGACTCTTAGGCATGGACTTCTTCATAACTCCAAAAGACGGATGATCTAACCGTCTATGCCAGAGCCACAACTCACTTAATCGATCAGAATTCAATGTCCTAGTGCTTGTACATGCAATCCAAGTGAAACAGTCTCCCCCCTCAGGTCTCCCTTGCCAATGATCACCCTGGTACACAGATTCTGAAAAACAACATATATTGGACAAAATGTTACAGAACACTTATTTTGTGAATTCAACTGGGAGACAGACAAAAGATGATGTGACAATGAGGGTACATAAAACACATCATGTAGTACGATGGATGGTGTAACCTGAATAGACCCAATACCTAAGACGGGAAAAGACGCACCATTAGCATTTGAAACATGAGATATAGAAGGGGATGACATAGACATAAAGAGAGACTAATCATATGTCATATGATCAGATGCCCCGGAATCAATAATCCACGTATTTCCACCAGTAAAGTCAGAAACATGTAAAGCCATGCATGCCAATTTTACCTCGGATTTCCTTAGGGAAGGAAACATTACCCTTATCACCATGGTGACATCCTTGACTGCATAATGGATACTGATTTTAGTAGAGAACAAGGCTCGAGTTTCGACCATGAGAGAACTTATTCACCATTTTATTCATTCTTCAAGTATTCAACTTAAATAACCAATTCAAACCTCGCACCAATCAAGCCACAAAAAACCCCAGAAGGACTTCCAATTAAGATGATGCAATATCTTCGACAACCAACAGAATTAAAAAATTCCAAGTCCACCAATTCAACCAATCTAACTCACGATTATGTGAAAGAGGATTAAACCTTGACCACCAATTAAATCAATTAACCTTCCAATTAAACCAAGTTACGTCTCCTTGTGTCCACCACACACAAAACAAAAGAAAACACTATCCTTGCTAGCAGCAGTCCCGCAACCGTCCTAGCCTCGCCTCGCTAGGCCTGCACCAGAGCATACTCCGATAGGTTTCCCGGACCCGCGCTTCCCAGCCCAGCCGACCTCCGATGACGCCAACACCGACGTCGGTTTCCAACCCGGTGCTCTCGACACGAGGCCAACGACCCGACCCAGCAACCTCCAATCTAATATGGGCAACTAAAACATGACAACACCGGCAAATCGCAGATTTGGACGACTGCCTGGCACTGCACGACGACCCAGCAACCTCACACCCACTTCAACGACACCAACTGGACGACGCAGACTCGTTTTAGCCAGACCCGATTGATTCCGGCACTTAAATCTTTGGTCTCCTCCGTCGACGCTTGCTTCAGTCGACGCAGCCCAACGGCGACGACGTCACTGCCCGGCGCCAACGACGCCTTGAGCTCCGACCAAGGACCAGGGCTGCACTGCCTCGACCCGAATTTTCTGCCTCAATCCGAACCGCCGCACGACCCGGATTCAACAATCCTCTCAATCTAGATCTGATCGACCCGACCCGCGAATTAAAAAAAAAAAAAAAAAAAGGAGAATTTTTACCTATTATCGGTAAATTCAAAGGTAATTTCTCGAAATTACTGTTCAATGAATTATAATTTGAAATTTTGTTTTATTTATTTTATGCTAAATTCTATTTAAATATATTATTAAAGTAAGTAATTATATGAATATTGATTGTTTTTATGTGACATCAATTAAGATGCGGCGATCAACATGCGACGACAATATGGAGTCGGAGATCGAGCAATTGCTTCATATGCAGCTTATTTGGCAAACTGACAGTAAGAATTTCGCCGCTTTCATTAAATAACGTTAAAATTATTTAATGATATGATGCTCTTATTAAACCGCATTAATACTTATTTAAATTTAAATGTTAAATTTAGAGTATTATATGTTCATTTTGTTACTGTTAAATAATTGTTTTATTTAACATGTTATTTAGTTTAAGCATTGCCATGATAATGCAATTTCATGAGTATTGTAATATAAAGAAAAATTGACAAACCTATTATTGTGATAAAACATTTTCACGAAGTATGAAAAAATATGATCATTACAAATCTTGGTCTTGAAAATCCAATTTTTATTTCTTGAAAATTTTCCAGCATGGATATCTTCTTAATTCTGTAAATAGTAACGATAATGAAATTTCATTAGCTTCAGATGCAATGAAAATGGAGAAACAAAATTTTATTGTGATAACGTAATTTCACAAAGCATCAGATTGACCATAATGTATCTTGGTTTATTTTAGTTGTCGTGAATGTCACTTAGACCGCGAAGCTAATACATTTTCTTCTTCTTTTATTTTACAGATGGTTGAACCATCACAGTCTGATTTTGAAATATTAGACTCTGAAGAACTTGGGTACCAAATTCCCCTTCTTGTGCCAACAAAGGCTTGAGTTTGGTAAATTATGCCAACAGCTTTTGATACGACCCGAACCTCGAATTACTTTTTAACTGGTTTACTCTTACTTTTACTCATCCGGAATTGTTTTTACGATTTGAAAGTTCTAAAGGTTGACTTTTAAATAAGTTGACTCGACTGAGAATTTTATTTCATGACGAGGTAGAAGACGTTGAAACGAGTTCGTGGACACGTAGCATGCTCAATTTGGAGTTCGTACGGAAATTTGTCCGATTTTTGAACGAGTATAAATAGTGGGAAATGAAAAATTTCCCGACCGAGTCGCCGCCCTCGGTTCTTCGCCGTCCGGCCGCCGTTCGCTGCGCCACCGGTCCCGTTTGGACCGTCTCCTCCTCCCCTTCAAGTCTGTGGTGGTGGCACAGTGGGAATCGCCGCCGTTCGCCCGATTCCAGCCCAAGAACATCAAGCCCAGTTGGGCTGGTTCTCCCTCCTCCGGCCAAGGTTCCACCTGATTCTTGGGGGGAATTGAAGGCCTCGACTTGTGCAACACGTCCATGAAAGGAATTGAGCCAATTCGTAGCAGGTAAGGAGGAATTAGAAATTGAAATTTTTAGGGTTTTTGGTCAAATCGGTGGAGGTTGTGATTTTGATGTTTTTGATGAATTTGGATGTTAAATTCGTGTTTAGGAGGTTGAAAGGAGTCGAATTAGTGTAGTTTGGGGTTTGGTTGGTGGAATTTTAAAGGAATTTCGATTTGGAGAGATTCGGCCGCCGTTTGCGGCGGCTGAGGTTGTTTCCGGCGGCGGGGACGGCGGAAAGGAGGTCCCGAGGTGCTAGCGATCCTTTTGGGTGAATTTGGGATCGATTGGAGGTGGTTTTGCCTCCTGAGGCGGCGCTGCCGGCGGCAGCGCTGCTGTTCCGGCGGCGTGAGGTAGGAGATGATGAATAGTGAAACAGTAAAAGGTAAAAGTAAATAGTAAACAGTAAAAGTAAAGGTAAACAGTAAAAGTAAATAGTAAATATTGGATTTTAACCATTTACTGTTTGATTTCAGAATTACTGTTTTACCTAGAATAATTACTGTTTGACCATTAAAAGTTACTGTTGACTTACCGTAAAAAGGTAAAAACTGTTTTAAAGGGGTTTTACGATGAAATAACTAGTAAAATGATTAATCGGACACGAGGTGGGTGTCCTGAGTAATTTAGGAGGTAGATTTTCGGTATTGAGGCGTAATTCCTATACCGATAACTGAAAAAGAGAAAATTGGGAGGTTTCGTGCGAGTGAGGACGTCCGTAGATTTAATTTTTATAATTTAATTCCGAAGTTTGAAATATTTATAATTACGTCTCTGGTACAGGTCGAGAAATTACTCGACGTAATGAGAGTGAGGAAGAGCGGCACACTCGGCCGTACTGTGAGTAGATTTCTATTTTAAATAAATGCATGCATAATTATTTTAATGAAATGCAGTTTATTTTAAATAAATGATATTGATATTTAAAAGAAATGTGGTTTTGGGTTATACATTTACTACTGTTTTAGTAGTACGTATTTTAACCGGAAATGAGATTTCCGGAAATGGTATGTTTTAATTATTTATAATTGATTATGTTGAAAAAGTTTTAATTAAAGGTAGTGACCGGAAATGAGATTTTCGGGGATTTTATATTTTCGTTATTTATGATTTTCGACATGTGAGACATGTCGACGTTATAAATATAATTTTTGATATTATTTTACGGCATGTTGGATATGTCGGATATATATGAGTATATTTCGAGGCTATTATACGAATGATTATTATAAGCCTCAGATGTGCGGTCGGGGACCGTACAGATTTATGATATATAAGGAGAAGCGTACTTTCGGTTTTGTTTTCGGATTTTCACCATATCATGGTCAGATATATATTGATGCTAGCTAGCTTGGTCGCCTGAGCCCATGCGAGGTGATGACTTGACCACATAGGTCAGTTTCACGCTCGGTGGTCAACGTGTACGGGCATAGTGTCGCCTGAGCCCATGCGAGGTGACGACTTGACCACATCAGTCAGATTCACGCTCGGTGGTCAACGTGTACGGGCATAGCGTGGGACGCTATAGAGAGAGTCTGGGAGGCTCGACCCTTAGCCTTGGAGGCTACTATTAAATGGTGGTAATAACGTTCCCCTATTCTATTATTTGACCAATGGGTTTCGTCATGATTTTTATATTATGAGGTTTTCAGGAATATTTTCTCTATGAGATTTCTGATTTTAATAAATTCCCGAACCAGCGGGGCTGGGTTTTTATATGACCAATGGGATTGGTCGTGAAATATTATTAATTGATTTTCAAAAATATTTCGTTTTGAAATACAAATATAAACAAAAGTATTATTTGTTTATTTGATATATCAACAGGGCTGATTTTTAAATACGATTTTCTTAAAACGTGGAACGTTTTATTAAAGGCATGCAATGTGGTTTTATTTATAAAATATTAGGAAAGTAATATGATACTTTGAATTAAAGTATTATATTAAATTGTTTTATTTTTATCCACTCACTCTAACGTTTTTAATTTACTTTCCCCTGGGTCCTTCGTTTTAAAATCGTCCAGTGTGCATAGTAGTGATCAGAGGTCAAGAGTACTCGGAGTCGAGGCATAGTCATCATCATTGTCTCTTCCGTTAGGGGGATCTGTGATCCCTTATTCTTTTATTTTTATATTACATTTCTTGTTATATTTACATTCGTGATTCCAGTTCATTTTGTTAGACTGCTCTGATTACCTATGAGCCAGTTGAATTAGATTTGACATTTATTTGTGGCGGTTGTTGTGATTTGGGGAGCAGGTGGCTCCAGGTGTTACGGATGGAACTGGAATTTAGAAGTGTTTTGGTTGTTGCAGGTTTTAGGGTTGTCCATCTTAAGATTGACTTATCGATTTATCGATAGAGTTAGTCTTAAGGTGGTCCCCGCAGGCCTTATCCGGGTTTCAGGGTGAAATCTGGTGCGGGTCCTGTCAGCTTTCTGCAAATAACTGATAAATAATTAAAATACTTTGAATGACAATGTAAGTTCTGAGACAAAAAAAATTTCCAAAAATAAATTATGCAAAGTAATGCAACATCCCTAATACAAAAGGCAATTACCATGAACGTTAAGATTTCTATAATCATCTAAAAAAGTGGAAACAATGCACAATTTGAAAGATGACCTAGGGGACATGTGATGTGCAATGAAGCACTATGCCACTGTTGTAAATCAACGAATTATTAATACGGACATTGCAAATTAGCAAAAAATTAGCTACGACTTACAGGAAGTATAAAGAATCATACAAGTACGTAGATTTGGAAAAGTATCTTCAATATCCAACAATAACATTAAAAATGAATTTACCACTAATGGCTTACCATATGGGAGAAGATGACGATGACACATCTCATTATTGCAGCTATTAAAAGAGCAAAAAGGATTTAACTCAATTCAAGATAGACTTTGATTAGTCCATTCTTCAATTTCCAAGATATCCTAATAAAGGATGTCACTCCTTATATCTAATAAATTAGACTTTTGGTCTCAAAGTTTTTATTTCTAAATTAGACAAGACTAAATGTAATCGTTGGCATGTTAATTTTGAATTTTTTCTCAATGAATTGAGATTATTCGAATTTTATTCATGATATACATGGTTCAATTTTATACATCTAACTTTGCAAAGTATTGCATAAAGTAAAACAACACAATATAATATAGGCACGACATAAAGAACTATGTGCAAAGAAACGCACCATGTAATCCCTAGAATAATAGTACTCAAAGACAATGGTACTAATATATCACAAAATAGCATAATAGTACTGAAGAACATTAGTATTATATCAATAGATATAATAAAAAGTAACAAGGATCGGTATATTTGTTTCTTTGGAATTCATAATGCATCTGCCTTCCTGGGATTACCATACCTGTTATAGCAATCCCCATCGAGTTACTCTAAAGAACTTGGGTTACGTTTCGATGCATATATATTGAGCATATGTCAAATTGACAATTTATGAGACAAGAGAAAATTGAATTTTTTTTTACACATTTTAAAGAAATATATGCCACGATGTTCATGTGAAAAGACACAAGTGAGAATTCATTTGAGCTCCTTTGCATTACCTCTAACGACTGCAGAAGTACACAAGTATTAGAGAAGTTTATATGTCAAACTTAGTAGGCTATATGTAACCGCTAATTGAATCTAACGTCATAAGAATGATCTTTTGGAATTCTGACATAGATTGGCTTTGACGCAACTACTCGTGATCTGGTGATCCGTACATTAAAGAAATTACCATGGACACCCATATTTTGGATGAATATAAGCAATCACCAGAAGAATATGGTTCACACACGAAACCGAGGACGACCAAAGAAAATTTTAACCTCAAATATTGTTTCGATACAATCCATGTAGGGTTGAAGATGTGTGTTCAATCCCTACATTTCACCGCTCCTCTAAGGTGACATTATGATATATTTAATGCACAAGTATATGCACTAATACCATAAAGTGCTTCTTCCATCAGTTGTGATTTTATGGACAAAAGCACATCATTCAAAGCCTATTCGTTAAAGCAATTATGATTGAGACCATCATATGCAAAGGACACATGTGTTCTCATTATGTTCTTATATTGAATCCAAAGAGGATTCAGTGGACTGATTCAACCAACTTGCGGACACCTTAGATATTTTATGATGTTGGTTGTTGTGTTGACACGCTGGTCACGTGTCATGACACCATTCACTATTAATCTTATGCTGCTTATGCTAGAAAGTCAAAACACCTAGGCCAGGTTAATTTTCGTAGGTGCAATAATTTTATAGCTTATTATATAGGATTTGTAATGGGTATCATATCTCTATATATAAAAACTCAATTGATCTCACAAAAAACGACTACAGTAATAGTCTTGATATTGGTAAAGCACACCAATACTTCCGTTTTGGGTTATGTAATTTTGCATGCAGCGTTACTTGTTCACCTATGTCCACCATCATTGAACTAATTTACACCACAGCTAGTGACTGTGTGTGAGGATCTTAAAGGATTTCAAACAAACATGTAATCCTTGAGCTCTTTTAGATTGCCACGGATCTACAATCCTTGAGCTCGGTTAAATGTTTCTATGTTCTAAAATTGCACCGCCACAACTCACAATGATGGGTCACTTTAGATGAATAAGTATTTATGATGGATATGAACTTCCAACTAGTCCGCTATGTGGAAACCTTGAGAGGCGATCTTTTTACCGCTAGATAAGCGAAGTGTCACTTTGATGAGACAGTCTTCTCGTCGTTAGGGGGAGATAAGAACAAGCATGTTCAAGTGGAACGACAGGAATTGTCGTGCTTTGTCCCCACTATGTCTCATCTTGATCCCCAAAATCATACAAAATAAAGTGCGTAGATGTCTGATACATTAAAGTGACGAGATCACATAAACCTGCTGCAAAATACCTGTAAAGATTGTGTTTTATCAAAAGAACATAGTGCCACCTAAGAGGAATTGGGTATAGCACTGCCACCATAGATGGTGGCATGGTGGCATAGTGACGCCATAAAGTGGCATAAATGGTGTCACAGGCCGTGGCTCTCCAAGGAAGAGGGGGAGGCCACCTTAAGTTCGATAAATACTTGCCTAAAGGAAGAAGGCAAGTTTGGCACAACCTGATCCATTGATCAGTGATACTCAAATCCGTCTCATGAGAATATTTATGGATTGTGGTTATCATTCGGGGACGCCTCAAATGTTAGAACCAATCCTTAAAGTATAGAGATCTCTACAAACACATTACACTGGTGTACATGAGGACGTAGAATAATGAGTCTAATATCGAACCATACTTCGTTGAACCAACACAGTAAATGGGCCTAATGGAAAGAAGCGATCCAGTATAAACAAACAGGTAGGTCTTTGGGCAGGTGACGCCGACACCGCAAATATAAACCCTATCAAATATATGTTTGTTAGAATACGTAATGAGAATAAGAGTATGTAGACTCACCTTATGGCGCAAGGTCTCTCAACAACGCACTGGAATCGACTGCGAGGAGATATTCTCTCATAATGGACTACGAGGACACAATCTCTCGTAATGGATGTCATTGCACTCCACTACCTTGTCAGTTTGGTAGTTTCTGATAGGAGCACAAAGTGCTACGTTCTTAATATGTTTATGCCTATATTTATACATTGTTTATCCCTTATTTACTTAAGATCGAGTCATAATTCTTATGAAATCGTACTTAAAAGTCGGAAGTTTACAGAAATTTGACTAAGTGCTAAAAATCGGAGTCCTTAAATGTTTTGTTGAATCTGTAAAGCTTCCATGTTGCTTTTGATGGAATTTTCTTCTCTTATGAGAAGTATATACATTGATGATTGAGCAATGGAAAGAGTTAGAGTAATCAGAGCTAAAGAAGCTGCCGAGAATTGCTATGCAAAATCGGATCCAGTAAGTTCCAGGAATTTCCTGGGCACATCACTCGAATTCCAGAATTTCTCTAGAACAGTTCACTTAGAGCTAGATGGCATGCCATATATGTATGGAAAGATCTCTGAGTTTAGTTTCCGCAGAATTTGAAATTGCATCAATAGCTATTTTCTGGAGGAAGTTATGCTCGATTGAAGACACAAAGGTCAAATCTGCCGAGAAGAAAGCAAGAATCAGCCTCAGCCCCTGGTGATAGGCTGCAGTGCCAGCCTCGCCGATTTGCAGCCTGTGCCGCTGCGCAGCACTTGCAGCCTTACACTCACGTTGTCGAGCCGTATCCGACACTGGCCCAAACGTATACCAGGCGTATACGTCGAGGTTTTGGCCTATGACATCTCGTATCTGATACCGGCATCCCCGTGTCCGATACGGACACCCACGCTGTCGAGGATCAGCGACATTGACACTGCCCCTGCTGAAAAGCTGCTGTGCAGCTGCCGGAAGCCACAAGCACATGCTGTCGACAGTCTGTCGACAACCCTCGACAGAACCCATCCAGTTAGCCTTGCCAACATTCGATAGGTTAGCCTCGCTACAAGATCCTGCTGCGCACAATCCTGTCGAAGGCCTCGCGTATATACTACACCAGCCCAGCACACGCTGCCGATGCTGCCGAGAAGCTGCACGCTGCCGATATGCTGCCGATAGCCTGCATTCTGCCGAGGAAACCTTCTGAGAGGCTGCAAGATGGCTGCAAGTATTCCGGCCGAATCCTAGAGCATCAAGGAAGATAAAAGACACGTCTAAAACGTGTGAAGCATGTGTGAAGAAACCTTAGGCCGGTCAAACAAGGGAACCCTAGTTCAAGAAGGGAAGTCGATTCAATTCTTGATTTTTGTTAAACTCTTGTATGAAGTTTCTGTGATTGTTTTGCGATTTTAACTTGTAATATTTTCGTGTGTAGATAATTATGACAGTAGGTGTCAATGCATGTTTAAGGTTTCAAATTGGTTAGTATCTAAGGATTGGGCATAAAAATCGGTACATAGTGTTGTCTTTAACATTGATCTAGGTGCTAGGTTTAATCGGCTAGAGTAATAACAAACTAAGCTAAACCTACCCGGTTGTTTTGATTTGTGTTGCTCACTTAGGGTTTAATACTTTAGATACTTGCATGTTAAAATAAGAAGATTGACGGCCTTACTTGTTTACTTATCTTCGATTTAGACTATTGCGCACAATTGATAAGTCCTACCCGAATTAACATAACTTTAGGGCCTAGAACTACCCGTTTGGTCTTAAAACTTGAGAAGTCTTACAATCTAGGTTGTAGTCGGAACTAATTTGAGTCTTATGTACTTGTTCCTTACTTTCATTCACGAATTTGTTACATGTTAAAGAGTCTTTTGTGTTAAATATTTTGTGTGAAAGATGATGATCACTTGTATATGGTAAAATAGGATTTAATTTCGTGTCTAGTTATTTAGGGCAACTTGTTGCCGAACCTCATCTAAATTCCCCATGATTTCGTTTCATTGTTTGTATATAATTGTGAATATGTGTTTCTAACCTTTTACATGTCAGGTACCTGATAGGAGCACAATGTGCGACGATATTAATGTGTTATTATCCCTTATTTGTGCTTTGTTAAGTCTATTTAGAGTAAGATAGAGTCATAATATAGTTTAGTGTCATTTTGAAAGAGTTTTGAAAAAATGTGCTTAATAATCCGAAAAATGACTAAGTATAGAAATCTGGAAAATAATGTAAAACATGCCTTTTTCGTGATCCTGAGACTCGTCCTAAACTGACCTATCCTTTTCCAAATTTGATGAAATTTGGTATTCATATAGTTGGCAAGCTAAAGTGTATTGTGTCAAAATTTCAGAACAATCGGATTTCGGGAAGTCACCCAAAAGATCACTTGACAGTTTGAACAAAGATCACCAGGGACTTCCAGGATTTTCCTGGAACTGTGTTCTGACTTCCGGAATTTCTGTATGACGTATCACTTAGAACCAGAAACTGTGCCATATACCTTTGGAAATCTCTATGAGTATAGTTTCTCTGGGACTTGGAATCGGATCAATCGGAGCACTGAGGAGGGCGTTATGCCGGATTTACTGAAGCAAGGTCATTCTGCCGGGAAAAATGAAGTTTCCCGGTTGCATCAGGATAACTCTCCATTGGATTTTTGGGAGCATGGATCGGATATATTGGACCTAAAGACTTGTTGGACATGTCCATGCTATGTCATTGATGCCAATTGAAGTCCAAGTTCAGAATTAAAGTCCAAGAATGCATAAATTTGCCGGCAAGGAAACATAAACCAAGTAGGAAAAGGAATTTTCATTCCTTTGTGTTGCCGGCAACCCTAGGGTTTTTCCTCTATATAAAGCCACCAAATTCTCAGAAAAACTGATCACATCCTAAGCCAAAACACAAGTTCAAAGATCTACCAAATTTCTACCTTAAGTCATAGAGAGAAAAGCAAGCCGAAACCTCCCTTCACCACCATCCGATAAAAAATCAGTCCGTGCCTCCATCAGTCATCGCCAAGATCAACACGAGGTGCTGCCCTAAGGTGTCCAAATGTGCGATGTACTCCCTTCGGCTTGTAATTATTTTATTTTTCGATACTATGTCTATGTAGTTTGGATATTCTTTTGGTATTTGTTTTTATGTCTATATAAAGACAATTTGTTTATTTGGTTTTGTATATTGAAAGTAGTTCATGAGTTTGATTCTTGGTGTCTTGCTAACATTAAAGTTTCGATTTCATGGTTCTTTGAAAGATAAAAAAAATATGCAAACACAATTTGTAAATATGTAACCAGTTAGGTCGTAGGGATGCATGCTTGACTTGATTCTCGATTTCTTCTTGATTAGTTGTTTGAATTCGTGTGCAACCGAAGGAGATGTTTAGATGCAATTGTAGGCCATGGTTGTTGTCTAGATGTTGAATTCACTTGCCGTAGTAACATAGGTCAAGTTAGAACACTAAGTCGATTTGGTTTATGTTGTTACCTAGGGTTAGAGTAATTCTTACAACTTGCTTGTCTAATATGAAGAGTGACGCCTTGCATGTTAAACTTGTTTCCGACTAAGAGATTTCGTGCTTTATATGTTAATTGGTTAATTTCTACACTAAGTGTCTTTAATCGATTAGCTAAAGATTAGGGTTATGCACCAAGCTAATTTAAGTATTTTCGTGAGATCTAAAATCGACTAAATAAACCCCTAAGGAATCTAGTTAGGTTGGAATTAAGTTGAGTCTTGAATATTTCAATGCATGTCTTCTTGATTTCCTACTTGTTACTTGTTTCGATTGGTGATAGTTAGTGCTATGTGTTTTGTGTGAGAGATGTTGACTAATTTGTACATAGTAGTTTAGAGTTTAAATTCCTGCAATTTAATTTCGTGCCATAGTTCTTAGGGCAGCCCTATGGCTGCCGAACCTTTATCCCCCAATGAGTGATGATTTCATGTATATGTGTATATATTTTTGTCTAACATTCTCATGTTTCAGCTACCCTTAATCCCCGGCTAGAACGATCCCTACTTGCTTATACTACTAACGATCTTTTGTAGGGTATTATTTGTGTGAGCCTCGCAGCTCACATCAGTACCCTTAATCCCCGGCTAGAACGATCCCTACTTATTTCTATACTACTAACGATTGTAGGTTTATTATTGAAGATGTGCTTAGGCAACTCGTCAATTTTTGGCGCCGTTGCCGGGGATTAAAAAAGCTTGATATGTTTATTTTTTGTTTTGTAAATTTTCGTGTGTTGTAATTATTTCGTTGGAAAATTTTGTTGTAAAGTAGAAATATGCTTCGGCATGTAGAGTTTAAATTTTTGAAAATTATATGATGTTGCCGAATGTGCTTTGATGTAATAACTTAGTTAAATTGCTAGGAGGCTTAGAGGTTTATTTGTGTTGAGTTTGCTTTGTATTTTGAAGGAAAGAGGAATAGGTAAGGTCACTTTTGTTGATATTAGCCTTAACTGACAGGACCCGAACCAGATTTCATCCTGAAGTCCGGATAAGGTCCTGCGGGGACCACTTCAAGACTAACTCTATCGATAAATCGGTAAAGCAAATCTTAAAATGGACAACCCTAAAACCTGTCACAAACAAAAACACTTCTAAAGCAATTTCCAACCTCAACGCCTGGAGCCATCTGCTCCCCAAATCACAACCACTCCCATCATAACAATAAGAAATTCAACTTCTGTAATAGACATCAAAATTTATAGCAACACACGATTACCATATTTGGGTCATAACCCATAAGTAAACAAACTTTATTTTACTACAACTCATAAACGTATCAGAGCGACTCTACAAAAGAAATATACTACAAGTAGGTTAATTAAGTAACCTACGATTTCTGACAGCGGAAGAGGAACTATAAGTTTTGCGTCCTTCTAGTACCAAACAACTCTGCAAACTGGGCAATTTAAAACAAAGAGCCCAGGAAAAGTAATTTAAAACATTAGCGTGAGTGGACAAAAATCAATAAATATAACTATATATTACTTTCCTTATTTTCATGAATAAAAACCATGATGCATGCTTCAACGAAAATCATTTATATCATATATCGATAAAATAAAAACCGCAGCCTGCTGGTTAAGAAACATATATATCAGTGAGCCAATCTTATTGGCTGTTTAAAGAAATCACGTAAAATATAGGGGAATGTCAACCACCATATTATACTGAGCCTCTAAGGCTAAGGGTCAGTCTCTAAGACTTTCTATAGAGTCAAACGCTAAACCTGTACACGTCGACCACCGACCGTGAATCTGACCTATGTGGTCAAGTCGTCACCTCGCGTGGGCTCAGGCGACACTCTGCCCGTACACGTCGACCACCGAGCGTGAATCTGACCTATGTGGTCAAGTCGTCACCTCGCGTGGGCTCAGGCGACTAAGCTAGCTAGCATCAATAAACATATCTGGACCCTGGTATGGTGAAAATCCGAAAACAAAATCAAAGTACAATTCCCCTAATAAATCATAAATCAGTACGGTCCCCGGCCGCACTTTTGAGGCTTATAAATATACTTAAACATAATCATACCCTCGTAGAAAATAAACGAAATCAACATATCGCATATGTCATGATATTCAAAACCAAGTGAAATCATATAATCATCGGAAATCTCAATTCCGGCTAAATATCTATATGTATATAGATTTTGATAATATCAAATTAATTGACTTAAAATGTAATCCGATTCAAATTTGATAAAAAGGAAATCAGCAATTAAAATAGATTATCGACCTTCGATAATCTATATCACTTTCAAAATAAATCCATGAATATATAAATCCCAACGATATTAAAAGATCTATGCATGCATCAATTTAAAACAAAAGTCCACTCATAGTACGATTAGGTCTGTCGCTGATCCGAGCTCTCCTCACGTCGAGTCTCCTCTCGATCTGAAAAAAAATATATATTTAGAATATTCCGAACTCAGAAATCGAACTATAAAAACTTAATTTACAGGGTCCTCACTCGTACGAAACTCTCAGTTAAACTTTACGCGTCAAGTTAAACCAGTTTACGACTGTTTATTCATTTACTAGCCACTTTGTCGTAAATTTCCATTTACTCGCAATTATTTTTCATTTAACCTGAGTTAAATACTAAGTAATTTAGTTAAACAGTAACTCGTAACCAGGACAGTAACTTTCGAATTTATAATTTACCTTTTTACAATTACTGTCTTACTTTTACCATTTACTATTTACTGAGTTACCATTTACTAATTACCATTTACCATTTAACCTTTTTACCTTTCAAGTTTACCATTTTACCCTCCGCCGCCGCCACAATGGCAGCGCTGCCGCCGCCACAATGGCAGCGCTGCCGCCGCTGCAGCAGCAGCTCCACCACAGGGCCAAAATCATCTCCATTTCGTTCAGCACGACCGTCATAACCTCAGGAAGCCACCTCGCATCGCCTTGGCCGCACAACACCCGTGCAGCCGCCACCAACGGCGGCCGACACGGCGGCCAAAATCCCCAAATTCCAACAATTCAACCATCAATTTACATAATTTCAGTTCCAAACAACATCACAAACTCAATTCCAACATTCAATTACACAAATTTCATCCTTAAAATCACCCAAATTCGAAAACCCCAAAACCCTAGAAATTCCAATTCGAATTTCTCCTTACCTGTTCCAAATTGGCTACAACCCTTTGGAGGGTTTGACACACGTCTCTCAGACTTCAAGAAGATGTACGGATTGCGCACGAGGCCGGAAAACGGAGCTCCGATCGGTCCAAGGCCGGACTGAAATTCGCCCGCTGCGTCCTCCTCGGGCCACGACACGTGCTACGGCTGGTATAGAGAGGTAGAGGAGGAAGAGACGAACTCGATGCTGGGGTTCTTTTTCCCGATCGTCACCGGACGGCGAAGACGCGTGGAGGCGGTGGTGATGTCAGTGGTTCGTGCGTCAGGAGGAAGAGAGGAAGAAAAGAGAGAAAAAAAAAAAAAAAAAAAAAAAAGGAGAGAAAAGAAAATTTTTCCCGTTTTCGTAAATTCCTTTTCCGACTATTTATACTCGACCAAATTTGGAAAGTTACAATTTTTACATCGTAACTTTTTCATCCTAACTCCGAATTTAGTGTGCTACGTGTCCACAAACTCGTTTTAACGTGTGCTATCTCAACGTAGCAAGAAAATTCTCGATAGACTCAAATTATAAAAAGTCAACTTTTAGGAATTTCGTAACTGTAAAACAACTCCCGGGAACGTAAAAATAAAATAAAATTTCTGAAAAGTTAAACACGGTTCGGGGCATATCATTAACCCTTCATGTTATCTTTCGAGGTCTCATGAGGTTGAGGGCGGCTTTTATTGACACTTGTGGTACTATCAACACGAGGTTCTTAATTGAGTAAGGGGCAAAAGGTTCGCCTATTAGTATGTGTTGTCCAGACTTAGACTCAAAGGTTTGTCAAATTAGATCTTAGAGGCCCACAGACTGTTTTCTCTTCTCTTTTGAAGAGTGGCGATAGGGGACTTGTCCTCCGTGGTTACCAACAAATGAGTCTTGCCTTGAGCTATTTTCGGATGACACGCATAGCCTTCTGAAAATACGGAACTTTGTGTCTAGACGATGTAACCTAGGCCGCACGTCCACCGAGCTTCGAAACTTGAGATAGATTCGGCATGAGTGAAATTCTAAGCTTACAAGAAAACGTTTTGTGGTTCAAACTTTTAAGGTATATCGGAATAAGCATGATACTACCTTGCCTTGAGCTATTTTCGGATGACACGCCTAGCCTTCTGAAACCACGGAACTTTGTGTCTAGACGATAGCACCTAGGCCGCATGTCCACCGAACATCAAAACTTTGAGTGAATTCGGCATGAGTGAGCCTTGAGGCTTGAAACAAAACATTTTATGTGGTTCGAACTCTCGAGGTATATCGGATAAAGCATGATACTACCAGGGGCTGCACTAGTCCATTTTACCGTTATCTCCTCTGCTCCACGTACTTTGAGAGTTTGAACAAACTTAAAAGCAATTAGACTTAGAAATTTTGACATCACCATAAAATTTCGTTTACTTGTTCTCTTCTTGCCGTGTATAGTTTTTCTTGCCGTGTGTTTATAGTTTGTAAATGTTTGAAACTTGTTTGAAATTGCCAATGCCGTGGCTTGTATTGTTCTTGTATATTCTTGCTTTTTATTTTACCTTCAATGATTCTAACTTGCTTCTCGTTGAACTATTCAGGATAATGCATGTCCGAACCTAATCTTTGGACAAGAGATAATCGAGGACGTGATGGGAGCCTAAGCTCGCACACAATAATAAACCCTACAAAATATCGTTAGTAGTATGAGCAAGAAGGGATCGTTCTAAGCCGGGGATTAAGGGTACCTGAAATATGAGATTGTTAGACAAATTATCCACACAAATATACATAAAACGTCACAATGGGGGGAAAAAGTATGCGTCGGCAGCTTGCTGCCCTAGAACTAAATGACATGAAATTTAAACCCTAATCTACTATATACAAGTGATCATCATCTCTCACACAAAACAGTTCACACAAAAGACTCTTTAACAAGTAGATTTGCATGCGAGAAAGTAAGAGACAAGTATTTAGCATGTTCAAGACTCAACTTAGTTTCGACCACAATTAGAGCGATTAGCCTTTTAACCAATTGTTAGACATCTAATGTTTTAAGATCATACTATTCGCCTTCGATCCTAAAGTTTATGCTAATCCGGTTTTAAGCGTTTTAACATTTAAGCACAAGAGTCTAAAATCGAAAACATGTAAACAAGCAAGGTTGTCAATCATCTTATTTAACATGCAAGTTTTAGCTAAGGTATTACCCTAAGTGAGCACAATAGAATCAAAGCAACATACGTTTCAACTTTATTCATTCTACCCAGGTTAAATGAAACCTAGCATCTAGATTTACATGCTTTAAACAACAAATGTTTTAAACACAACTAATGCTTCGATTTGTTAAGGAACACCCTTAGATTACTAACCAATTTAAATCCTAAACATGCTTCTAATACCACTGCCCTAATTATCCAACATACAAAAACCACAAGTTAAATTCACAAAACTCTAACATAAACAAGAATCATGCAATCGGTTTACACAAAAGTTCAATAAAAACCAAGAATCGAATTGCGTTTATACAATACAACCAAACTACAACAAATACAAAAGCCATAGGGGGAGTGGATCACACTTTTAGAACCTTTGAAGACTCCTCAATCGTGTGCAAGATGCTTGGCTGCTGCTCCTTAGTGCTCGGCCAAAACAAGAATCGGCAGAAGACAAGGTGAAAGGATTCGGAAGTTTGTAGTGGTGGTGATGGTGTTTTGGCTAAGTATTTGGGTATTTGGTGCTTAAGAAACTTGGTAGAGCTTTGGCTAGTATTTTATGCTTGAGATGAGATGATTTTCAGAATGAAAAAGTGAGGCTATATATAGAGGAGAGGGGTGCCGGCTGCCCTTGTTGCACAAGGCAATCACAAAACCTAGTAGGATAAGGTTTTGAAACCTTCTTTTCATAGCTCAATTAGGTTTTCTTGTTCTGATTTTTCTTCAAGGCTTGGGCTTCACATCTTCATGGACTTCTTGTATAATCTTTGGACTTCATTTGATAGGTCTTGATCCACCGAAAATTGCCCCAAACCCGCCGGCATAAATCTGCCTTTTCCGGCAGCTTTTCCTAGCTTGACTAGGAAAACTTCTTCTTCGTATTTTTCTTCAATGCCTTGGCTTGGTGTCATCCTCCTTCCTTCCTTTAGCTTGGACCATCTTCACATATGCATTTCTACACCATATGGTCCATCGAAAACAGAAATTGTGAAAAGGAGGCAGTAGCTTCTTGGAATCGGCTAGAAAAGACCTTGCTGCAGTAACTCCGGCATATCTCCCTCCTCGGAGCTCCGATTGATGCGATTCCAAATCTCAGATAAACCAGACACATATAGCCATCTCCATATAAAAGGGCTCGATCAAATTCCTTGTGAGTAGTCGGGAATGATGTTTCGAAGTTGGGACACAGTCCCAGGAAAATCCTGGAAGTCCCTGGATTGGTTTGCTCGAACTGCTGTTTTGCAGCCATCTTTTGGGTGACTTCCCGAACTCCAATTGTTCTGAAATTTTAACACAACATTCCTCAGTATATGAATAATAAGCACGCCAAATTTCATTAAATTCGGACTAGGATAGATCACATTTTTACTCATCTCAGAATTATGAAAAAGACATATTTTGCATTATTTTCCAGATTTCTCAAACTTAGTCATTTTTCGGATTCTTAACCAACTTTTCGCCAAACTCTACCAAATTAACACTAAACTATATTATGACTCTATCTTAGACAAATAAGAGTTAAACAAAGCATAAATGAGGGCATAAGCATATAATATCGTCGCGCATTGTGCTTCTATCAACTACCCCACACTTATCCTTTGCTAGTCCCTTAGCAAACTAAACTAAACTAGACTCTAAACAAACTATTGCCCCTAACAATTTGTCTCAGGCTCGTATGTACACATAGCTTTCAAGGTAATGCATGAGAATGCTAAGCACGAAAATTCCGAGCTTCATGAACATGTGGCATCAATATGAACATATAAGAGCAAAAGGTAAGCATGTAAACATGTTAAAACTAGTCCAATCCTCCTCACTAGACATACTCTCTTCTTTTCACTCGAAGCATGGTTATTCACACATAAGTATATGCAAGTGAAAGATGATGAATTACAAAGAGTGACTTGCATATATCAAAGAAACGAAAGCACTTTGTGAATTTTTATGGAAAAACCTCATATGATAACTATATGCACCAATGAACCAAAACCATATGCTTACTCTTGAGATAAATCTCCACCAATCAAGTTTAACCATCTTAAGAATCATGAAAAAGATTAATAAAAGGGTTGTAATGGGGCTAGGCTAAGAGGTATTCGATATTTGGATAAGGAGGCTCAAAAACGTCACCGTGGCCTTTGGCAAAGCTCAAATCTCCTTATGTCTTCTCGCCAAGGGTCGAATTTCATCTTGTTGGACCCATACTTCATTCTTTTCCTCCCATAACATTACAACAATACTCAAGACAATAGCCATGCACAAAATTTATTTTTATTTTTCAAGCCGTGCCTTTACATTTTTCTTTTCTTGCTCTCGGTATCTTTTTCTTTTTCTTTTGGTCCGAGCAAAATTTTTCTCTGTTCTTTTCTAAGGCACGGCATCTAGTACACTTTACATATAGATTCATTGCTAAGTCTACCCCACACTTGTTCTTCTTCATCACTTCACGCAAAAACGCTTTCAAAAATCAAGCTTTGCCGACACACAAGGTAAAGGCATCATTATACTAGGCACATGGAAAGTGTTTAAGGGTGATGAAAGAAAAAGGCTCAACGTAGGCTCAAAGGGGTTTACTAAGGTCTCCCACGACGGGCACAAATAGGCACATGCTTTTATTTGGCAATGGTGGTAAACCTAAATGATCTTTATTCAATCATATTCAAAATCAAGGTATTTTATGATATAAACGTTTCGAAAATCAACAAGAGTAAGTTCTAGCATTCTAGAGTTCATTAAAAAGCTATGACACATAGTCATCGAATAGTTAAAGAATTATGAGGTTTCATGCTTCCTACGAATCTATCGAATTTTTATTTTTTATCACTCAAGAAGAAAGCAAATTGGCTCTAAACCTCACATAGGTTGTTATCGAAATAAACTAGCTAAAACATGCATGCTTCGTAATCAACAAGTCCTACATGCTCCTACCAATGCACAAAATCCATGAAACTCACAATTTTAATTGAATGCACAACCATCATCTATGTATGCAAAGAGGAGAAAAACATCATTGACATATTAGGGGCATCCTAAGACTCGAAACAAACAATTTAAACACTCTATTTTTGTATTACAATTTTCTGAAATTTTCTTTTCTAAACTAAGCACACGAAAACATAAACGAAATACGTTATCCCACCCCACACTTAGAAAATTACATTGTTGATAGGAGCACAATGTGCGACGATATTATATGCTTATGCCCTCGTTTATGCTTTGTTTAACCCTTATTTGTCTAAGATAGAGTCATAATATAGTTAGTGTCAATTTTGGTAGAGTTTTGGTGAAATGTGTTTAATTGTCCGAAAAATGACTAAGTATGAAAAATCTGGAAAATAGTGTAAAATATGTCTTTTTCGCGATTTTGTGACTAGTACAAATATGATCTATCCTTTTCCTAATTCTATGAAATTTGGTGTGCTTAATATTCATATGCTGAGGAATGTTGTGTTAAAATTTCAGATCAATCGGAGTTCGGGAAGCCACCCAAAAGTTGGCTGCAAAACGGCAGTCCGAGCATTCCAATCCAGGGGCTTCCAGGATTTTCCTGGGACTTTGTCCTAACTTCGAAAAATCATTTCCGACGACTCACAAGGAATTTGATCGAGATATTTTATGGGGAGATGGCCATATGTGTCTAGTTTATCTGAGACTTGGAATCGCATCAATCGGAGCTCCATGGATGGAGATATGTCGGAATTACTGCATCAAGGTCAAATCTGCCGATTCCAGGAACCTACTGCCCCCTTTTTTGTGTTTTCTGTTTTTGATGGACCAAATGTTGTACAAATGCATATGTGATGATGGTCCAAGCTTAAGGAAGGTTAGAGGATGACACCAAGCCAAGGCATTGAAGAAAAAATCAGAAAAAGAAGTTTCCTAGAAGAACCAAGAAAGGAAGGAACCAAAACCTTGTTGCACAAGGATTGCCTTTGCCGATTTGGACTAGGTTTTCTACCTAGGTTTTCTGCCGAATTTGCCTCTATAAATAGCTAACTTTTACACAGAAAAACCTGTCACATTCCAAAGCAAAAATCTAGCCAAAGCTCTACCTAAATTTCCCAAGAATCCTACACAAAAACCCTAGCCAAAACCACCACCACCACACCAAAGTTTCCTGCCGAAATTTTGTTCCCTTGCTGCCGATACATCACTGCCGAGCAGCCTCCATCCGATTCCATCATCAACCACCGGATCCATACAAGACGAAGTCTCCAAGGTTTCTAATGTGTGATCCACTCCCTACTCTTGGCTTTGTAATTTTTGTTGTAGTTATGTTAAACTTTGTCTATGAAGTTAGCATGAATTCTTGGTTTAAATTTTTATGTCTATGTATGAATTGGATTGAAATTTGGTTTTATGATTTGCATGTCAATTTATTTTCTTTATCTTTAAGTGATGTTTTAGATGTGAGAATATGGATTGCATGCTAAAGAGTAAGGGAAATATATGATGAATTAGTAATTAGGATTTTCGGCAAGATTTGTGTTAAATTGATTTTAGGGTTTTCTTGACTTGTTCTTTAAATTCGTATGCTTAAAGATTGGTAGCCTATGTAACTGCAGTACTTAGATTATTAATCTCATTAGCCGAAATTTAATATGGATTAAAGTAATCAACGAGTTACTTTGTTTGTGTTGTTTTTCACTAGGGCTAAAGTAATTTAAAGAACATGCTTGTTGAGGAGATGATTGACAACCTTACTCCATTGACTTGTTTCCGACTAAAAAGATTTCGTGCTCAATTACTATGCATGTTTGTTTTCATCTATAGGAGTTCTCAAATATGTTTAGTACAATTTTAGGGTTAGACGTAAAGTTAATCTTGAATACTTATGAAATCTATCGGTTAGTAATACCTATAGGGAGCTAACTAGGTCGGAGTTAAGTTGAGTCTAGAACGCTTTAATGCTTTGCCGAGAGTCTTACTTGCTTGTTTGTTATGTGTTTTGATTGCTTTTGTGTTAGTGCTTTGTGAAAGAATGTCGACCAAACTTGTAAATAATAGACTTAGGATTTATTTTTCAGCAATTTATTTTCGTGCCTAGCATTAGTGGCAGCTTTGCTGCCGATCACAATTCATCCCCCATGATTTCGTTTCTTGTTTGTATATATGTATATAAGTGTGACAATTGTGTGCATATATGTTTGTAAATATTTGTGTTAACATTCTCATATTTCAGGTACCCTTAATCCCCGGCTAGAACGATCCCTACTTATTCTATACTACTAACGATATTTTGTAGGGTTTATTATTGCATGTGAGCTTCGGCTCACACCAATTTTTGGCGCCGTTGCCGGGGATTATAAAATCTTGATTTGTTTGAATGTTGGCTTTGTACATTTTTGAAATTTTTTTTTGAGTCTTTAAAGTTTTGAGGTATATCGGATAAAGCATGACCTTACCATGGGCTGCACAAGTCCATTGCACAGTTTGCTCCTCTGCTCCACGTACCTTGAATCTTTGATGTCGTGTATAGTTTGAAAAATTCTTGAAAATTTCGTGTAATGCCTTGAAAAATTTGTTGAAGTATAGCTGTGTATACTCTTGCATTTATTTGTGTTGTTCGTTTTGATGTGTTTTGTGTATGTGCAGTTGAATTTAAAAAGAAAAGTGCAGGAAATACGAAAGTTCTGCCCAAACAGAAATCGGGCAGTGCAGTCAGCCGACTTTGAATGGCTTCCGTTTACAGCTTACAAAACCTGGGAAAGTGAGCCATACACCGTTGGAAATATCTCGGAGTCTACTTTCTGTAGCATTTTACAGAAGTGGATTTGGAGTTCCGTGCCGTTCTCAGTCTCAATTTGAGTACCGGAAGGTCAGTGCAGCAAACCAGGATTCTGTGCGGCTGCAGCTAATAAAACCCAAAACAGAGAATACTTCCGCTGGTCGGATTTTGGCAAACTTTATACCGTTGGAAAGCTCTTTGAGTTGGCTACAACTTTCATAATGGATACTTTTTCATTCGAGTAGCCTATCATGTAATAAATCAGGTATAAAGAGGTAAAGGTCTGTTCTGTTTTGCTGTTAACTGCTGTTATTTTCAGCCAACTTTGCAGGGGCATAACTTTTCAGGTGCTTGGAGTTATGGGACGTACCACATATGTACGTGCAGCTAGTAACAGGGACGTTCAATTCCATATGGTAGCTTCCCAATCCAACCGCCCATTACATTGTTATTTGCACTGGAAAACAGCTTCGTGGGACATCACCGAGGGGGACTGCTGCCCCAACTGCGGAGTTGCACATGGCATGTTGAACACACAACACACATGGTGAAAAGTCTAAGCAATGGACTATAAACACAAAGCGCTAATTGGGAGGCAACCCAATTCGATCAAAGAAAAGTGAAGGAGCCATCACCGAGAGTTTGCAATTTCTTAACCCTTCTCTTTGTCTTTGGTTTGTGATGATATGTTGGAATATGTTAGACGATTGCATGCTTAGGAAATTCGTTGATATAGATTTGTGCTTACATTGAGGACAATGTATTTTTCTAAGTGTGGGGTGGGATAACGTATTCCGTTTATGTTTTCGTGTGCGTAGTTTAGAAAAGAAAATTCAGAAAAATGTTCCACAAAAATAGAGTGTTTAAATTGTTTATTTCGAGTCTTAGGATGCCCCTAATATGTCAATGATGTTTTTCTCCTCTTTGCATATGTAGATGATGGTTATGCATACAATTAAAATTGTGAGTTTCATGGATTTTGTGCATTGGTAGGAGCATGTAGGACTTGTTGATTAACGAAGCATGCATGTTTTAGCTAGTTTGTTTCCATAATAACCTATGTGAGCTTTTGAACCAATTTGCTTTCTTCTTGAGTGATAAAAATATAAAATTCGATAGATTCATAGGAAGCATGAAACCTCATAATTCTTTGATTATTCGATGACTATATGCAATAGATTTTTAATGAACTCTAGTATGCTAGAACTTACTTTTGTTGATTTTCGAAACGTTTATATCATAAAATACCTTGATTTTGAATGTGATTGAATAAAGATCATTTAGGTTTACCACCATTGCCAAATAAAGCATGTGCCCTATTTGTGCCCGTCGTGGGACTCCTTAGAAAACCCCTTTGAGCCTACGATTAGCCTTTTCTTTCATCACCCTTAAACACTTTCCATGAACTTAGTATAGTGATGTCTTGACCATTGTGTCGGCAAAGCTTGATTTTTTGAAGGAGTTTTTGCGTGAAGTGATGAAGAAGAACAAGTGTGGGGTAGACTTAGCTAAAAAATTGTGAAAAATTGTATGTGAGCCGTGCCTATGAAAAAAAAAAAAACAAAAAAAGAAGAAAAATTGGAATCGGACAGAAAAAAAAAAAAAAAAAAAAAAAACTCAAGTCCGAAATAAAAGAAAAAGTGTAGGCACGGTTTCAAAAGAAAGTTGCTAAGTCTAGTCTTGAAAAGTGTTGTGAATTTGGAGTTTTGTTTGCATGTGAAGGTCTAGCATTGTTATATTTTGACCTTTGTTCGTATTCACTATGTTGTGGGGAAGTAAAGAATGAAGTATGGGTCCAACAAGAAGAAATTCGACCCTTGGTGAGAAGACATAAGGAGATCGAGCTTTGCTAAAAGCCTTAGTGACGTCTTTGAGCCTCCTTATCCAAATATCGAATACCTCTTAGCCTAGCCCCATTACAACCCTTTTGTTGATCTTTTCATGATTCTTAAGATGGTTAAATTTGATTGTGGAGATTATCTCAAGAGTAAGCATATGGTTTTGGTTCATTAGTGGATATAGTTGTCATATGAGGTTTTTCCATAAAAATTTCACAAAGTGCTTTCGTTTCATTTATATATATACAAGTCACTATTCGTAGTTCATTATCTTTCGCTTGCATATACTTATGAGTGAATTACCATGCTTCGAGAGAAAAGAAGAGAGTATGCCTAGTGAGGAGGATTGGACTAGCTATACATGTCTACATGCTTACTTTTGTTCTTATATGTTCAAATTGATGTCACATGTTCATGAAGCTTGGAATTTTCGTGCTTAGCATTCTCATGCATAACTTGAAAGCTATGTGTACATATGAGCCTGAGACAAATTGTTAGGGACAATAGTTTGTTTAGAGTCTTAGTTTAATTTAGTTTGCTAAGGGACTAGCAAAGGATAAGTGTGGGGTAGTTGATAGGAGCACAATGTGCGACGATATTATATACTTATGCCCTCGTTTATGCTTTGTTTAACCCTTATTTGTCTAAGATAGAGTCATAATATAGTTAGTGTCAATTTTGGTAGAGTTTTGGTGAAATGTGTTTAATTGTCCGAAAAATGACTAAGTATGAAAAATCTGGAAAATAGTGTAAAATATGTCTTTTTCGCGATTTTGTGACTAGTACAAATATGATCTATCCTTTTCCTAATTCTACGAAATTTGGTGTGCTTAATATTCATATGCTGAGGAATGTTGTGTTAAAATTTCAAATCAATCGGAGTTCGGGAAGCCACCCAAACGTTGGCTGCAAAACGGCAGTCCGAGCATTCCAATCCAGGGGCTTCCAGGATTTTCCTGGGACTTTGTCCTAACTTCGAAAAATCATTCCCGACGACTCACAAGGAATTTGATCGAGATATTTTATGGGGAGATGGCCATATGTGTCTAGTTTATCTGAGACTTGGAATCGCATCAATCGGAGCTCCACGGATGGAGATATGTCGGAATTACTGCATCAAGGTCAAATCTGCCGATTCCAGGAACCTACTGCCCCCTTTTTTGTGTTTTCTGTTTTTGATGGACCAAATGTTGTACAAATGCATATGTGATGATGGTCCAAGCTTAAAAAAGGTTAGAGGATGACACCAAGCCAAGGCATTGAAGAAAAAATCAGAAAAAGAAGTTTCCTAGAAGAACCAAGAAAGGAAGGAACCAAAACCTTGTTGCACAAGGATTGCCTTTGCCGATTTGGACTAGGTTTTCTACCTAGGTTTTCTGCCGAATTTGCCTCTATAAATAGCTAACTTTTACACAGAAAAACCTGTCACATTCCAAAGCAAAAATCTAGCCAAAGCTCTACCTAAATTTCCCAAGAATCCTACACAAAAACCCTAGCCAAAACCACCACCACCACACCAAAGTTTCCTGCCGAAATTTTGTTCCCTTGCTGCCGATACATCACTGCCGAGCAGCCTCCATCCGATTCCATCATCAACCACCGGATCCATACAAGACGAAGTCTCCAAGGTTTCTAATGTGTGATCCACTCCCTACTCTTGGCTTTGTAATTTTTGTTGTAGTTATGTTAAACTTTGTCTATGAAGTTAGCATGAATTCTTGGTTTCAATTTTTATGTCTATGTATGAATTGGATTGAAATTTGGTTTTATGATTTGCATGTCAATTTATTTTCTTTATCTTTAAGTGATGTTTTAGATGTGAGAATATGGATTGCATGCTAAAGAGTAAGGGAAATATATGATGAATTAGTAATTAGGATTTTCGGCAAGATTTGTGTTAAATTGATTTTAGGGTTTTCTTGACTTGTTCTTTAAATTCGTATGCTTAAAGATTGGTAGCCTATGTAACTGCAGTACTTAGATTATTAATCTCATTAGCCGAAATTTAATATGGATTAAAGTAATCAACGAGTTACTTTGATTGTGTTGTTTTTCACTAGGGCTAAAGTAATTTAAAGAACATGCTTGTTGAGGAGATGATTGACAACCTTACTCCATTGACTTGTTTCCGACTAAAAAGATTTCGTGCTCAATTACTATGCATGTTTGTTTTCATCTATAGGAGTTCTCAAATATGTTTAGTACAATTTTAGGGTTAGACGTAAAGTTAATCTTGAATACTTATGAAATCTATCGGTTAGTAATACCTATAGGGAGCTAACTAGGTCGGAGTTAAGTTGAGTCTAGAACGCTTTAATGCTTTGCCGAGAGTCTTACTTGCTTGTTTGTTATGTGTTTTGATTGCTTTTGTGTTAGTGCTTTGTGAAAGAATGTCGACCAAACTTGTAAATAATAGACTTAGGATTTATTTTTCAGCAATTTATTTTCGTGCCTAGCATTAGTAGCAGCTTTGCTGCCGATCACAATTCATCCCCCATGATTTCGTTTCTTGTTTGTATATATGTATATAAGTGTGACAATTGTGTGCATATATGTTTGTAAATATTTGTGTTAACATTCTCATATTTCAGGTACCCTTAATCCCCGGCTAGAACGATCCCTACTTATTCTATACTACTAACGATTGTAGGGTTATTATTGCTTGATGCTCGCTTCGGCGACTCGTCAATTGTCCTCAATGTAAGCACAACTCTATATCAACGAATTTCCTAAGCATGCAATAGTCTAAAATATACCAACATATCATTACAAATCAAAGAAAAAGAGAAGGGTTAAGAAATTTCAAACTCTCTGTGATGGCTCCTTCACTTTTCTGTGATTGACTTGGGTTGCCTCTCAAGTAGCGCTTTGTGTTTATAGTCCATAGCCTAGACTTTTCACCGTTGTATATTGCATGTGTTCATCTTGCTCCAAAGTAGCCCAAATCAGCAAGAAATAGCTCAAGAAGAAGATCATGACACGTTGTAGCCGTGTCGGCACTGTTCTGCATGTCCTGTGTATGCAACGTGTCCGGCAGCGTATCAATCGTATCCGGCGTATCCGGCGGCGCAGCTGCAGTGTGTCCGGCTTCTAGAATCAACTTGTCAATCCTGCCGACAATGGCAGGTTCGGCAGGAGATGTAGTTGCAGCTGGAGTGAGGGGTGGTCTCTCGGCAGTGGGGTTTGTGTCCGGCAGTGTTTCGCTTAAGCTGCCGGCAATTGCAGGTCCGGCAGCTTGGTATGATGGTGGCTTATGGATAGTAGGTGCCCGGCTGCCAGACTCGGCAGTGAGCTGCGGATGTGGGATATCATGGAGATCGGAGGCCTCAACGGAGTAAGGTTGGAATGAATCAAAGTAAGGTTTAAGTCGATGGCCATTTACTTTGAAACGCTTGGATGTCACAATATTTTCAATCTCGATTGCACCATATGGAAAAACTTGAGTGACAATGAAGGGGCCAACCCATCGAGAGTGAAGCTTACCCGGAAAGAGTCGAAGTCTTGAATTGAATAAAAGAACTTGTTGCCCAACTTCAAACTTTTTCCCTCGAATCATCTTATCATGATATGCTCTTGTTTTCTCCTTGTATATCCAAGCGGCATCATAGGCTTCATTACGGATTTCTTCAAGTTCGTTGAGTTGAAGCTTTCTATGAAGGCCGGCATCGTCTATGTTCATGTTGAAGGCCTTGATTGCCCACCATGCTTTATGCTCTAGCTCGACCGGTAAGTGACATGCTTTGCCATAAACTAACCGAAAAGGAGACATACCTATCGGTGTCTTGTATGCAGTCCTATATGCCCACAAAGCATCATCGAGACGATCACTCCAATCCTTCCTTGAAAGTCCAACGGTTTTCTCAAGTATGTGCTTGATCTCTCGACTACTTACCTCGGCCATACCACTTGTTTGGGGGTGATAAGGTGTAGATACCTTATGAGTGACTCCATACCTCTTCAATAAGGCTTCAATGGTGCGGTTACAAAAATGGGATCCTCCATCGCTAATCAAGACTCTTGGAACTCCAAAACTTGAAAAAATGTTAGTCTTACGAAACTCGGCTACCACCTTGGCATCGTTGGTGCGTGTAGCCCTTGCTTCGATCCACTTCGACACATAATCAACCGCAAGCAATATGTAGAGAAAACCGTTACTAGAAGGAAACGGTCCCATGGCACACAAAAACATAAACGGAATACGTTATCCCACCCCACACTTAGAAAATTACATTGCCCTCAATGTAAGCACAAGTTTATATCAACGAATTTCCTAAGCATGCAATAGTCTAACATAGTCCAACATATCATCAAAAATCAAAGAATGAGAGAAGGGTTAGAATTTGCAAACTCTCGGTGACGGCTCCTTCACTTTTCTTTGATTGACTTGGGTTGCCTCCCAAGTAGCGCTTTGTGTTTATAGTCCATAGCCTAGACTTTTCACCGTTTGTGATTGCATGTGTTCATCTCGTTCCAAAGTAGTTCAAATCGGCAAGAAATAGCTCAAGGAGAAGATCATGACATGTTGTATCCGAGTTGTTGATGTTTTGCGTGTCCTGTTAGAGCAGCGTGTCGGGGCTTAAAGCAGATGTATCCGGTGTATCCGGCAGCTCAACTGCCTTGCTCTCGGTTTCTTGTATCTTCCAGTCAGTCCTACCGGCGATGGCAGGTCCGGCAGGTGGTCGTGTATCAGATTGCAGCTCGGCATCAGGAAGTGTGCCGGCAGTGGCAGCAATCTTGTGGCATGGGACATCATGTAAATTACATTCGTCGATCGTGTGCTCCTCGAACGAATCAAAGTAAGACTTGAGCCGATGTCCATTCACTTTGAAAACCTTACTTGATATATTACGTTGAATCTCAATGGCACCATGAGGAAGCACATTCGTAACAATAAATGGTCCAACCCAACGAGAGCGTAACTTACACGGAAAGAGGTGAAGCCGTGTATTAAACAAGAGAACTTTTTGCCCAACTTCAAACTTCTTTCCCCGAATCATCTTGTCATGGTACGCTCTCGTCTTTTCCGTATAAATCCAAGCGGCCTCATATGCTTCATTGCGTATCTCTTCAAGTTCATTGAGTTGAAGCTTCCTATGAAGGCCGGCCTCATTGATGTCCATGTTGAAACTTTTAACGGCCCACCATGCTTTGTGTTCTAACTCAACCGGTAAGTGACATGCTTTGCCATAAATCAACCGAAAAGGAGACATACCTATCGGTGTCTTGTACGCAGTCCTATAAGCCCACAAAGCATCATCGAGACGATCACTCCAATCCTTCCTTGAAGGTCCAACGGTTTTCTCAAGTATTTGCTGGATCTCTCGATTACTTACCTCAGCCATGCCACTTGTTTGGGGGTGATAGGGTGTAGAAACCTTATGAGTGACTCCATACTTCTTTAATAAGGCTTTAATAGTGCGGTTACAAAAATGAGATCCTCCATCACTAATCAAGACTCTTGGAATTCCAAAACGTGAAAAGATGTTGGTCTTGAGAAACTCGGCTACCACCTTGGCATCGTTGGTCCGTGTAGACCTTGCTTCGATCCACTTAGACACATAATCCACCGCAAGAAATATGTAGAGAAAGCTCTTGCTCGAAGGAAACGGTCCCATGAAGTCAATCCCCCAAACATCAAAAATTTCAACCACAATGATAGGCGTGAGCGGCATTTGGTCACGCTTGCTAATCTTCCCCAAACGTTGGCACCTATCACATGCTTTGCAAAACATGAATGCATCTTTAAAAATCGAAGGCCAATAGAAGCCGCAATTAAGAACCTTCAATGTCGTTTTCTTGGGTCCAAAGTGCCCACCACAAGCTTCACTATGACAAAAAGCAAGAATAGAACGATGCTCGTTGTCCGGAACACACCTTCGTATCACTTGATCACTACATTGGCGCCAAAGGTACGGATCATCCCAAAGATAATGACGTGACTCCTTCTTGAGTTTCTCACGTTGGTGGCGCGGCAAGGTACAAGGGAATGTCCGAGTGGCGAGAAAGTTGGCAATGTCGGCATACCAAGGCTCAAGAACTTCAAGTCGAAAAAGTTGCTCATCCGGAAAGGATTCCAATAGGGGCAGCCGATCCCTATCATTGACAAGTCTACTCAAATGATCGGCTACAACATTCTCTACTCCTTTCTTGTGTTTAATCTCAATATCGAACTCTTGAAGAAAAAGAATCCATCGAATGAGCCTCGGCTTAGCATCCTTCTTCGTCATAAGATATCTCAAAGCGGCATGATCACTATAAACAATGACTTTGGAATTCAAAAGATATGATCGAAACTTTTCCAAAGCAAAGATTAACGCTAAGAGTTCCTTCTCCGTTGTTGTGTAGTTGAGTTGAGCATCGTTGAGAGTCCTTGAAACATAGTAAATGGTGCATGGCTTCTTCTCAATTCGTTGTCCAAGTACCGCTCCAAGTGCATAATCACTAGCATCACACATCAACTCAAATGGCTCGTCCCAATTAGGGGAGACCAACACAGGCGTAGAACATAGGCAAGACTTCAATCGGCAAAAAGCAATTTCACACGCCTCCGACCACTCAAACGTCACCTCCTTTTGTAACAAGTTGCTTAATGGCTTTACAATTGAAGAGAAGTCCTTGATAAATCTTCGATAAAACCCCGCATGGCCAAGAAAACTTCTCACATCTCTACATCTAGGGCTCGGCAATGCTTGAATGAGCTCCACTTTGGCTTTGTCAACCTCTAAGCCTCTTGCCGAAATAATGTGCCCAAGTACAATACCTTGCGTGACCATGAAGTGACACTTCTCCCAATTGAGCACAAGATTGGTTCAACACACCTCTCAAGTATCTTCTCCAAGTTCCCCAAACATGCATCGAAGGTGCCTCCATACGCACTAAAGTCATCCATAAACACTTCGATAATGTCTTCAATAAAATCCGAGAAGATAGCATACATACATCTTTGAAATGTGCCGGGTGCGTTGCATAAACTGAATGGCATTCGTCGATAAGCGAACGTGCCAAATGAACAAGTGAAAGTGGTCTTCTCTTGATCATCCAGGTGTATCATGATTTGATTGTAGCCACTATAACCATCAAGAAAGCAATAGAAGGAATGGCCGGCTAACCTCTCTAGCATTTGATCCATAAACAGCAAAGACATGTGATCCTTCCTCGTTGTAGCGTTGAGCTTCCTATAGTCGATGCACCTCCGATGACCGGTTACAAGTCTTTGTGGTACAAGCTCATTTTTCTCATTCTTGACAACCGTTACACCACTCTTCTTTGGTACTACTTGCACGGGAGATATCCACTTACTATCCGAAATTGGGTAAATCACCCCACAATCAAGCAACTTGATAATCTCATCTTTCACAACTTTCATCATGGGAGGGTGAAGTCGACGTTGAGCTTCCTTAGTCGGCTTAGCTCCTTCTTCTAACAAGATGCGGTGAACACATGTAGAAGGGCTTATTCCCTTGATGTCCGCTAAGGTCCAACCTATAGCGGTCTTGTACTTCTTGAGCACACTTATCAAATCAACCTCTTGCTTCTCACTAAGCATTGAAGACACAATAACTGGTAGAGTATCTTCTACTCCAAGATAAACATACTTCAAGTGACTAGGGAGCTCTTTAAGTTCTAACTTTGGGGCCTCTTCCACACTTGGCCGAAATTTGGTTGTGGCACTTGGAATTGACAAGAACGAATCAAATACCTTGGTAAATGGCCGAGCCTCTAGCTCGGCACAAACTTCCACAAGACTCGGCATTATCATAAAAGGCTCGGCAAGGTTGCAATGCTCGGCCGAATCCCTTCTCTTCTCTTGCTCGTTCGCGACTCGTTCTCCCTTTTTGTCAAATCCAACCTCTTGCTCAATCGCTAATTGCTATGCGTCGAGCGAGGTCGACATAACTTGCTCGACCTCCTCCAATGCATTAATGACGCAACCATCCTTCAAATCGGCATTGGGGAATTTCATGGCATCAAACACATTAAACTTGATCACCTTACCATCAAATTCCATAGTTAGGTTGCCCTCGGCCACATCTATCTTCATGCGTGCCGTCCTCATAAATGGTCGACCAAGTAGCAATTGCATGCTATTGACCGGCGAATCCTCCATCTCAACCACATAAAAATTGGCAGGGAATATCAATTGGTTAAGTTGCACGAGCACATCCTCCACATAACCCTCCGGATACTTACTTGATCGATCCGCAAGTTGAATGATGACATTGTCCTTCTTGAGAGGCCCTATACTCAACGTTTGGTACACATTGAGTGGCATGACATTGATCGATGCTCCCAAGTCTAACATCACATCCTCAAAACGAGTATTGCCTATTACACAGGGCACATTGAAGCTTCCCAGATCCTTCATCTTTGGTGGCAATTTCCTTTGAATAACGGCCGACGCCGTCTCGCTCATAGTCACCACACGAGTCTCCCTCGTATGCCTTCTAGCCGTGCATAGCTCCTTAAGAAACTTAGCATACTTTGGTACTTGTTTAATGCACTCCAACAAAGGGATGTTGACTTGCACTTTCCAGAAAATCTCCAACACCTCCTCGTCAGACTTATCCTTCTTCGACTTAGCAAAGCGAGAAGGAAATGGAATGCTTGAGGTCGGCACCCCTCCCTTGCTTGCTTGGCTCGGCACTAACTCACTCTTCGATGTTGCCGGATCACGCTCAAGCTCGTTGCACAGCCCCTTATTCTTCTTCTCGGCAGCCTTGCCATTCTCGGCAGCATCTTTGCCGGCTGCATGTCTCTCGGCAGCATGTTCAGCTGCAGCATTGCTGGCTGCAGCCCCCTCTTCTCCATCATCATGGCTGTCGGCAATTGCAGGTCCGGCAGCCCTCTCGGCTTCCTCAACTATCTCATATGTTACTCGCTTCTTCTTCGGACTTGTTGGAGGTAACAACTCTCTTCCACTTCGAGTTTGAATCACCTTGGCATGATCGTTCCTTGGATTGGGATCGTATTTCTTGGCAACTTCCCTTGCTCATTAAATCTTCCCATAAAGTCTACAACTTGACCCATTTGAGTCTTGAGCTCACCAATGTCCTTTTGTTGATTTTGTTGCCCCGCGAGCAACGTTTGAGTCGCACTTGACAAGGATTGGAGCAAAGCATCGTAATTAGGATTGCTTTGTGCGGCTTGGCCTTGGCTCGGCCCTCCTTGATTTGGCACGGCATGGTTGTGGCTCGGCTTGGCTGCATAGCCACCTTGGTTCGATTGAAATGGCTGCCAAGGGACAAAGGGTGCCCTCGGCGTAAATTGTGCTCCTCCTTCTCTCGGTTGCATAGGTGCCCTAAGCACATTGTCATTGTTCTCCCATCGAAAGTTAGGGTGATCATTGAACCTCGGATTGAAGTTCCCAAACCATTGGCCTCCTTGAAAGCTAATAGCATTGCACTCTTCTACTCCCTCATTCGATCCAAATTGAGGGCATTGTTCGGTCTCATGGCCCTCGGTGCATATTCCACATACCATGGCACGCTTCTTCATCAAATTACTCACCAAGTCGGTAAGCTTGTCCACTTTCTCCTCTAACTTTGAGCTCGAAGACGTCTCATGCACTTTCTCATTCATTTGCACATTGCCTCGTGCCATGCCAAATTGTTGGTTGTTCAATGCACGAACTTCCAACAAGCTTCTTGCCGCTCCGGCATTCAACTCCAAAAAGCTTCCTCCCGCGGCCGAGTCAAGAAACTCTCTCTCCATAACACGCAATCCCTCATAGAAATATTGTAGCAAGAGCCCATCGCTAATGCCATGCGATGGACACAAAGAAACTAGGGGCTTAAACCTCTTGTAGTAGTCAAAGAAAGTCTCATCTCCGGCTTGTTTCACGCTAGTAATTTGCTTCCTCATATCAGTGATACGTGAAGCAGGAAAGTACTTGAGCAAGAACTCATCCATCATAGAATTCCACGAAATGATGTGACCATTAGGCACCTCATACAACCACTCCTTCACTTGATCTTCCAATGAGAACGGAAAAGCCTTCATTTTGAAGTGTTGCAAATCGGTCCCTCTCGGACACATAGACTCCGTGGTGAAGTTAAACCACTGTAGATGCTTGTTAGGGTCCTCACTTGGCATCCCATAAAACGATTTCAGCTTATGGAGGAATCCACTCCTCAATTCAATCTCTCCCGTCTTGTCAGCTTCTAAGGGAGGATAAGTGATATTAGAGGGAGCAACACCAGCTCCAGCAACATGACCATTCTGTGATCGGATTGAAGTCATTCTCTCTTCTTCTTCTTCTTGCTCGGCAAAAGCTTCGAATTCTAGACTCTTGAGATCACACGTTGATGAATTAGTGGGAGGTGAGCTCGGCAAGGATGTTGCCGAACCAGGTGGAGGTATGGGCTCGGATAAACTGCTTGGTGAAGATGGTGGTGATGGCTCAAATAGAGTAATGGCGAGTTCCTGGTTCAAACGTTGCAATCGGCCTTGATGATCTCGTGTCCAAATATTAGATTCGGACATGCACTTTTCTGAAATTTGCATTTAAACAAGTTAGAACATCGTAAAGAAATAGAAATGCAAGAATATACATCATTACAAGCCACGGCATTGGCAATTACACAACAACTTTCAAACAATGGCACACACATATACAAAATCGGCAAAGCATCAATATATTCAGCAATAAAGAGCAAGAAATTGAAACGTTCATGATCATGTAATCGCTAAGTCTAATTTCTTTTAAAAATTTGTTCTAACTCTCGAAGTACGTGGAACAGAGGAGATAACGGTGCAATGGACTGATACAGTCCCCGGTAGTATCATGCTTTACCCGATATACCTCAAGAGTTTGAACCACACAACTTGTTTTATCTTTTGAAGAAAATAGGTCACATATGTCAGGTTATCTTCTAGCGTCTAAAGTGAGGTGATGCTTCGGCGCAAGCTGTCGACTAGGTCGAGCGTGCTCTACTTTTCAAAGGCGGTGTCGTTAAGATTCATGGAGGGCGAACCCCCTACAGGAACTAGGCAGGACTCGTTGTTGGACACCACGGAGGGCGAACCCCCTATCGACTCACTCACCGAGAATGAACATCAGTCTGTGGGCCTTGAGATCCAGTTAAACAAACCTGAGAACCATATCAATGAAAATAACTTGCCCCATACTTTGTAAAACAAACTCGGGTCCTAGCAGTCTACAAGTGTTGATCAAAGCCGCCCTCAACCTCATAAAAATAATACCAAGTTAGCGTCTTTATGCGTGGGGGGGGGGGGGGGGGGGGGGGGAAGTATCCCACGTTTCCCAGTCTACACAAAAACATACCTAACATGGCACCATTCGTATGAATGGTTTAGGTTAATATCAACAAAAGAGGCTTCACCTACATGTTACACTTTAGAAACTACAATAAACTCAAACATACACAACACTATCAACTTCCTAGAAATTAAACTAAGTAATTACAAACATACATCAATATACATCATGCAACTTCCAAAATTTAAACTCTACATGCCGAAGCATATTTCTACTTTACAAAATCTCAAAATAAAACTAAAAATTACAACTTTACAACTTTACATCAAAAATTTCCAGCAATATATACACAACAATAACACAAATCAAGCTTTTATAATCCCCGGCAACGGCACCAAAAATTGGTGTGAGCCTAAGCTCGCACACAATAATAATCCCTACAAACTATCGTTAGTAGTATGAGCAAGTAGGGATCGTTCTAAGCCGGAGATTAAGGGTACCTGAAATATAAGACTGTTAGATAAAAACACATGTACAAATATACAAAAAACGTCACATCGGGGGAATGATATGTATCGGCAGCAAGGCTGCCCCTAATTCTAAGAACACGAAATTAAACCCTAATTTACTATATACAAGTGATCATCATCTCTCACACAAAACAGTTCACATAAAAGACTCTTTAACAAGTAGATTTGCATGTAAGAACGTAAGAGACAAGTATTTAGCATGTTTAAGACCTAAATTAGTTTCGACACAACTAGAGCCTCCAGCAGTTTTCCAATTGTTAGACTTCTTAAATTCTTAGAAACTACTCCAGCGTATGACTTCTAAGGTGATGCTAATCCGGTTTTACACGTTTTAACATTTAAGCATATGAGTCTAAATCGAAAACATGTAAACAACCAAGGTTGTCAATCATCTTATTTAACATGCAAGTAATCTAAGGTTTTTACCCTAGGTGAGCAACACAAAACAAACTACTCCAGCGTATGACTTATTCATATTACTTGGTTAAATGAAACCTAACATCTAGATTTACATGCTTCAAGCCAATACTAATGTTTTGGTTTATAAGGTCCATCCTTAGATTACTAACTAATTTAATTCCTAAACATGCATATAATACCACTGCCCTAATTATCTAAACACACGAATCACACAAGTTAAAATTCAGAAAAACCATATATAACATACAAGAATCGGTTCATACATAGTTTCAAGAAAAACCAAGAATCGAAATAAATTCGTACAAAACAACTAAACCAAATTAAATACAAAAGCCATAGGGGGAGTGGATCACACTTTTAGAACCTTGGAAGACTCTTCGAAGCGTGACAAGATGGTACTCGGCTGCTGCTTCTTGGTGCTCGGCAAGAACAAGAATCGGCAAAAAATCAAGGTGAGAGGTACGGCAGTTTGGTGGTGGTGGTGATGAGTTTTGGCTAAGTATTTGGGTGTTGGTGTTTGAGAGACTTGGTAGAGCTTTATGCTAGTATTTTATGCTTGAGATGAGATGATTTTCAGAATGACAAAGTGACCCTATTTATAGAGAATAGGTGCCGGCAGCCCTTGTTGCACAAGGCAGTCACAAAACTTAGTAGAATAAGGTTTTGAAACCTTCCTTTCATAGTTCAATTAGGTTTTCTTTTTCTGATTTTTCTTCAAGGCTTGGGCTTCACATCTTCATGGACTTCATATGTGGTCTTGACATCTTCATTTGGTGAACTTGATCCATGGAATAATGCCCTCAGCCGGCCTATCACAAAACTGGCACAAATCTGCCTTTTCCGGCAGCTTTTCCTAGCTTGACTAGGAAAAACTTCTTCTTCGTATTTTTCTTCAATGCCACGGCTTGGTGTCATCCTCCTTCCTTCCTTAAGCTTGGACCATCTTCACATATGCATTTGTACACCATATGGTCCATCGAAAACAGAAATTATGAAAAGGAGGCAGTAGCTTCTTGGAATCGGCTGGAAAAGACCTTGCTGTAGTAACTCCGGCATATCTCCCTCCTCGGAGCTCCGATTGATGCGATTCTAAGTCTTAGATAAACTAGACACACATAGCCATCTCCATATAAAACAGTTCGATCAAATTCCTTGTGAAACGTCGGGAATGATTTTTCGAAGTTGGGACACAGTCCCAGGAAAATCCTAGAAGTCCCTGGTGATCTTTGCTCGGACTGCCAAGTTGCAGCCATCTTTTGGGCGAATTTCTGAACTCCGATTGATCTGAAATTTTAACACAACATTTCTCAGTATATGAATAATAAGCGCACTAAATTTCATTAAATTCGGACAAGGATAGATCGCATTTTTACTCATCTCAGAATCACGAAAAAGATAACTTGCATTATTTTCCAGATTTCTCAAACTTGGTCATTTTTCGGATTCTAAAGCATATTTAATTAAAACTCTACCAAATCGACACTAAATTATATTATGACTCAATCTTAGATAAATAAGGGGAAAACGAAGCATAAACGAGGGCATAAGCATATAATATCGTCGCACATTGTGCTCCTATCAAAAGCTCCAAAGTTTCCTTCCGAAAACTCCATGCAATTTGTCTTTGACCTTCATCAACTCATGGAGGCCAATATACCTTCAATCTCCCCCTTTGGCCTTCCATGCAACTTTCCAGTCATCAAGCATCTATATGAAAAAGTTAGTAGCATGTATAATCACATATAGCATGTAGCACGAGAAACATATATCAAGAGAATGAAAAATTTTCAGGAAACTTTGACAATTTTTTGATGAACCAAAAACTATCATTTGATATCAAGAATCAACATTCATCACTTTCAAGATATCAAAGTGATAGGTTCAAAAACACTTAAGAAAAATTTTCAAGCATAAACATAAACATAGTGATAGGAGCACAATGTGTGACGATATTACATGTTTATGCCCTCGTTTATGCTTTGTTTAACCCTTATTTGTCTAAGATAGAGTCATAATATAGTTAGTGTCAATTTTGGTAGAGTTTTGGTGAAATGTGCTTAATTGTCCGAAAAATGACTAAGTATGAAAAATCTGGAAAATAGTGCAAAATATGTCTTTTTCGCGATTTTGTGACGAGTACAAATATGATCTATCCTTGTCCGAATTTAATGAAATTTGGTGTGCTTATTATTCATATACTGAGGAATGTTGTGTTAAAATTTCAGATCAATCGGAGTTCGGGAAGTCACTCAAAAGATGGCTGCAAAACGGCAGTCCGAGCATTCCAATCCAGGGGCTTCCAGGATTTTCCTGGGACTTTGTCCCAACTTCGAAAAATAATTCCTGACGACTCACAAGGAATTTGATCGAGATATTTTATGGGGAGATTGCCGTATGTGTCTAGTTTATCTGAGACTTGGAATCACATCAATCGGAGCTCCGAGGATGGAGATATGCCGGAGTTACTACAGCAACATCAAATCTGCCGATTCCAGGAACCTACTGCCCCCTTTTTGTGTTTTCTGTTTTTGATGGACCAAATGGTGTACAAATGCATATGTGATGATGGTCCAAGCTTAAGGAAGGTTAGAGGATGACACCAATCCAAGGCATTGAAGAAAAAAATCAGAAAAAGAAGTTTCCTAGAAGAACCAAGAAAGGAAGGAACCAAAACCTTGTTGCATAAGGATTGCCTTTGTCGATTCGGACTAGGTTTTCTACCTAGGTTTTCTGCCGAATTTGCCTCTATAAATAGCCAACTTTTACACAGAAAAACCTGTCACATTCCAAAGCAAAAATCTAGCCAAAGCTCTACCTAAATTTCCCAAGAATCCTACACAAAAACCCTAGCCAAAACCACCACCACCACACCAAAGTTTCCTGCCGAAATTTTGTTCCCTTGCTGCCGATACATCACTGCCGAGCAGCCTCCATCCGATTCCATCATCAACCACCGGATCCATACAAGACGAGGTCTCCAAGGTTTCTAATGTGTGATCCACTCCCTACTCTTGGCTTTGTAATTTTTGTTGTAGTTATGTTAAACTTTGTCTATGAAGTTAGCATGAATTCTTGGTTTCAATTTTTATGTCTATGTATGAATTGGATTGAAATTTGGTTTTATGATTTGCATGTCAATTTATTTTCTTTATCTTTAAGTGATGTTTTAGATGTGAGAATATGGATTGCATGCTAAAGAGTAAGGGAAATATATGATGAATTAGTAATTAGGATTTTCGGCAAGATTTGTGTTAAATTGATTTTAGGGTTTTCTTGACTTGTTCTTTAAATTCGTGTGCTTAAAGATTGGTAGCCTATGTAACTTCAGTACTTAGATTATTAATCTCATTAGCCGAAATTTAATATGGATTAAAGTAATCAACGAGTTACTTTGTTTGTGTTGTTTTTCACTAGGGCTAGAGTAATTTAAAGAACATGCTTGTTGAGGAGATGATTGACAACCTTACTCCATTGACTTGTTTCCGACTAAAAAGATTTCGTGCTCAATTACTATGCATGTTTGTTTTCATCTATAGGAGTTCTCAAATATGTTTAGTACAATTTTAGGGTTAGACGTAAAGTTAATCTTGAATACTTATGAAATCTATCGGTTAGTAATACCTATAGGGAGCTAACTAGGTCGGAGTTAAGTTGAGTCTAGAACGCTTTAATGCTTTGCCGAGAGTCTTACTTGCTTGTTTGTTATGTGTTTTGATTGCTTTTGTGTTAGTGCTTTGTGAAAGAATGTCGACCAAACTTGTAAATAATAGACTTAGGATTTATTTTTCAGCAATTTATTTTCGTGCCTAGCATTAGTGGCAGCTTTGCTGCCGATCACAATTCATCCCCCATGATTTCGTTTCTTGTTTGTATATATGTATATAAGTGTGACAATTGTGTGCATATATGTTTGTAAATATTTGTGTTAACATTCTCATATTTCAGGTACCCTTAATCCCCGGCTAGAACGATCCCTACTTGCTTATACTACTAACGATTGTAGGGTTATTATTGCTTGATGCTCGCTTAGGCGACACATCACATAGTCTAGTGCTTATGCACTTATTACAAAACCAAATAAAAGTTCTTAAACATACCAAGCATTAAAAGAGTTCTAAAAACACACCACATAAAAAGCATAATTAAAACTAGAAATAAAACCATGCATCTTCAACTCTCCCTTTGTCCTAGGCTTGATGATTCTCCCCCTAAGTTGATGGAGGGCAAAGGAAGGGAGTTTACGCCGCCGGGAGTGTCCTCTAGCCACTTTAATTTGCACCATTACTATGACTCCCATGCATGGCAGTAGCATGAGACCAAGTAGTGCCTCCTTGAAGATCCATGCCGGAGGAGGAAGATCTGTTTGAAGTATGACCGTTTGGGAGAGAAGTGGTTGGACGTCGAGTACGAGCATGAGCCAAGTTCCATTCTTCACTTGATGCTTGCCGAGCCAAAGCCTCACGCCTCTCATGTTCTTGCACAAGAAGATCCCATAGGGAGCGTCTGGGGTGAACCACCGGTGTTGGAGGTTGAGTGTGAGGAGGCCTTTGATTTGCAAGAATGGCATGAACTTCCGTCTCAATGCGAGAGAGTTGTTGAAATATCTCTTGGAAGTCCAAAGAATGCGAGGCTTGCATGCGGTCAATTTTGTGTTGAATATGAATACCGAGACGAGAGAAATCGAGAGAGAGATCATCCCTAGAAGTGGCAGCTGACAGGACCCGAACCAGATTTCACCCTGAAACCCGGATAAGGCCCTGCGGGGACCACCTTAAGACTAACTCTATCGATAAATCGATAAGTCAATCTTAAGATGGACAACCCTAAAACCTGCAAAATTTAAAAACACTTGTAATTCCAGTTCCAACCTCAACACCTAGAGCCACCTGCTCTCCAAATCACAACAACCGCCACAAATAAATACAAAATCTAATTCAACTGGCTCACAGGTAATTAGAGCAATCTAACAAAATGAACTGGAATCACAAATGGAAATATAACAAGAAATGTAATATGAAAATAAAAGAATAAGGGATCACAGATCCCACCTAGTGGAAGCGACAATGATGATGACTATGCCTCGACTTCGATTACTCTTGACCTCTGATCACTACTCTGCACACTGGGCGATTTTAAAACGAAGGGCCCAGGGGAAAGTAAATTAAAAACGTTAGAGTGAGTGGATAAAAATAAAATAATTTAATATAATACTTTAATTGAAAGTATCATATTACTTTCCCAATATTTTAGAAATAAAACCACATTGCATGCCTTTAATAAAACGTCCCACGTTTTAAGAAAATCGTATTTAAAAATCAGCCCCGCTGATATATCAAATAAACAAATAATACTTTTGTTTATATATGTATTTCAAAACGAAATATTTTTGAAAATCAATTAATAATATTTCACAACCAATCCCATTGGTCATATAAAAACCCAGCTCCGCTGGTTCGGGAATTTATTAAATTACAGAAAGTCTCATAGAGAAAATATTCCCGAAAACCAAATAATATAAAATCATGACCAATCTCATTAGTCATATAATAGAATAGGGGAACGTCATTACCACCATTTAATAGTAGCCTCCAAGACTAAGAGTCGAGCCTCTAAGACTCTCTATAGCGTCCCACGCTATGCCCGTACACGTCGACCACCGAGCGTGAATCTGACCTATGTGGTCAAGTCGTCACCTCGCATGGGCTCAGGCGACTAAGCTAGCTAGCATCAATATATATCTGGACCCTGATATGGGGAAAATATGAAAACAAAACCGAAAGTACGCTTCCCCTTATATATCATAAATCTGTACGGTCCCCGACCGCACATCTGAGGCTTATAATAATCATTAGTATAATAGCCTCGAAATATACTCATATATATCCGACATATCCAACAAGCCGTAAAATAATATCGAAAATTATATTTATAACGTCGACATGTCTCACATGTCGAAAATCATAAATAACGAAAATATAAAATCCCCGAAATTCTCATAATCAATTAATACTTATTCAACATAATCAATTATAAATAATTAAAACATACCATTTCCGGAAACCTTGTTTCCGAATAAAATCACATATTACCAAAATAGTAGTAAAAACAAAATCCTAAAACCATATTTCTTTAAATATTAAATCAACAATTATAACAGAAGTATATGAATTATCGATTTTCAATAATTCATATCATGCTTACGAACCCATTTAATTAAATAAATTACATTTCAATAAAACGTAATTGCATGCATTTATTTTAAAATAAAATCCACTCATAGTTCGGCTGAGCGTGCCGCTATTCCTCGCTCTCATTACGTCGAGTAATTTCTCGACCTGTAACAGAGACGTAATTATAAATATTTCAAACTTCGGAATTAAATTATAAAAGTTAAATCTATAGACGTCCTCACTCGCCCGAAATAATCCAATTTCAATTCTTGTTATCGGTATTGAAATTATGTCTCAAATACCGAAACAATTTACTTCCAAAATTTCTCAGGACACCCATTTCGAGTTCGATCAATTCTTTACTGGTTTAATTCCTCGTAAAACCCTTTCAATCCGTTCTTATAATTTTTACGGTAAGTAAACAGTAACATTTACTGGTCAAACAGTAAATTTGAAAGTCAACAGTAAATGGTCAAAGTCAGAATTATCATTTACCATTTATTTTTACTGTTTACATTATACTTTTACTGTTTAATATTTACTTTTTACCTTTTACCGTTTCTTTTTCAGTTTTTACCATTTTACTTTTCACTATTTACCCATCTTCAACCTCCCACCGCCGGCAGCAGCAGCGCCGCCGCCACCGCCGCCGGCAGCTCAGCCACCAATGCTAAAAACACCACCAAATCAACCCAAATTCACCCAACATCATCGCCACCATCTCAGGGACTCATTCCCATCGTCCCCACTGTCATTGGGGCCTCCTCCGCTGGCAGCCGACGGCGACCCAAACTGTCCAACCTCCAATTCTCACCAAAATCAACCAATTAACCATCAAACAACTCCTAAAAACACCACCAAATCAACCCAAATTCACCCAACATCATCGCCACCATCTCAGGGACTCATTCCCATCGTCCCCACCGTCATTGGGGCCTCCTCCACCGGCAGCCGACGGCCCCGACGGCGACCCAAACTGTCCAACCTCCAATTCTCACCAAAATCAACCAATTAACCATCAAACAACTCCTAATCGACTCAATTCCAAGTTCTAGACACGAATTTACCCTCCAATTACATCAAAAACACAAATTTCACAACCTCCTATTCGGGAATCAAAAACCCTAAAAATTTCCAATCCTAATTTCTCCTTACCTGGATCACAACGGATCAATTCCTTTCGTGGAGAGGTCACACGCGTCGATGCCTTCCTTTCCCCCCTAGAATCGCGTCAGGAGGTGGCCGGAGCGGCGAGCTCCGGTTCGACTGTGTCAAACCCTTCCCGGGCTAAAATCGTCCAAACGACTGTGATTCGTCTCGAGCCACCACTGCAGACGTGATGAGAGATGGGAGACAAATCGAACCCGACCGGTGGCGCTCCGATTGGTGGCCGGACGACGAGGAGCGGAGAGCGGCGCCTCTGCGGAGCTCGAGCTCGGGCCCGATCGGGGAGAAAAGAGAGAAAAAGAGGGAAAAAAAAGAAAAAGAAAAGAAAAGAAGAAAAAATGAAAGTTGCATTTTTCGGGAAATTTCCTCCCGGCTATTTATACTCGTCTAAAAATCGGACAATTTCCGATTTACATCGTAACTTTTTCATACGAGCTCCAAATTGAGCATGCTATGTGTCCACTAACTTGTTTCAACGTCTTCTATCTCGTCATGAAATAAAATCCTTGGCCGAGTCAACTTATTTAAAAGTCAACATTTAGAACTTTCAAATCGTAAAAACAATTCCCGAGGAGAAATAATAAAAGTAAAACAGTTAAATGGTAATTCTAGGTTCGGGTCGTATCAGCAGCAGTCCTCCTTGCCTCTTGTTCACGGGCAAGCATTTCGGCTTGCCTGACTGCATGATCGTGGCGACGACAACGGTTTCCGGACATGATAGAAAACTGCACACTTACACAAACGGTGAAAGAAACAAGAACAAGAGTATACAAGAGAAAAAGAGATGAAGCTTACTTGTAAGTGTATTGGTTATATATAGAGGAAGATATAAACCTAATACATGCAAGAATCTTGAATTAAGCTAGTCATATAATTGCAGAAAAGGAAAAACTCAGTTTGCAATGGAACATCAACATAAGCTTTCTTATTTTAACCAATGACGAATCGATCAGAGAATATGCAAAATAAGCAAGATTGAATTATTTCCTAATATAAAAAGCATTAGTAGGGTTACACAAAAAGTACACCCATTGCAAGTAGAACTCCTCAGTATATTAGGTATGGAATATTAGGGATAATTGTGCAAAAGTCAATGCGACGAAAATAAGCAATATTATGTATACAATATTAGGGATGAATGCAAGGAGTACAGAGAATATGTTAGGTATTGCAAAATAAGTACCACTCAGTATTAGGGTTACTTAAAGAGCATTCTTGATTGATATATTTCCTAATATAAAAAGCAAGTTGAACCACATTTAGGAAACATGCATAATGTTCATTGATAGATACTCGAATTCTCAACTAGGGAACCAGACGAAATTTATGCAGATACCGAAAACAATTTTAGAGACCACAAGACAACAAGATAGATAACATAGTTCATGCAAAACATTTAGCCAAGAAAGTGTCATGTGTATGTCACTTGAACCAATATAACACGATTATTTAGGTAGAACAAGAATCTATCCATTTTGACAAATAAAGCAATATGCAAAAATTAGCCAAAGTGGTAATGTGAAGTGCAAGATTGATACTTCAATATGGGAAGAAATTTTGAGGAGTGATTAAATTCGCAAGCAATTATTTTCGACTCTCCCCCTTATAACAACTTTTGATACGAGCACTGTTGTTTCTTTTTCTTGGCTTAACATCGAGCCATCATTGATACGTGAAAGATAAAGGGATAACAACTCCCAAGTCAGATGACTTTAGGGTGCTAGACATAACAAGGATGTTCCAAGATCCACTTTAACAACACATAAATTTATAGAATTTCACCGGGGTGACCAAACCAGTCCATTCCACCAGATATCGAGTAGTTAGTCAACATCTAGAGAGGAGAACTAGCCTGGCCAAGGACTGCATACAACGACATGATTCTTTTTAAGGGGTATGCAGCCCACACATTTAATACTTTATTCAACTACACCTGCTCCTGATTAGGTGACTCAACTCAAAAAGTGTTTCCCCACAAAGAAGTATGTGTAAGTTGTGATTTAGACACAAAGGCTAATATAAGTGAAGTGCATCAAAATGTCAAAATGAATAAATCCAAGAGTACCACAAACAACACATAACATATAGTGATTCAAGAAGATATACACACACAAAAATCAAGGCAATTTTCGATTAAGAACTATGATATCGTACCTTGTGTGAGTTACAAATGCCTATGGCATTTCGTAAGGTCATGAAGCGTTCCGTGTCCAACGGTTTGGTAAACAGATCAGCCCATTGATATTCTGTAGACACATATTCTAATGCAAGAATATTTTTATCAACTAGCTCACGTATAAAATGATACTGAATATCTATATGCTTAGTTCGAGTATGCTGAACAGGATTTTTAGATATATTTATGGCACTTGTATTATCATAAAATATGACAAGTTTTCCTTGTAAGATACCAGAATCATTTAGCATATTTTTCATCGAAAGCATTTGAGTACAACAACTACCTGCCGCAACATATTCAGCTTCAGCAGTAGATAAAGATGTGCAATTTTGTTTCTTACTATGCCATGCAACCAAATTCTTACCAATGAAGAAGCATCCACCACTAGTACTCTTACGATCTTGTAAATTACCTCCCCAATCAGCATCAGAATATCCTGCGATTTCAGCATTTGTAGCATATGTGTAGAAAACACCACAATTAATACTACCATATATATATCGTATAATTCTTGTGCAGCCTGTAAATGTGATTCTTTAGGATTTTCTTGAAACCTAGCACAAACACCAACACTATAGGCAATATCCGGACGACTAGCAGTTAAATAAAGTAAGCTACCAATCATGCTACGATATTTTGTCTGATCAACAGATTTTCCACTTAAATCATGAGATAATTTAGTAGTCGTACTCATAGGAGTATTAACAGATTTCTTATTGATCATATCGAACTTTTTAATAATATTTTCTGCATACTTGGTCTGAGATAGAAAAATTCCATTTTTGTCTTGTTTTATTTGAAGACCAAGAAAATATGTAAGTTCACCGCACATACTCATTTCAAATTTATTAGACATGATAGTGGTAAATTTTTTCACAAGAAAATCAGAGGTAGATCCAAAAACAATATCGTCAACATAAACTTGAGCTACAATAAAATAATTACCAGCATGTTTCACAAAAAGGGTTTTATCAACATTACCTTGAGAATATCCTTGTGATATAAGATAAGTAGTGAGTTTTTCATACCATGCACGGGGAGCTTGCTTGAGTCCGTATACAGCCTTTTTTAATTTCCAAACATAATCAGGATGATGAATATCCTTAAACCCAGGAGGTTGTTCAACATAAACTTCCTCATGAACATCACCATTTAGAAATGATGTCTTTACATCCATTTGATATAATTTAAAGTGACGAAAACAAGCAATAGCAAGAAGAATTCGAATAGATTCTAACCGTGCAACAGGTGCAAAAGATTCATCAAAATCAAGTCCTTCAATTTGAGAATAACGTTGAACTACTAACCTGGCCTTATTTCTTGTAACAGTACCGTGTTCGTCTATCTTGTTCCTGAATATCCATCTTGTACCAATGACATTTGCGTCTTCGAGTCTAGGAACAAGAAGCCATACATCATTTTTCTCAAATTGGTTTAATTCTTCTTGCATGGCTTTGATCCAATCATCATCTATGAGAGCTTCCTTGACATTATTTGGTTCAATCAAAGAAACAAAACCAAAACAAGTTAGTTCGTTAGTTTCTTTTCCCTTTTCTTTGATAAAACAATGTAAAACTTTATTTAATTCGACAAACTCCGAATTTGACTCACTTGTATCATCATTATCATTTTTGTTATTGTGATACTGAATCATATGACCTCTTGTTTTCCTTTCTTCACCAATGTCTCCAATGATGTCTTCAATGGAATGATCTTTGCGAACCTGTTTAAAACCAGTTTTATATTTTGGAGCAGGTTGTAAGTTTTTGTCTAATTCAACAAAATCATTCGGCACAGAGATATTTTTATCCTTAGATTTAAATATGTCAGAGTCAATAAATACAGACACATCAGCATTATCATCAACAGAGACATTTATAGATTCCATGACAAATTTTATTTCTTTATTATAAACCCTGTAAGCACGACTGTCAAGAGAATAACATATAAAAATACCTTTATGTGCTCTAGTCTCAAATTTTGCAAGTCTTTCACGATCTTTTAGAATATAACAAGTATTACCAAAAACATGAAAGTGACTTACATTGAGTTTCTTGTTTTTCCATAACTCGTAAGGTGTGCATTTTGTACCTGAACGAAGTAGAACTCGATTTCCAATATAACATGCAGTGTTAACAGCTTCGGCCCAGAAATTTTCGCTAAGGCCAGAAGAGTGAATCATGACTCTTGCCATGTCAAGAAGTGACATGTTCTTACGTTAAACAATTCCATTTTGTTGAGCAGTAATAGGAGCTGAAAACTCATGAAACACACCATGATCTCGACAATATTTAGCAAATTTAGAATTTTTAAACTCAGTTCCATTGTCAAATCTAATTTTCGTAATCTGCAGATTTTCATTATATTTTTCATTCAAAAGTCTTTTACTTAAGGTGTAAAATGAGTCAAAAGTTTCAGTTTTATCACTTAGAAAGTCAACCCAAGCAAAACGAAAATAATCATCAACTACCACTAAAATGTATTATTTACCTGCTAAGCTTGAGGTAGCCGAAGGACCCATCAAATCCATGTGAAGTAGTTATAGAGGTTTAGTTGAAGGAGATGAGTTTATGATCTTGTGACTTGCTTTCGTTTGTTTACCTGTTTTGCACCCTCCACAAATAATATCAGTACGACCATTTAAGGTAGGTAAACCTCTTACCAATTTCTGAGTGGATAATTTCAGTAAGTCTTGAAAGTTTATATGTCCAAGTCGTTTGTGCCATAGTTCCATGGTTTCTTCGGATGATCTAGTTCTAAGACAAGAAAGAGAATTGTTAGATGAAATATCAGCAGAAATATGATAACAATTATCTTCTGATCTGGTTCCTCCCAATATAGGTTCACCATTTAAATCAAATACTATGCACCTTCGTTTGTTAAACCAAATATCCTCAAAATCATCAGCTAATTGACTTACACTAATTAATAAGATTAGTAAAAAGTCTTTCAACATATAAGACATTATTTAAGCATGTAAGATTTTGAACAAATATTGTTCTTTTTCCTTTAATCTTGGCTTTACGTCCATCGCTAAAAATGACTGAGCCAGAAGTACCTGTATCTTGAAAGTTAGAAAAAAGAGATTTATTTCCACACATGTGGCGTGAACACCCACTGTCAATATACCATATATCTTCTCTCCTAGTTGATAGTGTTGTGAAGACAACATTACAGGTAGCTTCAATATATTCAGTCTCATAGTCAATAATGGATAAATTACAAAATAAGTTTGAGGATTCAGAGATATTCTTTTTCTTCCAAACCATCTTACCTGAGGCTGGTTTCTTTCTTTCTGCAAAAGTATTTGTTAGACCAACAAAGTGAGAGATATCACGTAATAGAGAACTATGTTGATCAAGTTTTGAGTTAATATCATTAAAAGTATTTTCAAATTTAGAATTTATGATATCAACTTTTGAATCTAAGGAAGATCTAAATCCATAAACCTTACCTTCTTTTGGTATAATGCATTTGAGTTCATCATCCTTAGACTTAGAATGAGTCATACCTTGAGATTTTGCCTCATACCCGAGACCCGTCCTATCGTTATAGGCTTTTCTTGAGCTCAGAATGTCGGATAATGATTTCGAACTCATTTGAAACGTTCCAAACTTGTCTTCAGTTGTTTCAAGAGATACATGTAATTCACCAATTTTAGCATTTAATATATTAATATATTCATCCCTTTTAATTACCTCTTGTTGAAGCTTTTTTATTATTTTTGACATTCCACCATCACTTGGTTCGACGTTTCCTTCTTTGATATCTCTCTTAAGTAGTCGATTTTCATTCCGAAGATGATCAATTTGAGAAGTCAATTCCTTGTTTTTCTCTTCAACTGATTTTGCATCTTCAAGTATTTTTAATTGATATTCAATCAACTCTTTATCACCATGAACCACTTCTTTGTCCTCTTCATCCGAATCTGAAAAATTAAGAGAGAAAGAAGAAACAACTGCAAAATTCTTGTTCCTTGTTATTTGATTAGTGTCTTCATCACTCCATGTAGACCTGTATGCCTTTTTACCTGATCCAGACTTCTTATTTGCACAGTTAGTAGAAATATGACCGTGACCACCACATTCATAACATTTAATTTTTTGCACGTCATGACTATTGCTTCCATTCTCAAAATTCTTTTGGTAAAGAGTTCCATTACGATTTTCTGAACGTTTATTTTTAAACTCTCTATTTGATTTTCTTTCACTAGAGTTTTTCTGATTTAAAAATCGTTTGAATTCTTTTGTTAACAATGATATATCATTATTTTCAGAATTATCAGAAGTATTTAAAGCAATATTTTTAGACATCGTACCTTTTGGTCTTTCATCTTCTTCACGTTCATTTTCCCATGCCTTCAGATTTCCAATGAGCAAGTCTATAGAATACTCGTTTAGGTTGTACTGCTCTTGGATGGTTGTCTTTTTGATCATGTACTTCTTTGTGAGAGATCTCAATATTTTTCTTACCATATCAGATTCCCTTAATGGTCGTCCAAGACTTTCACACAAACTAGTAAGATCAGTAAAGCGTATATAAAATTCATCAATTGTTTCATCATCTTTCATTTTTAAAGCATCAATTTTAGAATAATATTGTTGTAGTCTTTGCTCTTTTACTAATCATTACCTTCATACAAAACACATAATTTATCCCAAAACCTGTTTAGCAGTGGTGCAGTTTTGAACTTTCTTTTTCTCATCTCTGCTAAGGGCGGCATATATTGCTGTTAGTGCTTTGTGATTTGCTTCACTTAACTTGATGTCTTTTTCATCCCAGTCATCCTCGTCTTTGATGTTTGAGGAACCTTCTAAAGCTTTTTCATCTTTTGATTTTTGAGGTGGTCTCCATCCACGTTCAACACTCCTCCATGCAAAATAATCCATTCCATAAAGAAATGATCTCATTTGAATTTTCCATTGAGAAAAATCCATTCCTTTGAGTAGGGGAGGTTGATTCATTCCATGTCGTTCCATCTTTTTCACGATCTACCGGATAAATCCAAAACCTGCTCTGATGCCAATTGAAAATACTAGATGGAAACAAATAAAGTTAATGCAGCGGAAATTTAACGAAGAAACTTATTTTACTATTGAATAAAAGTTTACAATCAATGATAACTTATTCTCAAAAATAAATTACTTCACACTTGACTAAACACGCAAGTGTTTCTTACTTGACTAAACACGCAAGTATTTCACACTTGACTAATCACACAAGTGCACGATGCCACGAAGGTCTTGGTTGCCGTAAGGTCTTACGTTGAGAAGCCACGAAGGTCTTACACTCGAGATGCCACGAAGGTCTTACACTTTCTTCTCTTTTGGTTCGAATACTCAACACGATTCGACACCCTTCTTCTTTGCCGATCTCCCTTTATAAGTAGGGTTACAATTTTTCTTTTGATTACACAATTAATCAAATAAGCTAACTACATTTTACACCACATATATAAAAAGTATATTCCATATTTTAATTCAATTTGAATATAAAATATGTCATATGCCTTAACAAGATATTTCCTACAAAACTAGGTTAAGGCCACACATAACTCCATTGAATGAATTATATTCAATCAAAATAATCAAGGGAAAAATACCATAGTAATCACATATGGCTGAACCTCTTATTGGGGTGCATAGGGTTTCCATCTTGAATTCATGACTTTCCTAGTCAAACAAGGAAAGTATTCTTGCTTTTCATTTTCTTCCTTTCTGAAATATTCTTGGTTTGAAAGCTCCAAAGTTTCCTTCCGAAAACTCCATGCAATTTGTCTTTGACCTTCATCAACTCATGGAGGCCAATATACATTCAATTGTGTCTTCAAAGCTTACAAAGAAGCAAGAAGAAGAGTTAGTGAGTGTGCTTAAGAAGTATAAAACCGCTATAGGTTGGACCTTGGCGGACATCAAGAGAATAAACCCTACGACATGTGTTCATCAAATATTGCTTGAAGAAGGAGCGAAACCGACAAGAGAGGGGCAACGCCGATTGCACCCTCCAATGATGAAGGTAGTGAAGGATGAAATTATTAAGCTTCTTGATTGTGGAGTCATATACCCTATTTCGGATAGCAAGTGGGTCTCACCGGTGCAAGCAGTGTCAAAGAAAAGTGGTGTAACGGTTGTGAAGAATGAGAAAAACGAGCTAGTGCCTCAAAGACTTGTGACCGGCCATCACATGCGCATCGACTATAGGAAGCTCAACGCAACAACAAGGAAGGATCACATGCCTCTGCCGTTCATGAATCAAATGCTCGAAACGTTAGCCGGCCATGAGTTTTATTATTTTCTTGATGGATATAGCGGCTACAACCAAATCATGATACACCTGGATGATCAAGAGAATACTCCTTTCACTTGTCCATTTGGCACCTTCGCATATCGAAGGATGCCGTTCGGCCTTTGCAACGCACCCGACACGTTTCAATGATGCATGTACAACATCTTCTCCGACTTTATTGAAAACAAGATCGAGGTCTTCATGGATGACTTTAGCGTGTATGGACACAACTTCGACTCATGTTTGGAGAACTTAGAGGAGATACTAGAAAGGTGTGTTGAGACCAACCTTGTGCTTAATTGGAAGAAGTGCCACTTCATGGTGAGGCAAGGCATTGTGCTTCGTCACATAATTTCGGCAAAAGGCATTGAGGTAGACAAAGCCAAACTCGAGCTCATTCAACACTTGCCCTCACCAAAGAATGTGAGAGACGTGTGAAGCTTCCTTGGCCATGTCGGATTCTATCGACTATTTATCAAAGACTTCTCCAAAGATGCAAAGTCATTGAGTAACTTGTTGCAAAAGGATGTGCCGTTTGAGTGGAGTGAAGCATGCGAGAAAGCCTTCAATCGGTTGAAGGAAGCCTTGTGTTCGGCACCAATCTTGTCTACACCGAATTGGGAGCTTCCATTTGAGCTCATGTGTGACGCCTCGGACTATGCATTGGGAGCCATACTCGGCCAAAGGGTAGAGAAGAAGCCGAATGCCATCTATTATGCCTCAAGGACTCTCAACGATGCTCAACTCAACTATTCCACAACCGGGAAAGAGCTCTTAGCGGTAATTTTTGCTTTAGAAAAGTTTAGATCATATCTACTAAACTCTAAAGTTATTGTGTATAGTGATCATGCCGCTTTGAGATATCTCATGACAAAGAAGGATGCAAAGCCAAGACTCATTCGATGAATTCTCTTACTTCAAAAATTCGACATAGAGATCAAAGACAATAAAGGAAGTGAGAATGTTGTAGCTGATCATTTGAGCCGAATTGTGAAAGAAGAAGACGAGCTACAACTTCTTGAAACATTCCCGGATGAGCAACTATTTCGGCTTCATGCGACATAAGAACCTTGGTATGCCGACATTGCCAATTACCTTGCAATTCGTCACTTTCCAATAGGTATGCCGAGCTACCTCAAGAACAAGATAAAAAAGCAAGCTCGGCACTACTTATGGGATGAGCCGTACTTGTGGAAGCAATGTAGTGACCAAGTTATTCAACGGTGCGTACCGGAAGAAGAGCATCGCTCCATCCTTGCCTTTTGTCATAGCGAAGCATGTGGAGGACACTTTGGACCAAAGAAAACGGCTTTGAAGGTACTAAGTTGTGGATTCTTTTGGCCGACGCTTTTCAAAGACGCACACACAACATGCAGGACATGTGACCGGTGCCAATGGGTCGGCAATATTGGGCCAAGAGACCAACTGCCGCTCACACCAATCATCGAGGTAGAGATCTTCGACCTTTGATGTATCAATTTCATGGGACCATTCCCTTCAAGCAAAGGCTTCCTCTACATCTTGCTAGTGGTTGATTATGTGTCTAAGTGGATAGAAGCAAAGGCTACACGCACTAATGATTCAAAAGTGGTTGCCGAATTTCTCAAGACAAACATCTTCTCACGTTTTGGAGTTCCAAGAGTTGATAAGTTGTGGCGGCTCCCACTTTTGCAACCGCACTATTGAAGTTTTGTTGAAGAAGTATGGAGTTACACACAAGGTATCTACACCTTATCATCCCCAAACAAGTGGCATGGCCGAAGTGAGCAACCGGGAGATTAAACAAATATTAGAGAATACCGTAGGTCCAAAAAGAAAAGATTGGAATGATCGACTTGATGATGCTCTATGGGCCTATTGAACCGCGTATAAGACGCCAATAGGTATGTCTCCCTTTCGACTAGTCTATGGAAAAGCTTGTCACTTACCAGTAGAGCTAGAGCACCAAGCATGGTGGGCTGTCACAACCTTCAACATGGAACTAGATTCGGCTGGCCTTCATAGGAAGCTTCAACTCAAAGAATTTGAAGAAATACGCAATGGAGCCTATGATACTGCATGGATATACAAGGAGAAGACTCGAGCCTACCATGACAAAATGATTCGAGGGAAAAAGTTTGAAGTCGGACAAAAAGTTCTGTTATTCAATGCACGACTTAGGCTATTTCCGGGCAAGCTTCGATCTCGATGGTTTGGACCTTACATTGTCAAAACCGTTTTTCCACATGGGGCCATTGAGATTCAAAGTGAGTTTTCGGGTGATGCATTCAAGTTAAATGGACACCGACTAAAACCATCTCATGAACCATTTACCTGCCTTAGCATTGAAGAACAATACGTAAATGATGCACCAAACCAAGGCAATACTTTGCAACTAGCCGATGCCACCCTTACCGCCACAGCCGATGTGCAGCCCTATGCCACCGACGCCCCTGCTCCAGCCCCTGCCGCAGTGCAACCTTGCATGCACACTGAAAAGACTGCCGATATTGCCATCGATGTGCTGCAGCCTTATAGTCCTACCGACACTGAAGCTGGCGATGCGCAGAGCCTGCCGATAGAGCATACGCATGCTGCCGATACGAGACCAACCACTAACGACAGCGAAGCTGAGATAAATGCCGATAGCACCAACAACGCTACCGATATGGACAAATTTTTCCAAAGGCTCCTTTGTGCCATTTTGGCTGCCGAGATCCATTATTTTGGACAACGATGAACACAATACACATGGTGGAAAGTCTAAACTAAGGACTTTAAATACTTGAGCGCTAATGGGGAGGCAACCCCATACGACCAAGAAAAACGAATGAGCCATCACCGCAAGTTTGAAATTTCTTAACCCTTCTCTTTTTCATTGGTTTGTGATGATATGTTGGAATTTGTTAGCTTGTCGTATGCTTAGGAATTACATGCTATAGTTTTGAGCTTACATTCAGGACAATTTAGTTTTCTAAGTGTGGGGTGGGATAACATATTCCTTTTATGTTTTAGTGTACAAAGAAAATTTCAAAAAAATGTTCTACAAAAATAGAGTGTTTAAATAGTTTATTTCGAGTCTTGGGATGCCCCTAAAGTAGTCAATGATGTTTTCTCCTCTTTGCATACATAGATGATAGTTGTGCATATTTTACAAATTGTGAGTTTCATGGATAATATGCATTGGTAGGAGCATGTAGGACTTGTTGATTAAAAAAGCATGCATGTTTTAGCTAGTTTGTTTTGATATAACCTTGTGAGCTTTAGAGCCAAATTGCTTTCTTCATGAGTGATAAAATTCAAAAACAATTCGAGCATGATAGCTATGAACCTCATTATTCAGTATATATTCAACGATTATGTCCCATAGCTTTTTAATGAACTCTAGAATGCTAGAACTTACTCTTGTTGATTTTCAAAATGTTTTCATCATAAAATATCTTGATTTTGAAAGTGATTGAATAAAGATCTTTTAGGTTCACCACCATAGCCAAATAAAGCATGCGCCCTATTTGAGCCCGTCGTGGGACACCTTAGTAAAACCCCTCGAGCCGACATTTAGCCTTTTCTTTCATCACCCTTAAACACTTTCCATGAGCTTAGTATAGTTATGCCTTTATCTTTTAAAAATCTTGGCAAAGTTTGATCTTGGCAAAGTTTGATCTTTTGACAGAGTTTTCGCGTGAAGTGATGAAGAAGAACAAGTGTGGGGTAGACTTAGCCATGAATATGTATGAAAAATATGTGCCGAATGCCTTAGAAAAAGAAAAGAAAAAGTTTTTGCTCGGAAAAGAAAAGAAAAGAGAAAAAGAAAGCATCTGAAAGAAAAGAAAAGAAATGCATAGGCACGGTTCGATTTAAGCATGGTTTTAAGTCTTGAAAATTATTTTGTTTTGGGAGTTAAGAATGAAGGAAGGGTCCAACAAGAATAAATCCGGCCCTTGGTAAGAAGACATAAGGAGAATCGAGCTTTGCTAAAGGCCACAGTGTCCTTATCCAAAAATATCGAATACCCCTTAGACAAGCCCCATTATATGCCCTTTATTGATCTTTTTCATGATTCTTAAGATAGGTCAACTTTGATTTGTGGAGTCTTTCTCAAGAGTAAGCATATGGTTTTGGTTCATTGGTGCACATAGTTGTTAAATGAGGTTTGCCATAAAAATTCACAAAGAACTTTTCTTTTTCATGATTTATGCAAGTTACTCATCGTAATTCATTATTTTTCTCTTGCATATACTATTCAATGAATACCATGCTTCGAGTGAAAAGAAGAGAGTATGTCTAATAAGGAGATTCGGATTAGCTATACATGTTTTCATGCTTATGTGTTGTTCTTAGCTGTTAATATTGATGTTGCATGTTCATGAAATTTGGAATTTTCATGCTTAGCATTCTCATGCATCAACTTGAAATCTATGTGTTTATACGAGCCTGAGACGAATCGTTAGGGGCAATAGTTTGTTTAAAGTCTAGTTTAATTTAGTTTGCTAAGGGACTAATAAAAGATAAATGTGGGGTAGTTGATAGGAGGACAAAGTGCTACGTTCTTAATATGTTTATGCCTACATTTACACATTGTTTATCCCTTATTTACTTAATATCGAGTCATAATAGAGTCATGAGCTTTTGGTAGAGTTTTAATGAAATCGTGCTTAAAAGTCGGAAGTTTACAGAAATTGGACTACGTGCTAAAAATCGGAGTCCTTAAATATTTTGTTGAATCTGTAAAACTTTCATGTTGCTTTTGATGGAATTTTCTCTCTTATGAGCAGTATATACATTGATGATTGAGCAATGGAAAGAGTTGCTATGCAAAATCGAATCCAGTAAGTTCCAGGAATTTCCTAGGCACATCACTCGACTTCCAGAATTTCTCCAGAACAGCTCACTTGGAACTAGATGGCGTGCCACATATATATGAAAATATATCTGAGTCTAGTTTTCACAGAATTTGGAATCGTATCAATAGCTATTTTCTGGAGGAAGTTATGTCCAATTGAAGACACAAAGGTCAAATCTGCCGAGAAGAAAGCAAGAATCAGCCTCAGCCCCTGCTGATAGGCTGCAGTGCCAGCCTCTCCGATTTGCAGCCTGTGCCACTGCACAGCACTCGCAGCCTGACACTTATGCTACTGAGCCGTATCCGACACTGGCCCAGACGTATCCCAGGCGTATCCGCCGAGGTTTTGGCCTATGACATCTCGTATCCGATACCGGCATCCCCGTGTCCGATACGGACACCCACGCAGTCGAGGATCAGTGACATTGACACTGCCCCTGCCGAGAAGCTGCTGTGCAGCTGCCGGAAGCCACAAGCACATGCTGTCGACAGTCTGTCGACAGCCCTCGACAGAACCCATCCAGTTAGCCTCGCCAGCATTCGATAGTTTAGCCTCGCCAGCAGCTGCCGAGAAACTCTGTCGAGAAATCCTGTCGAAGGCCTCGCGCATTCACTACACCAGCCCAGCACACGCTGCCGATGCTGCCGAGAAGTTGCACGCTGTCGATATGCTGCCGATAGCCTGCATTCTACCGAGGAAACCTTCCGAGAGGTTGCAAGATGGCTGCAAGTATTCCGGCCGAATCCTAGAGCATCAAGGAAGACAAAGACATGTCTCAAAACGTGTGAAGCATGTGTGAAGAAACCCTAGGCCGGTCAAACAAGGGAACCCTAGTTCAAGAAGGGAAGAGAAAAGCCTAAACCATATCGGATTAGGAGTCCTTATTGCATGAAGATTTCCATCCCGTTTCGAACAAGGAAAAGTCCTAAACTACACAACCATTTCTCCTATATATAGAGGCCGGCACCATGAAGAAAAAGTGTCTCATCCTAAGCACAAGTATTAGCCAAAAGCTCTACCAAGTCTCTCAAACACCAAACACCAAAAATACTTAGCCAAACCCGATATCACCACATTCCATAAATTCTGTACCATTGTTCTACCTTCTGCCGAAGCATCTTCACCAAGTCTTTTGAAGTCTTCAAAGGTTTCTAAAGTGTGATCTGATCCCCTATGGCTATTGTATTTGTTTATGTTTATGTGTATTGTATGAACTCGATTCAATTCTTGATTTTTGTTAAACCACTACCAGAAAAAAGCCCTTTACCGACGAAAAAAAAAAAAGGCCGACGACATACTATTTTCGTCGGCTATTCCCAAGAATGGCCGACGATTTTTTCTTTCGTCGCTAAAAATAAAAAATCGTCGGCTATTCCACAAGAATGGCCGACGATTTTTTCTTTCGTCCCTAAAAAATATTTTTCGTCGGCTATACCCCTAGAATGACCGACGAGTTAAAATTTTCGTCGCCTGTTCTCTTAAAGTATAGCCGACGAAAACTTTTGAAAGTTTGGCCGACGAAATTGGAATTTCGTCGGCTATAAGTCTTTACATTTTCAGATCTGGACAGCAGCTGCTCATTTCAAAAAAAACGAAAAAAAACGGGAGAAAGAGTTAAAAATCTGTGGGTATTGTTGAAATCCGTCCTCTCTTACATTGTGGAGCTATATATAGGTACGTATAGGTGTATATATGTTGATTTTGAGTTTTAGTTGAGTTGATTTTGAGTTTCAGTGATTTTGATATAGTAAGTGATTTTTTGTTTTGTTGTTGTTTTAGTGTTAGAATGTATGTATATATGTTGATTTTGAGTTGTAGTTGAGTTCATTTTAAGTTAGAGTTTAATTATATGTTTTAATTTGATGTTATTTTAATTAGTGTTAAAATATATATATATATATATATATATATATATATATAAATATGTTAATTAATTATTGTTGATAGTGTAATGAACTTAAATAATGGTTGTTAATTAATGGTATATATATATATATATGAGTTGATGTTGATAATAATATATATTGTAATATATATGTGTTAATTAATTTCTTATTAATTAAAGTTATACATATATATTATTATCAAGCTATATATGGATCGAGATAAGAGTTGGATTTCGCTTCCAAAGCATGATCGACGATACACTACAGGAGTTGTGGATTTTTTGCAGTTCGTCGAGGAAAATGCAAACGGGAATGAATACCATTATTGTCCGTGCAAGAAATGTAAGTGTCGCAGTGATATGTGTCGATTTCCGATTAGGACAGTATGGGAGCACCTAAAGAGTAATGGGTTTTGACCGAAGTACAAACGTTGGATATATCACGGTGAGCCATCATTAGATGGATCGCATGATCATGGGCAGTTTTTTTAGGCGGGCAGTAGTAGTACATCCAATGATCCAACAATGGCATTCGTCAACGACGTGTTTCTTTTTGAAAGCGGTGTACGTGGGGAACAATATATGCATGACCCGGTGCAGCCGTTCCCACAAGTTGTCAACACTGCTGCCTTTGACAAGTACAACAAACTGATTGTATTGCAACAGACCCCTGTGTCTTCAAGTTCTGAGAAGACAGTTCTTCAAAGTGTGATGGAGGTAATGAGGATTAAAGTCGAGACAAAATCGAGCATCAGGCAAGTGGATGAATATCTACAGTACACTTCTTCGTTGTTGGAGGAGGGTCATCGTAATCCTACCAATCACCGTAAGGTCCGAAGTATCCTCAAAGATCTAGGGCTTTCCTACATTAAGATCCATGCATGCGCATTTGACTGCGTTCTCTTATGGGGTAAAGATGCAGAAGGGAATGACCTTGCTAGCCTTGAGGCATGTCCGATATGTCAGTCTGACCGATATAAGTTGACGGGAGCAGGCAATAGGAAACCTGTGAAAGTGCTTCGGTATTTTCCGTTGAGAGATAGGCTTGAGCGGTTGTACATGTCAGAAACCACCGCAAAAGCTATGAGATGGCACGGTGAGCGGGACGCGGGAGACGCAGATATCATGACACACATCTCTGACGGAGCGGCTTGGAAGCATATAAACAATGAGTTTCCTCATTTTGCGTCAGATGTCAGAAACGTCAGGCTCGGGCTCTCAACCGACGGGTTCAACCCTTTCGGCACCATGAGTCTTTCATACAGTATATGGCCGGTGGTTTTGGTACCTTACAACCTTCCTCCGTGGATGTGCATGAAGAAGGAATATAATATGTTGACGTTGTTGATTCCGGGGCCTGGTTACCCAGGGAAATGCCTCGATGTGTATATGAGACTATTGATTGAAGAGCTTAAGGTATTGTGGGATGTTGGTCATCCCACTTTTGACAAGTACAAGAAGGAGACGTTCCAGATGCATGTCATAGTTATTGGTACCATCAGTGATTTTCCTGCTTATTGGATGTTGTCGGGCAGCGTTGTTAGGGGATACAAGGCTTGTCTAGAGTGCCTCAGCGATTATGGGAGCACCCCTCATTGCAACAAGATATGCAGAATGGGTCATCGTGTGTTCCTTCCGGCGGATCACCACTGGCGTTAAGAGTCCGCCGCATTTGATGGAACCGAAGAACACAGTGGTCCTCCCAGAAGATGGACAGGAAGAGAAATTTTAGCAGTGCTTAATGAGTACGATTTTGGGCCCCTCAGCAATCATCCCAATATTGTAGCGGAAATACCTGAAAGACCTGAGGAGTACAAATTCTGGACACATAAGAGCATATTGTGGGAACTCCCGTACTGGTGTGAGTTGCTGATCCGTCACTTCCTAGACGTTATGTACATAGAAAAAAATATTTCTGAAAGTGTGGTGGGCACAACGCTGAACTTGGAGGGGAAGACGAAAGACGGTCCTAAGGCTCGCACTGATCTGCAAACCATGAATATCAGAAAACAACTATGGTTGAAACAAGGGAAGAGAAAAATGCCTCAAGCTCCTTACACCGTCAAGCCTGAGCATAAACCAGAAATTTTCCATTGGATAAGTCGGGCCAAGTATCCTTCAGGTTTTGCAGGAAATATAGCCAAGTGTGTGAACAGACAATTCAACAATCTTTACGGGTTGAAATGTCATGACAATCATATCCTGCTACAACGTCTCTTCCCTGTTTTCATTCGACCGTTCCTTCCCCGTCACGTTGTGGAGCCGTTAGTAGCGTTGGCAAGATTTTTCCAGAAGGTATGCACACGGGAAGTGAGAAAATCTGACCTCCGGGAAATGCAACAAGACATCGTTCATATCATGTGTAAATTTGAGATGATATTTCCTCCAAATTTTTTCCACATCATGCCTCACCTCATGATCCATCTTCCTCGGCAGTTGTTGCTTACCGGTCCTGTGCACTTCACTTGGATGTATCCGATGGAAAGGTACGTATTTTACACCTTATGTTAATTTCCTCATCAATATATGTGATATTGTATTAATGTATTATCATAACACTTTAAAAACTTGATTTATAGGCAACTTGGACAATACGGTGATTTTGTCCAAAACAGATCCGCACCTGAAGGATGTATAGCTGAAGCATATATTGCGCACGAGTGCGTCACCTACATGAAGCTGTATTTAGGAGCGTTACAGGAAAGCATACCAGAAGATGTACCTTCACAGTTCAATCTTTCCATACTCTCCGACGATGTTGTACTCGGTGGAAACATGCCAGTTTCCTACAAGTTGAAAGATTATGAGGTAGCCATTGCACATTGGTGGGTACTAATCAACTGTCCAGAAGTTCAGTTTTAGAAGAACATGCATCTAAACTGTGATGGAGTAGCAGGTGATCTCGATTACCACAACCGGACATTCGCAGAGTATTTTGGCCGCTGGGTACGTAACTTTAACACTATTCTATACGTGTTTATATATTATTGTGTATAATTATTCATATTTATAGTTGATTCTGATGGTTGCAGATGGACCTTATTAAAAATGATAATCACCCAAATTGGTCGCACGAACTCAGACTTCTAGCAATGAGGCCGGTCTATTCAAAAGTTTATGCGACGTGCAAGGTGACTCGTGTGTTATTTCGATGTGAAGAGAGAGACCTCAGACTGAAAACACAAAATTCAGGGGTTATGGCACATGGTGGGGATGATGGAGTTGACTATTACGGTGTTCTCCATTCAGTTGTGGAACTGCATTATGGGGAAGGCATGAAAGTGCACCTTTTCAAGTGTAGATGGTTTGACACACGGCCGCAGAGCATGAAAACCGATCAATACGGCGTAACTTCTGTGAACACTAGTACATCATGGTATGAGGACGACCCGTTCGTTTTAGCCACATGGGTGAAACAAGTGTTTTATCTTGATGATCTCGCCAAGGGTGACTCGTGGAAAGTAGTCAACACTATCCACCATCGCAACATTTACCGGGCGTCTACACTTGGAGTGGCTGAAGAGAACGAAGAAGGGGGCACCGCGTATCAAGAGCCCAACTCAAACGGTATTCCTGACTCCTCTTTTATTCGCCTAGACACGCCGGTGCGAATTCGACGTGAAGAGCCACTGCTTGTTGATGTTGATCCAAATGAAGAAACTAACGAGGACTCTAGTGGTGAGGAAAGACATAGATTACCCCTATCGAGCAATTCAGAAACCGAAGAAGACTCATCCGATGATTCCGATTACAATCCGACGGATTAAGTAATTTAGATGGTGTAATCCTTTCATTTGTAATCCACTCATTTCTAATGAACGGGCGTGGGGATGAGCCTCCCAGCTAGGCTGGGTTCCAAACCCCTTAAAAAAAATTTGAAATATGTTGACTGCTGGGTTTCTGTTTTTTTTATGTTCAATTTTGGTTATATATGAACAGGACATATGGGTACGAGAGGTGTAACACAACTGATTTTTTTATTTTTTTCACAGAATAGCCGACGAAAAATGCATTATTTCGTCGGCTATACTAATTATAGCCGACGAAAAATGCGTGATTTCGTCGGCCAAAACTATATTGAAAAATACATATTTTATTTTAGACACAAAACGACAAAAGAATAGCCGACGAGTACTAGGTTTGATTTCGTCGGCTATGATAAAAAAAAAAAAAAAAAACCACCTTCCATTTTCTATCACTATCGACAACCCATTGCTTCATCCTTCAAATGCAAATGTGTCGTGAAATAAGATATGACCGAAATAATGAAATACGTCTACGGTTGAAAAATGACAAGATTCCGACAAAATATGTGTGTCGAATGTTGCGGTTAACTGTTTTTTACTTCCGTTTTTCTATGGGTAGCCTCACGGTCGGTAAATATTTTGAGGAAAATTTTTATACGATTAGTTGCGTCTCATCGATTTGAAACTATTATCTATTAAAGGTCAGGCCAAAAAACGTCATTTATACATGCCAATTTCCATTTCTAAGCGTTTAAAGGGTTGACTCACCCGGTTGACCGTCCCGATCGAGCCTTTAACGTTGTCAGATGTAGTTGGATTTTTTTTCATACATGTATTTAATCTTAACGGTGATATATGACGGTTGGAATAGATTTTCCAAACTTTTAGATTCAAAATCGAAACATATGCACTAATGTTCCTTAACTTGTTTATTAAGTGTTTAAGTGAATGTATAGTTTCAAATAATTACTATACGTACACTCTTCAAATGCAAATGTGTCGTGAAATAAGATATGACCGAAATAATGAAATACGTCTACGATTGAAAAATGACAAGATTCCGACAAAATATGTGTGCCGAATGTTGCGGTTAACTGTTTTTTACTTCCGTTTTTCTATGGGTAGCGTCACGGTCGGTAAATATTTTGAGGAAAATTTTTATACGATTAGTTGCGTCTCATCAATTTGAAACTATTATCTGTTGAAGGTCAGGCCAAAAAACGTCATTTATACAGGCCAATTTCCATTTCTAAGCGTTTAAAGGGTTGACTCACCCGGTTGACCGTCCCGATCGAGCCTTTAACGTTGTCAGATGTAGTTGGATTTTTTTTCATACATGTATTTAATCTTAACGGTGATATATGACGGTTGGAATAGATTTTCCAAACTTTTAGATTCAAAATCGAAACATATGCACTAATGTTCCTTAACTTGTTTATTAAGTGTTTAAGTGAATGTATAGTTTCAAATAGTTACTATACGTACACTCTTCAAATGCAAATGTGTCGTGAAATAAGATATGACCGAAATAATGAAATACGTCTACGGTTGAAAAATGACAAGATTCCGACAAAATATGTGTGCCGAATGTTGCGGTTAACTGTTTTTTACTTCCGTTTTTCTATGGGTAGCCTCACGGTCGGTAAATATTTTGAGGAAAATTTTTATACGATTAGTTGCGTCTCATCGATTTGAAACTATTATCTGTTGAAGGTCAGGCCAAAAAACGTCATTTATACAGGCCAATTTCCATTTCTAAGCGTTTAAAGGGTTGACTCACCCGGTTGACCGTCCCGATCGAGCCTTTAACGTTGTCAGATGTAGTTGGATTTTTTTTCATACATGTATTTAATCTTAACGGTGATATATGACGGTTGGAATAGATTTTCCAAACTTTTAGATTCAAAATCGAAACATATGCACTAATGTTCCTTAACTTGTTATTAAGTGTTTAAGTGAATGTATAGTTTCAAATAATTACTATACGTACACTCTTCAAATGCAAATGTGTCGTGAAATAAGATATGACCGAAATAATGAAATACGTCTACGATTGAAAAATGACAAGATTCCGACAAAATATGTGTGCCGAATGTTGCGGTTAACTGTTTTTTACTTCCGTTTTTCTATGAGTAGCGTCACGGTCGGTAAATATTTTGAGGAAAATTTTTATACGATTAGTTGCGTCTCATCGATTTGAAACTATTATCTGTTGAAGGTCAGGCCAAAAAACTTCATTTACACAGGCCAATTTCCGTTTTAATTTAAAGCGTTTAGAGGGTTTGACTTCGTTGTTTGACCAAAAGTTTAGCCGACGAAATATTT